>CM041635.1:26253778-26353652 GCA_023333625.1 Bothriochloa decipiens
TTTAAGTTTGTAAAGTAGTTTCTTGGTTGGCTACTACTATGCTCCATGTTACCATGTGCTCAAAAACTTATGTTTTAGGGGCCCGATTGGTTGAAGGCTAAAATTCTCTTGCCAAAACTTATGCACACCAAAATATTGGCAGCTGTTTGGTTTCCTACCAACGTTTGCCAACCTCCCACAATAAACATGTGGCAAATATTTTGCTCTAGCTAGTTTTGGCAAGTTTTTCTTGCCAATTCTTTTTCATGGCAATTTTTTGTTCCCAGCCAATCAGGCTCTAGGATTTTAAGATATACTGTTAAGAGAAATGTAAATGACCACAATATCCCTATTAATTAATAATGGTCCTTCACATCTGGCCAATTTTAGTGCAGGTTTCATCTAGGTTTCATTTGAATTAATACTATGATATGAAAATAAATTTAATGAATCAACAGGTTACGTGTCGAGGATATACCATACAGGTATCCCCAAACAGACGGTTAAAAAACACTAATACGCCTCTAGTGTATTAGGGAAGCATGATCAAGGCCCGACACATTAACGATATAAAATATCTCAATGCGCCCACTACGCAGAGCTCATGCGTACGGATGCCACCTCGATTGGCCCCACCAGTGGGACCCCAGGACTAAGGTCCGCTCGGGTTGGTCGCTCCGCCTCGTCTGAGCAGACTAGCGTCATCCCTGATGGAACCGTGCCCGACCGGGTTGCGCCCGAGCGTGTCCCCTGCATCGCCTGCTGGCCAGGGGGTCGAGTGTGCCCACCTATCAGCCACGCTCCCTCTAATTCCCACTCCGACGGTATGGAACACGCCGCTTGTACCAAAGGCATGGCCCTGGCACGCCTAGGCGTGGCCACTATTTTTCACCACCATTGTGTTGCCTGACCCACGGTGACAAAGGCATATCCCATAGTGCCAACCATACCAGTGCCCACGTCGTGGGTACCGATGACGCGGGTCAAGCATGACTCGATACGCCACTGCGCTGGGAGTGGCTAGCCTATAACACCCCAAAAATTTGTGTTTTGGGTTGTTATTAGAAAGCCCTAAATAAAATGTGCTTTTCTATATTTTTTTAAGAAAATAATTGAATGGGTTTGTGCTTGGTGCTTTGCTTGGTTTTGCTGGTGTGAAAAAAGAGATTTTCTTTCTCTCTATAGTGTTGGCCACCGCTCTAGCTAGACACCATCCCCTACCAAGCTCTAGTCATCCCTGGCTTACCCTAGCCTATCCTGGCCCGACCTAGCTTGCTTTGGCCTCTCCTAGCCTTAACTGGCCAGCTCTAGCCAGTCCTGGCCAGCCCTAGCCGGCCATGGCCACCCCAGCCAGGCTAGCAGTAGCCGCAGCCGGCCACCAGTGGCCAAACATGGCCATCAGTAGCATAGTAAGGCCAGCAGCAGTCCGGTCTACCAAACCTTTGCCATCCTCAAGGCGTCCTAGCTTGCTTTGGCCAGCTCCTACCTAGCTGGGCCACTCCTAGCCTCACCTAGCTTCATCTGGCCAACTTTGGCCAGCACCAGCCATGTGTGGCCACTCTCAGCCGGCCACAGCCAACTTCGGCCGGCCACAGCCAGCACTAGCTTGGCCACAGTGGCCACAAGCCAGCCTAGGCCGCGACCCAGCCCGGCAGCTAGCCGTAGCAGGCCGCAAGCAGCCATAGCCTCCTCCGGCCACCTTGAGCCCTCTCTGGCCATCCCTGGCCAAGCCTGGCCACTTCCAGCCGGCCATGGCCAACTCTGGCCGGCCACAGCGAGCACCAGCCTACCACCAGCGGCCACAGGCAGCCACAGCTGGCCCAACGGGCCAAGCCCAGTGGCTTCAGCCCCACTGGTTCCCCGTCGGCTATAAAGAGAGCCAGCCCCGTGCACCGCAGCCCCTTTGCAAACCCTAGCCACGCGCCGCCGGCCACATCCTACCGTCGCCGGCCGCAGCCAGCCGCTGCCGGCCGGCCAAGTCCCGGCCGAGGGCCGTGGTCCTCCCTCCCCTGCGCGCGGTAGTAGACCACCGCCGGCCGTAGCAGGCTGCAGCTGGCCGCCACAGCCCATAGCAGGCCGCAGCGGGCTGCCGCCGCCGGCCGTAGCAGGCCGCATCCGGCCGCCGCCGGCCATAGCAGGCCGCAGCCGGCCCTAACAGGCCTCAGCCGACCGCCGTCGGCCGCAGCAGGCCAGGGCCGAGGCCCCTTTCCCTGGCGCGAGCTACAGCCTGGCTGCCATGGCCATTGCCTGGAGAGGAAGATGGACAGAGGTAGAAGACAAGATATTTACGACTTTGCCACCAAGCGATTTATTTACAGTTTTTCCACTGATCGTATAATCTCCGTCGTTTCACCGTTTTAACTCCGATTCGAGTGATTCCAGTTGCGTTAGTTTCGTGTCATCGCGATCTACACAGGAGTAGTAAAGTTTATCATGTCACTAATTTATGAATTTATTTGGTTAAATGCAATTTTATTAATATTTATTTAATAGTTTTCTAATTAAAAGTAATCTAGGGTTTTATATTTCCGATCTCGTTGTGTTATGACCGTGTCGACCTTAAGCTTTGTTTTAGCAATGATCTTGATGATGTCATATGTCTGTGCATTTAATCTTGTTTACTTGTGTAATAATTAGTTGATGCTCAACTAAATAAAAGCAACCTAGGGCTATGCTTTCGTTGTCCTTGTGCTGCGATCATGTCAACGTATGTTGCTTGTTATCAATAATGGTTGTCACATCATGTGTTATGTAAGTAATCTTGTTTATTAATTAATGTGTGCTCTCTTGTATAAAAGTAATTTAGGTTTGTACCTTGAGGTTTCATACATGCCTGTCAATATGACTAGTACCAACTTAAATGCTTCTTTATTAATTATGACTTGTTTAGAGTTACCTTGGAAACATGTCATGCTTCATTAAGTGTTCTCGCATGTTATATCATATTAACCTAGTTAATAATGACTCAATGTCCTTTAAAATTTATAAAAGTAACTTAGTTTATATTCACATCATCCTTTTATGCTAATGTGATTAATTTTAGCATTAATGTCTTTTCGTTAATGGCATGCTTAGTTCAACCTTGAATCATAAATGCTCTATGTTTAATATCAACATGTCTTGTCATTTATGTCCTGCTTAAATTAATCTTTAAGCATATGATGTTTCTTTAATGCTCTCGCATGTTCTAAGCTTTATAAATTATGAATGTTTTAATTGGCTTAGATACTATAATTGCTTATAAACAGAGTATGACTAAGGTTTAACCCTGCTTTACATTTCAACATCATCCAACTGATTTGACTTTATGTTTTTCTTATATGTTCTGCATCTTGCTTTAGTAAATGTATCAATCTTAAAGTTTGTCTCTCTGCTTGTTGCAAGTACCTCAATAGCCCTGTTTTCTTTAACGATATATCCCTCGTTCATCGTTCTTGCGCTGTTATGACCATAGCACTGAGTTTGGCCATTTAGACTGTTTTGTCTTTAGCTTTCCCTTTTGATTGGTGTATTGTTCTTCATATTGTCTATTTTGTTTGTCTATTTGTGTTGCTTGGTTGCTATGACTAGACAAAGAACAGTTTGATAGCGTTGAAGACCAGGAGTTGAGAATTAACAAGAGCAGCTAAAGATGGAGATCAGAAGATAGAAGCTGAAGAATTATTGAGCAGCTAATCTTTTGTTTTAAGGCAAGTGCAGGCACCTTTGATCATATTGTGCCTATTCACTTTTAATTAATACATTGCATGTGTCTTAAATCGACAAACCATAGGGATGACTAGCCACTCTATCCATATATCACCTATGGGGGTTTTAGTTGATAGGTTATTATGTTGCTAGTGCTCTACCTCACCTTTCACCTGCCTAATGAAGATAAAACTTGCTTCTTAAAATATGTTGGAGCCATGGGCTCTTGGCTTCGGTCATTGGAGAAGTTGATGCTAATCCGCATCGTTGGTTGGCGGTGAAAGACGGGGGAAACGGATGCTAGTGGGACTCGTGTTGACGAGGGTATCTGTATCTTCTCCCCCTTAAGGTCTTGTTCGTGGAGCGGCAACCTGGGACTACCGTACATCTCCAAGCTAATGGGCTCTGGCTTGGTCTATTAGCAGGACTATCATGGGCAGGGGGACAGCTTACCGATGGGTGGCTATAGCTATGGTCGTTATGGTTTGTTTACATGTTGTAGTATGGGAGGGGCTAGGGATCCGTGATGGGGGTGGCCTCACGGTGAAGTCGCCCATATGCTTGGACTCAAGGCCAGTGAGTTGTCACTACCTATGACCCTGTGAAAAACCTCGTTGTGACCTCTGCCAGCCTATCTTGTAAATGGGCTGAGAGACTTGCAACCTCGGACATAAAGAGTAATCACAATCTAGAGTGAAAGTGTACACCTCTGCGCAGAGTTAAAATTGATATATCTTCCGTGCTCACGGTCACGAGCGGCCCAAATCCTCGCATGATGAGCCAAATGGTTTAAGCTGTGAAATCATGGTGATGTTGTTGAGGTTGCTACCTCGGGTTTTATCGGGATGGCTATCCTGTGTTCCCTTGAGATGGCTATCTCATGTTTAATGTTGCTTAATGATATATGTTTATATCTATGATGCTAAATGACACATTAATGTTACTTGAACCTTAATTAAAGGGTTGGGAGCTTCAACCAAGTTGATTAGAGAATAGGTTGCAAAGTTAAATCTTAACTGCTACATTTAAAATGCTACCGCAGTTTACCTTTCAGCCTTACCTTTGCATAAGCCATGCATGTCGTTGCTTTTCACCTGTACTTGCTGAGTTTCGACATGGAACTCACCCTTGCTATAGTTTGTAGTAAAGTGTTTCTCAAAGGAAAGATAAAGAAATTAGGTATTGGAAGTGTTTGGCATACGGAGCCCCCAGTCAACAGTCCCTTAGGAGAATGAAGACTGAAGAGCAGTCTTAGCCAATGTTCCATGTTACTCTGATAAGTGTAAGTGTTAAAAATACATATCTTTTCGCTATAATATACATTGTTTCTGATATTTATCTGTTTTATGTTGTATGTGTGGACTTCCTGGGCACACATATGACGACCTCTGGTCTTCTTTAGAAACCAGGGTGTGACATAGCCCTCAAATCACCATACCATCAGCTCCACTATCCAGCTGGGGAAGACACAAGCAAGAATGTCGGAGGGCCCATTTCTCTTCTCTTTTATTTTATTTTTCCCCTCTCTCTTTCTTGGTAGCGGGTTCCTTCTCACCTAAGATTATAACCCTACCTCCCCTTGGTCTATAAAAGGGGAGGCAAGAACCCTTCTACCTCAAGCCTTGTCTCTCGGATTCAAGCCTCGCCACTTGGTCACCGAGATATAGAGCACGAGTGCTCTCTCTCCCTCTCTCCCTCAGAGAATTATGATCCTCATCCCTCTGTCGACTCACTTGTATTCCTCTACCACAAGTCTTCTAATGCATAGCAACACGAGCTCATACTTGAACTAGACTTTGGGATTCTTCCTGATCCAATATAAACCCTCATGTCCGCCGCGCATACCATCGTAGCCCGTGTATGCGCATGAATTACTAGTCGCTCTGTCTAGACCCCCGGTTTCCAGACAACGATATTACGAAGAGAGCGGGGTAGAGAGTTTCATAGTCTTATGTAGATGAAACCTCTTGGCACAGTTACTAATACAAAAAAACTGATGTGGCAATGTTAGCAACCGTGTCAAGAAACTCCTCATCGAAAATAGATTCAACAATATATCTAATGATATTAATTATGTACCTAAAATTTTAATGTTCTATATATACATATATACATATATATCTCTATTTAAAGTTATTTCTTAGAAAGGTAAAATGACAGAAAGGGATGGAGGGAGTACTTGGCCATTGAGAATTTGATGGTCTCTCAAAGGACAACGTACCTCGCTCTTAGTCCTTATAAGTAGTGCTGTATTGTAGTCCTTGACATAGACCTAAGCAGTCAATATAGTGAGAGTGCCGCAGTACTGTTCAAGCATACGTGGCAGTTGGGAATTTATTGGTCTCGCAAAGGACAACGATTACCTTAATAAGCAGTCAATTTACGCGCAGTACTATATTCTTAAGTACTATAGTCCCTTATTTAATTTAGATTCAAGCAGCCAATACACTGAAGTGCTACTGTACTATATAATAGTGCCTTCCTTGGTAATGCATCCGAAAGTTTTACCATGGCTGAATGTATATCAATGGTTGGGATTATCCGAGCTTCGAATCCATTTGTTGAAGTAGTTTCTTAGGGAAACTATTTGTGAGAGGAATGGGTAGGTCCGCCGTACGTTCGGAATTTATTCGTGTGGCGAAGGACAGCGGTACCTTACTTAGACTTTAATAAGTGATGCTGTACATGCTGTAGTCCCTCATTTAGACTTAAACAGTCAGTAAACTGAAGTGCCACATACTGTCCTATGGTGCCTTCCTTATAGACTTAATCATGCATAACCACCAATTGGGAGGCAAAATGTAGCACCTTTTTAATACTTGAGATTGACAAGTTGTGGGTCTCTTAAAAGCACAGTGTCAAATACTGTTAGGCGTTATATTAGTGCGTGCCACCACAGCATGATGCTCTCAGCCGCTATATATCAGAGGAGCTGAGCTTTCCTTCTCTCTCTGCTAGCAAATAAAGCTGCATTTACGCGTGCGTATTACGACGTACAACCAGCTAATTTGGCCACCTCTCTGCAATTCGCTGTGCGCCCGGCGATCGATCATGTGGAGGCTCAAGGTCGCCGAAGGCGCTGGACCATGGCTCAAGTCGTCCAACAACTTCCGCGGGCGGGCGGTGTGAGAGTTCGACGCGGAGCTCGGCACGCCGGAGGAGCGCGCCGAGGTGGAGAGGGTGCGCCGGGAGTTCACGGAGCGACGCTTTGAGAAGAGGGAGTCCTCTGACCTCGTGCTGCGCATGCAGGTAACAGCTTACCTATCCGGCGTTTCTACGGTCGTCGACTATACTTCTTGACGCTTGTCTAGGCTTTCAGATTAAATACTGGCTCATGCAGCATGCATGTATTGGTCCGTACATGTCGCGCGTGGTGTACGATGCTTTATACTTTCTAGCAAAGATAGCACGGGTTGTTCGTCTTGCTGTTCCACACAGGTCTTCTAAGGAAAACCAAGTTATTAAGGTCCTTCGACCAGACAGTACCAGAGCTAATGCAGCCAGCAGCAGCTGTTTTGGCACCCCAGGAACCCTATATGCTGTAACGGAATATATTTTTCGTTCCTTGGTTACTAGTTACTTGAATAATATATAGTACTAGTTCACCAGAGATTTATTTAACAATCGTTACATGGGTTTCTTATTTGTTTTCCTCAAGACACGATAGAGAGAGCTACTTGTCATTTTATTAGGGTAAAAATAATGTACATGAGTCTTAAAGGACCAACCCATGTCCACCGACACCACTCACCGTTGACGAAATGTGGAACCGAAGTGTCCCCACTTCACCGGATAAACACGACAGTTAAGTTCAGCAAATAAACCCTGTATTCACTGTAGTTTGACGTGACAATACATGCCTCTCTCCCTTGCATTCCTCCTAGGGGGCTATTTATAGCGGCCCGTAGACCTTTACGTTCCTAGACTGTCCTCCTACCTACTTCAGATGCCGAGCATATTCACCGGTCAGAGGGTAGATCCGTCTTCATTCTCTGGGATGCTTTCGACCGCCGAACCACCAACAACGCCTAGCCCACTCGACAAGACTTGTCGGCCCGCGTCATGCCATTTGTCGCCACCTGCAGGACAGATTAGAAGACACCGATGTGACTCAGCCCGACACCGATATAGGATACCAGTGCAGTGACTGACTCATCGTCATTGTGGATATATGTAACCGATATCGTGACGTACGCACCGATACCGCCTATCGGTATGGTGATCAACCCCTCGATAACCAGAGCGCGTACAACCGATATTAACCCGTGTGCACCGACATGGCACTATCGGATCTGGAAAGAGCGTTGTCATTCGCCCTTTGCGCGATAACTAGGGCCGACCGGATGTGGCGCCCTGATGCCGATATAAGGTATCGGTGGACCAGACGCCATATACGTTGTGCCAAGGTTGGTGCTTGGCTGGTGAGGGTGGCCAAGATCTCCCTTGCCCCCAACACTCACACAGTCACACGTCACACCACCAGTACTCCAGAGAACAAGCTACAGATGTGACTTGGAACAACATTATTATTATTTTTTTTGCGACAAAAGAAGAATTATATTATATGATAGCGAGGTACATTAAGATATTACAAGCACTCTGGATTACCCAAAAAAGTACTCACGCTGTGAATAACACAACTCAAAACCTAACCTGTTAACTTTGCAGTGTGGATGACTACACAGGCAAACACTCGGCAACAAAAGACGGCCTGAGAACAAATGCCCAACAAACGACGGCCAACATTCATGTAGGAGGAATTAAGGATCTTCTTCTTCTTTCTGGTATCTTCCTTCTACTCTTTCTGCCACCGAAAATTAAGAAAGACTGATCTAAAAACTATTCTCCCTAGTCTTGCACGGTGACCAGATCTAACCACCGCAAAATGGAGGAGAGACCGAAGAAAATTATTCCATGGCGGCAACATCATCTCCGCCTTGATGCCGTCGTCCAGAAATAAAAGTCTCCATGCTGTCATGTCGATGAAGATGCTGACGCCGAAGTTGTCGCCCTCATCTTCAACGGAGCCGCCATGAAAAAGACGATTCCAATCTTTCTCTTCACCGTTGCCGAAGAGGAGAAGGAGAAGATAAATCACTATTACCAAATAATTTGACATAAAGAAACACTAGCCCTAAAGACTCAATCTAATAGAAAAAACTTATTAAAAAATAATGAATCCCCACTACATTCGGCCTCCGACGTGATGTCGGAGGAGAAGGGAGAGACCAGCGGTGAAGAATAACACTGTTATTAGACTGGCACTATGGGCATCGTGCCGTGCCGAGCTCTGTAAGACCAGCCACACGGCCAAAATGTCGCGTTGCCCAAACAATTTTTACCCTGCGACATGGGCACCAGTGCCTTTTAACTTCTGGGTCCCTCAACTCTCGTGGCATCTGTGTGTGGGCCCGGATGACTAAACGTGATTCCCTTTTTCTCCGCTCCGGCCCCTCCATTTCAATTTCTTTGCCTCCTCTCGGCCGCCATCCTCGTCCTGTCGTCGGACTGTGCCCCGAGGAACAGCGGGTGCTAGCCATGGAAGAAGGCGTTGTTGTTCAAGAACTCGGCGCCCAGATCCTGCCCAGCCGCGCCAGGCAGGGAAGGGAGCTGCTGCAGCCACTTCGCCTCCGCCGCCGGCTCCTTCATCCGGCAACGGCCCCGTGCTTCGGCGCCGCCGTTCCTCCCTTGACCAGATCCGGCAGCGCGGTGGCGAGCTCTCAACCTCACGCTAGTCTCGGCTGCCACCTCCACGGAGCTCAGTGACAAGCGAAGTTTGGGCCCTACACGACTGCGTGGATGGCGGCGCGGCTCCCCACAGCGGGCACGACTCTTTTTTTTTATTGTACGTTATTTCTTAGATAAGGAAAACGTACAAGACGACGTACAAATACAGAAACGTACATGGAGGATACAGAGAACGCTGTAACAGCCAGACTTCACAAAGGATCCTAAACAAAAGAGAAAAAACAAAGACGACCCTAGATCCTTCGCGAACTACCAGAACGCCTTCCTCGCCGGTGGCCATCACCATCGTTGAAGAAGATGATCACCGTAAGTTGGAGAAGTTCCTTTGCACAGTGGCTTTGAACAGAGTCGAAGTAAAAAAGGCCATCGGCGGTCGCCCATCGACCGGGGCAGCGCCCCAACTCCTCCAGCTCCTGGATCTTCGCTTGTCGTCGACGACCACCATCGCCGAGGAAAGGACAAGCCAAATCCAGCCGCCAAAAAACCACATAACCCACAGCTAGCTCTGCCCTCAAGACCGAAGGGGCCAGCAGCATCTCCATCAAGCAGAAAAGAAAACATACCGGCCCTGGACTCCAGCACAGGCCTCTCCAACCACGCCGCCGCCGCCGCCACCGCCTCGCCGACGACGCCCAGAAACACAGGCCGCAGGGAAACATCTCTCCCACGGTAGACCCTAGATCCGTCGTCTTCCGATGGCGACCAAAAGCTTGTTATGCAGATCTCGCCAGAGACAACGCCACTGCCATCGTCACCGGAGACCCGCACGGGAACCCTAACCCTAGCCGGCAAAAAGGACGCCGCTGGCGGGACACAGAAGCTACCAGATATAAAATCTAAAGCTATACAATCCCTCCCGCCAAGGAGCCGGACACCCTTCTCGTCCCCATCGTCGACAAGGACACCGGAGGAGAGGGGGCCGGTGGATCGACGAAGGGAAGAAAACGTCGCCCTCGAAATCGCCTTTCTACACTGTAGAAGGGGAAAGTCGAGACTGGCCTTCGCTACACCACGGCGACTCTAGCGGAGATCCTTGCTGCACTTGACCTCGTCTCTGTCTCCAACGCGCTGGTCTTCAGCGTCGGCCGTAGAATAATATTTTTATTGTCCCAAGCCCAGGGGCACGAAGATGAATCGGTGCCTGCTTTTCTTTTCATCGCTTCGTCGGCCACAATTTGTGGCACCGTTAAAACACCACATTGTCAGCACACCAGACTCAGCAAGAGGGCTCGCGGGAAATTTTCTCATAGCAAAGAGTTCTTTGCGAGTGCCTTTTACTGGGCAGTCGACAAAAGCTTTGCCGAGTGCCAAGAAGACACTCGGCAAAGATTTTCTAAAAAAACAAAAAACAGAAAACCCGCCAAACCCATCCGCAAGGCCCAATGAGCCCTTTGACGCGGGATCTGGCACCGGGGACTTCGTGGCCGCCAGAGATTTGTGGAGGGGCATGCCGCAGAGACCTAGGTTGAAGGACCCTGCTTCTTGACACGTCGCCGCGCACTGTCGAGGGCCGCTACTGCTCGTTGCCACCACCAGGCGCGCTGCTGCTCGACGCCGGCCGCGCAGGCCGTTGCAGCACGTCGCGTCGCCGCGCACCAGCGCGTGCTTAGGCCGCGGCCACCTGCCACGTCTCGTCGCGTCGTCGCCCCATGTCGCGTCACGTCGTGCCTCCGCACCCCACCGCTCGCTTGGCCTGCCCCCCCCCCCCCCCCGTCGCGTTTCCACGCCTCGTCGGGCTACAGCCCCTCACCGGGGCTGGGGAGGCCACGCCAGGGCTAGGGCTGTGGAGGACGGCCACGCCGGGGCTGGGGCGCCGAGATGGGGAGGTGATGGGTCGGGGCCGGACTAGAGAGTGATGGAGGCGATGGGAAGGGGCGGTTGGATGGTGGGAGAGACTGGAGTGGGTTGGTGTTATGTTTTCATTTATATAGTGGAGCGGGAGAGAGTGGATTAGTGGGCCTTTAGTGGGCTGCCGGGCCAGTTTTCCGGGTGCGCAGATAGAGGGATCTCGACAAAACAAGGATTTTTTGATTTTTTTTTTTATAAATCTTGATACTCAAATATAGTTTTGCAAGACAAGATGACATGAAATGAAAAAGTTGTCAAGTTCAAAGTTTCATAACTTTTTGTAATCTACAAAGTTTATTTTGGGAATTTTTCTATCCGAGATCGTTTGAAAAAAATAAAATTTAAATTTTAAAATTCTACAAAGATTACTTTTGTTGGTTGATCATTTATTCATCCGACATGGTGGTTTTAACATTGTTTATAAATCTTATATATTTCTCTTCAAGTTTCGTGAAACTTATGAGAGATTTAGAAATGACTAAAATATACTTTGTAGATAATAAGAAGTCATACAACATTGTAGTAGAAAATATTTTCATTTGACTTAATTTAGTGCCTCAGAAAGTATTTTGAAAAATATCTTTGTCAAGTGCCATAAAAAAGGCACTCAATGAAGAGGTCTTTGCCATGTTTCAAATCCCAGGCCCTCGGCGAAAACCTCTTTACCGAGTGCCTCTTTTTGGCACTATGCAAATACCTCTTTGCCGAGTGTCCGAGATTCGACACTCGGCATATCGCCTGTTTCCGGTAGTATGTGGCCAGTCTAAAAATGCTTTGTGATTTTAATTTGTTATTACTCGATTTCATTTCAACTCTAGTCAAAGTTTGCTTTGGTACAGTGATAGTGATCGAGATATCCCTAATAAGACCTAATAAAGACGTGGGCTTCATCATTCATTTTCTCACAAGGACAAGTATCATATCTATTACAGTACCAAATCAATTTGATGGTCCCTTGCTGTACAAACGAATTGAATTAAATTATCCATCAACCGGTATGCTGCACATCTATATGAAGGACTACTCCATATGTCCCACAATAAGTGACATTTTTTATTTTTACACATCTTATGCGATCGTTCATCTTATTCATTTTTTATAAATGTTATCTATTTTTTATGACTTCATAACTAGAGATATTTAATAATAATTTATTTATTTTATAATTACATAAAAAATTTAAATAAGACAAATGGTCAAATAAGGCGTCTAAAGGTAAAAAATGTTACTTATTTTGAAACAAAGAAAGTACATATATATATATATATATATATATGGCTGTAGCTAGGACAACGATCTATATTTATGAGCACACAACGGCGGTTTTTTAATGAAACTGATCTATAGCAGCATTAAGCACAGTGCCAACGATCCATATCTATGAGCATGTAACAGTGGTTGTTTGCTGATGGTTTTTATGGTTGATAAGCAGGACGATGTTTTTTGTCGTGAGAGAAAAATACAGTACACATAGAAATCATATCGCCGATGGACAGCCTTTTTAAGAAAAAAAATCCAACAACACGTCTTGTTTCTACATTATCTATATGTCACGTCTTTCATATCTTGGTTCCCGTGTAGAAAAAAATCTTATCTAATAAACCCTTTCCGCGTCTCTCTTCGTTAATTCCAACATTGTTATTATGCTTTATTGGCACCTAATTAATGAACATAGAAACCATCCATGCTTATGAATCTCAGTGTGTGCTTAGGACACTCACGATGCAAGATTCTATTATAGAGTTTAAAACTATTTATTAGCCCTTATTTATAGCATTTTATTGATATGATAGCATATTTATTGAAGAGAGAAGGAGAAAAAACAAGACTCCAAGTCTTATTTAGACTCTAAGTCCACAATGTTCGAGGTAATTAATATGTTTAGACTCTATGATAGAGTCTGTTCTGTTAGTGCTCTTATGTCACAGTTTCCTCGACTCCTATATGTTGGAAAAAATATAGACTAGTTTTATCCACATGAAACTTATTTTATTCCCATTAAAAGTTTGATCATCCGTCTCTTAATTAAAATTGTACCATGATCATCTGTCTCTTTATTAGTACTGTGCCACATCATTTGCCAAGGTCATATTGTGCCATGATCATCTATCTTTTGATTTTGCAAAATCATGTAGCATACAACAAAAGAAAGTCTCGTTGTTGTCCAGCCCTTTGGAGGCTCCATGCTGTGCTTTCTACGCCAGCTGAGCACTGGAGGTAGAATCATTAGTTTTGGAGTAATAATCGATTGAAATACCTGTCTTAGGCAATAATATTTTTCAATCATGTTATAGTAGAGTTTTTGCACTTATTTTTATCTATGGTTATTGAGTTTACTCCTATTGTCGAAGAACAATGATGGCACCTTCTCAACATACGAGTGTAAGAGAACCACACCTTTATTGGAGGTAAGAAGTTTAAATTGCTATATTCTGTTAAATTTCCATGGGACAGAAATTTAACTAGATTATTTTTTGTGATAGACATTAAACTTATTATTTGTTGGAAACAGGTTCTCAACCCTTCGGAGAGCTTTACAAATATTGTTGTTGATTATCCGTAAGAAATAACATATTTTCTTAATCACATCAATACAATTGTTTCATGTTTTTCATATAAAAAGTGGAGTTGATTTGTTGTCTTAAACCAACTGACAGATCTGTTGAATGCACGTCATCAGTGCTATGAGCTCTAATTATGTTCAGAGAGCTGGATCATGGGTACCGCAAAGAAGAGATAGGAACCTGCATTAAAAGTGCATCCAAGTTTATTGGGAAAGAACAACGAAAAGATGGCTCCTGGTCTCTATTTTTTGACTACTTCTTATATGTCAATAATTCTCATTTTTATAATAAATTAATAACTATATAACTTATGATGTAATAATAGGTTTGGCAGGTGGGGTATATGTTTCACATATGGGTCATTCTCGATAAAAGGGTTGGTTGTTTCCGGAAGAACTTACGAAAATAGTGATACCATTAGGAAAGCATGTAACTTTTTGTTGTCAAAGAAACTACATACAGGTGGATGGGGAGAAACTTATCTTTCTAGTGAAACTGAGGTAAGTGTTACAATTACATCTCATTATTTGACATAGTACATGATTTTCTCAGTTAATGTTATATTTCTATATTTGGTAACTCAATATACAGGTACACATGATATTATTAATTAACTCATGGCAATGCTTAAATCTTGCCTTTTATTATATTCAGTTGTGTGTTCCATGAATACTTGTTTACAACAACAAATATCCTATTTATTACATCTTGGAAGACAAAGCATATTTCAGTGACTGTGCACATTCAGTTTAGCAACAACAACCTATCATTACATTATAGTATCAAGTTATTCTAAATAATAATTCATTGCTTGTTGTCATGTTTGTGTTATATTTTTGTTTGATGCATGAACCACAATTTAAAAACATAATGGATTCTATGAAATACATGTGACACCATGCAACTAACAAAAAGTATATATTTATTCTTTTGTATCCTATGTTTTGTAAAGATGTTTCTAGTTACAAGTTTCTCTGTGTGACACGAGCCTACATATGTGTAGATCGTCTTCTCATACTTTTATCTTTTTCTTTTTGTAAAAGAGTTAGTGTAAAGGTGTAAGGATCATAATACAAATGGCTTTTAAGTTGTTACAACCTATCTAGATAACATGAGAGTAAACCTAGTACTAGAACACTTGGGACAAACTAGAGTAGATATTTTCGTTGTGTTCTCGTCAAAAAATAAAAACACTTTGGAACAAACAAGTTGAAGAAAAAGTAGTAATATGTTAGGGTTTTACAAGGTTATTGGTTTCTTGATGTTAAACCATTCAATGTTTAGCTCATTCTTTACTTATTTTTGTGAAGTTTTTGTTAAAACCCATAGATTTTAGTTGCGTATACCATATAATTGTGTTATAGATACATCATAATAATAGGTGGGATAAACTAGGCGGCACATACTATCCATCCATTATTTTTTATATGTAAATAATCCTAGCAACAATCTCCTAAGTTTCATGAAAATTTAGATAATTACTTGATTTATTCTGATTTTTTGAACCACATATATTTGTCATACCACATGGCTTAATTGATAGTATTTCTAGTAGACAAGCATTAAATGTACTCAAGTACCTATGGTTAGTATATGCTACAACTACAAACATCCTTCTTCTACTTAAAATCTAGAAATTAAATAATTTTTTCCTCTTCTCTTCGATTTCCATGTCAAATTTGAAGTTATATAAAAGTTGTACAACTTTCCAACTTTATATTAATATAAATTGGATGATTCTTTTAGTTGTGTTGTGGCTAACTATTAAGCAATAATTCAATGTTATGGGACGTATTATATATGGAATATTTTTCACTTTTCTACCAAACATTGTGGTAGTAGTATCAACCAATTTTATCATGGTTTAGACATAAATATTTTGCAGGAATATGTGGATGCTAGTAGACCTCATGTAGTGAACACTGCTTGGGCAATGTTAGCCTTAATCATGGTGGGCAGGTATATATTTACAAATTGATTAGAATTGCCACCGCTGTATTATTTAGTAAATTATTACGGTGTATGCTAATTGTTTCATATTATGGGCATGGTATGTAGGTTGAACGTGATCCAACACCATTATATAAAGCTGCAAAAGTGTTGATCAATATGCAACTAGAATCTGGTGACTTTTCCCAACAAGTAAGTTATTGTTTTTATATAAGAGTTGGAACAAAATTTGATTGACGAGTATTAGGTTGTTCCTTTTTTCCTGTAGCAAAACAATATTATCAATATTGGTTTTTCATGGTCTCCGTGGGAATGGAACTATATCATTACCTTTCATGAAAAATCAGATCCGTCACCTTGAAAACATCATCATGCTACTAATGAAGGCAGTCCTATAACACTAGTTTTAAGGAAAAAACCAAATATACACTATATGTGAGCCTTAGAGGTCAAATCTCACATATAGCTACAAATAGTATCAATTACAATGATTTAAATATAACGTATATTGTATAAAAGATATCACCTAAGTAACAATCAGCGGAAAGACGACTTTGATCTCCGAGTGTAGACTCCACTGGATTCATCTGACTGGTTGATCACAAGCCTAACTCCTCCAAAACTCTTACAAGCTGTTACACATCCAAGATTTTTCAAAGTATATAAAAAATAAACAAGCGTGAGGCCACGTCAAACTCAACAAGTATAGCAACAAGGTAGATCCCATAAACTCATGAATAATGTAATATAAATAATATAAAGTATAAAACGGTAAACAATAAGCATGTTAGCAACCAAAAGCATCTTAAATATAAGGATTCCAAGGCAGCTCGTATCCTTAGCAAAACTAGTATATTAGTTTAATAAACTATGCGTAGAGGTGTATACTTTCACTGTAAGTCGTGATTTACCCTTTTGCTCAAGGTGATCAGCCCCTTAGCCCACTACCAAGGAAGGCTGGCAGGGTTCACTGTGAAGTCTTTCAAAGATTTGTCTAACAAGTTAGGGCCACTAGGTTTTATCAGTCAGTCTATGTGATACAACCCCATAGGGGATCCGTAGTCTGCTCATCCCCATTTGCGCTGCAAGGGTAACCTCTAATAAGCTAGAAAAGGTCCTCATACTTGACTAAAGCTAGAGCCATATGGCCCTCACAGCTGTACCGTAACAGATAAATCATCAAGTTGCTAAAAAGTCTTTTTTATCATTTGTTGCTTAAACATTAAATAAGTCACAAGATCATGGTCACAGAAAGAAAACTCAAGCCATGCTTGCCTTAAAATTAGATCCTTCTTCAAGTTCCTAAGTCTTCTAAAATCACCTCTTGCTTCTTCTTGATTACCAACGCAAAGCTCACCGACTGGACATGATCACACACCACACAAGCATATCCGAGCAATCATACACGAAGCAAACAATAGAACTATATTAAAACAGTACACCTATCACAATAAAACAGAATAAAAAGTTTGCAAAACAACTACGATCATATATACATCAAGTTCAACAAAAACGGAACTAAGACGGCGAGAATATGAACTTTTGAAGATTTTCCTATAGATTAACAGTACATTAATATATGAACTCAAAATTTAAAAGCTACAAATCTAATCAACAGTGGCACTAGTGCGTAGAATACGAAATTATGAACCTAACAAAATTTGAATGAATCAAAACGGAGTTAAAATGAGTATTTTATAAGCATTTGAAATCAGTGGCATTTCTGTAAATACATGAAAGCGTAACTGTATTTCATTGTATTTCAAAAATTATTTTTCTGTAGGGAAATGACCATAAAACACAAGATGACGTCATGATGACGTTATGATTGACATCAGCAAAGCGTGGCGCTCGATGGATGCCATTAACGGTTACGAGCTTCTCGCCTGCGGACTTTGTTAGGGCGACATAGGGCACCATTCGACGCGATACAAGAACCAACCGGCAGAGGAGGACAAGGCGGGCTCACCAACGTGGAAGATGAGGCCGGAGGTGAAGCGAAGGCTACCGACGGCGGAGGAAGACGGACGTCGGTGCTCTGCGAAATTCGGCGACGAGCCGTGAGCAACTGAGAAAGAAATTCGTCAAAGGATACGTCTCGGGAGATTCTTACCACACGTCGAGGGCAGAAGAAGTCCGAATTGCAGCGACGATGCGGTGGAATGGCGGTTGCCGTCCTCGGCGGCTCCCAGCGAGAGACGGCGCTGCGGTTGTTGCCACTGAGCGCTGGAGAGGGCGAATTGGAGCGGGGCAACAGTAGGAGGCGGCGACGGGCTCCAGCGTCCTATTTATGGAGGCCGGGGCTCGGAGACGCTCCCACGAACGAGGGCGCGGGCGCGGCGGCGGTTGCCGTCTTGACCGAAACCGGCAGAACAGAGAGAGGAAGGAGCAGCTGACGAGCGGGCCCTGGGCGTCAGCGACTGCAAGGAGGAGGAATGCAGCAGCGGCAGTTACCTGGCCGGATTGGGTCGGCCCAGAAAGAAAGAAGGAAGGGTGGGCTGCTGGGGAGAATGGGCCAGCAGGCCGGAAGCCAGGAAAGGGAGGGAGAAGAAAAGAAATTCCTTTTCATTTTCTAAATTGATTTTTCCCAAACCTATTTCAAAAGGATTTTGAAGCCCATTTCACCTTTGAGAAAATCCAATCATTACATAAACAAAAGTGCAGCAGCATGAATGCATCAACATATTCTCATCCTAATTTTGGTTTTAATTTCCCCAAAAAATATTATTTTCTTAATTAGGATGCACACAAATTTACATAAATAAATCAAATTTAACTAATTTAAAATAATACAAATTTTAGGATGTTACAGTATTTTCCTCCCTTGCCTCGATTTTATCACATGCCGCTGCACTTGTTTTGGCCATCTTCGCTGCCCATACACCTTCTACCACCATCCCCATGTTCCTACAGGTGCATGCTCATCTATGTCCACATGCCCCGTGAAACTTTTGCTCCTCATGTCCTCCCTTAGGTATGTATATGCCCTTTAGTTCTTAGACAAAAAAGGAAAAGTAATTAAAAGGTAAACACAAAATATTGAAGATATCAGAATTAGTAGCCTTCATTGTGTATGTGGCTCGACCACTGGTGGTTGGAGCATCATTTATTAATTGTTGTTCCAGTTGTGATAGACGTGGGCACGATGTTAAGGATTGTTGCATGAAGCAATGCTACATTCAGCCATTGCTCTGGCGGAACCTTCCACTCCATGGGCTCCTTGTGCGGTGTTTGTCACTAAGAAGGAGGCCCTCAACTTGTTTTGCCACCTTACTACCTCAATGCAGACCTTGGCACTAAGGTGCTACTTCTCATACTTATCATTCTACACAACTTCATCCTTATCCAAATATATCATACATGTGGTTCCTATTGATATTGGTCCAATTTCATATTAATCCTGGTTTCACTTGTCTACCATTGATATCATATCTCAATCTACTTCCTATTTTTTAGACCACCAATGATGCATCTCTAACTATTGTAGGCATGCCATTACTTCTACCTCTTCTTCATTTCTATATTGATGATGAGTGCCTCTGAACAATCCCAGTCGCGATCATCATATTGTTGAGAGTTTTCACTATATTGGTACCACCTGCCATAATATTTCTCACTCTATCAGTTGGTCTAGCTAGGCTCCTACTTAGATATACTATGCTAATCTACATCATCTTCTTCAACATCTTCATGGAGCCATTCCTTGTTGTCTTTTCTTTCCACACTCTATCTCCCTCCAATTTCAGGCATATATGATGTAACCTGGGCTAGTGAACACTCTAATTTTTGCTTTCTCTGAGCATATTATGTTTTCCTTAGTGCTCCCTTAATTTCTTAGAAAACCAAGAAGCAAACTGGTAATGGTCGAGGCTAAGTAGACACCTATGCTTGCCATGACTATGTAGGTATGTAACAAATCTAACACCCCTCTCTTCTGATAGTGTGGCCCACATAAGTATTTCTTGGATCTTGTAATGCATGAGCTCAACAAGAAAATTAGTTGATGACTATTACATGATATTAGAGAGGCACAATTAAGTTATTGCCTAGGCCTTGTGCTTTCAAAGGATTACTTGGCCAATTTCTTCATGAAGGCCCAGACACAAGCATAGCAGTTATTTTCTCACCAAACATATAGTTTTTGATTCACCAAGAATTTGAGGGTGATGTTAGATGTGTATATTCCTATGTATTATGTAGACATAGGGTGTTTTTATGCACTTTGCGTTCCTCCATATTTTCCACTTGAGGCGTGGCAATAGATCTAGGATGCATTTCAAAACAACGAAACAAGAAAAGCCACAACTGTGGTCAGCCTTATAATTTCACTAACATATTTTATAGCATAAAATTTTAAAAAGCACAATAATTCAATAATGGTTGGTAGAGTAGGATTGATTGTAGAACAATATATAGGGCATGTTGTTTCTATTTTAGGTTGTGCCTTGGCCAACACCATAGGCCTTATTGCATTGGGGCCAGATAATTCTTGTGCCAACCTAAAATAAACTGGGTCTTGCGGTAGTATACATTCAGTTGAATATGTGGTCCCAACAAACCTCAACAACCCAATATACATAAGTCAAATTGATAGTTCGACCCCACTAAAGGTCATGTTTCACTTATAGCCCCAAGTCCAAGAAATCTTAGATCTAGAGGTAGAGGAATGTTTAGAAAAAAATGTTTATCATAAACTAAACATAGAAATTTATGCCACATTAGATTTAGTATGTACACTATAGACAAACACGGACTTAGTGCTATGCAAATTTGTCCTTAGTTACTAGTGCATGACCAACATTTGATTGCAGGAACATGTTGGGTGCTTCAATAGTTCCTTATACTCAATTACGGGAACTACCGTAACTTGTACCCTATATGGGCTCTTGGGGAATTTCGTCAACGGCTCCTTGCAAGAAAGAAGTGAAACTAGCCTACTTTACTTTATTACAAAGAATTAAAAATGTTAGGAATTACTGTTATATGTTAGTAGGCTCTATATGGTCCGGCTATGAAAGTGGAAAATCTATGGCCGTCCTGCAAGATGTATTGATGTGACCTTCCACATCCAAGGATATCCTTTCTCGTTTTTTATGATTTCTTGATCATTGTTTACAAGAAGTGAAAAGTTTCTGAAAAAGGAATGTAATTAGTTAACAATTCATTTTAATTTATATGGATACATCTTATGTTACTTGTCATTTTAGATCAATTTATATTTTTTATTTAAGCATTAAGATATCTATGTACATTTACAGTACAGTTGTAAACACTAAGTTTATAAAGATGCGTGCATAATTCTTTGATAGAAGAATTCAACATCTAGAGAGCGCGAATTATACGCTTATATGCAATAATAATTAAGAGGGAAAGGCATAAAATCCGATTCTAAACAAATTACAAAAGAAGATTGTCAAATAAAACCTACAATAAGCACCGGAGCATCGACATAAAAGACGGGAGGACAAAAATCATGCCCGAGTGGTACACCACCCCCCCCCAACCCCCACCACCACAAACAACACACACACAGACCCTACTGCCATGGGGTAAAAAAATGAAACAATTAATAAAATGAGGATGTGAAAGTAAGGATTCAGACTAATAATGTCACTACATATGGACTATACTGTTGATATAAGTTAATAAGGTAAAGCTCAATTGTACACATATTGGTGCCACGTAATAGTGCAATGCAAATTAAAAGAAAAACTGCTACAGTGTTTCGAAACAATATATAGAGCCATTAGTAAATCTATCATAACCGGATATAGATTATGCAATACTAGAGCATCTACAAGAGTTTTCCAAATCAACTTGACGTCCATATATTTTTGGTAAAACAAAAAAAAATTGTCTTCCAACAGTTTGGCATCGAACTTTAGTAACTTGGCAAACCTATCTCTCTCCACGCGCATATATGCGCGCGCAAGCATCGCGCTTCCGGATTCCCTTCCCGACGTCTCGTTCCGCTCGCGCGAAAGGCTTCCTCTGTGGGCGTCAATTAAGGACTCCAGGCGCGTAATGTGGTCGACGCGAAGGCCGACGTGGTGACGCCTGTGGTGGCGTACGCGCATCACGAACGCGGAGGGCTCACCCATGACTGATGTCGTGACGCCTGTGGCGGCGTGCGCGCATCACGGACGTGGATGGCTCGCCGATGCTCCTCGCCGAGGAGCTCGCCAAGAAGGCGGTACACGCCGGCAGCAGGGACAATGTCAGCATCGGCCTCGTCATGTTCAGGGACTTCTGGGCTCCAGGGCGACCGCAGGATTGTATATATGTAGGCCGATGTGCTTGCCCTGACCATGGAAAAGCCGACGCAATGCTTTTCCTACGCATGCTGGTTGCCTGCTTGCCAGCTATCGCTGAAACATCCTTAATTTTCCATGAAGGGAAAATGCATAGAACGGCGGATAATATAATAGTTCGAAGCATCAAACCATCTCATTATCTCGCAGCAGTCGATACAGGATCCATACATCGAATAAAAGAGTACAATTAGGGGGGAAATACAATAATAGTTTGCCGCCACACTGGCGGAATCATCAGAGTAGCAGCAGCCTCTGGAATGGCTGCGGAATAGCGGAAGTACAATACAACTCCAAAAGAAGCCTGAGCGTAGGAACGAGACGTCTACTCCTCCTCATCGTCATAGCCGTAGTCGGGCTCACCTGCCAAATAATTTTTAGTACGGTTTGTACTGGCCACATCTCCCACCCTATGCTTTGCTTTCGCTATGTAGTATTTGGTGGGATACAAAAGATATAATCAAATCGACCTAATATGTGGCTGTGGTTTCCTATGCAAATAGTGACCAATATTATATAATATAAATCATCAAGTTTTAACCCATCTCATCCACATATCCACCCCATTCCATCACCATCACACACATCTCACCCTCTCGCACTCAGTCGACAGGTCCAACTCCCTCTCGGAGCCTATCTCAGCGGCTCACAGCCGGAAGGGTAACACTAGGGGGAGAAATAGAAGGACTCCTCTCACTACTCCCGAGAAGCGTGGGTCTTAGGAAAAAGCCATACCAGTGGCTCGCGGACTATATATATAGATTCATAAACTCTGCAGAGCGTGTACTCCCGTAACCACAAGATCACTATCATCGATGGTGCCCCGCCTAAGCTGATTTTGGATGCTTTCTAACCGGTGCGATACCACCCTACCACTCAGGGACATCCCAGATAGGTACCACCGGCACACTGAGACCATGAGACATAGTACCGGGCCCTCGTGGTCACTATGCTGTCTAAGGAGGGTGTGGGTCTCCATGCCCGTACCTCCCGACACTATCTGCTAACAACCTAGTAGTAGTGGCACCATCCTAGCTTGTCAGACATCCGTCTCCCGCCCATACAAGAGCGAGTGGTGAGCACGTAAGTCCCAAGGTTCCGGTCCTCAACAGATATCAGGTCCTAGGGGGATCAGACAGGATTATCTTCTCCTAGGGACTACAACAGTCCGTGCTTCATCAGCACCTCCTACCCGGGGCTTCGCTCCATGAAGGTTCTCACCCCCGGGATCACCATATACCTCACAATGTGCCCGCCACAAGCACCTCACACAGGAATGCCCAGAACACATTCCCTGGCAAGACTCGCCCACATGGTTCTTCGTAGAATCCTGTCCGATCGACTCAACCCTTACCACACACCCAAGATGCACGTAGCACTCTCCCCGAGTAAAGTGGCACCACGTGCCTTAACCATAAAACCATACTCTCCACCACGCATCACATCACACAGATATAAGCGTAGTAGAAGTAAAGCATTATAAGTAAATAAGCATGCGTCTAGCCTATCAGCAGGTGTGCAGGAGTAAGGTTGCGACAAGGTAAACTCTCATCAAGCAGTTCTACCATGCAACCTATCATCAGGTGATATTCATAATTAAAGCACTAGCAAGCTAGATATTATGCCATACGTAATAGGATCTATGAGGTTGGGTGGGGTGTGGCACCTGTGAAGTCGTCACCGAGCTCCTCCTCGCACTCGTAGTCATCCTCCTCAAGCTGCTCCTCCTCTGAAACGAGACATAATAGCCGCGTTAGCGGCTCCTATAGAGTCAACACAAAGAAGCAATAAAATTCACTAACTCCAAATGCACTCATACATAAGCCTATGACGTAGAGCTCATTTTTATAAAAATTTAGACACTTGGTTCATATTTTTCGGAGTTCGTATGAAGAAGTTATGAATTTCTGAAGTTTATTCTATTTTCTGAAAAAGAAAAGGGCGGATTAATATGGACGCGACACGTGGCGGTTTCGGATTGGGCCACGTGGCGTGCGGGCACAGTGCAGCTGTAGCGGTGCTGACGTCATGCTGACATCAGCACTGACGCGGGGTCTGGCGGCTGGATGACGTCATGCTGACGTCAGCACAGACGGGGACCCAGTCAGTGGCTGACAGGTGGGGCCCACGGTTATGGTCACTGACAGGTGGGGCCAGGTCAACGGTAAACGTTGACCGGTCAACGATCAACGCCAACCGGGCCTCGACCGGGCCTTGGTGGGCCTGGGCAGGGCTGGATCTAGGCCGGGTTGGGCCGGCCCGGCCCGGACACGTGTCGGTACGTCAGGCAGGCCAGGTGGCGGACTGGACTCGAACTGGGCTTGGTCCACAGCTTGCTGGTCCATGGACTCGGTCCATGATGGACTTAAGACAAGGCGAACAGGTGGCGGCTTGTGAGTGGCTAAGCTGATCCACGTGGTGGACCTGGTCCACACGGGCACGGGAAAGTTTCCCCATCTCCCTCACGCATGCGACGGGCATGGCCGGTCGGCCAGCGGCGAGCAGGCAAGCGGCGGCTGCGGGCGGTGCGAGCTTGGCGGGCGAGCGGCTAGGGCGGTGCAAGGGCACGGCAAAGGTGCTGGTGGGGTCGCGGTGGCGCGCGCGGGGCTTGGCTCACCGGCACTACGACGCGCGAGATGCGTCGTTAGCAAGCGCAAAGGATTGGCAAGACCAAGACGTGCACAGCGGTTGCTTTAATTTGGAAAAAGTGGCTCCCAGGCCGGTGGCGGGCAGCAAGGCATGGTGGCGGCCGGCGGCGACGGCGAGGTCTAATTTGCTGGCGAAACCTGGCATTGGCCTCCATCTTCCCCTCCATTCCTCGATTGGAGTAGCTAGGAGCTCCTCGACCTACCTACCGTGGTGAGTTGAGGCTTGGCGGAGCGCGCGCGACGATGAGTGTCACTGCGGCGCTCTGGCGGCCGGGGTGCCATAGTGACCAGGGCCGCAAAGGTGCGTAGCCCCACTGTGGTCGTTGCCAGGCCCCAAGAGGTTGCCCTAAAGGCATTCTAGGACGACGCGGAGCTAGCGATCGAGTTAATGAAGAGAAAGAGGGAGAGCAGAGTGGGAACGCGGGCGATGCACTGGCGGCAATCATGGAAGTTGAGCTCACCGAGCTGTCCCGATGGCGGTGGCGTAGCTCACGGTTCGGCTCGGGGAAGGAGAAGCTGAGCTCGCGGTTCGCTTGGTGGAGTCGAGCAGCGGCTTGGGTCCTCCTCCGGCGGCACGGACGTCAGCGGCGCGCGCAGCTCCGGCTCCGGCGACGCTCTGCTCCCGGCAACAGCTCCTCCCCGCCTCCTCCTCTCCTCACTTCAGCCCTTCTCCTCAGCAGCAGCAAGCAAGTGGTCAAGGCGACTGCGCGGCACGGGAAACCCTAGAGGCCGGACGCTCCTCCCTTTTATAGCGGCCGGTGGCCATGGCGGATGGTGAGGATGGCAGATGCCAATCCTGCGACTGGGCACGACCGTGAGTTAGGGTTAGGGTTCCGCTTGGCCTGGAGCGCTAACGGACGGCTGCGGCGCTGCGGCGGGTCACGGGCGAGGATTGAATAGCGGAGCTTGGCCATGGACATATGTGGAAACAAGGACGGGACGCCCAGGCTCCCAAAAGTGGGAAAAGGAAGCCTATGACAAGCGGGGGCCACCCGTCAGCGAGTGTGGGGCGACGTGCGGCGCGCTGGCGGCCTTGGCAGGCCCATGCTGGGCCGCCCTGGCCAGCTGGGCTGCGGCGCGGTGCAGGCATCGTGAGCAGGCCGGCGACAGGCGGGCGAGCGCGCAGCGCTGGCGGGCCGTCTTGCTGGGACAGCAAGCCGCGGCGGGCGCGGCGTCGCGGGCGGTTGGCAGGCCGCGCGCGCGTGGGCGAGCGAGCTGGCGGCAGCGCAGCAGGCCGCCTTGCCGGGCCGCTGGTCGGGCCGGTGCGGGAGATAGAAGCAGGCCGGCCTGGGCTGCCTGGGCTGGTTTCTTTTTTTCATTTTTCAAAACCTTTTCTATTTCTTTTTCAAATCATGTCACAAATCATTGTTAAAAAAAATATTAGTGACCATGGTGCACACATCATGGTAGGTCCACCAGGTTCTTGCGGTGGTGTGGGGTCCATTTCCGTGGTTAGTGGGCACATATATATACATGTGATAAAAAGGTTACTCGATTTTATTAGACATCACATAAAATCGATAAGAGGCAAAACATTCTCTGGTAATTAAATGCAATGCTCATGCTAACATTAGGCGCTACTTGTGCACTATCGGGTGTTTGTCTATATGACATTCGCTAAACATCGGTATACTTTAGAAAAAAAATTTTGAAAGCTCGTGTTTTCGGTGTTTGAATTTTCAGAGATGTTACAATCGCTGCCTTCTTTGCTAGATGATAGTGTATACTGTATACATTGATTCATTGCATTTGTCATTCTTGTTTTCTTATTTTTTTAGATTCGTTGTAATGGATTTTATACAAACATGATCATGGGTGATGATGTCGATGTTGTTGGGTCCTACCATGCCTCATCGACTCGTCACCCAAATCGGCTGGAGCCTGACCTTCTCTCCTTTGTCCCGTGAAGAGGACGAAGAAGAAGGGTAGTTGCGTGATTTTATTTCACTTTCTAGCTTCTGATGTAAAATGTTTAGACACATAGCTTTATATATATGAGCTTAGTTGTTTTTATGAAAAGTCTAGGGTTCTCGATGCAAAAGTGATTTTCTTTCCGGGTTAATATATGACCTTCTTTTTTGGTTTTGGCAAGTTAAAAATAGCAAACTCTTAGAGAAGAGCTATTTTTTTACTTTTCATATTATTTTAGGAGTTGGCAAAACATAAAATTTGTCAAGTAAAATATAGATAAGCTATTCTATGGAAAACAACATAAATAATCCATTAAATTTGCAGTTAGGTTACCTACCCTGAAATTATGAAACATAGTCTAAAAATCCTAAAATTTATGTCTAAATTACTTGCCTCTATCATTATTATTATGAATTGAAGTATACCCTTAATGCAAAACTAGCAACATACGCTATAAAGATTAAATCATGCCTATCTATGTTTCTTATACATACCCACTTCAATCACAAACAATGGATAAAGAACTAACTTCAAATTTACTTGAATGTGTGAACCATAAATATTTTCTATGTTTTCATGTCTCAGCAACCATTTAAAATGTTCGACGCCCGGGGAATGAAGGGCATGAGTGCAATTTTTTAATATAAATCAAGTAATATTGTAGAGAAGGTTGACTAGACAATAAAATAAATTTAAAAAAAAACTTTTCTTGGAGTGACAAACAGAGACCACCAATGCGTAGAGTTCGCCAAATGCTTTTGGTTTGACTATATACATATGTGGAGTTTGGAACATAGATGACTGAGTTGCTTAATCTGAGAAAGAAAAGTTACATAAATTGGGCTAAGGTAACCCGACTCCTATTTCTTGTGGGAGACCCGTCCTGGCTTTTTTATTTTCCTTTATTCTGTCTTTTCTGGAGGGTGGCACGGCCCAGTTTAACGTATGGAACAACGGTGCATGAGAAAAAGAGAAGAGAGGGAGCAGGGAAATTAGGGCTTCATCGTTGGCTGTTGTTGTGGTCTGTCTCTCCCGCATTGTAATCTTCTAATGTTTCCATCTTAATCCAAGTTTCATGTTCCCCTTTGCTATCCTTGATGGCGATGTCGTGTTTGGCATAGTCAAGATGGCGAGATGGTGCTGTGGCAAGGGCCAGTGTGGGCAAGAGGGTAAAACGGGAAAAATCATTGCAGGTCGTCATCCTTGTTGTGGTTGTATGATCCAGACCTTCCCTGCTGTTTTGCTCGAAATCATAGCCAATTTGAGAGATTAGTGATGTGGGTCATGGGTCTATCCACGAAATTAGACCCAACAGTTTTTGACAGACTATGCAGAAAGAGAAATGATCGGTATAGATACTATATATAAGAGAGAAGATAATATACAGATGATTGGATGAACATTTTGTTTATAGAAACTATCAATTGGGGGGGTATAGGTGGTTTCAATATGAATTAGCCAGTATATGGAAACTACCATGTAGTTTCTGTGTTTGGGACTGCACTAATTATTCCAAAAAATAAAAATGTCAAAGAATATTGTGTATGTGTTCCATCTCTTATATAGAAATCACTACTACAAAAAGCATTTGTAATAATGCCTCTTTTTTCAGCATGGTTCAATCTAAACTCGCCCCTAAAACGATTCACAAAAATGTATTTGTAGAGATGGCTAGTATTACCTATTTTAGGGACAGTTTTAGATCTAGTTGTCCCGTCAAATCGATTTGTAGAGGCCACTAGAGCTAGAGCTGCCCCTACAAATGGACGTTCAATAATTACATAATAATATTTAAATTTTTCAAATGACCTTGAATAGAAAAACTACCAAAACAAAAGTTGAAGAGGTCTCAAAAAGTAATACAATTTTGTATATGAGAATTTTTTATATGAAATCATGTAACCAAAGAAAATTTTGTTTGAATTTCCAAATTTGAAATTTAATTTTTATCAATTGACCTCGGATGGAAAAATACCAAAACCAAAGTTATAGATGTCAAGAAGTTATAAAACTTCTAGTTGACAACTTTTTCATTTTAAATCATCTATCCAAAGAAAATTACATAAGAGTTTCGAACATTTGAATTCATATTTTATAAAATGACTTTAGATGGAGAAATGACCAAAACCAAAGTTGTAGGTCTCGACAGGTTACAAAATTTTGTAGTTGGCAATTTTTCCATTTCAAATCATCTATCTAAAGAAAAAGTTTAAATTTTTCAAATTACATCAGACACAGAAATGACCTAGACCAAAGTCGTAGATCTCAAAACTTATAAAACTTTGTTTTGATAACTTTTTATTTGAATTTATTTAGAATCTGAAATACTCATTTTAGTATCTCCCACATATAAAAAGAGCAAAGTATGGACAGTATTTTGGTGCGACATTCTAAGGTGAGACCATGACTCTTCCTCCTGCGATCCCACCTCCTTTCTCCCTCCTTCCACTAATTTTGCGACCAATTTTTCCGCACCCCTCCCTCAGCCTCCTTGGTTTGCATTGCGATACAGAAGGAAAACACCGATAAAAAAGGAAACAACCAGACCCGTCACAATCATCAGCAATCTCCTCTTCATCATCAACGATACCGCCTCCTTGCGCGAAACACTGCCCCCGTTCTTGTAATAAGGTAGCCCATGAACTGGCTAGGTTGGGTAGCGTGTGTGAACCGGAAGCGGAACATATGTTGGTTCCCATACCAGCACAAATTCAATTTGTACTTGCTGAAGATTCAGTGCTGTCTAATTAATGGAAAGACCTATTTCCCCTAAAAAACAATACCGCCTCCTTCACCTCATGCATCGACGCCACCTCCTCCTCGCGACGTCGCCTCCATCGGCGGCCAAGCCCCGCCCCTCGATCCGCCATCGCGCACGCGCTCTGCACGCCCGCCACCACACGAAACCGGTGGAGCAACAGGCCAGAGCACCAGTACTGGTCAGCAGCCGCCCCACGATTGCGTGGTGTGTCCGATATCCATGCTGACGCATCCCCTAAGCATCGCGGGCAACAGTGCATCCCCAACACTCCAAGATCCCTCGAGACTCCAAGATCACTACTGGCGGCCTGAGGACTCATCCCTCGACGCATCCATGACCAAGTATTCAAGGTGGGTTTCTTGATCTTTTCTCTAGTAATTATCCCTCTGGGCCGTGTAATTTGGTCATGATATTCTTTTGCGGCAGCAGTATGGGATACAGGTCGGCTCCCTTGCTTGCCTGGCTTTTTTAGGAGCGATTTTCGTGGCTTAATGTATGGCTGCATGTTCAAGGTATAGCGTTGATTCCATGCTCATGTCCATTTTTATTAGTTAATTAAAAATAACTGTGTTCAGAAGAATGTTCACCTGCGTCAGCTATCTCCTCATGTAAAAGTCGGCTGCTTCATGTTTATTAGTTAAAAATAGTTGTTTCAGTAACAAAATGTACAGGTTGGGGCCCGTTTAAGTAACAATATATAGCACGCGTATTCATATTTTGTGGTTGCTGTTTTGTAACTATATATTGATTCAGTGTACATGCATGTAGCAAAAAGTGTTTTTTTGACTGCTGCTTTCCTAAACTCTTTTCGGTGCACCATTTAGATATATGTACTTGGAGTTAGCTATAGCTGTACCTATAGCAAAATTTGTGGGAGATACATCACCATTGGTGCATCTACTTAGTTTCTTGTGTGTCGATTTCTCCCCAACTTTGGCATTCACTTGCTTGTGTATCCAGTTCAGTTGATAAACTTAATATGCTATAGGGCATTTATATTTATGTGTTGCTTCCTGAAGCTTTTGGGGGCTGCAACCTGTACTTTGCTTGACTGAAACATAGGCCTTGTTTAGTTCCCTCCTAATTTCAGAATTTAGCACAATGCAAAAATAAGATTCTCCGTCACATCAAAATGCCGTCATATGCATGGAGTAATAAATGTAGATGAAATCAAAAACTAATTGCACTGTTTAGTTGTACTTTGCGAGACGAACGTTTTGAACCTAGTTAGTCAATGTCTGGACAATAATTTATAAATACAAACGAAATATTACAGTGCGCTACAGGAATTCTGGCACGTCCCAATCTAGGGAACTAAACAAGACTATAGCTGATGGTCAGCAATTAACTATGTCTGCACTTATGCTATTTGATCCCTAAGATGCTGTACGTTGTGACTTGCATTACCATATCATTATTTTAGACTATGGATAGCAGGTCCATCCATAGTCCCTCAACCTGCATGCATTGCCATATCATAGTCTCCTTCAAATATTATTATCAGGAGTACATGTGTACACCATATATACTTTAATGCTCACTGAACCACAATGCAAACATAGTCCATGGATGCAATACGACAGCCAAATGGTGCTGCATGGCAGGAGCTATCTATGAAGCAAAATCATCGTGTTTTCAGGTGAATGGAATCTGTCCCGCTTTGCGGTGCTATGCCTTCCTTGCAGGCATAGTTTAGTTAGTTGGGTGGTGCTCCGGAGGTTGAGGCCCTCGCCCCTCTTTCTTTTATTTTTTTTGTTGTTTGTCTGTGTCTTAGGGATGTTGTTGGTAATCTTGGTATTACTTACAAGTTCTTTGTATCAACTATGTGTAAGTCTTTTGACCATTTTTCTCTGCTTAATAAAACACAAGTTGTATGCTTGATCGAAAAAGAACTAACAATAAATCATGTTATGGAAGAGAAGCAAAATGGTTGTGTTTATCAATAACCGAGTGCCACTTGTTCACTTGGGAGCTTAGAAGTGACCTCGCCCACGTCGACAACCACCTAGGCGGCAAAGGAGATGATGATGGTGCACATGGTAGAGGAATGCCACGAAGTGTCACCAGCCGTCAAATTGACGGGGATAATCTATCTATACTATAAAAGAGCGAAGGAATTAAGAAATAGGTTTCACCTGAAATTTTCTACTCACCCTATATTTTAACCGTTGGATATAATTTAGGATCTTGATCTAAGGGATATTAGGCCTTCTTACTTTCTAACAAATGGGCCACCCCGTAAGATGTAAGATTTCTTACGTTTCTGCCGAACAAATCATCTCACATTGGATTCTTTTTCTCACTGTCCTCAACCCTACTCGCCACCGGTACCCACCCCTAGCCCTTCGTACATTACATACGTGTATAGCGCCGCTACACACGCAACTCGCAAGGAGTCCACGGAGGCATGGACTCAGACTCACGAAGCCGCCGCCGGCCGCGTGGGGTGCCAGGGACTCGACTACGTCGCCCACGGCAAGGCGGCGATCACTGATCAGGCCCTACTGCCCTAGCCGATCACTGCAGCCAGTCGATCGTCACTTCCTCAATCATCAAGATTCATCAACTCGATAGATCATCACTATCAGTCGATCCTCACATTTACTTCCCTCAATCTCTTTCTAAAACTAGAATCCACGTTGCCAACGGCGGCCGAGGACACCAGGAAAGCAACAACGGAGGATGAACCAGATGGGTTCGTGAAAGCAAAGCGAGCATAACCATGCCCACCGAGATCAAGGCCGACCAAATTTCACCTATATAGCAGCCTTTCGTAGAGGTAAATGAACTAGCCTCCACTGCATCCACATCAACGAGTTCCACACAGCATATAACAGCATCCAGCAACAACGCTCCAGTGCATGTGTTCTTCGGAGATGGCTACTTCGGCTAACACCTTCGCTCGTGTCAAAAAGTACATGAATCATGATTACCTATTACTTAACTAATTCAATCTTAAATTAGTGGTAGACTGATGTATATACATATACATTGCATCTAAAATTCTATATCAAAAGCTTCCGGAGGGACTCACGTGTAGATTTCTTTTTATTTTTTTTCCTGTGCTATAGATTTAATATTCGAAGTAATCATCACATATATATTTTTTGGTTCTTTTTTCTTGCGGCAAACAATGATGTAATATTTAAAGTCTTCTTTATTATTTTTCTTAGATGGAAAGCTTGTTAAGGGACGTTTGTAAACATTTTTGTTCTAATTTTCTTGTGGTATGGGATCGACAACGGTAGCAGCAGGATGATTTATCTTTCCATTTGATTTGTCCACATGCGCTCCATGCTACTAATACGCATTGCTCCACATCATCCTAACGTGTGTTGAAAAATGACAGCATGCCGGCATGGTTCATCCTCTGTGTCCATCTATACAGCCAACTGATAAGCACAAGGAGTTCAATAGCAAGTGACTAATGCTTAATTTTTTAGTGTTTATGAAGCCAAGTTTTATATTGTTTGGAATTTTTCAGCTTGAAGCCTGGGAATGTTATAACCATTGGTTGCATCGTAGGTTAAATTAAAATATATTATTTACAAATAAAGTAATATAGATGTCCTATTACGAAAAAATACAAAACATAACTTACTTTAAGCATCTTATAAGATTGCAGGGCATTGAAAAAATTACACAAACAGGCTAATAAAAAAGTTATCTTTCTTGCTTCACATACAAAAATCAGGTATTGTACTGCTATAAAAAATGTATTTTTGAATTTCTGTTTCTTCCCTCTTGTCCTTATGATGATATAACACTATGCACATTTTTCCATAGTTTGGCACCTATATTTATTTGACAAAAATTGAAAAATAAACCTATTGTTGGTAGCTTAAAAATTAAAATGGCCACAAAAATAAATTGTTACTTACTTTTACTAGGCTCACACCAATAATGCCTACCACGAGTTGCTTCAGGAAAATCATAAGCTACATATATATAATGACATCACCTATGACCGAGGTTAATCCATGCTTTTACAACTAGGTTGTATCACCCCATGGTGAATGTGTAGGAACATGAATTAGATTAGCATGTTTTCAGTTTTGTTGTCGTTGATGGTGAATAAGGAGCTGATACTGATATATTTGGCTACAAAGGTATACAAATATATGGTATGGCGTTCTTTTATTTGATTGCCTTAAGTTATTTTGCTTACTTATGTCTGCCATTTGGTAGTAAAAACAATTTTCAGAGCATTGGCAGGATCTGAGTTGTTCTTTTCGGCTCGTCTTCTACCAGTACAGAAGCACTTCTAAACCAATGCCGGTTGTGCGGTGTGGCTCCTTCGGCTCTGGTGCCAAATCTGCCAGGGGAGACGCACCAAACATTTGATCTAAGTATTGATGTATTTTCTTATAATTATTAAATACTATAAATAAATATCAATTAACTATTTTAGCCTATTGAATTTTCTTGCTAAAGCTTGTCCTTAATTTTATTTACTGACTGTTAACATAAAACATGATAATTTGCAAGGCTAGGTTGAAGAGACGACCTATAATTCTACTTGAAAATATAGTAAATTTTAACTGTTATCATACCATGATCTGATTGATTAGGTTGTTAATAAATTTATGGCTTGGTAATTTTTATGAGTATGTATATTGCTTACAAGCGAGGTCTATAATTTTTATTTGTCTTTACTTTTTTATGGAATATATGATTTCTTGTTTGATACGCACGTGCGTGTCGCACGTTCATTTGTACTAGTACTAATAAACACAGCTATCATCGTCTCGTTCTGAAAGAACCAGAACACTTTTGTTCCTTTTTACTAAATAAATGCACACACAACTAATTGATGAAGGTTATGATAGTGACATCACAATGACTACGCTTGAAGTATTATTTTTTACCGGTACAACACATTCATACTCTTTCTTTGTGTCACTATTTTTTTCTTGTTGCAATGCACGAACAATTAACGAGATTTTGGGAGGAAGAGACCGTCGCGGGCAGCGGGTGGGGTGACATTGAAGCAAAGGAGGGGTGTTGCCGCGATGTATTATGAGGCGGCAATGGTGATCCAGCGCCAAATGGGCGGCGGGGTGAGGTGCCAAGTGGCACTCGAGGTGATCCTCATCGCCACCGCGCACGCTTGCTAAAGTTGAGGGAGGGGCGTCGTCGCGTCAGCGGCGTTGATCCAACCCCGAGTGGCCGGGCTAGGTCGGCGGGCGCAAACTCTCCAGCGGCGTCTTCCTCCCTCTTCCTACGCCGCTGTCGCCGAGACAAGCAAGGTGCGATCTTTATGCCGGATTTGGCTCCCCCTTGTGCCCTTGCTCCCTAAAGGCATCACCTTTGCTCTGGTACATGGTTTTACGCGGTCATGAGTTGCTTGTGATGGGGGAGGTTTCTTGGTTGGTTACTGACTTACTGTTGCGGGGTTGAAATTGAGTCGCTGGGCTATTGTTCTTGCTGCCGTACTATGTGTGACTATTTTAATTTCACTAACTTCGTTTTTTGGATTTCATGTCACTTAAACGTTGTTATTTAAGTTTACAATATTATCATCATATCGTGTGAATCGTGTATTTTTTTATTAAAATTTAGTTGTTCCGTAACAATGCACGGGCACGATACTAGTTAGATAAAAGTAATCTAAGAAGAACGAGGATCTCAAGTAGACATGAGAGGTTTATGGATGGAGTGGATAATTAGTAGAGTATCTCGCGAGGCCTGGTGGGTCTACTTAGAAAAAAAAAACACTATTTTCTCGCCTACATTTGCGATTTCTGAAAAATTGTAAATGTTCTTCGTTTTTATTGATTTGTAGCCATCCTTAAAAATCTTTATTTGTATTTACGGATGATGACAGTGTGTGTGGCCCCACTACCCTGTAAAGTGTCAGCAACCGCCCCTAAAAATCCTAGGCGGCCTATTGAATGAAGTTCAAAATAGAATGATATAAGAATTGAATGAATATTATAATTACACTACTATAGTACTACATTTTACACTTGAACATTACTTCCATTCATCAGTTTCATTTGCAATGACAGGAACATTAGTTGGCCTCATCTACTCCGCGCGCGGTACATTCCTTGGGGAGCCCCGTGTCCTTGAACCGGTTCTGATCCTCGCAGTAGTCATAGAGCAGATGCGCCGCTCGCACCTTCTGCAGCGCCGCTGATGACGCCGGTGCCTCGTCGCTGCACAATGCGACGCCAGGGGACGACAACGGCGGCGACGGCGCGCACGGCGTCACGCGCAGGTTGCGGTAGTAGGCAAAGAACGGCGCGTGGCTCCAGTCCGTCTTGACGCGACCGCCCTGCGTCGCCCAGTCGTCGGCATTCCACAGGCTCCCGTCCAGCCGCATGTGCCGCTGCGTCGGGAACGTCCCGGCGCGCGACGGCTCGTGCTTGTACACGCGGATCGGCGTGCCATCGATGAGGAATCTGCGAATGCCAAAGTTCTGAGCTTCGGTGCTCTCGCCGACGATGAACACGACGGCGTTTGTTCGACAATTGGCAATGCAAGGCGCTTAGTTGCTTACATGATGTTCTTGGGTGTCCATTGGACGGAGTAAGTGTGGAAGTCCTTGGCAGGGTCGAACCAGAGCCGGAACTGCTGCTCGCGATTGCCAACGCTGTCCACGAAGATGTCGTGTGCAGCGTGTAGGGCTCGCCAGTGACGTTGCCGAGGAACTCCATATCCACCTCGTCATGGTACCCCGGCCGCACGTCATCGGTCGTCAGCTGCAATCGCATGATGCAACATGTCAGCAGAAATGGTGACTGCCACGCGCCCGCGGTGACCACGTCCAGAACATGGATCAGAGATGAGACACGGCGTGGCTGGGCCAGGGAACTCACGTAGACCGTGGTGACGGTGCCGGCCGAGTTGTTGGCGACAAGCTTGACGTCGATGTCGTAGCGGCCGTAGAGGTAGGCCCCCTTGGAGCGGAAGCCAGAGTCGTGGGTCTTCGCGAGGCACAGCGCGAGCGTGTTACCGCCATCGTCGAAGAAGCTGTGGTCCGGGCCCCACATGAATTCGACGTCGTCCTTCAGCAATGCCACGGCCGCCGGAGCCACCGTTGTCATAAGAAGCAGCGCCGCCGCCTCCGCCACCGCCATGCGGGCATCAGAGCAGGAAGACGGCAAAAATGCCGCCATGACTACCTAGCTAATTGACTCTGCAATCCATCCAAGGCCAAAGAACAAATAGATTTGGAATCTGTATTTATAAGAATAGGCGGGCATGTTCTTGGGAATGTTTGAGAGGATGATTTGTTTGTTAGCTGGCTTTACCTGAGGTTAGCTTCATGGAAGACCAGCCTCCACCAAGCTGTTTCGATGTAAAAGAGGCTAAATCGGCTTAGGTATTGCACATGCACACCCTGTTTCGTGTGTACAGGAATAGAAAATGTGCACGTTACATGTGTTGGTAAGCTGCACGTGCAGCTAAACTTTCGCAGTTGACCCTGAAATGCATTGCCTACCGGCTACAGGTAAAAAAGATAAAAATGACTCCAAATAACTTGTTTTAATTTGGACATTAAATGAGTATATGCTATACAGGACTGTCGATAGGAAAATAAAAAATTGTCAGAAAGAAAATAGGCTAGGAAAAAAGGATTTGTGCGCTTTCCAGTTTGGGAAAAAAAAAGCATGGCTGTTTGCTTGAACTAGTTTCAGGTTGTATTGTCTTATTTTCTATCAAGGAATACTATTGAATTAGCCAAAAAAATTTACCAGCCGAACAGCCCTTAAAATATTAATTGTATATTGATGATTGATTGAATAAATAAATTTAGGATGGTCATCTAAAACAACACTAAGAACAGCTCAATTTACAAACACTGGCACATTGTGAAGCTAGGCCCTTGTGCACTCTACGGGGAGCCCCTTGTCCTTGAACCGCTTCTGATCCGTGCAGTAGTTGTAGACCATGTTCTTCTCCTGCACCTTATGCAGTGCTGCCGCATCCAGCCGCTGGTCGAACCACGTGGACTGTGCAGGCTCGTCGCCGCACCACGCCACGCCGGGCGAGGGAACGCACGGCGTCACGCGGAAGTTGCGGTAGTAGGCGTAGAAGGGCGCCTGCGTCCAGTCCGTCTTGACGCGCCCGCCCTGCGTCGCCCACTCGTCGGCGTTCCACAGGCTCCCCTGCACACGCATGCGCTGCCACGTCGGGAATGGCACGCCGCGCGCCCGATGGTTCTTGTACACGCGGATCGGCGTGCCATCGACGAGGAATCTGCAAGCAGTTCATATATGCAGTGCTAACAGTTTGAGCTTGTATTGGTGATGGAGGGGATACAGTGCTACTCAAGACGACGATGTTGTTGTTTACTTACATGATGTATTTGGGGTTCCATTCGATGGAGTAGGTGTGGAAGTTTTCAGCGGGGTCGAACCAGAGGTGGAACTGCTGCTCGCGGCTGCCAACGCCGTTGACGTAAACGTTGGTGTGCAGCGTGTATGGCTCGCCGGTCGCATTGCCGAGGAACTCCATGTCCACCTCGTCGTGGTACTCCCACGGCACGTCATCGGGCGTCAGCTGCGATGCCATTCCGTTCATCCGTGATGAAACATAGGAGTATTTATTAAGAGAGACCAAGAGACCACGACGACGACAACAACAATAGAGATAGGCAACGGAACTTACATAGAATGTGGTGACAGTGCCAGCAGAGTCGTTGGCCACGAGCTTGATGTCCATGTCAAAGCGGGCAAAGAGGTAGGCATCCTTGGAGCTGAATCCCGAGCCGCTGGTGTGGTCGAGGCCGAGCGCGAGCGTGTCAGTGTCACCATCCATGTAGAAGAAGGTGTCCTGGCCCCAGGAGATTTCGATTTCATCAGACAGCAGTGCCACAGCTGCTGTCCTATATGCCATTGCCAATGCAAGGAACGCCAACACAACCATGCGGTGCTTACAAGAAGAGGATGACAGTGCCATGGCTACCTAGCTAATTGACTCTGCAACAAGTATCCTGTTTCTGCTGGTTGTGTTGTTGCTGTTGTGACGCATCGATCTGAGTTACGTATATATAATGAACACATTGATTGAGATGATGGTGATGCATCACATGGTTGAAGTGAAGCTGGCAGGGACCAAGGCACGTTACCTGGAATGTTTGAGAAGCATGTGGCATGTTAGGATCCATAATATGGAATGTCAGGCTGGCTACCTCAGGTTCGTTTCATGGAAACTTACCTTGTTCAATCCATGCCCCATGTCGTCCCAGTTGACCTCTCTAACGATCATCATGATGCTCCGATGCAAAGGCGTTTAATCAGTATATATTAAGGAATGGTTGTATATGTGTGTTGGTGACCTGCACGTGGAGCAAATGAATCTGGGAATACACGCAAAAACACCTGCCCTCAGCTGTGTCCTTTGTCACCTCCCCCAGATAGCAAGGTTGAGCGGCTCCTGCGCAATTATTCCAATTAGTGTCAACCGCCCTCCTCCGTCGCGATATTAGTTTGTTAGTTAGTACAACCTTACTACTCTGCCACTCAGTGATGATTTATGTTATGTGTGCCCTCTAGAATGGCTATGGTTTCTCGCCATGACTGTTCCTAGAGATTGTAAACTATCTTGATTCCACTTAATGAAGCACGTGCCAAGGCACGCTTTTGAAAAAAATGCGAATTCATGTATTCTTGGGCCTATTATGCTTTTTATAAAAAGCATGAGCAAATAGTCTTTGGTTAAAAAAAAATGTATTCTTGCGGCCCGCACTTGTGAACTGAACTCTCTTGTGCTCACAGGGCCTACTATATTGGTACATTTGGAATTGCTCCGCTCTGTCATGGCCAGGAGTCCCAAGGCGTCCATACCAGTAGGCCCAGTGGAGAAGCGCATCAAGAAGCCCAACCTCCGTCTTCTAGGCCTAGAACGAAGCAAGTAGTCATGTAGGCCCAGTTGTATCTGGCGTGTGCAAACCAGCTGGTATAACAGAGACGGCAGGGAAAACAGAACCTGTCTTGGTTGTTGCCGGAGTAGTTGCATCGGAGCTTGTAATCTCGAGTTGCCCAGTTCTAAACCAGTAATCTATCCAAATCGTAGTGCTATTGTAGTACTGTTACTACAACTGGTATTAGTTGTCACGATCCTCGCGCTGATCGAAGAGTTCAATTCCTTGATCTGCATCCGTAATACCGTCGGCAGAGGTCGTCATGTCTCAGTCCGGTGATTGACGCGTGAACTCGTAGGTCCGATTGGAGGTCAGGTGGATCTGTTTTAAACTCGGGATCGCCAGATCGCCGTTCTGCCGCACGAGCATCGCACCAGACTCGGTTACCATTTTCGTGCTCATGATGAATTTGACCAAATCACTTGGCAGAAATGTTCATCTAAGTTCCTTGCACATATCCAACCACTTAACTCATCCACAAACTCAAGGGAACACAAAATCTAACAAAGTACGCGGACGAGCTTCAGCTCGGTTGGCAGCCTCTCTATCATGGGACGCTGCAGGTCAGGAGTTCGACTCCTACCTACCGTACCAGGGCTAGTCCTTATAATAAAATTTCATTGTCTTTTCACGTGTTGTAATAATGGTCAGAACGACGTACCCGCCGTCTACAGTCATAATGGTCAGAACGACGTACCCGTCGTCTACGGAGCCCTCGGTGACTCTGTCGATCTCGCTAAGGACGTGGTATTCAAACTGTGTGTAGTTGTAGGTCTTAATATGTGCGTAGGGGTGTGAGTGCGTGCGTGTGTGGAGGGTTGCATGTGTTCGTACATGTTCAGATACTACAGTTGTACTCAGTAGGATTTAAAAAAAAATCCAACAAAGTACACACGGAGGGGAACCGTGGATGGAAAAAACAAAACAATCCAAACACAGTATCTTGATACACGAAATTCAGAGTACGTGATTTCCAAACACAATATCTTGATACATGAAATGCAGAGTACGTGATTTCTTTACTGTCAAGATCATTAACAAGGTCTGGTCTCACACACAAACAGTGGTTTCAATCCCTAATTTGTTGAATCTCTATCGTTACAAACTCAGACTAGATCAGAAAATTAAAACCTGGAGAAAGAAATGAAATTGCTGGGAGAGATATGCGTGTTGGGGCAGCCAGCTCTTATTTAGAGATCTATTACAAAATCTCAAACTTATCCTTAGATGTTTTTGCTAAACCAAATAACTCTAGGGGCAAAATTGTCTAAGTAGAGATCCGTGCATCAAAAGGCTATGAGGTCTTCATGAGATAGCTTTGCCTCGACGACGAGAACTCCCCAATGACATCACGTTACGCCTTAAAATCCATCATGAGTTTTGAGGCCCAAACCCAACAATAATGGTTATAAGGCCCAAACAACCAAACCTAGCTTAGAAGCACATCCGCTACGCCTCCTCCATGATCTTAACACATGTCACCATTCGTCCTCGACTACTCAATGACCAAGTCATTCATGCCCCTACTTGACTTAGGTCAATTATCGTCTTGACTTGGTCAACACGGTTTACTCTCCACATATGTATTTGCTTGTCGATGTCTCCAACTGTCAGCCACCCACAGTCAGACTGTCGGCACCTTGGTCCTCTGTCCAAACTTCTCGTCAGTCCTTCACCGCTCTCAGTTCGTCGGCACGGCACAACCTTGACCTTCTCCATAGCCATCGGTTGTCTTTGTGCTCCACACCTATGCACCACAAAGCAAAGAGATATATTGTATAAACACTAGACTCACGCTAAGGTTAGTCTCCAAACTCAACCAAAGTTTGATCATCTCGTGACAATCACTTGTCGTCAATTGACATACATGGGCACATATCTACTATGCATTCGCAAAATGATGCAACTAGCTTGGTGATAATTAGAGGCAGCTTCTCATGTTTTCGGCTGAGCTTGCAATGGACTATGGTGACTAGCTTTGCATGCCATGGCTGGTCCGGTGTCGAGCAACATCGATAACAGTGCAAACGGTGCTGATGCTGTGCGATTTTATCATCACATCCTATGGAGTTTTATTAGGAGAAAACTAAAAACAAGAGTGACTCAATTTTTTTGAGTGAAATCCGGACAAATAAACGTACAAATTTCCCATACAACTTCACAAAAAGACCATCGAAACCTAAGTCAACTAAAACGGAGCATCCAAACCAAACTAACAACTCCACACTCTCCACGCTATCTAGACAATGACTCGACTAACTGGTTCACAAATACAGGCTCACCAAACTACACCTATCACCACGAGAGACCAAACACAGCAAAGAAAGAAACAACTTGCCCAAGAAGATGGGTGCAAAAATACTCTACCACCAGCAACTGCAAAACAAAAAAGATGGGTGCGAGTGCGACTCAAGGTGCTCCACTTCCTTGTGATAGCATCCGTCAGCATCCCCCGTCAAGTGGAGTTTTTTGTTAGTAACCCGCGTCAAGTGGAGTTTGCTTCCCTGTCTACGCTACAGTTTGAGAGAAGCGAACATCTTTGTTCCTTGGAAGTTTAGAAGGTCTCGTCCATCTGGTAACAACCAAGTAACTCATATCCAGAAAATTTGCTCGACTTTGGTCTAGATGGACCATATCCTGATATTATTCAAACTGTTAAAGTCCATCGTAACTAAAAAGAGATTTAGGACCAGCCACTTATAAACCCAGAAAATGCACTAATGCAGGAAGATGCACCATCGGTGTCACCTTGGAGGTTCTGCCCTTTCTCTTCTTTATTAATTTGGGCATAGATTATGATCCACCAGAACTGCTAATGCCTTCCAATATGGTCTGTTTAGACAGGGGCTGCTCGAAATATTGTGCAAAGCGCCAGAGCTGTGTTGAACAGATCAGACCAATTGTTCTTGGTGGGAGCTGGCAAATTGCCTAATTTCTTTGCCGACGGCTTCCTGTGCCAATTGTAAATGTTTTTTCCTCGTGTTTTCTTGGCTTTGTCAACTAAAGCTAGCGGGCTACTTTTCCGCTTTTTACGGTGCATGCTCTGAACTTGACCTATGGTACTGATGGTAGTTTTCAATAATTGACTCAGCAGTGGCTGATAAGCAAGAGGCAAGAGGTGCCCAATCACATCACCCTAGTAATTAAATGATGATCGGCTACAAGAGTGCCGGCAAATCACACTCTAAACATCGTTTCTTTTTTTTGTTACGATTTAACACAGGTACAAACTTCAATAATCATGGTGTTACATTTTTTTATTTTTCCGTTGCCAACGGGCATAAATCTTAGCACAATTCTTAGGCGCTGAAGCAAGAATTAATAGGCAGTAGTGATCATGTAACGAGGCATGCGCGCACGAACATCAGCCGCCGGCCGGCGTAGTACGTGGCGCTACGTACTGTGCGAATGGAACGACAAAGTTTTGCACGTAAGCTTCCATCCGTTACCTATCAAGGGCCACCGAGACCTGCACGCTGCCGTCCGTTGTGCCAACCATCTCCTTGGTGAACATGGACACCAGCTCGACACGGGTGGGCGCGCCCCACCCGAAGTCCGTCGCATACGCCTTGAATCGGTGCGACGACCCTACCACCGTGAGTCTCCCGCCGTTGCAGATGCACCGGTACACCTCGATGCTGCGCGCTATGTCGGAGAGCGGATCCTCCAGGTCGTCAAGGCTCTCGCGAATGCACTCCTGGATTGCTGCCGCGGCGTGCGCGAGGCCGGCCTGGCCGCGCAGGTCTCCCGCGTTGGCCCTCGCGAAGCAAGGCTTGATGCAGTTCCCGAAGAAACCCTCGCCGAGCGGTGGTTTAAGGCGGCGGCGGCAGTCGGCGGTCACCATGAAGTGGACCTCGTCGCTGTATCTCAGGGATGACTTGGCCTGGACCATGGACGTCCACACCAGGGACCACACGGCCACGTAGGTGGTCGGCACTTCCGGTTGGGGATGCCCGCTGACGAATGTGCTCTGCTGACTCAACCACTGGGGCTAAAAGTCTGGTTGCGTGGGAGCACGTCTGCGAAACAAAGGAAGCTGTAGGCTTAGGACTCAAAGATTTAGGGGTCCAGAACATTTGCATGATGCTCAAACTTATACACAAATTGCACCACCAACAGGAGTCATCGTGGGCTCGATGGGTTCAGAGGAACGTATTGCATCGCTCACTGGAAATCTACATGGCCAACACTGGGAGAGGCTCCGCTCCCTGCTGCCGATCTACCGTACCATCACTACTGTTGACCTTGGGGATGGTGTCACAACCTCACTTTGGCATGATGTCTGGCATGGAGAAGAGTCAGTGGCGGAGAGATTCCCACAGCTGTACACGCACTGCACAAACCAGGAGATGACTGTGACATAGGCAAAAAATGGCGCCATTCAGGCCAGCCTTGTACGACGACGTTCTCAGATAGCAGAGCTCCAGTTGGTTGAGCTCACGTACTTGACCAACTACAGTTGCAGCAAGTGAGAGATAAACGGCTGAGTCTGATGTTCAAGAGGAATGGAGACCTGGACACATCAATGTCGTATAGAGCGATAAAAAGGGCCAACTCGGATCAGGATCCCTGGACCAAATTCATCTGGAAGAACAAAGCACCACCACGGGTTCAGTTCTTTTTGTGGTTGCTATCATAGGGCAGGATTCAATGCAGAACCAACCTAGTGAAAAAGAAAATTGTGAAAAACCCAGAGTGTGAGGTCTGCCATGACGGGGAGGAAACAACGGCACATGTCATCTTCGGCTGCCCGGTGGCCAAGGAGTTCTGGGATGCTATTCAGATTACAACGAATTCTACATGGTCGGTTGAAAAGCTGCTGGAGATCAACCCCACACAGCACACATTCCGGCGGCACACTTCCACACTTTCATCACACTCTGTTGCTGGCATATCTGGAAGAGGAGGAACAACATTGTGTTTCTCAATGAAAGGCTGACGCTGCGGGGGGCACTAATGGCTTGCAGATCAGAAGCAAGTCTATGAAAAAACAGGCTCCCGAAGAAGGATCGTGCAGTTGCCGATGCCTGGTGCTCTGCTCTAGTTCACGCCATGTAACACAACATGTAACCAACTCTGACAAAGCATGCTTTGTAACATTTGGCTTCTGGAGCCACCAAGTTAATGAAAATTGTGTGATGTCTAGCGTGGATGATGAAGACGGTGGCCTCAGCTAAGGAAATTGTTTGAAGCATGGATAATAATCATGCAGATTAGGCATTTGGGTACAAGTACCCAACTGTTGTTGCGAGCGACACGACACGGACACGTCACTAACCAGAGGCAGAGCAGGCAGCTCCTCCGACTTAGGGTGCCGAACAGCCCCACGGTCAAACGTGGGCGCCACTAGTAGCCCTGGTGTGCTGACACCGAGAGAGCCCTCCCGCGACGCCTTGCACCATGCCGCCATGAACTGCCACACCGCTTGGCCATCGGCGGCAGCATGCAGGATCGACACCCCGACCGCCACGGGGCCGTTGCTCGCCGCCACAGCAGGCCTGGTCACCTGCACCGCGAGAACCTGGGCCCGAAGCTGACGGAGGTCGATCTCCGGGACGAGCTGCATGAACGTCTCCGTGTCGTGCTCCTCGTACTTTGCAAGACGGCGCATGTCGCGGTCGCTCCCGGAGAACTCGGCCTCGACGAACTCGACCCCGGAGGAGACAGCGGCCGGAGAGCAGTCGATGATGACGTCTCCAGAGGACCGACGGAACGCCAGCTTGCCGGAGAGGGGCATGAAGATGGCGAGGGTGGCAGAAAGGGAGTCCTGTAGACTCCGGACGACGGACGGGAAGGGCGGCAGGTCCGGGCCATCGAAGAAGAACAACCGCTGGATTGGGATCACGGCAACGTGTATGACATCCAGGAAGGAGAGTTTGTGATCGGTGTGGTGCGCCCATGACTGCTGGGTGGTTTCGGCAGGGTGGACATGGGTGGTGTTCATAATTCGCAATTGATACCTCATTTTTATTGTTGATACCCCTGTTGGCTGTTCGCACTACAACTAGAATATATATATGAAGAGATCCATGGGCCGGTCTCTATCAGAAAACTGTGTGTATTTATGCTCCTGTTATACTAACTGCGCGCTTCAACTAGTCGTCTACTTTGTTGTCAAAAAAAAAAAAACTAGTCGTCTACTTTTGCGTTCATTCACATGGGCTACGAAAGCTCAACAATGCCAATGTCTTTGTCATACATATGTAAGATGCGTTTTTCATCTCTTGGGGTGCGCAGCGTGCTGCTTCTCCACGCTTGCACTCTACAGCTATCCAAATGGTCATACATGAAAGTGGTTGACCAACTCCTCCCGTCTGACCCACATGGCTTCCATCGGGATCTTCTGCCCTCTCCTTCGCCAGGCCTGTCAAGGGCGGCTAGATCTGAGTGCGGACGGGCCAGGTTAGGCGTGGCCTGCCTGCCCACGGCGACCAGCTACAAGAAAGGTCCCCCCTCTTGATACGTTTTATTTCTATGTTAGATACGCTTCATTTCATCTCTAATAGAGTATAGACACGCTTCATTTAAGCATGTCTGGAGCGTCTCCACACGGATCGTGTCAAGAATTGTAGATACGTCATGTCAAGCGTGTCTAGAAGGCATGAGACGCTATTTGGAAACAGTGTTGAACGTGTCTAAATGAAATGAAACGTTTTCTAAACACCTTAAATTGTATGTCTACGTCCCGTTGAGATTTTTTTTATTTCGTGTCAACCAAAGTACCACGCTTTCATGTCCTTTTTGTTTTTTCTTATTGATATTGTATTTTGTGAAAATGTGTTTATCACATATAATCACACTTTCAACATTAAGAAGATGGAATACCACACAAAATGCATTTCATTTAATATTAGATAAAAACTAATCATCTCTATACAGAATATAGATATTACATATTCCTTTATTTCATATACATTGGGATCTAATCATCTAATCTATTTAAAAAGCTTTGTGCAGGCAAACACGAGCACTTCAGTTTACTAGTTGCTTCTTCGTGCATGACATGCTTCCAGGATCCTGCATATTAAATAATAAATTCTATAAGTACTAGAAAATACAATGCCACACAAATTTCTCTAATGAATTCAGAAAAAAAATCTTAGCTAGAGATAGAAGTATAGATTTGACACAATTAGTAGGAAGAACTAGAATTTGACACATTGCAAGCACTAGAAATTGTGACACACAATTGGCAGCAGTTAATTCAGAAACCAGTTTCATATGTTCAGAGAAAAAGAGAATGATTTGACATGAGCCTACTTACCGGCTTCTATAGCTGTTATTGAGTATAGCTCTCCAGAACTTGGGTAATATATAATACTGATATTCATATCCTTAGGAATCCTGACACAAAAGTAATTCAACCAATTCATCTTGTGAGAGAATGCATATATAAACATGTATAAATGAAAGATAAAAAAGAATAAGATAATACACAGCTGCTTCTCACATGGCTCATATCCACCTGGCCAGCATATATTGGACATCAGAAGCTACTTGGTTAACATGATTCAGTTTCCAAACTGCCTGTCCATATGTGATAGAATAGTTTCTGTTATTATACATCGCATGCCTCTGACACTAGTTTATGCGCTCAGCAAGATCTAGTTTATTTATGAACTGAAGATCACATGCTATTGGAGCTATAGGAAAGGTACGAAAGGGACGAGAACTCACATGGATCTGTGAAAAAAAAGCTCCAACCGGCTTGGGGCTGTACCTGCTCGAAATGAGTAAACTAGACTAAATAAAACTCAACGTGGTGGGTTCTGCTCTTCCAAGTAAAATCCAATCCGTAACAATTGAATGGGAAGCCAATTGGCCAGATTTTAACTTACAAAACTGAGATCCAGAAGCCCCCCGGCGCAGGAGCGCTGCTGCTATGCCGCCGCCGACCAGCCGCCGACATGGACAGCCCTAAGCCCTTGCGGCCTCTTGCGCTTGGTGCCTCGGACGCTCGCACCACCGGCGCAAACCACCCACAGGCCACAGCCCCGTGCCCTCGACACCGCACGCCGTCCATCGGCTTACCTTTGTCCTGCCGCCCGGCGATGCCGGAGTCCGCCGCCGCCAATCACTAGGGTTCGATGAAAGCAGGAGAGAACGGAGAAGCAGAAGAGCGGGCGGTTGCTGACTGCTGTACACGATTGCAATCTGGCATTTTTAATGGGGAAGTGGGGCCACCAGCTGGGCTTTGTTGGGCCATCGGATAGACATGAATAGCAGATACGCTATTTTCTTTTATGAAGTCGTGTTAAGAATCGTGTCTACCAATCAATGTAGATACGTTATTTTTAACACGTATCAACAATTTGTCTATCACGGGAACTCTCAAGCGACAGACACGATTTTATTACAACGTGTCAACAAGCATGTCTATTACTGGAACTACTCATGATATAGTTACGTTTTTAAAAGCGTAGTAAAGGAAACGCATCCAGAGGGGGGTCTTTCTTGTAGTGGCGCCGGAGCCTAGCGCCCGCACCTCCGTTGTGGCTGCCAGATCTGAGGTCGCTTGCCCATCTTCATGACCGTGGTGGTCAATTTGCGCGGAGGCAGCATGTAGCGTCGAGCAGACGTCGATGTCGATGTCCCTTCGGGCATTGGCGGGTGTGGCGCAGGAAGGTGGCAGCCTAAGCATCAATGACCAGTCCTTGGCAGATCCGCTATGTATAAGGGGCGGTGGTGGCCTAAACGCTGGTGAAGATCTTGGCAAGGAGGAGGCGGATCCTGTCGACAGTAGTGAAGGCCTAGGAGTCTGGGTACAAGAGGATATCCTCGGCAGCAGCGACGCTGGACTTTGGCAGAGGTGATGACCATGATCCCAATGACGGTGGCTGCCCTATAGGCAGAAGAAGCCTTGGAATACTGTGAAGCGGAAGCAGATCCTATCGCCTCGCCTCGCATCTAATCTACTACTTCAGACTGGATGATGACAAATGAAGGTGCGCTAACCAGTGACGGGTAACGTCACCTCACTTGAAGCGGATGAAGATGGCAAAAGATTCACAACAATAGCGCACTAGGAATGGCAGTGACTTGATAGCTTCCACTTGCCAAATCTAGCTATTTCAAGAGAGGATGTCGCAAAGCAGGGACGTGCCTACGTCGTAGTTTTCCTTGTTCTTTGACCCGTATTCTAGTCTTTGTAGATGTGTGAGTCTAAGTTCTCTTATATCCTTTTGATGTGCATATCCTTCATGGATATAGAGGTTTTGATTCATGAATCCATTATCTAAAAATGAAAGGTGGCTGACCTTGTTTAAAGAATTATAAATGTATAAATTTAAAAATCTGAGAAATTATAGAAAATATTTGGGTCCTAAACTATCCCTCAAATGGGAAGGTTATCATAACTACAACTTCACCAATCTCTATAGTAAAGCTTCTTCACACCTTTGGACGTGTTACCTTGATGAGGTTGGATTTGCTTCTCCTTGCCTTTCATGCACAAAGCTTGATGACGCCTTGCGGGCACACCTATTGTTCTTGTCCCACCACTTGAGGTGTCATCTCAAGTCTTGATGGTTGTGAGGGCTTGACATTTCCCCTTTCCCTTCTTGTCCTGGGAAGTGCTTGTTTTGACAACACTCCACAAAGTGCCCATGCTCACTACAACCAAATCATCCTCTCTTTCTTTGTCTTCTTTGCTCGGTGAACATGATGTCTTCAATGGTTATGGGCATGCCCTTAGACCTGATCTTGTGAAATCATGGTCTTCACTCCGGTTATGAGTTGCATGACTTCATCATCATCGAAGAAAGGTAGAATGTTGTTCCTAATCATCATCATTCTCATCTTCTTCAGACTCACTTAAACTTGAGCCTGAGATTGATTCAACTTGTGTTCCCTTCTTCATCTTATTATGCTCATCACATGTGAGAGGCATGCTTTACTTGCTTGATGAAGAGGCTTCTTGACCCATCTTCAATGGTTATGGTCATGGTGTTTTAAGTCCTCATATTATGTTGAATGGTGATGATGGAGGCATATTTTCATGAGGTAGCGCCAAGATGATCTTTCTCACCACATTTGCATAGTCACCTTCGTCAAACCTATAGAATTGAGCTTACTGAATTAGATTTAAATGATAATACACGTCTTTTTACAAGCTCGTTGACAACATTGAAAAAGAATCACAGGTTTGTTTACCCAAGCACTATTTTTATTCAACAACGTTGATAAGACGCAGCCATGAAGCTCTTGCAATTTTATCCATATTTCATTTGTCTGGGTATAAGTGTATAAACTTGATTAAACACATCAGTTCTAATAGACTAAAAAGACAATTTCTAGCATGAGCATTGAGGTGGATCTCGTTTTCATCACCAAACTTGGGCTTATCCAGATTATTTAGGGGTTACATCCCATCCCAAGTGGCTCTCCAAACATCTGGATTAACTGCTTTAGGTATCAAGCTATTCTAGCACACCAATAGAGTGCCATCGAAGTGTGGGGCCTATCAGTATCCATCGCTCCAACTCTAAATAGTGTGGGGCATATCAGTACCCACGGGCCTTCCTCACATGCGTATCTATTTGTTATTTTAAACACACGCAGAAAAATCCGCAAGCGCACGGATATCGATGTAGCTTTTACCTAGGAGTATTTTCAGAGTATCGATTTTCACGGGGAACGTGAAGTGTACTAGAGAATCAAGAACGTCGAAGGAAAGGGTAATTATGGGTAGGGGGATTTTAGGGTTTGCCTAACTAGGTCTATCCAATTAAAAGCTTACTCTACTTTACTTACTTTAGAGCAACAATACCGTTCCAACTCTCGAAAAAGATTGGGGATAAAGTAGTCGAAGAAAGGCTACTAAAAAACTCTATGAAACACCAACCCGTATGTGGTGGATTACAAAGGCCTACCACAACTAACCGTAGAATTGGGTGCAACCTCAGATAAACTATAGCCTAAACACCATATCTACACTAGCATTTACTACTCTAATTACCTAGGATAATTAGAGCACTCAATACGAGCAGAGATCCAGTAAATAAAATAAAGCAAGAACTAAAATTAAATATAATACTCAAAAAATAATAAATGAAGAACCTGAAGATTAGTTGAAGACGAATCAGATACTGCAAAAGTACAATATTAAAGAAGATCCGACAGGTCCGGCTCCTCCTCAGCTCTCTCCTCTCCTCTCTAGATTACAACTAGATGAACTAAACTAGAACTAGAAGAGACTCAACTAGAGGGACCTTTTCTAATTGAAACTCTAGATTTTGATATGTATGTAGACAATGAAGAAGGAGATGGAGAGGGGGGCGCCCTTGGCCTGCTTATATAGTACGAGGTGGAGTAGGGGGCAAGGAACTGCCACGTCATCGATCCGCGTCACGTTTACAACTCTCCGTTGGATCCATCCATTAAATTTTGTGCACCATTAGATCAAACCGACCTATCTAGGCCGTGGAGGACGTGGGATCCTTCGGAGAATATTCCTTGAGAGATCTGCCAAGAAAATGGGGCAAGAACCGGCCTCTAAGTGGTCGAACCGGACCTGAACCGGTGGTACCGGGTGCTGTCAGCGTTTCTGTAGTCTTCTGGAGCTTTCTGGCCAGCTGAACCACCTGGTTCGGCCGGTCTAGTTGCCCAAAAGCTGCCTGAACCGCCTACCGCCTCGTTCCTCCTACCAGCGCCTGCCACGTGTCCGGCCCAGGCAGAAGCCGGATCCCGCCCGCGTCTGTCGCGTGTGGAGACACTCCCGCCACGTGTCAGCGCCTGGTTGGGTGCTGGGGTCGCGTGTCCCCCGCCTGGCCGGCAGCGCCTGTGCGTGGGGTCCGCTGCCCGGCCCGCCTGTCAGTCTGCTGGCCGACAGGGCCAACGCCGTGGGTCCCGTGTGTCAGACATGGTCGGAGCAGATGTTATCTTTTTATCCCGGACTCCAAACATAGCAAGCAATATATTTATTTCGATCAGCTCGACGAGACCTTTGTAATGGTGTATTTTAATTTATCATTTAAGATACTTTTATATGATGAAAAATTGATATTCCTACAAAACAGTGGAGAACACCAAAACTTGTGGAACTCATTAGAATCAAACCCTACAACTATACTATGTTTTATGGTTCATTTCATGTCATATCAGGCAATAGTTGATGGTTAAAAATTGATATTAAGGAACGTCAACAGTATCCATGTGGCCTTAACTCAAACTACTCCCCACTGTTTTCACTATGAAGCTTTTGTCCAAAACAGTATGGGTCTTGTTCTCTTGGTGCGGATACAAGCCTCTCCAAGTACAACAATGGTGCACACGCAATCACCGAGAAGCAAGACATCAACATCACTAAGCACTAAGCCTAAGCCTAGATCAAGAACTAATTGGTGGTCTAACTAGCCTAAGCACTTTGTAAAGCACTACTGCTAATCACCTCATCCTCCTTCAGAACTTTTGGTAGCCAAAGCACTTGGAATAGAGCCTTAGCTCACTATCAAATCTGGCACAACCTTAACACCTTTCAGCGCGTAGGAAATAGTTATAAGGATCCGAGAGTTGGGGCTGTCAGTCATTGGATTGTTATTCCTTAATGATAGCTAAGGGTTGTTAGGATTTGCTATATAAGTATCAAAATACTTTGGTTTAATGAACTTTAGCTAGAGATTGAGATCAATCTCTCCCGCTCCCTAGCAACGCTCTCAAAACCCTCATGTCGCCGAGCATGGTGCCGCCAGTCCGTCGCCAGATGTTCAAGCCTCGCCCTTCCATTTCACACTCAAACGCCGTGCGCAATCACCCTAGTTCCAACAGCGTGTAGATGTGGATGATGGTTTTGGAATTGTGGGATAAGTAGGCAATTGTTAAGATGAGATAATTGTGAGTTACTGATTGTTAAGGTTAGCCCACTGCCAAATGAGAGGCTATTACCACACTATAACATGACATACAAAAGCTTCACACATAGGGTAGGAATGATGGCAAGAACCGTACTAAAATTTGTTAAACATAGGTGAGGAGTTGACTATGATTTCAAGAACGACGGTTGAGACGAGTGACAGGCTTTGTCATATGCTGAAGGTTGTCTGAGGAGATGACGCCCGCTGTTGTGCTTCACTCTGATCATCCTGTGTGTGATTTTGTCATTGTGGACCCTTTTAATAATGGAAAACCATATTATGTTATGACGTGTGGTTGTGGTATCAGCTCATGGACCGTTTAGGGTAAATGCCGTTTACGTCCAAACGTAGTATATAAACATCCAAAATAACAGTATATAGGCCTCGTTGCCTTCCCTTTCGCTGTGGGCCACATGCACAGTCAGCAAAAGCAAAACACATTAAAAACTGCGTATTCTGTCGCTTAATCATGGAGAATAGCACTAAGTGATTGCAATTTTTTTCAAGACTTCCAATACCGGCAAGTGGGAGAATATACATGTCGCAGTAGTACTTTATTTGTCCCACTTGGCAGGTGGCGAATAAAACTAAGAGTAGATGGACCAAGAAATATTGAGTGGCTGACGGCACGAGGGAGAGAAAATAGAAAGGCTGAACCGAAATGAATATAGCAGGTCGTTTTGATGTGTTGTTCAAAAGTCACTATTCAAATATAAAAGCATTTCACTTCTTTATCCTTCTGTCCCTATATAACTCTCGTTTTTTCGTTTCCATGTCATAAGTATGACTAGATAACTGTCGTGAAAAGGTGTTTTTTTTCCGTGCCGACAGCTGTTTTAGTCATTTCATGACAGTTTTCTGAAGTCACTATTCGAATGTTAAAAGCATTTCACGTCCTTAGCCATGCTGCTTCTCTACAATCACAGGTTTAATCTTGGACAATTTACTCATTTGTGCCGGTGCACCTTGCGCCCGCTTAGTTGGCATATTCGGTTAGGCTATAGTCATCCTCAACTACCATTTAGGTGGACCCATAAACAAGGGAAAGTAGTTGCATTGAAAAGAGAGCTATTCTGCTGAGGGTGGGAGAGATTTTCCAAGGAGATCTGACGCCTCAACAATTGTACGATTCAAGCGTCCGTCCCTTGCTTCTGCTCTTCGGTTCTCTTCGGTTCCTCACCACATCAATCAGGGTGCTTCAGGTACGAAGATTGAATTCTAACATCTCCGGGCTTGTAGTAGTGCCTGCAGTTTCTAAAGCAACATCCCCTTCTTTGCTGTGTAGTACCTGTGGCGGAGAAGCCAAGACAAGTATAGGCGGCCATGGGCTCACTGTTGTTTTTCTATCATCCAAATGCCTTGACAAGCTTGCTGGACTGCTGGAGGAGGTTACGATGACGCTATCTGTGCGTAAGGAGGTGAGGAAGCTCCATGACTACCTCAAGTACTTTGATTCCATTCGTGAGGACGCTGAAGCTCGGGCAATGGAACACAGAGAGATGACAGGAATACGGTGGGGTGACGTGAAAGATGTCATGTATGATGTTGATGACATCGTAGATCTTTTGAGGGCTCACCCGCAGAAGCAAAGATGTTGTGACTTACGCATGCTCTCTAGGTTTGCAGAACTTCAGTTTGACCACATGATTGCCAGAAGAATCAAGGGTGTAAACGAAAGGCTTGCAGAAATCCAAAAGAACAGAGATATGTTCCTTCCTCCGGGGTTGTATCCTCAGGCTCAGACCCCTCAAACAAACGGAGTTGATAGCAGGCATCTGGCTGCTTCCGTTGATGAAATCCACGTTGTGGGAGCAGAAATCAAGGAAGCTACTGATAGTATGGTAGAGATGATTGTTGATTATGGCCATCAGAGCAGGATATCAGTTTATGGGATCGTTGGGATGGGAGGAATTGGCAAGACAACTTAAGCTCAGAAGATATACAATGATCGTAGGATAAGAGAGAGATTTCACCAGGTCCTTATCTGGCTGTCCATTTCACAGAGCATTGCAGAGAATGATTTACTGAAGGAGGCCATCGAAAAAGCAGGAGGGCAGCCCAATCAGAACCAGAGCAAGGATCAGCTTGTGCAAGTTCTGTTACATTCGATCAATGGAAAAAGTGTCTTTCTTGTGCTGGATAACATGACCAGTCCTCATGTGTGGATCAATCTTCTCCGTTCTCCCATGGGTAGGTGTTTGGATGCTCATGTACTTGTTACCACAAGGAGCCGTGACGTATTGTCACAGATGAATGCGGTGCATGTCAAGGAAATGCACAGACTAAAGGATGCTGATGGCCTAGAACTGCTTATGAAGAGATCTTTCAGAACCGAAGATGAAGTAAATGTATACAGTGATATTGGAGCAAAAATTGTTAAGAAATGCGATGGCCTTCCACTTGCCATCAAGGTCATTGGAGGTGTCCTATCGTCCAGGTCGAGCAAGGAAGAATGGGAGAGAATACTGGAGAGAAGATGGTCTATTGATGGGCTCCCAGAAGAACTAGAAGGTGCTTTGTACTTAAGCTACAGTGACTTACCCCCACAACTCAAACAGTGCTTCCTCTGGTGTGCCTTGTTGCATTAGAATTTCAATATTCACCGAGATGTCACATACTGCTGGATTGCTGAAGGTTTTGTGAAGGAAGAGGGCAGTGGACCAATACATAACATCGCCGAAGATTACTACCATGAGCTGATCAAGAGGAATCTGCTGCAGGCAAGGCCAGAGTATATCGACAGAGGAGTATCAACAATGATTGACCTGTTAAGGAAACTTGGCCAATTTCTGACAAGGAATGAAGCCGTCTTCATGAACGAGACGCGTGATCGTTGCCCTTCTAGTATTCGCCGATTAGGTGTCGGGAGCGCCGTTGAAGAAATACCTGCTATAGGAGAGAAGAAGCGCCTACGGTGCCTCATTGTCTTGCATCACGACACATGCAGATCGGTGCAGGGGGACATCTTCAGAAAGCTAGTGCATCTTCGCATCTTAGTTCTACATGGAGCAGGCCTCGAGAGTATACCTGCATCGGTGGGTTACTTGGCGCTGCTGAGGCTGATGGATCTCAGCTACAACGAGATCAAGGAGCTTCCAGGGTCCATCGGAAACCTTACCAGCCTTGGTTGCCTTTCAGTGTTTGGTTGCACAAAGTTGGCAGCTTTGCCGCCGAGTCTGATGAGGCTGACAACAATAAGCTTCCTCCAGATAGGAAACACAGGACTGGCACAGTTTCCAAAAGGTATTGAGAACTTCAGGCAATGGATAACCTTAGATCAGTTTTCCAAAATGGTACTGATGGTTTCAGATTAGATGAACTGAGGGCACTCTCCATGATACGACGCCTCTGGGTTATCCGGCTGGAGACAGCCACACCTCCAACTGAGCCCGTACTGTACGACAAGGATTACCTGAAAGAGCTAGGCCTGCGCTGCACCATGGGTAAGGAAGCCAATTGTCGAACTCACTACCCAGACAGCAAGGTGAAGAGGATTGAGGAGATCTACCAGAGTCTTTGCCCACCGCCAAGCCTAAGCTACATCTTTATTGATGGGTTCCCTGGTCACATGTTTCCAGCTTGGCTATCTTCAGAACCGCAGAACAAACTGCCAAACCTGGCTCATATGCACTTCTACGACTGCATATCCTGCCCGAAGCTTCCCCCAGCAGGCCAGCTACCGTTTCTGCAGGTCCTTCATGTCAGAGGAGCAGATGCGGTGGTGAGCATCGGTGGAGACCTCCTTGGAAACGGCATCCAATTTGGAACACATACCACTGCTTTTCCAAAGCTCGAGCTGCTTGAGATCCTCAATATGTACAACTGGCAGAATTGGTCACTAAGCATGGATACCTTGTTCGACAACACACAGCAGCAATCCCTTATGCCGTGCCTTACACGCCTGCGGCTGATAAATTGCCCCAAGTTGAGAGCTCTCCCTGAACATCTTCACAGAATTGTTAATTTACAAAGGATCCAAATAGAAGGCACTGACAGCCTGCAGGAGATCACCAATCATCCTGGGGTTGTTTGGCTCATGGTTAAGAACAACAAGTCCTTGAGGAAGATATCCAACCTTCCTAAGCTGCGCCTCTTGCTTGCGCAGGATTGCCAAGAATTGCAGCAGGCAGAGAACCTTAGCTCGCTGAAGGCATTGTATGCCGTCGATTGCCCTATGGAACAGATACTCTGGAAGTGTTTCCCCACAGAACAACAGATCAAGATGGTCCGTGTTGTCACCACTGGGGCCCACGGTCAAGATATTTATCCTCTTGAATCAGTATTTAATTGATCTATAATGAGCACAAGATCTCTTAGAGAAATATTACTGTATTCTTGTGTCTCTTTCCTTTTTATTTCTGTTCATAACTTGTGCCAACACCTGTTTGTGCAAATTGGTTAGGATAACTATCCTGGTCAGCACATCATCTCTTAGAGAAATATTACCGTATTTTTGTATCTGTTTTAGTTTGGAAATTGTGCCAACATTTGTTTCTAAAAAAGTTCATCAACATGTGCTACCACACTGGCCAGTAAGTTCTAGGAGATCTGCACTGGCAGAATCTTAGTAAGAAGTATAAGTATTAGAAGTTCATGTTAAGTACCTACAACTAATCAAAACTACTCATATTTGTGCATATACTCCCTCTATTTGTTCATTTTCTAGCTCAATATCCATATAAATACTCTATAAGATAATATCTATGGAGTTGTGATGAACTTTTTTTTTGAGTAATGCAGTTGTGATGAACTTATGAGTTAATTTAATGTACTTACCATCCATAACCATTGTTTTTCTCTCTTTTTGCATGGCACCCTACATGTCTTCCATATGCATTTTAGTTAAAACCCTGATGCAAGCGGTAGAGCTTTACCGCATGTGACCAAGAGGTCCAGGGTTCAAGCCCCAGCCTCTGCACATTTGTGCAGGGATGGCTGCTGGCTATTTTTTCTTCCCCAGACCCCGTAGTGCGGGAGCCTACGGCACTGGGTACGTCCCATAACTTAAGTTATAATGGCCTTTATCAAAGCTGATGTCTTGTTACATTCATGGTTCTATATGTTCACTTTTAAATCAATAATTTTATTGGTTCCATACATTTTTTATCTGCATGTTAAGTTGAAATTCTTGTGCTTGGGGTATCTTTTATTGAAGCTCCTTTATCGTATTTTTTGAAAAAAGTTATAATAAGGATTACAGGCTGCACTCTACATTTTTATGATAACATAAATGCTCTCCTACACCACGTGTAAAGATCTATGGATGGCTAGAGAGAGGGTGAATAGCCTAATTTAAATTCTAAAAGACAAAACTAGGCAAACACTTTAGAACAAAGATACACATCGACGCATAGAAGGGTGTCTGACACGGCCATGGTGGGGCGGGCAGTCGCAGCGACAGGTCATGGTAGGCTGGTATGCAGGAGTTGGTTTGCTGATTTATCTCTTCTACTTCATCACCTGCTTACCTTATAGGCAATCTATGCCTGTTGGCATTATCTCTAGTTTAGGGGGATGGATAAATTTGGGTGGCTGATTTTTGGGTATCGGTATTCAGGGATGGATAAATTGGGTTGGGTGATTTTTAGGTACGGGTACTGGGTAATCTATTTCTTCCCCAACTGCATCATTACCGCCAGCTAAACTTTGTATTTACACATAAGATGTTGAGGACAGAATATAAGCATACAAGGATTTGTGAAAATTGAGATGAACAAAATAAAGAGTACAAGCATCACTAACTACTCACTCATTTCCAAATTATAAGATGTTTTGGCTTTTCTAGACTCATAGTTTTTGCTACGCATCTAGATATATGTTATGTCAAGATACACAATAAAAACTATGTATCTAGAAATGTCAAAACATCTTATAGTTTAGAACGGAGGGAGTAATTAAAGAGCCTAGCTACTTTTGCAAGAGAAAAAAAGAGACACTAATTGCAGAGCCTAATTTAGCCTATATTTCATACTAGTTGTAAAATGCCCTGATACAAAATCCCACAGCAGGCAGTAGCATGTGCACAATCAAAATTCCTCAGATCAATTATCTATTCGATTGGCGCTAGGCCGTTTTGGTGACTACGGGCCTATGGCTTGTCGAGAGCTTGGTCAGAGATTTTTGTACCTGTACCGTACTGTTGTATACCCGGTTCAGAGCCTCCGCCTTGGCCTCTGAGGCTGCCGTTGCGTGGGGCGCCAGCAGTGCAAAGCATACACCGGTGTAGATCCACCACCATACCAGCATGTAGACAGTGCCATACACAGGATATGATGAGTCCACGGTATGCCTAACAAAAAATCTATTATCTAATACGGTATACTTCAATACAAAAATTAGATAAACAGTTCAGTAAAAGAAAACATAGTAATGTATCTAAAAGAGCTCTAAATTCAACAGGCAAATTCAAAACTTGCATAAATGACAATATAAATTCTTCAAACATAAGATAAGGTCTTACATAAATAGAAGATAACAATACTAGTTTAGAGTTTTTTCTTTAGACTTCTTCATGGGCATGAAAGTGTAAATTATGACATCCCAGCAACAGAGAAAATATCACTCACTAAAAACTGACCAAAAAAATAATTCGATAATAACTGGTCACTATTCCTCTTATATTCTTATTACACATTGCAGAGAATACTCTTTCAACTCAGTACACAATACTGTGCACTGTACTCACAAATGCAGCAGGAGGCATCATTCAGCAACAAATTCACAAATTACAAGCACCAATTTCAAGCATATGCTATACTCCCAACTCTCCACTCAGTAGAAACTCACCAGAGATGCTCAGATGTGGAGGACAGGGACAGCGGCGGCGGGGTGTCTCCAGGTCGCCGCGTACGTCGGGCCGAAGTCCGGTAGATCCACAAAGTTTGCTGACAGGAGCAGTGGTATAGACGCGCAGCCGCGCAGGCCAGGTCCCGCGTGGCGCCATCGCGCAGCTGCGCAGGCTAGCTTAGGTTGGCTGGTGCCCGCTCTGCGCCTCCACTGCTCGGGTGCCCTGGCAGCTTGCCGACGCCGCGAGGCGCTGATCTCCACGAGCGGCGACTAGCGTCCGGCGAGAACGCCGAGCAGTGGCGCTGCAGAACAGCAGCAACGGCCCACGGGAGTCCTTGCTGGTGAGGCAGGCTTTGTTGGGCTTTCATTCATCTACCGGGTAAATGCCCGTGCTTTGCAACGGGGCGTTGCAATGGGACACGTTGCTATGAGACTATATATAATACCAAGATAACATATGTATAAACGTGTGTTATATAGGTACCTAAAATAGATGGGTTGATACTTAAAGCAGATAGCTCTAAATTATCCATAGAGATAGAGAATAATGATCGAGAGTTGTTCAATTGTCACACGCACCACTATCTATTATGGATAGTTCTTTCTTCTTTCCCTTTCTAAAAATCTTTACAATTTTCTATATAAAAAGGCAAAAGTTACTAAACTTCACTCTGTGTCTGATCAGTAAGGTACAATGTCTTTGGGAACTAAAGAAATCACAACTAAGCAACTAACTCTCATGGCACTAAGGCACATGGTAACCTGGTCCTCCTCAGACGCCCTTTTCTACACAACTCAAATTAAGTATGCCAGTAGCATATATTTTCAACAGTATATAGAAAAAGATATGGAAATATGAATAACATTTGTAATCAATTGTGCTTGGGAGCGAGTAGCATCTGCATTCAGTTTTTGCAATTCCAATTCGCGGATGAAGATGGCACACGTCTGTTTTTCAAGTGCAATGAAGCAAAGAGGCTTTGGCGGGATTTGGCGATGGAGGATGAGTTGAGTAAAGCCTATTGTCGGATGCGAAACAGTGCACTAAATTCATCCATCCTAAAACTGAAACTAGATGGTGAGGTGCTCTGCATCCATCTTACTGAATAACTGGAGGCGGGAACCAAATAGAAGAGAGATGGATGCACTGATCATGAGCCGTAAGATGTTGCTGTACTAACCATGACATAAGTGCAAAAATTCAGATTAGTTGAGAATTCAAAAGGCCAATGCAGCAGCGTACGACACCACCTAAATGGAGAAGACGTCAGTAATGAAGATCAACATTGACGGTGGAATTTGGAAAGAAAGGGCATTGCAGGCATGGCAGGCTGAGGTAATGTATTAAAGGGGCGAGAGCAGCTGGTTCCCTTAAAAAAAAAATCAGCACACATACCACATAGAAACCTTGAGAGCACACATGGCAAAATACAGCAGGAAATCTCACATATCAGGAGCCTGTCTTGTTCCTTAAAATTTAATTAAATGCTTATAGATTCTCAATAGTTTAGCACAAATACTAAAATTAACCTAACCATCTATAGAAATTGAAATTTCCGTCAAACTACAAAATTCTTTATATTTGTGATCATCTTTGATGTTGAGGCGTTGAGCACATGATCAAATGCCATCACGAAACCTACAGCTACAGTCCACAGCAAAGATCGGTATTTTTAGAATGTCCAGCGTTAGTTCAGCAGCCATCTAGCTAGAGTCCAAAGCCTAAAGTTCAGAGAACTGAAGGGCACCTACAAAGTTCAGCGACCGTGGGCATGCATGGAGTGGACTGCCACGCCCGCAAGCTGCCGCGGCCCTGGCGAGTCGGAAGTGGATCTCGAAGATCCCATCGGAGCCCCTTGCGCCGCCTATGGTGTCGACGTCCGCGCCTTCCTAGGGTGCGACTCGCAGTGCTCTTGGATAGGGTAGGGGCTTCCGAGGCCGGCGCACAAGCTGTGTGGCGGGACGCCTATGCACTCGCCTGCCTCCACGTCGCGGGACTCTGCGCGGACGCCGGCGACCGACGCGCCGTGCTCCGAGCGCTCGATACAGAATAATAATTAGTTCCTCCTTGTAGAAAGAGGAGGCCCCATTGGCAGCCTCTGGTGCAGATCCCACCGCTAGTTCTTGCGCTCGACGACGACGACAAGACGACAGGTGCCTCTGGTGCAGATTCCACCGGTGGTTCTCGCGCTCGACGACGACGACAAGACGGCAGGTTTGTTCCCAAGATTGAATCGATTTCCTTGGAAAGACAATTCGTGCTAGGAGTTCCGTTCTCTATCTGTCGTTGATTTGGAGATCTCCTAGACGGCAAATCCGAAGGGAAGGCCACCAAGGAGGAAGAGAAGGTTGTCCTTGTGGGAGATAAGGAGGCGTTAGGATCTGGCAAGAAGGCAGCGGCCGGCGGCAACATGCCGTGTATGGATCCGGCGCTGCTCAGGTAACTTCTAGCTGTGCTTTTGGGAAGAAAAAATAGTTGGTTGAATTCTGTACGCAAAGAGAAGAAATCAGAAACTTTCCTTGGTTCATTTTGTTTGTGCCATGTGCAACCATAGGACGTCAATTGCTTCCCATGAGTTGCATAATTTATTGTGTATGCTGATTGACCGTCGAAAGTGATTTCTCTTGTTATCAAAAGTAAAGTTTAGCGAAATATCCTTGGAATTGGTAAATTTTTGTTGGTTAGTGTTGGAGAAGCCTGTTAACTACCCCAGAAATGGACCACAAAAATTTATTTGCAATGTACATGTCACTTCTTGCAAATTTGCAATTCCTCTTTTTCCTGATGATTTTGTTTATATACAAGACTAGTGTACTATGGTTTTCATCGGTACTTGTACTTTGACTGTGCTTTGAGTAAAAAAGGTTACTGAATTCAGAAAGCATGTATCCGGCAGGGAACGTAGCAAGGAATTACTGTATAGTTCATTTTAGTTGCTGTAACCATACAAATACAATGCAGTTGCTTTCTCAACATATTTGTTCATTTTGGTTCTTGCTAAGGAATGCCAATAGATGATTACTTCAACTGTTTGAAGTGTATATTCTTGCTGACCTGCGTACATTCTTGCTTCGGACAATGATTAGTCTGTCAGTTTCGTGGCAAATATAGGGGGCACTGAAAGCTTGTTTACCGTGTAGATGTTAAGTTCACAAATCTTGTTTAACACACATACACTTGGATTGACAAGGCAAATGCATGTACGGATCAAAAATGTGTGACACGTGTTTTATTTCAACTCTCTGTAGTTATAAGCATCACCAACATGGAAGATGACAAGCACGGATTGGACGAATCGCAGTGAACAAGGATCTCTACTTGGGCACCTTCAGTAAATAGCAGAGATGTCAAGCATATCCATTCCATAGGTCACTACATTCTTGTGCACTTGTTCAGAACATAAATATAGATCCAGTTATTCTAAACAAACTTCCATTTAATTGGGCCAAAATCAGCTTGTGCAAGGCCTTTTGTGATGTACATTTGCTTTCTAGCATGGATAAGTTGCTTTGAATGTGTGTCTACTACCGGCTATGGTGTGCTTCTATAATTGTTTTTATCCTGTTGTTCCCCCATATGTATTTTTTGTTTCATGAAGCATATAAACACAATTTTGGTGATTTTTTCCCTCCACTTTCTGTACTAGAGTACCCACTTGTCTCCATTGAGCAGCCTTTGATAAAGATGACTGGGAGCACTCAGAAAAAATGAGCATGTCCAATTTCGCCATCAGATGTTCCTGTCTAATCCATGTCGATTGTGGTGCAGTGGAGATGAGACATGTCCATTCTAAAATGTGGACTGGTGAATATTCAGATGGATATATCTGTAGAGATGAAGGTTTTGGTGTGTATCCAATCCGTGGAAATTGTAATATTGAAAGTTACTAAAATATGGTTAGCTCTTGAAACATTTTGTTTGCAGTATAAACCTCTGAAAATTTGGTTTGTAGATGCATTGAGCTGGTTTCATTCTGACAAATATTGTTTTGTTAAGGTCCTTCCGTGAATGTGTGCAAAGGTGAATTTAAATTTAATTAGGTTCTGAGCTACTAGCCTTACTGAAAGATAGGTTTCATTGCATCCTCCATCCTTTGCAGTTGGCACTAGCAGCGGTTGCAAGACTACAAAGGAAGATGAAGCAAATCTGCTGCTTAGATGGATGGAGAAAACGGCAAAAACGTTGGGTTTAGCTGGTGTCACAATGGATAGTGACGAGCTTCTGTGCTCTGGATAATTATATGAACAACCTGATCATGTCATCTTGTTGAGTTTGTAGGAGGTCCCATTGATTTTGGCATCACATCGCTCCCCTCTAATGAAGGGTAATGCCTGTTCTGTTTTGTTCACCGGCGTGGCTATCAACTTCGCCGAGGATTGAATTTGTAGCTGATATTTCGATAGGGAATGTTTTGAGAGCCTCCCTGAAGATCCCCGAGATATGATTAAGGTCTTAGACAGAATATAACTTAGATAGTTAACACGAGAAATAACACTATGCATTCTTATGCAAAAGTGTTCCGGATTGTATAAATGCTCAAATATAATTATATAAATATTTAACTGTGTAAAAAAATATTGGTTGTTTGCATGTCTTCGAGATAAAATCGTGATGTTAGCACAGACATTATACTAGTACGATAAAGTAAAAAAATGCTAATCGAGGGGCAGACCAATAGACCGGCCTAATGTATGCAGGTCCAACTCTAACCGGCCTAATGTATGCAGGTCCAACTCTACCTTCAGTTTCTTTTTTTTTCAAAAACTTCTAGTAGGACTTCTCCCTGGCAAATATATTAATAGGCGTGAATATTTTCAGTTTCTGTTTCTATTTGATTGAAAGCTGGACTTTAGCTTCATTTGCCGACTTGACCTGCTGGCCGTTGGTAATCAACTAATAGTCCTGGCTAGCTAGTCGTATGCAGCTGATTTTTGTAACAGGCAGCGGATCAGGTGCAAACCACGTATTTATAAAAACCTGTGTAAACCACGGTAAAAATATCATCTAAATTCACTAAAAAAATCATACAAATAGATGATATGATGATACATAACCTTGTAAAATATCTTTTCTAAACTTGACTTCATTTATGAGATATAAAAATAACAAATTTCTAATAAATCATCTGGACAACTTTCTATCTTGAAATTTGTTATTTTTATATCTCACAAACGAAGTCAAGTTTGGACAAGATATTTTATAAAATTGTGTATCATCATATCATCTACATGTGTGATTTTTTTTGGTAAATTTAGATTACATTTTTGTCATGGTTTGCATGAGTTTTCATAAAGATTATGGTATGCACCTGATCCGCTGCCTTTGTAACTTAGATGGTTTTCACAAAGGTTATGGTTTGCACCTGATCCGCTGCCTACACTACCCTCTTGAGCCCCCTAGCTGAATTCAATAATCTTCCTGTTGACTAGTATTATTCAGATGCTAGCTAGCTGTTGCTGCTTGTGTTGATTGGTTCAAGGTGGGAGCTGATCGATTTGCCATTCAGAATAGCTAAGATCTTAACAACAGACAACACCTGATGATTTCAGTACAGTAAGCTCCTGGCTGGATCGAAACAGACCGACCATTTGAGAGGTTGACCCGTTCAGTCTTGTTGCATATATGTGTGCATCCTTCTTCTATTCAGTCATTCTTGTTTTCCTTTTCTTGAACAGAGAAGAGACTGTCTAGAATAGTTCAACATCTTTTGGCTGGCTAAGCCTGGAGGGTCCAGATGGTCTGCAGAAAAGAACACCTGCAGTAGCAGGAGGCTGCATGAGTAGAACGGCCAGGAGGTCGGAGCAGAACAATTGACCGGTTCAGCAGACAGCAGCTAGCCGTGATGTACCTTAGGTTGTATTGTACATACAGCAGCTAGCGGCGGCATTTTGTACGCTCGCGCAGGACCGTTTGAATTGAATGCTTTTATTTGTTCGGCTGCGGACGGACCGTTTTTGCACGCGTGGAACGGGGAACGGTTCATCACAATCCAGTGATGGACCCCTTCAAAGTTGAAGGCTTTTTTCACTACATGTCTGCATGTGACGCTACGTTAACGGGCTAAACTAGAAGAGCGTTTTGCGTTTGGAAGCTGAAAACGTCAAGCTTAAGATTTGGAGGGTTCACTACGGATAGAGACGAATAACACGCTAGAACTCGGGCATTGGCAACTACTCCAAATATCACTACTATAAAACCTACTAACACTACAGACTTTGTCATTATCACTCGGCAGTGATAAATTCTCGATCGCCGCCGATTCTTAATAGAGATAGATGTCACTGTTAGTTATAAAGTTCTAACCAACAATGATAACTACCGGCGGATATGGTTAATATTCGATAGTTGCAGTAGTATTGTCAGGTTTCAACACCATCTTAGTAAACCATTCTCAAATCCGAATTTTTGTATTAACTATGGTTCACCCTCATTTCAACTCAGTATGCACCCTCTCATTTGTTGAACCCGCTACTTCGCTCTTCATTCTCATTCTCCCTCATCTCTTATCCGCTATAGTGGGATCTCTCTCGTCCTGCCTTTCTCTCATCCACTAGTAGGCGCCTCTTGATGTATACGGAGTATAGTCGATACCTAGGTGTAGCGGCTGACATGATCTACATGTTTGTTGTTAATAAGTTTTTATTTGAGATTTTTTATTGTTTTAGATTTGTTTTAAATTCACATATTTTAATATTTAATATTTTGAATATTTTCAAAAATTCTTCTGTGATGACATATATAGTACCAAAGTTATAGTGCTTGACAAAACTTAAAACTTCGTAGTTTAAACTTTTGCATTCAAGTTCATTTATTAGTAGCCAAAGTATAATTCAATATAAGATTACAAATTATTGATATACAAAGATACCATCATTTCCATGGAAGACGTTTGTATTATGCGCTTTTAGAAGCACCGGTACTAGTGTGTTTCTTGGTCTCTTCTTTTCATTTAGGGTTAGTTTGGGATTGCTCCACTCAATCTTTTTCAACTCTAGTCCCAACATTGCTAGCTAAAGAGGAACGGCTCCACCAATTCTACTCCCAAAAAAAAGTAGAATTTGTGAAGCATCTAAAAATATACTCCAGAAACTCTAGATACGGAGTATGTTTTTAGAGTTGCTTCGTAGTTATATTGATTTTCTTGTTGAATCCAAGGTTCAACGTATATGGATTACAAATTAAGAAACTACAAGACTGAAAGTTTAGATGGAACCTAAGCAAAACATATGACTTGACAAAAAGGGAAAAAAAAACTTTCACAAGGTTCATCACCTTGGTATAATTTCTCTAAAACCCCTATATTTTTCTTTTTTTCAGAGGAAGACCGGAAAAATGCATCAATACCAGTCGGCACCTATGGTCGTACCTATGGAGCACGAAGAGCCAATCGAATTGTACAGATTAATCAACTCGAATATGATTACATAGTAATGGAGTCATATGTGTTCCTGACTTGGATCGCACACTGTATTTTGTAGTAATAAAAAAATGGCAAGCTGGGATGCAAGATTAGAGTTGACTTCTCTCTTTTTTGTTTATTGTAGTACTACTGATAATAAGTTGCTACTTGTGCATATGGAGGAGTATTAGACAAAGCATGAAAGCATGATGTCGTCACGCATGGCAAAGTGGGGAGAACACACGTTAACTTAATTTGTTTGTTCAACGAAAACCATCTCTCTAACCCAAATTGCAGAGACCCTAATAAAAAAATATATAGCTTTTCTTTTGTAGCTGTAGGCATCATTGTACGTAGGTCCAACTCTCTACTACCTTTAGCTTTAGCACTTTTCTAATGACCTTTTATTTATTACCCATTAGTCGAAGAAATTTTTTTTTTAATCGCTTTAGTTGACGCTTGACCCTGCTGGCCATGCGTATAGGTATATATATCCTAGTCAGTCCGCAGCTGGTTTTCTAAACAGGATGCTCTGGCCTCTGGAAAGCGGCAACACTAACTGAAATCGTAATCGTCTTGTTGATTATATTCTGAAACTGTTGCTACATAGTGTGTACTGTTCAGTTTGAGGGTATGTTTAGAACATAGATGTTATATAGAAATTTCATGTAAATTAGTTCATTCGCATAGAAAAATACAGGAAACAAGAAAAAAAATCCTCATTTAATTTTCTTTAGACCTGAAGGTGTCGATATGTTAGAACCAAGATATTTTGGCGGAATACTATTATGCCAGCACTTTCCGAGGACGATCCACGAAGAATCTAGAGATGCGATTTTTTAGCCGGCACATTTCGACAGATTTTCAATAGTGGTTTGTGAGGGTAAATAAGTTAAAATGTGCCGAAATATGCTAAAATCTGTGGGCTGAATAAGAGGACAATTTAGTTGATTAGATACCTTGTGACAGATTGTCAACGAACTAATTAAGCAATATCGTTGGACTGGCATCTGGAAGCTGCTGGGAAGAGCTACAAAGCTAAGGGATCAAAGATAATGCAGAGGACAGAAAATCAAAACTAAAATACTCTGCTCTAATAGTCTAAAGGACACATTATAAGCTAGTATAGGGGAAGACTAATCATGCCACTCAAATTGTTAATATAGTATGTCCTTTTTAAATATTTGCTTGCCGCGCGCGCAAGTTGTAGCAAGGTTCCCAAGGGTTTGACATCAAATCCAAGTCTGTCCCACATTATAAAGTCACAGCGCGTATTAGCCATAAAATCTTTTGTTTGAATTAACGGTAATAGTTAGTTACGGTCTTTCGGCTCGTCTAGACCATGTGTTACGACTTTATTAAGGGTTCCACTCTCAAAAGATCATTGCGTATCTTAAAAGGGATATTTGGTCCTGAAGTTATCCCAGCCCATGGTACCATATTACACTCTCTAAAGTTGTGATGTATCATTTTATTTTAAATACAATTACCCAGCGCATAGTATGTTTAAGTTTTAAAATATGGTTTGTTTGACTTTTTAATATTAAATTTGACCACTTGCTCGTCTTATTTAAAAATTTATGCAAAATATTACTTCTCTTGTTATGATATATTTTATTAATAAAATTTCTTTAAGAATGACTTAAATTTGACTATGTCAAACTTAGGGTCAAAAAAGCCAAACAAATAATAATTAAGTATAAAGTACTTTTAAGCTTAACAAATTAATTATATGCTACATGTATTACTTACAATGTCGTCGGCTTATATGCTGCCAAAAATAAAGAAAATGAGTGTACTTAAATAGGAGAAAGTCTTAAGCAAAGTCTATTACTTTGTCATTCATTCTTGGCAAACACATCTAAAACTATAACTTACAACGCTTTGATTTCTCAAAATAATATCATTAGAGTACACCAAATTGGCCAAATAATAGTAATATCTCCCACAAAAAAATGTTTATCCCCCGAAACATCCCTCTCATTTGAAAGTTGAACATTGTTTTAGCTTCTAGGTTAAGTGAAGTTGTCAATTATAACCTTCTCATTAACATTAAGGATTGTTGTATCAAACATTTTGGTCGCTATATCAAATGAAAAAATCAACTACACCATGAGGCAAATCATGGTAAGCTATTATCAAAAAATTGAAAAAAGAATCAACTACGAAGTTTTAAATCAAGTACTACCACATTAGTATAAGGCTTGTCTTCATTGTTTGAACACTTCAAAAAAACTAAATTAAATTTCAAAATTTAAGATCTTAAAACAAATATTTGAGCTTCTAACTGACCATAAATCAAAATATTATTAACTACAAAATTGTAGACTGCATTAACCGTTTCAACTTTGGTAATGACCATATCAACATTTGCGGTCCTTTAGAAATTCCAGACTTTAAATTACAAAATATGTAAACTTAAAATACATATTTGGTGTTGTAAATGATTAAAAAACTTTTCAACTCTAAAATTCTAGATCGCGTTCAAAACTACAACTTTGTTATAGACTATGCTAACATCCGGGCTATTGGAAAATATAAATATAAATGAAATATTAGAAATCAAATAGTTTTTTATTTTTTCAATAAAAAAATTGTCAATTACAAAGTTGCAGATCTCATCAAGCTATTAGTTCGGTTATAAAGTTCTTCTTCATCCAACTTCATATGAAAATGTTATGGATTTCTTTTAAAACACTTAAAACAACTATTTCTAGAAGAGGGCACTATGGATCAAGAGACCTGTCTCCATAGTATATCAACGAGTAGGTCTCATTGTACATATAGGTCCAACTCTACTAACTTCTAGTCTAGCTATGTTTGCTTTCTTTTATTTGCTTTTTGTAAGTTGACGACTGCTTGACCTTGTTGCCAGTATCCTAGTCAGTCCGCAAACTGGATTCGTAATGAGCAGGTGTAGACAGACTAGTTTGACAAGCTACTTCTGAAAGTGAAGGTTACTAGCTGAATTCAACAATCCTCCTCTTGATTGTTCATACGCCTTTTCTCGCCCGTGTTTAATTTATTGGTTCAGGTCCGAGGCTGATTTGGCATTTGGAGTGGTTACACGAAACCAGTTAACAAACGGACAACACCTATTGATTATATATATACTCCGTGTACAGTATAGTAGTATAGCTCTTGGCTGCATCCACAGCATTCGATCGAGTCGCTGACCATTTCAGTCACAGTACTGCATATGTAACAGCATGGGGTTCCTATGGACCATCAGATAAACGGCCAAAGAGAACGGACCAAAGGATACGAGTAATAATGCCTGAGGTCCCGTTTAGCTGGCCTGTTTAGGGATCCGGCTCCAGGCTATAGGAAGAGCTCGAAATGGTGGCTTTTCTGGCTACACATCAGGAGGAGATCAAATCCTCACCCTTTTTGGCCTCGGCGGCCACCGCTCGATGTTCCGCTTATTAACTGGCATCTTCTCTGTTACACTGCCACATGTGTCGCGTTTTGTGTTACGTGGATCCTCTCACTGACGTTAGATGCCTCTCCACATCGGGAGGACACCTCTTGCCACATCAAGATTCAGTGCATAACACGTCATCTAGTCCCACAGTCCCACCCACAACAACAAAGAAAGAAATATGCATGGTGAAATGGCTTGACAAAATTTTGTGAGACACTCGATGGAATTGGACTGGAATTTACCACGAATCTCACTAGTTTCACGAATTCAATAGAAGTTTAACATGAATTAACAATGGCCGATACAATCAGGCGAGCAACATGCTCCCTGCCAACTTCTCCGGATGCAGCCGGCCTCCAGTTCCTACTTCCAGCCTGTCTTCTCTCCCTTCTCCTTCAAGCATATAACAGCAAACAACTCCATCACGCTTTCCTCCAGGTTGGGCCAGAAACTCGTGGGTTCGGCTTGGGCTTCCTCTTGGGCCGGCCTTCTGCTTCACCAATTGGGCCGGTTGCTTCACTTGAACCTGATGGCTCTGTAGCAACGACATCAGGAGTACTCCTGACACTCTCCCCCCTTGAGAACCGGCTTGACCCCAAACCGGGGCATAAGGAAACTGCTGACGAAGTTCATCTTCCAGCTCCTAGGTAGACATAGACCTTGGCCATGAAGATCACTTGATCAACACTTGACCGAGTAACCGGCCATCATGTGACTTCATACGACGGTTAAGCACTCTGACAGGATACCGTAATGCATCAGCAGAAATGGACACAGGAAGATCAGCAGAAACCTAGACACTTGGTGTGACAGCCTTCTTGAGTTGGGAAACATGGAACACAGGGTGCACCATAGTAGTCTCTGGTAATTATAACTTGTAGGCAACTGCTCCCAGCTTCTCCAGAATCTTGTAAGGTCCAAAATACCTGAATGACAGCTTGTGACATGCCCTAGTTGCCACTGAGGTTTGGACATATGGCTGGAGTTTTAGATAGACAAAATCTCCCACTTCAAAAGTTCTTTCAGTCCTGTTTATATCAGCCTGGTGTTTTTGCCTTTGTTGTGCTCTAATCAGCTGTTGTTGTACAGCTTGACCATGAGGTGCCTTTGCTTCAACCAAAGATCAAGGTCAGGAATAGTACATGACTCCACCACATCAATACCCAGGTGTCTTGGTTTCTATCCATATAGCACTTCAGATGGAGTAGTATTCAGAGAAGTGTGAAAAGTGGTGTTATACCAAAATTCTGCTAAAGTCGGCCATTGTTTCCATTGAGTAGGACAAGCATGAACAAAGCACCTGAGATAGCCTTCTAGACATTGGTTCACTCTTTCAGTTTTCCCATCAGTTTGTGGGTGATATGATGTGCTCATCTTGAGTTGAGTCTTGGAAAGGTGAAAAAATTGTTGCCAGAGAGCACTAGTGAAGATTTTATCCCTATCAGAGATGATTGGTTCAGGTAAACCATGCAGTTTAAGGATGTTTTCCACAAAAGTAGAAGCAACATGCATAGCAGTGAAAGGATGTTTCAGAGGCAAGAAATGAGCATATTTGGAAAACTTGTCAACTACCACCAAGATGCAGTTGTAGTTGTGAGAGGATGGTAATCCTTCAATGAAATTCATACTAATAACTTGTCATGCATAGTTAGGTACAGGAAGTGGTTGAAGTAGACCTGGGTACTTAACTCTTTCAGCTTTAGTCTGTTGACAAAGACTGCAGTCTTCGATAAACTGTTTTATCATTTTTCTCATACCAGGCCACACAAAGACATTTTTGATTCTCTGATAGGTTGGAAAGAAACCTGAATGCCCACCAACTGGACTAGAGTGCAAGGACTAGACAATTTTGTGCTGGAATGTAGCACTATGCCCCACACAGATTCTTCCCCTGAACTTAATGACTCCCTGATGTATGGAGTATTCACCATGAGGACTGGAAATAGCAAGCTATGCCAGTAACTTGGTTGTTTCAGGGTCTTGATGATAAGAATCAATCAATTCCTATAACCATGCTGGTTTGACCACCGATACAGCATAAACTTCTTGATGAGGTCCTGGTGGTACATGGACAGAGCATCAGCAGCCCTGTTTTCAACACCTTGTTTGTAACAGATCTTGTACTTCAACCCCATCAGTTTAGTCAAAGCGTTATGCTGCCAGGGAGTTATTAGTCTCTGGTCATCCAAGTGAACAAGACTTCTCTGGTCAGTTCTTAAAGTAAACTCAGAATGTTGTTTATAAGTTCTCCAATATTCAATAGCCAGCAGAATGGCCAGACACCCTTTTTCATAGGTAGAAAGAGCTTGATTTCATGGGCCCAAAGACTTGCTGACATAAGTAATTGGATGCCCATCTTGCTGCAACACATCCCCAATGCCCTTATCTAAAGCATTAGTCTCAATGATAAATGATTTGTGAAGATCTGGAAGTGCCAAAACTAGAGCAGTAATAAGAACTATCTTGAGAGCTTGAAAAGCAGTCTCTTCTTCTTCAGTCCATATGAAGATAGTCCAATTTTTCAACAAGTTAGTGAGAGGCTTGCTAATAGCACCAAAGTTTTGAACAAACCTTCTATAATAGCCAGCCAGTCCCAAGAAGCTTCTCACTTCTTTAACTATCTTTAGGGTTGGCCATTTGGCTACTACCTCAACTTTGCTGGGCTCAGTTGCAACACCTTTATCACTAATAATGTGGCCCAGGTACACAAGTTCTTTTTGTGCAAAAGAGCACTTGGAGATTTTAACTTTGAACTGGTGGTCTTGTAAGAGTTGAAAGACCTGCTGAATATGAGACAGATGTTCTTCCCAACTCTTACTGTATTTCAGGATGTCGTCAATATAGACCACAACAAACTTCCTAAGTACAGGAGTCAATACGGTGTTCATGACATGTTGAAAAGTAGCTGGTCCACCAGTAACTCCATATGGCATCACATTGTATTCATAATGGCCATGATGAGTTTGAAATGCTGTCTTGACAACATCATTAGCAGACATTAGTATTTGATGGAAACCAGAAGACATGTCTAGTGTTGTGAACCAAGAAGCACCCACCAATTCATCTAGCAGTTCTTCAATAACAGCAATAGGAAACTTATTTTTCACTATACATGCATTTAGCTTCCTATAGTCTATGCATAACCTTCAATCGCCAGTCTTCTTCTTCACTAACAGAGCTATGAGGCATAAGGGCTGTTGCTCTCATGAATCCAACCATTGTCTAGAAGTTGTTTCACTTATTTTTCAATCTCATCTTTTTATGCAAAATTGTACCTATAAGGCCTAAGCCTAAAAGGTTGTGCCCCTGGTATCAAAGGACTTTGATGAGCATATGCTCTGTCAGGAGGCAGTCCAGAAGGAGGTTGAAATATGTCAGAGAATATGTCATCATCAGGTAATGGCTTAACTGGAGCTGCTGTATCTAGAGCATGAAGTTCAAATAAACCCCACAATTTATCTTCATTCATCAGTTGAGCTAACTGATCAGGTGCAATAATAACATATTTGAGAGATCTAGGACTAATACCTTGTAATACAGCTATACCACCTTGATATGGCACTGCCATCCATTTTTCCTTCCAGTCCACATTCATAGGGCTATGCTGCTCTAACCAGTCCATTCCCAGTATAACATCATAACACTGAAGTGTTAAGATTTTAAGAGTAGGCTTGAAGGCATAACCAAAAATCTAGACAGGGCAGTCCAACAATTCATGTGTACAATCCAAAGTAGCCCCATTAGCCACTCTAATCTGCAACTTGTGAGGTAAAGCTGCCCAAGTTCTCCATCTAGAAGCAAAATCTTCACTGAAGAAACTATGGGTACTACCAGAATCAATAAGGATTATAGCCTCCTTACCATTCAGATCACCAATCATCCTTATAGTTTTGAAAGATTCTGTACCTTGTACTGCATTGACAGAGATCTCCATGAAGTCTTCAGTAGATTCTGGAACTTGATCAGGAATGTCCTCTAGACAGCAATCATCCCAACCAACCAACTGTAAGAGCTCCTCTACAACATAAAGAGGTACTGATGATGGGCACTTATGAGTGTGGCTCCATTTGAGACCACACTTGAAACAGAGTCCTCTAGCTCTTCTATAACTCATCAATGTAGCAACCTTGTCATCTAGAAGGGTTTTCTTGGGAGAATCTGAATTCTTCTTAGAAGTACCATCATTAGCCTCAGCGAGTGTGTCTTGCTGGATACTATCACAGAAGAATTTTTAGCCTATTTCTATGTGTACTTGAAAGCAGAACTGGTGTCAGTCTTCTTTACTTCAACTTTGGGACAACCAAATGGTTTCCTCCTGTATCAAGGCATGGCACTAGCAGTATCCAAATCAACTAGGCATTGGACAATCACAACAGCTTTAATTTCTTCTTTCAGACCATCTATGAATCGATTTTTGATAGTAATGGCACTAATGTAGGATCATGAGCATGAATTTGATGCACTAAGCTATTGAACTGTTCAATATAATCAACAACACCATCAACTTGCTCTCTCCCTCAGTCACTAGCTTGCAAAACTCAGACCATGTTAAATCAAGTAATGACACATCTAAAGTTTGAGCCCACAACATAGCAGTGCCAGAGGAAATGCATAGAAGACATTTTAACTTTGAGACTATCAGGCACAACATAGATAGCAAAGTAACTAGTACAATTACGAAACCAACTCTTCGATGCACTACCATCAAACTCAGGGAATCAACTTGAGGTAACATGTGACTATGACGGTGCTGATTAGTAAAAGATGAATAATAGTTCACGGGTAGAGGAACAAGTGAGTAGTGAGTCCCGCACCTGAAACTAGGCTAGGGAGAACGGTTGGAATCATGTCGTTCCCCAATCCCCGTTGCTGCTGCTGCTCATAACAGGCACCCTTCGACAGAAAATCCGACACGGGTAGAAGTGGGGAACGCTGCTGCGAACCTGAGTTTGTGAGATCAACTTCTTTCGTGTCGAAGACCTTGTACACAGATGTGTTTGGATCGATAGGTGCGGATGAGAGCTTCTCGACCTTGAGCCGCAGATCCTTCATCCCCTGTTGCAACTCCTTCACGTCGTTCTCAACAATCGGCTTCCAATTGGAGAGATCCGCTAGGATTTTGGCATTGGAGTTGAGTGATTTCTTCACCTCGTCATGCTGAGAGTCGAGGCGGTCCTGCATCCCCTTGAGGAACGCTTGGTTGTTCACCGGCTCCTCCGCCATAGCTTGATCGCGCTGCTGACTTTGACCGCGGTACTGGGGGCGAAATGAGTACTGGTCCGGCTCCAAGTTGAGGAAGAGCAGCCCGTCGCCGAGAACCACGTCGGTGTGGCCTCGCGCACCTTCGACGCTCCCGCCGCTGCTTCACCGCCGCCGCAGCTCCCACACGGATCGAACGAGTAATCCGATACCAAATTATGAGACACTCGATGGAATTGGACTGGAATTTACCACGAATCTCACTAGTTTCACGAATTCAACAGAAGTTTAACACGAATTAACAATGGCTGATACAACAGGCGAGCAACATGCTCCCTGCCAACTCCTCCGGACGCAGCCAGCCTCCAGTTCCTACTTCCAGCCTGTTTTCTCTCCCTTCTCCTTCAAGCATATAACAGCAAACAACTCCATCACGCTTTCCTCCAGGTTGGGCCAGAAACTCGTGGGTTTGGCTTGGGCTTCCTCTTGGGCCAGCCTTCTGCTTCACCAACTGGGCAGGTTACCTGATGGCTCTGTAGCAACGACATCAGGAGTACTCCTGAAAAATTTGTGAACATGAAATGATCTATGGACTTTTGATTTTTCCAACGATTACAGCTAATTGTTTTGGGTGTCATACACAGACAAGTTGTGACGTGGCTCTACAGCATATGATTTTTCGGAGAAAGACAGCTTTAGAGCATATCTCCATAATCTTTTCTTGAACCCCACACTAAATCATCATTTGGTGAGATTCATTCTGACAAAACAACTTATCTTGTTTGGCACTTTGGAGAGTAAGCTCCAACTCTATCTTGAGCGATCGAGAAACCAAAAATTAATGAGAGAAATATTGGGAGAATCTCGTTGAACAAAAGAAGACAAGAGCCTGGTTCAGTCGCTGAGATCCTTTGGCTGCCTAGCCTGACGGTCTGGAGGAAGAGTGCTGAGCTGCTGGTGGCGACGAGCCGACGACCCGGACCAGCAGCTAGCCGGCTACGTACGGATGGATAGTAAGCAGGCGCCCGAGCAGTCGTCGTCGCATGCACGAGGGCAGAGGAAGCCACAAAACGGACCGGTTCAGCAATGGTACCAATCGAAGACCTGTTCGACTCTGCACCTGAACTGTGCATTTGTAATTTTTGAGCAAATTTATATACTCATACAAGTCCCGTTCAAATGGAAAGCGCCCGCCTGGCCGGCTGGCCGGCCGAACAACGAACAAATACGAACGCTCTTCTAGATCCGTTGACCCCCTCTCTCTTTCTCTCTGCTGTTTCCCTCTCCTGGATTAAATTAAATAGATCTACTAGTATCAATCAGCTCACCATGCTCCACACGCCAAGCAGCGCAAGAAATCATGTGGCGGATTTTCAACGGCTAAACTAGTAGCCATAGGACGACGATGGCGTGTGGAACCGAGATGGAGAGAGATCACAACCAACCCGCCCCCCCCCCTCCACCCCCCCCCCCCCCCCCCCCCAAAACAAAAACTTTGACTTTTGATTAGCGAGCTGGAGACGGAGGGAGAGAGCACACAAAACTTTGACCTTTTATTATAGTTATAATTAACTATTGCTTCCTCCGTCCACAAGCGTAATGATTATAATTATGAGGTTTTATTATTTGATGAACACAAATATAAGCCCTTCTAGGTCCAACTTTACTCATTTAGTTATAACATCAATTCACATCTCGTTCTATTTTCGATCTGGTTATACTGGTCCACATCTTGCTTTGCATGATAATCCTAGGAGTATTTATGTTCACCGATGGAAGGAGTAGTTAACTAATCATAAATTTTATTTTTTAGATAAAAGATAAAATATCTGGCTTCATCTATCTAAGGATAGAATCAAGCCAATTATTGTAGACTCCAAACCAAGCACCAAGTTCGGCTATAAGAAAATTACAACCAAGCATAAAAAACTAGAAAGATAAATAGTCTTTAACTAAATATAACTAACGTGTCTTTACGAAAATCATCCAATGGAAATGAAGAAACATAAGGCGGATGTCTCCGAACGCTGAGTCGCAGAGATCAGTTGATCCTTCAGATCATCATATTGTTGCAAGCTTGTCAACTAACGTAGCTAATGGGTTCCTCGGAATAGTACATGCAAAAGAGATTTTGGCCTACATATGTCAAAAACCACCTCATTCCTAGTTATCTATATTGCCCAAAGATGTGCCGCAGCTGCTGTTAATAACAATGAATTATACTTTTTAGTTTCTAATTTAGACTAATGTTGGAATAAGTCAGCCATATTCTATGGAGGAAGAATTCCAAAAAACATATGTATAGAACACCACAAAAATTTGGCATAAAAACAATTAAGAAACAGGTGCTGAATGGTTTTAATGAAATGACAGAAGTAACAACAAATATCCCCTGCCAATTACATCTAGCCAAATTATATTTGGTTAGAATTACACCTCTCTTTAAGTACCACATGAAAACTTTAATTTTAATGGAAAACTTTATTTGTCAAATATCTTGTGACACTCTCACCCCATTGTTAATTAATGCAGCATACATAAAATTGACTGTAAATATCCCTAAGGCTTTCAAACCCCATACAAACATATCTCTTTCGTCAGATAGATTAACCTGTTGTAAAGAAGCAACAATACGGTTCCAGTTTATTAAGTTCTGACCCACCAAGTTCCTTCGAAAAGAAATATTTAGTAGGGGGTGAACCTAAAACTTTAGCAACCGTATCTTATTTTCTTCTTATAATGTTAAACAGAGCAGGGAATCTAATCTTGAGCGGTTTGTTCCCCAGCCAAGTATCCTTCTAAAATCTATTTTGTGTTTCATCATTAACTTTAATTTAAATAGACCCAATTCCATAAAAGAATCTTTAATATTTGTTAGACTTTTTCAAAAATAGAATCTATCGGTTTTTTAATCACAAATTTTATGCCGTAAGTGACATTGTTCTCAACAAATTTCCATTATATCAAAAAATCAACTCCTACAATTGGTCTAAGGGCCTGTTTGGATCTTAAAGCTAGGAAGTAAGGACTACAAAAGAATCTTTTGAGAGACTAGTGAACTAGAAATTAATAGTCTCTATGTTTGGTAATTTAGGTACTAAATAAGACTAAAATCTAGTCTCTAGTACCTAATCTTTAAGCAAACAAACAGAGTCTAAGTCAAACGATTTTATGGAGTGGTAATATCTTTATAGAGTGGTAATATCTATAGCACGAACTAAAGACATTAATAAAATATATTTCCTAGTGTATGTCCTGATATTATTTGGTTTCATAAACATTGATGCTCTTTTCCATAAATCCAGTAAATCATGAGATAATTTAGCTGTCGATAATTCTTAATTATTTTGGAAGGGAAGGAGTCTATGCTTATCGTGGTTCTAGTTCTAGGGGATCTACCCCACCATTTTCCAACTGTTGACTTTTAATCCAAATATTAAAGTTGACATTCAAAGTCTCGGTGTACCGACTACCAAATCTGGAGAAGAGGCCCCCGCCCATAAAGAAAGCGTTGGATCGTTATTTCCAAAGTGCAGCAACTCCGGAACATGGATCACACCGCTAGTGCCATGTGTTTTTTTTTTCCGTTGGACCCCTGTTGTTTATGTAGATTTGTATCTAGGTCCGTTGCATCAATTGGGAAAATTGTTAGGAGTTTTAAAAAACCATACTTGTAGGTCATTTAATTTAGAATGCTTCTAGGGTGAATTATGGAAGATGGATTATGAAGTTGGAGTACTGTCTTGGTATCACCAGAGCAGAACCGGATGCTCAAACTTGATAATGACGGATTCGCATAGTAACTTCCCGTCGACAGCGAATCGGCAAAGTAACATCTCATTGATAGCGAATCCTAGGAGCCATAAGTTATTCTTGTGTGAGAAACAATGGATCTTGTTTATAGAAAGAGAAGTGCAATTGTGTGCTGGTCTGAAATAATGTAATAAGTGGGTAACCCAAGGTGGTGACTGAGAAAACGCCAAGGGCTGGCTGATCTCTGAGTCAGAGCTAAAGCCAAAGAGAAGCAAGGCATTGACTTTGCACAGACCCAGCAGGCAGCTTGTCGCCTAGCATTTGTTTTGTTGGTCTTCTCTTCTCCTCCACCCATTGCCATTTCCACCTATAAAACCCACCCCCCACCACCACCTGTTCCCACCTCACAATCCACCCCCACAACTCCTCAGACCAAGAAAGCAGCAGCAGCAGCAGCACCACCGCGCGGATCTGACCTCCGAGTCCGAGCAACTCCAACCGACGAGCAGAGGCAGAGCAGACCAAGCCATGGCGGTGGACCTGATGTCGTCCTGTGGCAGCGGGGCGTACGAGCAGCTGGCGTTCCAGGAGGCGGCCGCGGCGGGGCTCCGCAGCCTGGAGCTGCTGGCTTCGTCCCTCTCGTCCCCGTGCGCCGCGGGGCAGCAGCGCGCGGACTCGCCGCCGCTCGGGCAGATCGCGGACCAGGCGGTGTCCCGCTTCCGCCGCGTCATCAACCTGCTGGACCGCACGGGGCACGCGCGCTTCCGCCGCGCGCCCGCCGCGGTGGAGCCGACGGAGACGGAGACGCCGGCGCCAGCGGTGGAGCAACCGCCGCAGAAGAAGGCCGCCCTGCTGACGCTGGACTTCAGCAAGCCGGTGCCGGTGCCGGTTCCGGTATCGGCGGCGGCCAAGGCGGCGGCGCCGGCCGTGTCCGGTGCCTCAACTTCGTTCCTGTCGTCCGTGACCGCGGGCGGCGGCGAAGGGAGCGTGTCCAAGGGGTGCAGCCTCGCCGCCGTGTCCTCCGGCAAGCCTCCGCTCCCGAAGCGCAAGCTCCCCTGCCCTTCCGCCGCTCCCCAGCAGCCGTCGCACCACCAGGACCAGCACCAGCACCAGCACCAGCACCCCACCGAGTCCTCCGGGCGCTGCCACTGCCACTGCTCGAAGAAGAAGCGGAGCCGGCAGGGCCTGTCCCGGCGCACGGTGCGCGTGCCCGCGACCGCCGCAGTCGCAGCGCCGGGGTCGCACTCCCACGTGCCGGCGTCGTCGGACATCCCCTCCGACGACTACTCGTGGCGCAAGTACGGGCAGAAGCCCATCAAGGGTTCCCCGTACCCGCGCGGCTACTACCGGTGCAGCAGCGCCAAGGGCTGCCCCGCCCGGAAGCACGTGGAGCGCGCCGCCGACGACCCCGCCATGCTCGTCGTCACCTACGAGGGCGACCACCGCCACGACAACGCCGGCGCCGCTGTCCGCGCCCGCCCCGCGGCCTGAACAAGATCGTTTCGTAGCAGCTCTAGTCAAATCATCGGTACTAGTAGTAGTAGTAGTAGTCCGCTCTTGTTTGATTTGTTCTTTGGATTAATTAGTGGTGGTAGATGGATCTCCTCAAGCTTTGCTTGCTTCTGTAAAAAGAAAATTAAACAGCTTCTAAACTTGAATTCGCCATGAATTTTCTCCAAGCTTCTTTTCGCAGTATATACATACATATACGTGCTACGCGTGAGTTTCTCAGAAATTAGTCAGTAGGATTATGATCCGTGAGTGAAAATTGATTTGATTTTGAAGCGGTCGTCACAGCATCAGGTTCCCTTTGGCTAAACGGAGAAGTCAAAGAAACGGACGAAGGACAGGGGATGGGCACGGCATGAATACGCGATTTAAGTATCGTGTCGGGCGGGGTGCGTGGGTGGGGCGGGGCCCACCACACAAGGCCGGTCAAAAGCAGGCGGTGAGCGGTCGCTCTCGCTTTCAGGAAAGGACTTCATTACAATACCGGGGTGGACGGGGGTTGTGGTGTCTAAGAGTTGACCAAGCTGCCTTTCTCCTGCTGCCCCGGCGCCACGCCAGCCGAGCGCGTGGAAACCGAGGGCGACGTACGGGCCCACCTGTCGGAGACCGTATAGGATGGGCCCTTTGTTCGACGCGCGCTCGGCAGGTCCATTTGTGGTGAGGCCTGCCTCGGTGCTCTCCCGCCCGGCGGCCTTTCCACCCGTTGACTTTTGTACGCTGTTCATGCTTCAAGTGCTAGGTACAAGCGGTGTGCTACTCACGAAATAGTCTAACGTAAAGTTGTCATTTTCTAAAACCAAACGATTTAAAATTCGATTATAGTTATATAAAATAATACTAACAATATCATTATATGATACAATAATCAAGCCATGTGCTCTTGTCTAAATTGTAGCTTATTTTAACTTATTTTTTCTCGCCGAGTACTGCTAAATATGTCAGAATCCATCGATTTTTCAATCATCTGAACAGAGCCAATAAGAATCGGTAAATTATTTATAAACTATTGCTTAATTTCTGATATAATTTGTCGTTGTCGAATATGTATGGACCCCACGTCTCACCGAGAAAGCTGTAATGGCAAATGCGGAATTGACTAATACTTCCCTTGCAGAACTGTTCTCTGTCTAGGTAGTGCACCCTTATATATATATAATACACCATGATTAATCACCACTTGTTAGAAATTGTGAATGACAAGGGAAGGCACCCGCTATCATGATGCGTTCCTGGCGTGTAATCCATGCATATACGCATGCCGTTTTCATCTATCTGAAGCTAACAAGAAGAACTTTGCAGCACTTTATCCGCCATGACCGGGAACAAAGTCGAACAAGTTGCGCAATTTTGGCATGTAAACAGTAGAATAGTATAGATGCGCAATTATGACCCCCAAACAAGTCCAACCCGGCCGCGTGCAACCCACTCTACTCGAGCTTTCGTCAAACAGTATATACGATTAATTATTTTGATTTCGATTTTCATCGGATCAGCAAGAATATATCATTTGTTATATCATCAATTATATTATACTACTAGTGTAGTACAAAGGGAGAAAAAAATGCTTGGAACAGTTGTATATTGTTCCTGGATTTGTTTAGCCACAATGTGCGAGCTGTGAGGCCAGCCAGATGCAAATGGACTACTAGTTGCGTTGCATTGTGCTTTCCTCGTGCTAGGTGGTGCCTGATGGTGGTGGAGGTGCTGACTTTTGCTTTGCGCTTTGAATATTGAGGCGGCTTGGCTTTGCTTACTCCAAATGCAAGCAAAGCATCTGCTACTGCTCTACTGCTACTAGTAGTTGACTAGTAGCGTTGGACTTTTTGGGTGGGTCGTCCGAATTGAACGATACTTCCTCCGTTCTAAATTATAATTCGTTTTAACTTTTTGATGCATGTATTTTATTATTTACCTAGATAAATAATATGTCAGATACATAACAAAATGCATACATCGAAAAAGTCAAATTAAACTATAATTTAGAACGGAGGAAGTAGATCCTTTCTGCCTCCTATTTGACTTTTGGAAGGAAACCAACGCTCTAGCTAGCTTGTCCAATGCAACCCTCGCTTTGACTTTTGCAACGAAACGATCCAACGCCGTGGTGCGTTGCATTACATTCATTCACATCACACTCGCATGTACGTAGGTATACGCACCGACGGTGAAATGGTACAATATGGATTATTGATTATTCCAAAGAACATATTTATTTTCCACGTCATGAATATGTCCACGGACCTATATTAGCGCATCTCATTCTCAGAACACGTGTTACACCCAAATCAGCCCTAGTTCTCTCTCACCCTCCATTCGCCCGGCTGTTTGACCATGTCCATTCGTTCTCTCTCTCTCCACTTGATTTTTAAGATGCATGCCTCTATTAATTAATTTTGAGAGATAGACACACTTAGAACGCTCATCTCTGTTAATATAGTAGTTTCCAAACAAACATCTTAAGATTCACATGTCTTAAAATCGTTCTACAATGATGGACGTCCCAAATAACTTGGTTGTTAGGATGCTTACCTCTGTAAATGATTAACAAAAACATTACGTCTCCCTCGAGGCCTCCAGCTATTCATGGAGGCGGCATACGCTAGATATGTTAATCAGAGAGCTTTTTTTTCGTGAATACGCATAAGTGTGCGTGTTTTTTATTAGGAGAATATAATGTATGTATAGGAATGCCGAGACCAGTAATACACAAGTATGTATATGACTCCATGATGAAAATTAACATCCTCTCTACCATCGTCACGTGCAGCGCTAGCTTTGCTGCGCCAAACTTCTTAGGACTTGAGCACCCGCTTCGATCTAGCGGTCTGCGTCAATCTTGATCAACTGCAACGTTTCGGCAACAGAGGCCACCGCGTTCCTGAAGCACCTGGCGGTCAGTCTCACTCTCACACGACGACCAGCACAGCAGTTCCTTTGAATAATTAAATTGAATCTGTGACCGTGCCACGAGAGCAGGGCCTCCATGCTTAAGGCCTTGTTTAGTTTTCTAAGTTGGCCTCCCGATTCTAGTATTTAGCACTATAAAAAAAAAATTTTATCACATTAAAATATCGGCACATGTATGGAATCTAATTAGTTAAAATTTACGAGACAAATATTTTAAGTCTAATTAATTAAAATTTAAATAATTTTTACCAAATACAAACAAAATACTACAGAAATTCTGATACAGTAATTCTAGCCCTAATTCAAAAGAACTATACAAACAAGGCCTTAACTTAGAGATCGTCCTCTCGAGCTACCCTAATTCATCCGATGTGGACCACTACATACATACATAAATACTCCGTGCTGCGCGTCCATTGAGTGGTGGTCGTCTCTTACACTCGTTGTTGACTCGTGGTGACTGGCGAGTGAGAGTGGTGGTCGACGCGTGCAGCTACAGCTGCAACTGCAACCGCCTGCCAGTGCCATCTCCCAGCCGATCGAATAGGAGTAGTAAAGTTTTGGCAGCGAGCGGATGGACGGGATGCCATCCGTCGGACTCCGGAGGACTTGAATTGAAGAGACGATGACCTAACCGAGCAGGTCAGTCAGGTCAGCTCTGGTCTGTGCACTGTTTATGCTTTTAATGGCGGAAGGCCAGCCGGTGTTTGCAGCTCCTCCTACCCGGCAGTAATGGCGGCGGGCTGACTGACCGCCACAGGCCATGCGAATGCGGGGTGAGGGGAGGTGGTTGGGGGTTGAAGACGACGCGCTGTGCGCGCCACGGGTACCTTGTTCATTAAGAGCAGAGAAAAATGGCGGCAACAGGAAAACCCAGAGGGAGAGAAGAAAAAATAAAAAAACGGGTGACGGGCGCTCGTACTCTTTCATCGAACACTCATAACCTTACTCGTCACTGCCCAGGCGTCGGATGTTTTCATGTTGACTGCCAGGCCGGTTCCCAGAGGCAGCTTGGTGGTTGTGTCGCTGAAAATGGCCGCGAGATTTTTGCATAGCCTGTGACTATGGATTCGCTGAAAATGACTGCCCTACCGCTGCGGGATTCATCGTCGATCGCAGTCTCACTGTTTACCGAATCTGTGGCTGCAATTGCCAAGCACTCCTATGGCAGCCGGCAGCCTAGAGTCCGGTCGTCATGCCGCCAAAGTCGTTATTACAGTACAAATAAGACCAGCTCAAACAAGAAGAGGTCTCTTGTTTCGGTTGCATGCGGAATACTTGGTCAGTCAGGCAACAAAATATTACACTGACGAGTGACTATGAACAACGCCAAATTATCTTAAGAGGCTTTCCAGCATACTGGACTTACCATATAGATCGGTTATGCGTAACACATCCACAACGCATCCAGATCATGTATTTTCTGCTAGATCGGAATGTATTAGGTGCATCCGGGTGTGACTGCACGGCGCACGCGCGCTAGAAACAAAATCGGCGCACGCGCTCGTACCAGTACCGGCACATGCATCTGTACGGACGCGTATTACTTTTCTAATCCAGATTTCCATATCTAGCTTCGTTCCAAGGCCCATATAGACCCAATTTAGATTCCCATGTCTAGCTTCATTTCAAGGCCTATATAGCTATCTCCTTTTATACAGCCTATATAGTTGTTTATGAAACATCCTCAATTTTCCATAAAGGAAAAATGCACAGAATGACGGATAATATAATAGTTCGAAGCATCAAACCATCTCATTATCTCGCTATAGTCGATACAGGATCCACACATCGAATAAAAGACTACAATTAGGGGGATTACATAAATAGTTTGCCGCCACACTGGCGGAATCATCAGAGTAGCAACAGCCTCTGGAACGGCTGCGGAAGGCGGAAGTATAATACATCCCCAAAAGAAGCCTGAGCGTAGAAACGAGACGTCTACTCCTCCTCATCGTCATAGTCGTAGTCGGGCTCACCTGCCAAATAATTTTCAGTATGGTTTGTACTGGCCACATCTCCCACCCTATGCTTTGCCTTAGCTATGTAGTATTTGGTGGGATGCAAGGATGTAATCAAATCGACCTAATATATGGCTGTGGTTTTCTATGCAAGTAGTGACCAATATTATATAATATAATTCATCAAGTTTTAACCCATCTCATCCACATATCCCTCCCATTCCGTCATCACACACATCTCACCCTCTCGCACTCAGTCGACAGGTCCAACTCCCTCTCGGAGTCTATCTCAGTGGCTCACAGCCGGAAGGGTAACACCAGGGGGGAGAATAGAAGGACTCCTCTCACTACTCCCGAGAAGCGTGGGTCTTAGGAAAAAGCTATACCAGTGGCCCACGGACTATATATATAGATTCATAAACTCTACAGAGCGTGTACTCCCGTAACCACAAGATCACTATCATCGGCGGTGCCCCGCCTAAGCTGATTTCGGCTGCTTTCTAACCGATGCGATGCCACCCTACCACTCAGTGCTGGGACATCCCAGATAGGTACCACCGGCACACTAAGACTGTGAGACATAGTACCGGGCCCCCCGTGGTCACTATGCTGTCTAAGGAGGATGTGGGTCTCCACGCCCGTACCTCTCGACACTATCTGCTAACAACCTAATAGTAGTGGCACCGTCCTAGCTAGTCAGACATCCGTCTTTCGCCCATACAAGAGCGAGTGGTGAGCACGTAAGTCCCAAGGTTCCGGTCCTCAAGAGATATCAGGTCCTAGGGGGATCAGACAGGTTCCCTTAGGGACTACAATAGTCCATGCTACAACAGCACCTCCTACCCAGGACTTCGCTCCATGAAGGTTCTCACCCCCGGGATCTCCTTATACCTCACAATGTGCCCGCCACAAGCACCTCATACGGAAATGCCCAGAACACATTCCTCGGCAAGACTTGCCCACATGGCTCGTCGTAGAATCCTGTCGGATCGACTCAATCCTCACCATACACCCAAGACGCACGCAGCACTCTCCCCGAGTAAAAGTGGCACCACTTGCCTTAGCCATTCAACTGTACTCTTCACCACGCATCATCATCACACAGATATAAGCATAGTAGAAGTAAAGCATCATAAGTAAATGAGCAAGCGTCTAGCCTATCAGCAGGTGTGCAGGAGTAAGGTTGCGACAAGGTAAAGGCTCATCAAGCAGTTCTACCATGCAACCTATCATCAGGTGATATTCATAATTAAAGCACTAGCAAGCTAGATATTATGCCATGCATAATAGGATCTACGAGGTTGGGTGGGGTGTGGCACCTACGAAGTCATCACCGAGCTCCTCCTCATACTCATAGTCGTCCTCCTCAAGCTGATCCTCCTCTGAAACGAGACATAATAGCCGCGTTAGCGGCTCCTATAGAGTCAACACAAAGAAGCAATAAAATTCAATAACTCTAAATGCACTTATGCATAAGCCTATGACGTAGAGCGCATTTTTATGAAAATTTAGACACTTGGTTCATATTTTTCGGAGATCGTATGAAGTAGTTATGAATTTCCGAATTTTATTCTATTTTCTGAAAAAGAAAAAGGGCTGATTATCCAGAGGCTGACACGTGGCGTTCTCTGATTGGGCCACGTGGTGCGCGGCATAGGTGCTGTCGCAGCGCTGATGTCATGCTGACATCAGCATGGACGCGGGGTCAGATGGCTTTGATGACGTCATGCTAACGTCAGCACTGATGTCGACTCGGTCAGCGGCTGACAGGTGGGACCCCCGGTCAATAGTCACTGACAGGTGGGGCCAGGTCAACGGTCAACATTGATCGATCAACGGTCCACGCAGACCAGGCCTCGACTGGGCCTCGGCGGGCCTAGGCAGGGCTGGATCTAGGCCGGGTTGTGCCGGCCCGGCCTGGACACGTGTCGGCTGATTAGCTGGGCCACGTGGCGGGTCGAAGTCCAGTGGGCTCGGTCCACGGTGCTTTGGCTCACGGACTCGGTTCACGGTGCACCGGAGACAGGGTGGCTAGGTGGCGCTGCACGGTTGGCTGGCTGGATCCATGTGGTGGACTTGGTCCACACGAGCAGGGGAACCTTTCCCCTTTTCTCCGTCTCCCGCGCGCGCGGCCGGTGCGGTTGGGCTCGTCGACGGCGTGCAGGCGGGCAGCGGTTGCGAGCGGGTTGGCTAGGTTGAGGCGTGGCTAAGCAGGCACGAAGGCTAGACTGGTGCAGCGGCGGGGTCCATGCGGTCCCACGGGGCTTGGCCTTGCCGGCGCACGCGCTTCGGCGGCGACCGGCGGCGAGGCCACGGCTGCAGGGTGCTACGGCGTGCAGGAGGTGGCTTGGACTAGCGCCCTAGCTTCATGGAGCCACGGCGAACGTGGATGCCTGTTCAATTTGAGAGAAGGGGCTCCCAGCTTGGCGGCCATCGGACGACGGTGGCGGACGGCGGCTCTTGGCAGCGGCGGTGATTCCTCCCACAGGGCACCATCTTTCTCCTCATCCTCTTGCCCCAGGCTCGATTGGGGTCGTGTAGCTCCTACCAAAGGTAAGAAAAGGGGCCTCGGCAGGGCGCACGCCATAAAGCCGTGGTGGCGCTCCGACGGCCGAAGTCCGAGGAAACCGAGGTCGGCACAGGTGTTGGCCTCACTATGGTTCATGCCGGCTCCATCTAGCATGTCAGGAATGTGTCCCAGGCCAAGGCAGGCTCAACGGTGTGGCTAATGACGCCTAAGGCGGATAGGAGCACGGGGAACGGCGGCGTACGGGCGGTGGCCATGGCCGAGCAGGGCGAGAGCGGGGGAGCTCACCTGCGCAGCAATGGTCGAGGCAGGCAACGAGGGCTTGGTGGCGGCTTGGTGTGGGGGAGGCAGAGCCGGGGCGTCGAGATGGTCTTGCGGTGCTCCGGGGTCCTCCTCAGTGCGCGGACGGCAGCGGCGGTGGCGGTGCTCTAGCTCCGCGTGGCAGCGCTCCCTCCCTACTTCTCCCTCTTTCTCTTTCTCTCGGCTGGTCAGGGCAGCGGGTCTCCACAAAGGCGGTGGAGCGATGGGGAAACCCTAGAGGGCCGGGGCGCTCCTCTCTTTATAGGCACGGCAGCCGGCGGCGGACGGTGGGGATCGGAGATCCTCATCAAGCGGCCGAGCGCGGCCGTGCATTAGGGTTAGGGTTCGGGGAAAGGCGCGGCGCGGGTAGGTGAGGATGGACGGCATCCGAGGCACGGTGGCGGGTCACGGGCGAGTGGCGGATGGCGGAGGGCACCATTTCTTCTTTTGGAATGACAGACGCGGCGAGAAGAAAAGGAAAAAGGAGCTTATGACAGGTGGGCTCTGGCGGTCAGCGGCAGCGGGTGAAGCGCGGGCGCGTGGTGCTTATCGGGCTGCCTTGCTGGGCCGCGACAGCGCGGGCGAGCGGGCAGTGCGCTTGCTGGGCCATTGGCGCCATGCTGGGCCTGGGGAGCGGCACGTGCGGGCGGCGCGCGCGTAGGCTGGCGCGGGCGAGCTGGGCCTGGCAGGCCGAGCGACCGTGGCGGTGGGCGAGGCAGCAGCGGGTCGGCCTGTGGTGCTAGCTGGGCTGGGCTGGTTGCTTCATGGGTTTCGCTTTTCTTTTTCCTTCTATTTTTCCAAATCCTTTTCTATTTCTATTTCTTGCCAAGCAACTAATCGAGCCATAACCCTATGTTAGTGTGGTTAGTGACCATGATGTATACACCATGGTGGGTCCACTGGGGTCTCTAGGTCATGATGGATCCATTTCTGGAGTTAGTCGACACAAATTTACACATGCAATGTTAGGTTATTCGATTTTATCGGTCATCACATAAAATCGAGAAATGCGAATCAAGCTTTGATAATTTAAATGCAATGCTCGGGCTAACACCGGGTGCTACTTGTGCATCTATTGGCGGGTTTCCTACATGACATCCACCATACACTGGTAATCTTTAGAAAAAAATTTTGAAAGTCCGTATTTTCAGTGACCGGATTTCTAGGGTTGTTACAATGCTACCCCCTTATGAGAATCTCGTCCTCGAGATTCAAGAGTGTAACTTACTCTTCAAACAGGTAGGGGTAGAGCTTCCTCATTTCTGACTCTTTCTCCCAAGTCGCTTCTCATTCTGTGTGGTTGCTCCACTGAATCTTCAAGTATGGTGTGCTGGTGTTTCTAGTTTCCTTGGTGGTTCTGCCCATGATGCGGATGGGTTGCTCTCTGTACTCCAAGGTGTCCTGAATATCAAGTGCCTCTGTGGGTATTGGATGCTCTGGCGGTTGCAAACACTTATGCAGTTGCGACACATGGAACATGGGGTGTACTCCTGCCAGTTGCGGGGGTAACTCAATTCTGTAGGCAAGCTTGCCAATCCTTTACTGATTCTGTACGGTCCCACATACCTTGGTGCTAGCTTTCCCTTCACATGAAATCTGACAGTTCCTCGAAGCGGGGAGACCTTGAGATAGACATAGTCTTCGACTTCAAACTCGAGGTCCCTATGCCTCTTGTCGGCATAGCTCTTTTGACAGCTCTGAGCAATCTTCAAGTTCTCTCGCACTCGTCCGACTCCTTCTTCGGCCTCCTTGATTGTGGCAGGGCCAAAGAATGATCTCTCACCTATTTTGGACCACATCAGGGGTGTTCTACACGGCCTTCCATACGTAGCCTTGAATGGTGACATCTTGGGGCTAGCCTGGTAACTGTTGTTGTAGGAGAATTCTGCAAAGGGAAAACTCTTCTCCCAATCAGTCCCATATTTTAGAACACAAGCTCAAAGCATATCTTCAAGGATCTGGTTCACTCTTTCTGTCTGTCCATCTGTCTGAGGGTGGTATGCGGTACTATAATCTAGCTTGCTCCCTATTGACTTGTTCAGGGCCTTCCAGAACTTGGACGTATACTGCGGCCCATGATCGGATATTATGCTCTTAGGGGCTCCATGCAGCTTGAGAATGTTCTCAACATACAGATCTGCTAGCTGGCTGACTCGGGCATCAGTCTTGATGGCTAGGAAGTGAGCTACCTTAGTCAAGCGATCGACTATCACCCATATAGCATCATGGCCCTTCGGGGTTTGAGGCAAACCCACAATGAAGTCCATAGAAATGCTATCCCACTTCCATTCAGGTATATCAAGTGGCTTTAACAGTCCTGCAGGTCTCTTGTGCTCAGCTTTGACGCATTTACAAATGTCACATCTAGCAACATGCTCTGCAATGTCTGACTTCATGTTCTTCCACCAAAATTTCCTCTTCAAATCAGCATACATTTTAGTACTGCCTGGGTGGATACACTACTTGGAGTCATGAACTTCTGATAGGATTTTGTTGCGGATAGTTGGGTCTGCAGGCACACAAATTCTGTCCTTGTACCAATAAGTGCCTAGCTCATCCTCACTGAACTCTGGGCACTTGCCTTGTGTCAGAAGCCCGTGTATCTCCCAAATCTCTAGGCAATGGCGTTGGGCTTCATGAATCCTATCCATGAGGGTGTAGTGCACGTGAAGCTCATTCAACAGGCCATGAGGTATCACCTCCATCTGTAACTCATTAATGGGCTCTTGCAACTCCTTGGGCAAGGTGATGGTGAACAAGGCATGACAATGGCTTTTGCGACTAAGAGCGTCAGCGACCACATTGGCCTTCCCAGGGTGATAGAGAATCTACACGTCGTAGTCATTAATCAACTCGAGCCAACAACGCTGTCTCATGTTCAGATTTTCCTGGGTAAAAAAAGTAATTCAAGCTCTTGTGATCGGTGTAGATCTCGCACTTGTTCCCAATCAGGTGTGCCTCCAAATCTTCAAGGCATGGATCACAGCTGCAAGCTCGAGATCATGGGTGGGGTAACGCTGTTCGTGCTCCTTAAGCTGGCAGGAAGCATAGGCAATGACTTTCCCATTCTGCATCAGAACACAACCGAGCCCGTGGCGAGATGCATCGCAATAGACCACAAAGTCCTGGTGGATATCAGGCAAGGCTAGAACAGGCGTTGTGGTGAGCTTCTCCTTTAGGGTCTGGAAACTTTATTCGCATTGGGGCATCCATTCATGCTCTTTGGTCTTCTTCAGGAGGTTGGTCATGGGGCGAGCTATCTTGGAAAAGTTCTTGATGAATCGGTGATAATAGCCAGCCAATCCCAAGAAACTTCTCACATCAGTTACATTCTATGGCTGCTCCCATCCCTTCACTGTCTCAATCTTAGACGGATCAACAGCTACTCCGTTAGCATTGAGCACATGACCTAGGAAAGCGACCTCCTCGAGCCAGAACTCACACTTGTTGAACTTGGCATAGAGTTGATGCTTTCTCAACTTCTCCAACACTATCCTCAGATGTTGCTCGTGCACTTCGGCGGTGGCAGAATAGACAAGAATGTCATCAATGAAGACCACCACGAACTTATCCAGCTCCTGCATGAACACTTTATTCATCATGTTCATAAAATAAGCCGGTGCGTTCGTAAGACCGAAGGACACGACGGTGTACTCATACTGCCCATATCTGGTGACAAATGCTGTCTTGGGAATGTCCTCCTCTCTGATCTTCATCTGATGGTAGCCTGATCTGAGGTTGATCTTGGAGAAGTACTTGGCATTGCGAAGCTGATCAAGCAGGTCATCTATCCTCAGCAGAGGGTACTTATTCTTTATAGTTACGACATTCAGGTTCCGGTAATCAACGCACATCCTCTGTGTTCCATCCTTCTTCTTAACAAACAGGATAGGAGATCCCCAGGGCGAGGCACTGGGCCTAATGAACCCTTTCTCGGATAGGTCCTCAAGCTATTTCTTAAGCTCCTTAAGCTTGTCAACTACCATACGGTAGGGTCGCTTGGAAATCAGACTCGTACCAGGCATTAGGTTGATCACGAACTCAACATCCCTGTCCGGTGGCATTCCTGGTAGCTCTTTCAGAAAGACATCAGGGCGGGCACTTCCTCAAGTGACTTCTCTTCCAGGGCACATAGCATGGAGACATCTGTCCCTTTGTCTGGTTCACATCTGATCTGACAGCCACTTGGATGGGTTATATCCACAAATCTAGGTGAGCAAGATATCACTCCTTTGTTCTAGGTTAACGAATCCATCCCTAGAATGACATCTAGGCCTTCAAAGGGTAGCAAGGTAAGATCAACAAGAAAGGTAAGACCCTCGATGGTGATACTCACTCCCTTACATATTTTGGTGCAACAAATGTTGCCCAAAGGTGAACTGGTGTATAAGGCTTCTTTTCATGGAGTGACAGGTATATGGTGCTCTCATGCAAACTTGGAGGATATATATGAACATGTAGCACCTGAATCAAATAGCACGGATGCCTTAACTCCATGCACTAAAAATATACCGTACACCACGTCGGAGGCACTCTAGGCAGCCTCTGCTGAGATGTGGGTGAGGCAGCCTCGGGGTGCTCCGGATGGCACCTGCTTGTGTGGGGTGCCCTGGCTCTGCCTGGCAGGCGCTGGTGTAGCTGGTGCAGCCTTGTTCGGGCACTCGGCTGTCTTATGACCTAGCTGGCCACAAGCGAAGCAAGTCTAGGTCACGCCGCCTATGGGGGTTAGCGCGGCGGACCTCCATGTGCTACCTCTTGGTGCGGCACGAGCGTATGCCTGGCAGTCCTGAGCAGGGTGGGGGTGGTTGCTGGTGTGGGTACCACCGCCCCGGCTCGAACCGTGAACAGCTCCCTGGGCGAAGCGAGAGCGGGGAGGCTGAGATGTCTCACCACGTGACCTCTGTGGGGCAGGTGCGTGTGAGGTGTCCTCAGTACGGCGCTTCTTGTTCTTGCCAAGCGCCTCTCTCTCCGCGAAAACCTCGTCGCGGTCCTTCTCAATCTCCATGCACCTGTTGATCAAGTCAAGCAGGGTGTGGCTCTTGGTGCCTGAGAGGGAGAGCCTGATGCGGCTAGACAAGCCCTTACGGTAGTAGTACATCTTCTCCTTCACAGAGTTCACCACTGAGATAGGTGCATAGCGTAGCAGGTTAGTGAAGCGGGTGGTGTACTCATGCACTTTGTCAGCTCCCATGGAGATGCTGCGGAACTCGTTCTCCTTCTTTTCCAGCGTGCCTTCACGGATGAAGAATGCGCGGAACTCGTCCACAAACTCATCCCAGGAGATGTTGGCGGGGTCCCGGTGGGTTTCGCAAGGCTGTCCCACCAAGATCGCCCAACACCCACAAGCTGGTGAGCTGCCAAGCCAACACACTCCTCGTCAGTGCAAGTGGTCAAGTCCAGCTTCTTCTCAATCTCCTTAAGCTAGTCATCAGCAGCGATAGGGTCAATGCTGGTGCCATCGAACGTCGGGGGTCTCAGCTTGAGAAAGAACTCTAGCTTCTTGTAGAAATCATCGCGGGGCTCCCGGTGCTAGGGGTGCAGCACGTTCTCAGCTAAGACTCGAAGAAGCTCGGTCTGTTGGGCCACCACATCTGCCAAAAGTGGCATGGGAGGTGGTGGTGGAGCTGCATCTCCTCCTGTGGCAGGCTCGGGCTCGGGCTCAGCAGCACGCTGTGGCTGTCTTCCAGCCGCGCCTCCGGCAGCTGGTTCCAGCTCAACAACCGGCGGTGGCGGTGGGTGTGCAGGCCGTGGGGTGGCAGCGTGGGGTGGCTCCTCAAGGTCAATGGGTATGTGACCAACGCAGCCACGACCACGACCACGACCGTGTCCATGGCCCCTGGCAGGCGCAGGTGAAGGGGAGCGGTTGCTCAGGCGGCTGGCACGACGAGTGGACATCCTGCTTAACATAAACCTCATATTTGGGCATATGCGCGCGTAATATAACTTTGATATTAATGATGTAATAATTTGAAGTATTTAAAACATTTTTAATCTATCCAACACTCATACAAAGAAGCATGAAGATCCAAAAGACGTGATAAAAACCAAATCACTCATTGCATCAGTTGGGTACATGGCGATGTCTCTAGCAGCAATGCTAGGAGACTCGCGAGAAACGTACTACACGCAGGTAGTTCTAGCAAAAGGGGTGGACAACTACTCAGCATCATGGTGAGTCTGGTCACTTGGCCATATAGGGCCCATCATCTCCCGATCTGATACTACACTAAACCATCTCTGGAGGCTGGTCCAAACTGTAAGCTGCGAGAGGTATACCGATGCCAGAAGCCTGGATCTGCTCGTCAGTCATCTGAAGGCGAGAGACGTAACGACGGGCCTCCTCGAGCTAAGGGGTGGACACTGCCTGTCCACTATGTCCAGTGGTGGGGCATCCACTCAAGTTGAGGCGAGACTGCCCCAGCTCGAACGTCTCAACCCTGACCCTCTTACGAGCACGTATGGGAAGCTCGTCCTGCAACTCCTCGTACTCTCTGACTCTCTTGCGATCTGACCTCTTCCAAGCTTCCATAGTGCGTTTGAGCTTATCCATGAGGTATGCTGTCTTGTGGATGTAGTTGATCAGGTGTCCCTGGTTGTAGCTAGCAAGAGTGTACCCCTGCAGCAGTTTCTCACGTTGAGCCTTGCACTGCTCATGGAGTTTGTCCCTGTAGGCAGCATCTTGACTCTTTTCCTGGAATCTCTTTGCAACGTCTTCATTCTTCTCAGCTATAGTGGTCTCAAGCTCCCAGATATTCTTGTTGAGACGACTATTGTGGATTTGAAGCTTATCCATCTCGTTCATTAGACTAGTGATCTGATCCTGGTGAGTGTGCTTGTTGCATGCTAACTCAAGTTTCGAGGTCCGCAATGTTTTGCTTCCATGTTGCCTCCTTACCTTCCGAACTGTGGATCCTCTCGTCAACTTCTATCAGGTAGCGATGATCACGGCGTCCCTTCCGCTCCAACTCAGCAATGTACATTTCCTAGCACTGCATGTACATCATAGAGGCGCGGTGGCAGGGGTTGCGGTCAACTCTGGTATTCTGTTCAGTGTAGATGACCTCCTCCCAAGTACCCTGCTGAACATCGAGGGCATGAGGAAGCAGATGAAAGTGACTCTCCTTTAGGTAGTCAGCCCCGTTGCGCAGCACAGTGCGAAGTGCCTGGCGTGAAACGGTCTGAACACACGTGCCGGTGTCATTGTCGAAGGCGAAGTCGGTGAAGGCGGCAACTCTAGGTAGGTTCATGCTTGCAGGCATGTTGATGTGGACTACCTTGTAGCCCTCGATGCCTCCTCCAAGGGCGGGCTTGCCATGGCAAAGGTACTCGACGTTCTCCACGGGAACACCAAGGTCGGTGAGAACCTCGCGAAGCACGTGAGCGTAGCCTCCATACTCTGTCCCGTCGAGTCTGTACTCAATGACATCCATCAGCGACAATGGACCAAACGGCAAGTTGGGATCCATCTGCAGGTTGACACGAGGATAGAATTAGAAAAGTTACAGAGAAAGGTAAGCCATGCATAAAAGGGTATGCAGTGGTCGGTGTATAACCAAGAGATTTTAAGATTTTCCTAATCCTATCGTCCAATCCTAAGGGTCTCGTCCTAGGGTCAAGCATGGCTCTGATACCAACTGAAGCATCCTCAATTTTCCACAAAGGGAAAATGCACAGAATGGCAGATAATATAATAGTTCGAAGCATCAAACCATCTCATTACCTCACAACAGTCGATACAGGATCCATACATCGAATAAAAGAGTATAATTAGGGGGATTACATAAATAGTTTGCTGCCACACTGGCAGAATCATCAGAGTAGCAACAACCTCTGGAACGGCTATGGAAGGCGGAAGTATAATACATCTCCAAAAGAAGCCTGAGCATAGGAACGAGACGTCTACTCCTCCTCATCGTCATAGTCGTAGTCGGGCTCACCTGCCAAATAATTTTTAGTACGGTTTGTACTGGCCACATCTCCCACCCTATCCTTTGCCTTAGCTATGAGTATTTGGTGGGATGCAAGGATGTAATGAAATCGACCTAATATATGGCTGTGGTTTCCTATACAAGTAGTGACCAATATTATATAATATAATTCATCAAGTTTTAACCCATCTCATCCACATATCCCTCCCATTCCGTCATCACACACATCTCACCCTCTCGCACTCAGTCGACAGGTCCAACTCCCTCTCGGAGCCTGTCTCAGCGACTCACAGCCGGAAGGGTAACACCAGGGGGGAGAATAGAAGGACTCCTCTCACTACTCCTGAGAAGCATGGGTCTTAGGAAAAAGCCATACTAGTGGCCCACGGACTATATATAGATTCATAAACTCTACAGAGCATGTACTCCCGTAACCACAAGATCACTATCATCGGCGGTGCCCCGCCTAAGCTGATTCTGGCTGCTTTCTAACCAGTGTGATGCCACCCTACCACTCAGTACTGGGACATCCCGGATAGGTACCACCGGCACACTAAGACTATGAGACATAGTACCGGGCCCCCCGTGGTCACTATGCTGTCTAAGGAGGGTGTGGGTCTCCACGCCCGTACCTCCCGACACTATCTGCTATCAACCTAGTAGTAGTGGCACCGTCCTAGCTAGTCAGACATTCATCTCCCGCCCATACAAGAGCGAGTGGTGAGCACATAAGTCCCAAGGTTTTGGTCCTCAAGAAATATCAGGTCCTAGGGGGATCAGACAGGATTGTCTTCCCTTAGGGACTACAACAGTCTGTGCTACAATAGCACCTCCTACCCGGGGCTTCGCTCCACGAAGGTTCTCACCCCCGGGATCTCCTTATACCTCACAATGTGCCCGCCACAAGCACCTCACATGGGAATGCCCAGAACACATTCCTCAGCAAGACTTGCCCACATGGCTCGTCGTAGAATCCTGTCTGATTGAGTCAACCCTCACCACACACCCAAGATGCACGCAGCACTCTCCTCGAATAAAAGTGGCACCACTTGCCTTAGCCATTCAACCGTACTCTCCACCACGCATCATCATCACACAGATATAAGCGTAGTAGAAGTAAAGCATCATAAGTAAATGAGCAAGCGTCTAGCCTATCAGCAGGTGTGTAGGAGTAAGGTTGCGACAAGGTAAAGGCTCATCAAGCAGTTCTACCATGCAACCTATCATCAGGTGATATTCATAATTAAAGCACTAGCAAGCTAGATATTATGCCATGCGTAATAGGATCTACGAGGTTGGGTGGGGTGTGGCACCTGTGAAGTCATCACCGAGCTCCTCCTCGTACTTGTAGTCGTCCTCCTCAAGCTGATCCTCCTCTGAAACGAGACATAATAGCCGCGTTAGCGGCTCCTATAGAGTCAACACAAAGAAGCAATAAAATTCAATAACTTCAAATGCACTCGTACATAAGCCTATGACGTAGAGCTTATTTTTATGAAAATTTAGACACTTGGTTCATATTTTTCGGAGATCGTATGAAGTAGTTATGAATTTTCAAAGTTTATTCTATTTTCTAAAAAAGAAAAAGGGCTGATTATCCAGTGGCTGACACGTGGTGTCCTCTGATTGGGCCACGTGGCGCGCGGGCACAGGTGCTGTCGCAGCGCTGATGTCATGCTGATGTCAGCATGAACGCGGGGTCACATGGCTTTGATGACGTCATGCTGACGTCAGCACTGACGTCGACTCGGTCGGCGACTGACAGGTGGGACCCCCGGTCAACAGTCACTGACAGGTGGGGCTAGGTTAACGGTCAACATTGAACGGTCAACGGTGAACGCAGACCGGGCCTCGACCGGGCCTCGGCGGGCCTGGGCAGGGCTGGATCTGGGCCGGGTTGGGCCGGCCCGGCCCGGACACATGTCGGCTGATTAGCTGGGCCACATGGCGGGTCAGAGTCTAGTGGGCTCGGTCCACGGGGCTTTGGCTCACGGCACGGTGCACCGGAGACAGGGTGGCTAGGTGGCGCTGCGCGGTTGGCTGGCTGGGTCCACGTGGTGGACTTGGTCCACACGGGCAGGGGAACCTTTCCCCTTTTCTTCGTCTCCCGCGCGCGCGGCTGGTGCGGTTGGGCTCGCCAACAGCGTGCAGGCGGGCAGCGGTTGCAAGCTAGGTTGGCCAGGCTGAGGCATGGCTAAGCGGGCACGAAGGCTAGACTGGTGCAGCGGCAGGGTCCGTGCGGTCCCACGGGGCTTGGCCTTGCCGGCGCACGCGCTTCGGTGGCGGTCGGCGGCGAGGCCACGGCTGCAGGGTGCTACGGTGTGCAGGAGGTGGCTTGGACTCGCGCCCTAGCTTCGTGGAGCCACGGCGAACGTGGATGCCTGTACAATTTGAGGGAAGGGGCTCCCAGCTTGGCGACCATCGGACGGCGGCGGCGGACGGCGGCTCTCGGCAGCGACGGTGATTCCTCCCGCAGGGCACCATCTTGCTCCTCATCCTCTTGCCCCAGGCTCGATTGGGGTCGTGTAGCTCCTACCGAAGGTAAGAAAAGAGGGCTCGGCAGGGCGCGCGCGACCGTAAAGCCGCGGTGGCGCTCCGACGGCCGGAGTCCAGGGAAACCAAGGTTGGCAAAGGTGCTGGCCTCACTACGATTCATGCCGGCTCCATCTCGTGTCAGGAATGTGTCCCAGGCCAAGGCGGGCTCAACGACGTGGCTAATGATGCCTAAGGCTGACAGGAGCGCGGGAACGGTGGCGTACTGGCTGCGGCCATGGCCGAGCAGGGCGAGAGCGGGCGAGCTCACCTACGCAGCAACAGTCGAGGCAGGCGACGAGGGCTTGGTTGCGGCTTGGTGTGGGGGAGGCAGAGCCGGGGCGTCGAGACGGTCGTGCGGCGCTCCGGGGTCCTCCTTAGCGCGCGGATGGCAGCGGCGGTGGTGGTGCTCTAGCTCCGCGTGGCAACGCTCCCTCCCTACTTCTCCCTCTTTCTCTTTCTCTCGGCTTGTCAGGGCAGCGGGTCTCCACAAAGGCGACGGAGCGATAGGGAAACCCTAGAGGGCCGGTGATGAGAATGAGCCCGATCTTTCAAAAGGTATGATAAGTCGATTGATGGAGACTCGACATTCATGATCTTAGGCTTTGAACCAAGACTGATTCAGACCCCTGTAATCGTTACACCACTGCTCCGTTGGTTATCAACCACGCGCACGCGATTGACCTCACCGAGAAGGCTTTCCTGCAAGCGAATCGAGAACACCGGCAAGAACAAGTAAACACAATCTGAAATTGCAAATATATACGAAGCTTAATAATATGAAGAGGAGTTCAAGTCTTATTGGAATGAGCTACGCGCAAACATGCGAATAAGATCAAGAACAGGGGCCCTGGCTGGATTGCAAGTGAATCTACGTGATTAACAAGTGCAACAGCAATGTCTGTTTCCACGAGAAAATCAAGAACTAAACAAAACCCAACCCTAACGACAGCGGCGGTGGCTACTTAAAGAGTCTTGGACGTCACCCCCTAGTGGGCTCTAAGACGATACACGGCCCAACGCACCAAAGGACGGTGTCGCTGCACCCTGGCAGATTCTGAACGCTGAGTTGTTTCGATGATTCCCGTTGACTCAGGATGAATTTTGATGTGGTACCACTTCCATTGGTTAGATTATCAAATTATCTTTCCAACAATACTTGAATCATCGAAAATAGAGTCCGTATGAGTCCAGGGCGATCAAATTACCCAGGACTGCTCCTGGAGCCCGAGATGGACTCCAACTTCAGCCGGACTGGGCCTCCACTAGGAAGACGATGAGTTGGATGTCCTCGCTGGTAATCCTCCTCTCCTTGGCTTGTACTTGACGTGGCCATGTCCTCATCATCCTCCCTTTCTTGAATTGAAGTCGTCCTCGACTGAAGTAGATCTCCTTCTCCCATGGATGGCAGCAATGGTTGCACCGAAAGTAGTTGTTCATCTTGATGCTCAATCCGATGCAAAGACGGCAGCCATGGTGGCCTTCCTGCTGGTGCTTCATCCTTGATGTCCTGCAA
>CM041635.1:26353662-26371021 GCA_023333625.1 Bothriochloa decipiens
GGCCAAGAAAGGTCACGTGTAAATCACAGGAAAAGATTGTGTCCTGCATTGATTGCCTTCAAATAAATAATCCAAGATTTTTGCACCACAGATCACGTTCTGTATATTTTTTAGACTCAAAAGGAAAATAAATAGGATACTATTACCACACACGATTGATCTGCTATGGATGACGATAACAAAGAGACGGACTCAGCAGAACAAGACGTTCCAGAGACAAGATTATAACACGACGATCACAGTAATCTACGAGGGACAACCGTTCAACAAAGCAAACTAACATAAAATATTGCAATGGCACAAAGGGTTGTAGGACAGGAAATATGTGGCGATGTGTATTTCTTTTTGGCTTTTTGTGGACTCTAGGTAATGTAAAAATCAAATGAATCTCAAGGGGATAACAAAATTATACCTAACGGGCAACCAAAAGAGCTGGTACCACTTGATGAGAATGAGCCCGATCTTCCGAAAGGTATGATAAGTCAATTGATGGAGACTCGACGTTCACGATCTTAGGCTTCGAACCAAGACTGATTTGGACCCCTGCAACCGTTACACCACCACTCCGTTGGTTATCAACCACGCGCACGCGATTGACCACGCCGAGAAGGCTTTCTTGCAAGAGAATCGAAAACACCGGCAAGAACAAGTAAACGCAATCTGAAATTGCAAATATATACGAAGCTTAATAATATGAAGAGGAGTTCAAGTCTTATTGGAATGAGCTACGCGCCAACATGCGAATGAGATCAAGAACAGGGGCCCTGGCTGGATTGCAAGTGAATCTACGCGATTAACAAGTGCAACAGCAATGTCTGTTTCCACGAGGAAATCAAGAACTAAACAAAACCCAACCCTAATGACAGCAGCGGCGGCTACTTAAAGAGTCTTGGATGTCACCCCTGCTGGACGCGCCCCCTAGTGGGCTCTAAGACGATACACGGCCCAATGGACCAAAGGACGGTGTTGCTGCACCCTGGCAGATTCTGAATGCTGAGTTGTTTCGATGATTCCCGTTGACTCAGGGTGAATTTTGATGTGGGACCACTTCCATTGGTTAGCTTATCAAATTATCTTTCCAACAATACTTGAATTGTCAAAAACGGAGTCCGTATGAATCCAGGGCGATCAAATTACCCAGGACTGCTCCTGGAGCCCGAGATGGACTCCAACTTCAGCCGGACTGGGCCTCCACCAGGAAGACGATGAGTTGGACGTCCTCGCTGGTCATCCTCCTCTCCTTGGCTTGTACTTGATGTGGCCATGTCCTCATCAGCCAGGGCGCTCCTCTCTTTATAGGCACGACGGCCGGCGGCGGACGGTGGGGATCGGAGATCCTCATCAAGCGGCCGAGCGCAGCTGCGCGTTAGGGTTAGGGTTCGGGAAAAGGCGTGGCACGGGCAGGTGAGGATGGACGGCATCCGAGGCACGGTGGTAGGTCATGCGCGAGCGACGGAGGGCGCCGTTTCTTCTTTTGGAACGACGGACGCGACACGCGGCGAGCAGAAAAGGAAAAAGGAGCTTATGACAGGTGGGCTCCGGCGGTCAGCGGCAGCGGGTGAAGCGCGGGCGTGCGTTGCTTATCGGGTCGTCTTGCTGGGCCGGCTGGCCTTGCTGGGCCACGGCAGCGCGGGCGAGCGGGCAGTGCGCTTGCTGGGCCGTTGGCGCCATGCTGGGGCTGGGGAGCGGCGCGTGCGCACAGGCTGGCGCGGGCGAGCTGGGCCTGGCAGGCCGAGCGGCTGCGGCGGTGGGCGAGGCAGCAGCGGGCCGGCCTGAGGTGCTAGCTGGGCTGGGCTGGTTGCTTCGTGGGTTTCCCTTTTCTTTTTCCTTCTATTTTTCCAAATCCTTTTCTATTTCTATTTCTTGCCAAGCAACTAATCGAGCCATAACCCTATGTTAGTGTGGTTAGTGGCCATGATGTATACACCATGGTGGGTCTACTAGGGTCTTTAGGTCATGATGGATCCATTTTCGGAGTTATTTGACACAAATTTACACATGCGATGTTAGGTTATTCGATTTTATCGGTCATTACATAAAATCGAGAAATGCGAATCAAGCTTCGATAATTTAAATGCAATGCTCGGGCTAACACTGGGTGCTACTTGTGCATCTATTGGCGGGTTTCCTACATGACATCCACCATACACTGGTAATCTTTAGAAAAATTTTTTGAAAGTCCGTATTTTCGGTGACTGGATTTCTAGGGTTGTTACAGTTTGGGTTCTCCTCTCTAGATTCTTGCATCTAATAGGCCAAATTCAATTTCTACAAACTATAATATTCTCTTTCGGGACAACGGATTTGTGGGTAAAGATATGGGCGGGGAGATGGTTTCACATCCATATGGAAGTGAAACTTTGTTTTAAAAAAGACCATATATCTTATTTGCATAAAAAAATACTTGATATAGCATTTTTATTTCGAATGATACTAAAAAAAGAGCAGTCCTAAAGAAAAAATATAGAAAAATAGTGTACATCTTATTTGTCATATCTATTAAAAAAGATACTAAAATTAAAAAGTACATGTTGCTTCTCTTTCTTAAAAATCTTATAAATAATAAAAATTTCTCAATCCTTAATATTTCTGAAGAAAGAAAATATCAATGATTAAAAATGTAAACGTATGTTGAACTTCACTTTTCTATACTAAAAAAATAAAAAACTGTAAAATTATCAATAAAATTCTAGAATTCTTTAAACTTTGAGCTACAGAATTATTATTAGTGGTTTCATTGTCGATGTCAATATCTTAGTTTCCATTAATTGCAGCTTTATTTGACCTACAAAGCGACATGTTAGAGCGACACAAATGGGCTATAATTTACAATATAGATTCAAAAACACACAAGAAAAATATCATATACACTTTGGCAAAACTTTAGACTGTCACATTAAAATCTTTGAGTAACATTACAGACTTTGTATTACTGGGTTAAAAAAAACTTTACAATGTTACATTCAAAACTTTATATTGATAGGTTGAAAACTTTAAGTAATCACGTTAAAATCTTTATACCACTAGTCCAAAAAATTAATCTCATAATTTTATCAATTTTGACCTATGACATTACAAAAGTATATTGTTAGGGTTAAAAACTTTCAATTCTGAGATTATAAAGTTACTATTGCTAGGTTCAAAACTTTACATCCTGTTGATGCAAAAAGGCGTTAGATCTACAAACACACCGGGCTAATACCCAAGTTCGAAATCAAGGCGTGCCAGTCGATTTGACCTGTTAATCGACAAGGATGATAATTTTGAATAAAACCCGAACGAGACGACAGCGATACGCCCGGACGTCAAAGCTCAGAGGATATTCGATAACTATTGAACAGATCAGACGAGACGACAGCGATACGCCCGGACGTCAAAGCCTGAATCGTGCTCGGTAGACGCGGAACCTGCAAGGTCGTCGGAGATCAAGTTGATGCAGCCCGTCGATTCTTGAAAGAACTCGTTGAAAAGGAACAGGTACTGGTGACGAAGTCGTCGAAAAGTAGATTGCTTGAAAAGTAGATAAAAGTAATAGATTTGTTGTATTTAATTGATTCTCTTTACATTGCCTCTCGGTACATATTTATACCCTGGTACTATGAGTCCTCAACAGACACGACAAAGTATTACCTAAACAAGTCCTATCTCTAAGGAATAAAAAATAATGACTCGTACCAAGGTCGGACTCAAAAGTAAACTATTAAAATATTGGCATAAATATTGCCAGTTTCCTTATCCATTGCTTACGATGAAACCTCTATCGGCACGCTCCTCATCTCTGTAGATTCCATCGGCAAAACCCATCGATAATGATTCAGCTCTGCTTTCCATGTTCTTCAGCTCTGCTTTCCATCGGCAACCATGCCTCTCTCTCCATCAGCAACAGCCCTCTGGCTTCATCGGCAATGTACGAGATGAACATGTCCTTTATCGGTAATCATCCATCGGCAACTCAGAAGCAATACTGGAGAATAACCACTCCCTTGCCGATCGGCACAGTTTTTGGCTTATATTGGCACGTGTCAAAAAACGGTGTCAACACATGCCCCCCAATTTCAAAGTATAAAATACTTTATGCGCCGAAATTTCCTCCAGGTCAGAATTGCCCAAACTGCTTGAACTTCTCCTCGAGAGTTGCGTGCCCGGTAGTGGAGATCCTGTGCCAACAGGCCCATATAATGCTTTCTCCGCCGCGGCCCATTTTTCATCTACGATTCAAACCCTAGCTTTTCTGTCTCCAGCGGCGACATCAACAGGCGATCCTTCGACGAACTCGATCATTGGCACTCTTGACAGTGATCCTTAGCCTCCATTAGCATTCTTTGCCTTCTCCCTCTTCTTTTGCCCGTCCTCTGACATTTCGTTTCTCCTTTTTCACGTAGTTCATGACTCTTCCTTATTTCCAATCTTTAATCTCACGAACTTTGCAATAATCTTCTCATTCCAACGCATCAGAATCACTTTATCTGCCTCGGCCCAATGGGAAATCTAGACCCAACCGACATCATAAATGCAGAAACCAATCGAATCCCCTTTAGAGCTCAGAATTTTAACTTGGGATTCTGGACTGATACCTTCTGATCCTGGCCAAAAACCACCAAGGGATGGAAAGATTGGTATTTGAGAGTCACCAGACCAATGGAGCTATATTGGGCGGAACGCAAATTAGAACAGTGTATCAGAATATCTATTGCCGATATGGAGAGGAATGAGTCATTGTTAATTGCCGCCTCCTATTTCTGGTCTGATACCCTGAATGCCTTTATCTTCAAACATGGGCCAGCTTCTCCAACCCTTGCCGATGTGTACATGCTCACTGGCTTGGACATCTCATCTGCCGATGACAACTCACTATTCCAGTGAAAACCTGAGCATCGGCTGACTACCAGGAACATTGGTGGCTGGACTAGTTATATCAGCGAGTATAAGAAATCTGGTTCAGTCAGTCACAGGGAACATTCAGCTTTTTTGAATATGTGGCTTGAGAAATTTATTTTCTGTAGCAGAACAGTTGGACCAACCAACATGCACCTTCCTGCAGCAGAGCTGTTGGCTAGTGGAGTCAGACTCCCACTGGGCCGATACCTTCTTGGCTCAGTCTACCATCTCCTCCACCAAGTATCACAAAGGCTGCTACAAGGCAAATCCATCGGCAACCTGGGGGGCCCTTGGTGGTTCATCAATATGTGGTTGAATGCCCATATGCACAAGTATTTCCATATTGATCTGTTCGCCCAGCAATTCCCTCGAAGTCTTCCTGAAGATTATCAACTCGGGGAAGAAGAATTGGCAACGCGGCCCCCTATCAACTTTGGAGAAGCACTGGCAGTATTACTAGGGGCAGAGGCAAACAAAGTCCAGATCGGCAATCTCTTCCACAGATTCTACATCAGTTTCCCTTCTGAGCTTCGGGCTTGGGTCCCGTATGTTGATGAAGCAGCAAGATTCCCTCTTTCCTTTAACCTTATCGATGAGGCTTTGAACCAGGATGCCAACATTCTTAGTGCAATAATCACCCCTCGTGCCATCCCGGTCAACATATTTGGAAGCGAGAAGAACATTAATTCCACATACGAGTTCTATTATCCATCGGTAGCAGCAAGACAACTAGCTTTTGGACAACTGCCCATCAACCTCTGTTTTGCCGATGTGATTAAACCGAGAGAGACTATTGCGAACCGTGTGGATTGGCACAAGATTGTTACTCTCCTTCCCGATGTCGATACATCTGATGTTGATCTGACCAATTGGGTACCGGCTTCCTTCGTCACCGAATCCTTCAAATTATAGTGGCAAGAATGGAAAGAGCAGCTATTCTTTGCATCTCCTCATTTTTACTGGAACCTCATTGATCCCGATCACGCCATCCCTGCTGATGCAGTAAGGGACTCTTTGCACTTCTTTTAACTTCCCTTTGATTCATCGGCAACTAACCCCTTTTTAATAGGTTGATGACCCAGTTCCAACATTAAGTAAGAGCGGCAAAGTCATACGGTTGCAACCGATCTCCCCGGTATCCATCATCGGCCATAAAGCTCCCTCGCTAGATGCTCCAGTGGGCCGTGGTCGTACCAAGAAGAGCACCAAATCGGTCATATTCTTGGCACAGACATCTCAGGTAACCACCTCACTTTCTTTTGCAGATGCCGATTGCTGTGATTTACCGATTTCATATTTCAGGGCGCGAGTTCTACACCACTAGAATCTTCATCGGTAATTCGCCCTTCGTCTCCACCTGCAGCACCTTCATCGCCCCACCTTGTTGTCCTTGATGACTCTCTAGAGGTATTCTTTATTCAAACCTTGATTATTGGATCGGCACCTTTACTCATCTGTCTCTCTTGCAGCACCGAGTAATTGCATCAGCAACCGTCCCAAGTGTACCGATTCCTCAGCCATCCATTGCCGATGCCCCCAGCCATCCGATGCTGATATCTTACAGCACAAGCGTAAGGCTTCATCGGGCGAAGAATCACCATCCAAGCGGGCAAAACTTACACCATCTCTGTCGGCGTCCTCGCCTCACCCGATATCGCCTGACGTATCTGTGCAGACTTCTCCATCGGCAACTGCTCTTCCATCGACCATTGTACCCATACAAGGATCTTCATCGGCATCGGTGTCACAGCAGCAACCAATCGAGGTACCAACACAAGAAACGTCATCGGTAATTGTACCTGAGGTTGTTTCTCCAAGCCAGAGGCGAGAGATTGCCTTGAAACAGGTGAGTTAACTCCCTTAGATAACCTTTAACACTTTGGGCTCTTCTGCTGACATCACCTTTTCCTTTTTAGGAGCAAGATTCCTCCGATAGTCTATTTTCCTTCTCTATTAGTGGGATTGTTCCTAATGATGAAGATTCTGAAGAAAGCTCTGCTCCAAACCTTGGAGTTCTATCACCTGAAACCAAGTCAAAGCTAGAGACACTATTATCCTTACTACAACAGGAGACTTCTTTACTGATCCAGGATTCTGACTCTGCAAGAGCAACTTTTAAAGGAATTCGAGGTCAGATTCCTGCCGATGTTGAGGAAGCACTCTTCCAAACTGCACATTTGGAGAGTCGGCAGTTGCAGTATCAGAGGGCTACCCAGCGGATTGCCGATAGAGCCACTCAGGCAAAACTCCAGGAGGACATGATGAAGCATAAGCAACTTGCTGATGAGAAGCACAAAGACATCGGTAAGCTAGAAGCCTCTTGTGCAGATCTGGAGGACAAGATTGCTCAGCTATCGGCAAGAAGAGAAGCCCTGCTAGCGGAGCTGAGACAGATTGAAGGAGCCTTGGACGCAGCAAATCATGAAAAGGCCCAAATGCCCGAAGCTGTCAAGACTCTTCAGCAAGAAAGGGACAACCAAGTCCTCAAGACGCTGGCGCTCAAGAAGAAGATCAAGCCAATTGAAGGAAATGCCGATGAAGATGCAAAGATACTGGAGGAAGCTAACCAAATTCGCCTGCGTGCGATATCAACTATCCATTCATTGTTGAACTTGTAAATCTCCCTTTTCATCGGCAATGTGATGTATCGGTAATTTATAACACTTCACATTAACGTAGTGCCGATACATTCTTTTTGAACAAGCACTTTATCTATATATATATTTTTTATTGGCAAGTGCTAAGAATCTCGTCGGCAATAAGAAAACCATGTTGATGTCTGCCGATGGACCTTCACTTTTGCGCTTCAGCCGTCATACTTGAGTTTCTGCTCCACGGGAACTTTCCTCTTTGTGCTCACGTTGCATCTTCCTCTTTTGAGTCCTCGTTAAACCTTTAGGGCACCATTGAGGAAGCTTCGTCTTCCAGACGGGTTGGTAAATTTTTGCACTTGAACCTGGGCAATTTGTATTGGGATCCCTGCAGAGTATTATTTCATCAGGGACTCCTGCGTTGGTCATCTCCTTGAGCTCCTTTTGATTCATCAGCAAACAGTCAGCATGCCTGCCTAGCCTTTCATGTACACTGGTCCTGCCCCCCAGTCGATCATGTACCGATACCCCTTCTCTGATCGGCTTACCGATGTATCTGCTCCGATCACCATAGCGTGGCCTTCTTTCTGCCCGATCGGTTCGATCATAACCATTGCACTCGGGGCAACTATCAACAGTAGGCAATTTAATGCCTTCTTCCCAACAATAGATGAAGAAGGGGCATCTTCAATGGTCTTTGTGCCGATGCCACGCTTCCCAATGCAACTCCTCTTGCCGATGCCGATAGCGGTTACTTGGAATTCTGTACGGAGCTGGTCTAGGAGGCCTTCTTAAACTACTGCTTTCTTCAACTATCTCTTTCCCCTTCAAGTCATCGGTAGTTGCTTGATTTCTAGGATCCACCGATGCTCTCCTCTTAGCGCTTACCGATGTCAACACTTTGGTCTTGTTTACAGCCTCCACTATGTTTGCTGGGAAAGGATGTTGATCAATCTTCATCGGCCTCTGAGCTTTAGAGTTGTCAAACTTGATCCTCCTAGATTCAATTGCCGATTGCAACTGCTGTCTGAAAACCTTGCAGTCATTGGTACTGTGCAAAGTTGCATTATGAAATTTATAGTACCTTATCTTCTTCAGCTCATCTGCCGATGGAATCACATGATTGGGTGATAGCTTGATTTGGCCCTCTTGAAGTAGCAGATCAAATATTCTATCGGCCTTTGTGACGTCAAACGCGAATTTCTCTGGCTCTTTCTGACCAAAAGGACAAGATAAAGGTTTTTTACCTTTTACCCACTCAGCCAGGCCGATAGTTGGTTCTTCATCTGAATCTGATTCCTCTGCCTCTACGAAGGACACCTTCTTGTTCCAGCTCTTTCTATGTTCTGGAGCTTGAGCACTTTGATCAGAGACCCTCTGCACAATATGACTTAAACTTTCAAACTCCTGAGCATCGTATTTGTCCCTGAGATGCGGCAACAAACCCTGGAAAGCCAAACCAGCTAACTGGCGATCATCAAGCACTAGGCTGTAGCACTTGTTCTTCATGTCTCGTACCCTTTGCACAAAATTCTCTACCAATTCGTCGCTTTGCTGTCTTAATTTTATTAAATCGGTAAGCTTCTTTTCATGGACACCAGCAAAGAAGTACTTATGAAATTGTCTTTCTAGATTGGTCCAAGTAAGAATAGAGTTCGGTGGCAATGATATAAACCACGCGAATGCTGATCCAGACAAAGAAGACGAGAACAAACAGATCCTCAGCTCATCCCTGTTCGCTGCTTCCCCACACTGGATAATGAATCGGTTGATGTGCTCCATTGTTGATGTATCATCTTGCCCAGAAAACTTAGTGAAATCTGGCACCTTGTACCAATTTGGGAAAGGAATTGAATCATAAGATGAAGGGTATGGAGTCTGATAAGAGTAAGTATCGATCTTGGGCTGAATCCCAAATTGTTCTTTCATCACTTCTGCAATCTTATCGGTCAAGAGTGCATCCTGATCTTGCCGATGAACTGGCTGGATCTCTACTGGAGGCGTTGGCTGATATGCTTCTACATACCCCTGTGGCACTTGGCTTGGATAAATCGGCATATTCACGGCACCAATCTGCGGAGTAAAGTTCATCGGCTGTTTTGCCGATGCTTGTTCTAGGAAGGTTGTCTGTGGACTATACCGTTGAGTCCCTATTGCTTGGTAGCTTGGCTGAATAGCAGGTTGCTGAATTGGCGCTTGCCCTGACCAATTGAGATTGTAACTCATCGGCACCTGGCTTGCCGATGGCTAATAGCTCGCAGACAATTGATGCTCTTGTATAGATGGATGATAGCCAGCATAATTGCCCTGAATTGCAGGTAATCCAGACTGAGATATGAATGGTACTACGGGCTGCTCTGCATTGGAAGCTCTCTATTGAACTGGTGGAGGATTAGTCAATGGATTCGCATAAGATATCTGTTGCGGAGGTGCATAGAATCCCATTGGCAATGGCTGTATAGCAGGAGGTACAGTAGAATAATGCGGCGCTTGAGCCACCGGCCGAATTGGAGTAGCCGATGCCATTGGACCCTTCCCTGCTACATTATGCACTTGAGGCAGTCCAGAGTTGGCAGTAGATGGACCTGGAGGCATACCGTATCCCCACCAATTAGCAGCAGTTTGACTATGTTGACCTGAAGGACCTGACACTGCCGATGCCGATAGATCTATGCTCAACTGAGTACTAGGCCTCTCCTAAGATATTAGATCTGATCCTATCGGTGTGGCTTCAATGACGGATGGTCCTGATATAGCTGAAAGAGTAGGCGCTTCCATACTCTCAACGGCTGGAGTTGCCGATGGAGCGCTGGTAGATGCTGATCCCAGCTGATGATATGCCGGCCCGACATACCCTGGTGCTTGTCCGTCCCTTAACGTTTGCACAACAGCATTGTAGACAGTATTGGACAGCACGGTGGAGTGGTTGATCAAAGCTTGATTTAACGCAGAATTAACCATCTCCTGTAATTTACCAGGGTTAGAGTCAAAGGTTACCTGCCGAGGCAATGGCAGATCTTGCTTCTGGATGACTTCTCCTCCCCTATTCATGCTGAAAGACTTCAAGCAGAGCTGCCTGTAATCCTCCATAGCTTTCTCCATGGCTTGCCTCTGATCCTCCTTGAGATCTGATTCTGATATCTCGATGATGTTTTCTGGAGTGATATCAGTAGTATTCTTCATGATAAATCTATTGACTTGGTCCCACTAGGCGTGCCAAAAGATGTGTTGATGCAAAAAGGCGTTGGATCTGCAAACACACCGGGCTAATACCCAAGTTCGATATCAAGGCGTGCCAGTCGATTTGACCTGTTAATCGACAAGGATGATAATTTTGAATAAAACCCGAACGAGACGATAGTGATACGCCCGGACGTCAAAGCTCAGAGGATATTCGATAACTGTTGAACAGATCAGACGAGACGACAGCGATACGCCCGGACGTCAAAGCCTGAATCATGCTCGGTAGACGCGGAACCTGCAAGGTCGCCGGAGATCAAGTTGATGCACCCCGTCGATTCTTGAAAGAACTCGTTGAAAAGGAAAAGGTACTGGTGACGAAGTCGTCAAAAAGTAGATTGCTTGAAAAGTAGATAAAAGTAATAGATTTGTTGTATTTGATTGATTCTCTTTACATTGCCTCTCGGTACATATTTATACCCTGGTACTATGAGTCCTCAACAGACATGACAAAGTATTACCTAAACAAGTCCTATCTCTAAGGAATAAAAAATAATGACTCGTACCAAGGTCGGACTCAAAAGTAAACTATTAAAATATTGGCATAAATATTGTCAGTTTCCTTATCCATTGCTTACGATAAAACCTCTATCGGCACGCTCCTCATCTCTGTAGATTCCATCGGCAAAACCCATCGATAATGATTCAGCTCTGCTTTTCACGTTCTTCAGCTCTGTTTTCCATCGGCAACTATGCTTCTCTCTCCATCGGCAACAGCCTCCTGCTCTCATCGGCAAGATCATATTAACCTTCATCGGCAACCATCTGCTAGCCATACTTCAAAGAAAAGTAAGCTTTAAAAGCACAACTACTCCCTTGCCGATCGGCACAGTTTTCGGCCTATATTGACACGTGTCAAAAAACGGTGTCAACAGTAACCTAGAAGGATGGAGGCACTTACTATAGCTGCCTCTATAGAACCATTTTGACTGCCTCTTCGTCGTCATAGTCGTAGTCAGGCTCACCTGCCAAATAATTTTCAGTACGGTTTGTACTGGCCACATCTCCCACCCTATGCTTTGCTTTTGCTATGTAGTATTTGGTGGGATGCAAAGGATATAATCAAATCGACCTAATATGTGGCTGTAGTTTCCTATGCAAACAGTGACTAATATTATATAATATAGTTCATCAAATTTAATCCATCTCATCCACACATCCAAACCCATTCCATCACCATCACACACATCTCACCCTCTCGCACTCAGTCAACAGGTCCAACTCCCTCTCAGAGCCTGTCTCAGCGGCTCACAGCCGGAAGGGTAACACCAGGGGGAGAAATAGAAGGACTCCTCTCACTACTCCCGAGAAGCGTGGGTCTTAGGAAAGAGCCATACCAGTGGCCCACGGACTATATATAGATTCATAAACTCTGCAGAGCGTGTACTCCCGTAACCACAAGATCACTATCACTGGCGGTGCCCCGCCTAAGCTGATTCTGGCTGCTTTCTAACCGGTGCGATGCCACCCTACCACTCAGTACTGGGACATCCCGGATAGGTACCACCGGCACATTGAGACTGTGAGACATAGTACCGGGCCCCCGTGGTCACTATGCTGTCTAAGGAGGGTGTGGGTCTCCACGCCCGTACCTCCCGACACTTTCTGCTAACAACCTAGTAGTAGTGGCACCGTCCTAGCTAGTCAGACATCCGTCTCCCGCCCATTCAAGAGCGAGTGGTGAGCACGTAAGTCCCAAGGTTCCGGTCCTCAAGAGATATCAGGTCCTAGGGGGGATCAGACAGGATTATCTTCTCTTTTGGACTACAACAGTCCGTGCTACAACAGCACCTCCTTCCCGGGGCTTCGCTCCACGAAGGTTCTCACCCCCGGGATCTCCTTATGCATCACAATGTGCCCGCCACAAGCACCTCACACGGGAATGCCCAGAACACATTCCCCGGCAAGACTCGCCCACATGGCTCGTCGTAGAATCCTGTCCGATCGACTCAACCCTCACCACACACCCAAGACGCACGCAGCACTCTCCCCGTGTAAAGTGGCATCACGTGCCTTAACCATATGACCATACTCTCCACCACGCATCATCATCACACAGATATAAGCGTAGTAGAAGTAAAGCATCATATGTGAAATAAGCAAGCGTCTAGCCTATCAACAGGTGTGCAGGAGTAAGGTTGCGACAAGGTAAAGGCTCATCAGGCAGTTCTACCATGCAACCTATCATCAGGTGATATTCATAATTAAAGCACTAGCAACTAGATATTATGCCATGCGTAATAGGATCTACGAGGTTGGGTGGGGTGTGGCACCTGTGAAGTCGTCACCGAGCTCCTCCTCGTACTCGTAGTTGTCCTCCTGAAGCTGATCCTCCTCTGAAATGAGACATAATAGCCGCGTCAGCGGCTCCTATAGAGTCAACACAAAGAAGCAATAAAATTCAATAACTCCAAATGCACTCATACACAAGCCTATGACGTAGAGCTTATTTTTATGAAAATTTGGACATTTGGTTCATATTTTTCGGAGTTCGTATGAAGAAGTTATGAATTTCTGAAGTTTATTCTATTTTTGGAAAAAGAAAAAGGGCAGGTTAACCTGGAGCTGACACGTGGCAACTCCTGATTGGGCCACGTGGCGCGCAGGAACAGTGCAGCCGGGGCTGAGATGATGTCAGCACTGACGCGGTCTGGGCTAGTGACGTCATGTCGACGTTATGCTGACGTCAGTGTCGACGGGTCCAGTTAGTGGCTGACAGGTGGGGCCAGGTCAACGGTCAACGTTGACAGGTCTCGACCGGGCCTCGGAGGTCTGGACAGGGCTGGTTCTGGGCCAGGTCGGGTCGGGCACTATACACTCGAGGGGGCGGTCCGGGCGACCCCTCGAGGACGGAGCTCGCTCGGGCGAACGGACTGGCCTCGAGAATGAAACCTCGCCTGGCGAACGGACTGGCCTCGAGAGCGAAACCTCGCCTGGCGAACGGACTGGCCTTGAGAGCGAAACCTCGCCCGGTGAACGGACTGGCCTCGACAACAGTTATCCGATGAGACTCGACCCTCTGGCCTCGAGTCGAACCCTCGAAACGGGCCAGGACCTCGATTAGAGCCAGGCCCTCGACTCGTCGGGCGGAACCTCGACTTCGTCGGGCGGATCCTCGACTCGTCGGGCGGACCCTCGACTCGTCGGGCGAAACCTCGACTTCGTCGGGCGGATCCTCGACTCGTCGGGCGGACCCTCGACTTTATCGGGCGGAACCTCGACTCGTCGGGCAGACCCTCGACGAATGTCGGACGGACCCTCGACTTCGTCGGACGGACCCTTGACGAATGTCGGACGGAACCTCGACGAATATCGGACGGACCCTCGACTCGTCGGGTGGACCCTCGACGAATGTCGGCTGATTAGCTGAGCTACGTGGCTGGCCGGCTAGGTGCTCGAACTTAGGGAAATCGACCTCAGGCCGGTGGCGGTCAGCGAGGCACGGCTGCGGTGAGGCTAAATTCGCCGGCGAAGCCGGGCGTTGGTCTCCATCTTTCTTCTTGCCTTTCGATTGGAGAAGCTGGGATCTCCATGAGCTAGCTACCGGAGCTAGTCGAGGCACGGCGGGGCGTGCGCGGCTCGGCGGCCACGGCGGACGCTCCGGCCGCCAGAGTCCGAGGAGGCCGGAGCTGCAAAAGTGCGTGGCTCCAACTGTGGCCCGTGCCGGCTCCTAGAGGTTGCCAAAAACGTGCTCTAGACTACGGCGAAGCTATCGGTCACGGTAAGGAAAGAAACAGGGGTAAGGGGAGCAAGAACGTCGATGGTGTACTGGTAACGGCCATGGCCGAGCAGGGCGAGGGCGGGGATGCTTACCCACGTAGCGACGGTCGAGGCAGGTGACGCGGGCTTGGTGGCGGCTCGGTGCAGGGAAGGCGAAGCCGGGGCGTCGAGGCGGTTATGCGGTGCTCCCAGGTCCTCCTCAGCGCGTGGACGGCGGCGGCGGCAGCAGCGCTCTAGCTCCGCCTCCTTCCTACTCCTCCCTCCTTCTCTCTCTCTCGCTCGACTGATCTGGCGGTGGGTCTCCACAAAGACGGCGGGGCGATGGGGAAACCCTAGAGGCCAGGGTGCTCCTCTTTAAATAGGCACGGCGGCCGGCCATGGACGGCGGAGGCAGAAGATGCCCATCGGGCGGCTGTGCGCGGCCACGATTAGGGTTAGGGTTCGGTGAAGCGCGGTGCAAGCAGGCGGTTAGATGGACGGCGCGGGACGCGGCCGGACTCGGGCGGACGGCGGAGGCGCGCGGTGCATAAAAATGGTGCGGCGTACGCGACGCGCGGTCGACCAGAAGTGGTAAAAGGTAGGAGCTGACAGGTGTGCTCCGCTTGTCAGTGAGAGAAAGGGAAGGGGCGCAGGCGCATTCGGCGGCAGGCCCTTGGTGGGCCTCCTTGTTGGGCCGGCGGTCGGCTGGCGGACGAGCGTGCGCGCTAGCGATCGACGGGGCGCGGCAGCGCGTGGCGCGACTGGGCCGACGCTCAAGGCAGGCTGGTCGGGCGAGCGCGCGAGCGAGCGGGCAGGCGGCAGCGCAGCAGGCCGAGCTGGGCCTCGAGCTCGGGCAGGCAGGCCGGCGTGCATGCGCGTGGGCGCGCGGGCGAGCACGTGCGCCGGAGGTCGAGCGCGCTGCTAGGCTGGGCCAGCGCGGGGGGGGGGTCGATAGCAGGCATTTATATATACATATACATTAAAGGTTATTCGATTTTATTAACATCACATAAAATCGAATAAGAGGCGAATCAAACTCTGGTTATTTAAATGCAATGCTCGGGCTAACGTCGGGTGCTATTTGTGCATCTATTGGCGGGTTTCCTACATGACATCCACCATACACTGGTAAACTTTAGAAAAATTTTTGAAAGCCCGTATTTTCGATATCCGGATTTCTAGGGTTGTTACACCATGCACCATTAGAAAAACATACATTAGTCACAATTTATGTTCGTTATTAATCACTAAAATCCTAAACTCACCGTAATGGAAATTGATTCTAATAGATTGTTTCTAATAGCAATCCTCTAGAAATTACCTCCAACCCATTTCATGGCGGCTCGTGTTAGCATCTCTCTTGGAAATGGACAAGAAGATCGAAATGGAGGCTTCATTATTATGATAAGCCTTTGGAAATCTATTCATTTTGATAGGGGTCGTTCGTAAAATGGAGTGCACCTAGAAATCTTTCCACCACGAAAGTATAGGGAAGGTTGTCCTTGCTAGTGCTATTAGCAAACACAACACATCTGCAATTTATAATTGTAGCACAACTGATTCAATAATTTAATGCGTGTTGGTTTATGTGTTTTTCTATTTTAAGTGTACAAAATAAAATTCTCTTGGTGAGCCGCCTTACAAATCGCTTAAAGAATTGAATTTACAACAAAAAATTATAATATATACTCGTGCAATCATTCATAAAAATGGATATTTAATATGGTTGTATATGAATTCATACAAACATTTTATTTATAAAGATAAAGATGCTTGTATTAGAGATAGTTTGCAACAAATTCCGATTTTAACCGCCTCGAAAAATTACGTGTGAGAACCAGCACGGATGCAGGGCCCTGGGCTGTCCGATACTCGGATAAGACAATAATCGTCACGTGAATGAAATGCAAATTCGGGCGCCTGGTTAATATAGCACTTAACTCCATTTTGCTTCTTTCACAATGATATACATCGCCTTATTCGACCGAAAATAAATCAAACCACCTATCATCAAACACAACAATGAATCAAATATCACCAATACAAATACTCTCACGCACTCTGTGTATACTACTCAGCATCAATGTCTTCCTGCATGATCTCAGTGGTGGTCTCGTCGATGAGCTCCCACGCGCTCCGGAGGTGCCTCTCCTCCAGCAGCAACGAACCCATGGCGAACCGCAGCACAAATTTACCGCCGACCACCGTGTGTGCCAGGTACGCCTTTCCGGTCCTGTTGAGGCGCTCCGTGAGCTCGTGATTGGCCTCGTCGGCATCCTCCTCCGTCATACCGCCACGGGGCTCGATCATGAAACACACATTAGTCACAACGTTCATTAATCACTAAAATCCTAATCTCACCTTGCGTTTGAATAAAAAATCCGTACTATTTTATTTATGTATTAGTCACAACTATTGTTCATTAATCACACATTTATGCATTTTTTATTTTAATTTTACACTGATTCCATAATTTATTAGGTGTTGTTTATGTATTTTTTTATTTTAATTTTACAAATATAACAGCTTTAAGAATTTAATTTCTATCAAAAATTAATCATACTATGTATGTTTGTATAATCAACTCCTACAAACATTTTATTTATTATAAAGATAAAGATGCTTGTATCTAGAGGTAGTTTACCACAAATTCGATTTTAACCGCCTCTAAGAAAGTAAAAATTCGGTGTGAGAGCCAGCATGGATGCAGGTTGACCCGGGGCCATGGGCTGTCCGATACTCGGATGAACAATTGTCAGAGTATAGTCGTCGTGTGAATGAATGAAATGGAACTCAGGCGCCAGGTTAATAGCACTTAATTTCACAATGATATACATCGGCTTATTCGGAAAAAAAAGAAAAAAAATCAAATAACCTTTCATCAAACACAACAACGAATCAAACATCAGCAATACATCGACTCTCCATGCACTATGTGTATTCTACTCAGC
>CM041635.1:26377607-26395477 GCA_023333625.1 Bothriochloa decipiens
AAGTCATCCTGTGACCAATAACTATGTCTAAGGTACGCACAATCATTATCATTATCAAAATTAGCATGGATATATAAAATGGAGGACATCACATCAATATATAACACAAAATTATGAGTTTGTCATACTTCTATTTAACTGTACATTACACAACTAATAGTTAATGTTAGGTTTAAGATCTTTCTTACAACATCAGCCTTAGATCAAGATTTTCAAAAAGCTAAAATATGTCTTCCACCTAGTGGCATAGCTAACAAAGCATATGAAGAGCATCAACTAAAAAATTAAGAAGGGTTAATTAATGCAATAAAAACACTACATTGTCACCCTTGATAGATGTAGGGTTCGTAACATGTGCAGTTTCTTAGCTTATACAAGATATAGCAGGTAGAGTAGAGAAATCCAATTTGAAATATAAAATACTATAATTGTTGGATAGGCATATTCATTTGTCTGATGAACTGACCACTTGAGATGATCTACAGAGCGGCCATTAACTAGTTTGTAGACAAAAGATTACCACAATAATTTAGAACTGAATAAGCATGATTGTGATGTACAATCGTGTTTTTCTCTCTTATCCTAGGACAATAGATGCTTACTGTTTCATACATTTTATGTTTTTTTAATTATTTTATAGTATCATGTAAAGCCAAGCAAATATTAAGTGCAACTCAGTAGGAGTTAACTGAAATCAGCATCATAGCGTACTTAGGAGTAGACTAAATTATGACTTATGAGGTACAAATGAGGTTATTTATTAATAAAAGATCATTTGTAGCCTTGAATCAAATACTACAGTTCCAAGTAGTCCTCTTTCATCAAGAGTTCTAAGTAGTCCTCTTTCATCAAGAGCCCCCTAAAAATGTTAAACCTAGCTAATGTATAATAGTCATGGTTCTGTCTTTCAAGTTCCTTTTTCTATAGCCCAAGAAAGTAGACCTATAAGCAACCTTTAAAATAACAGTCGCACATCATTACTACTGTTGTCATAGGGAAAGGAAATTAATTCTTGTAGAGCAGAAAAACAAATTATAGCTATAACCATCACCAATTGACATAATTACACAAAACTAGTTTTAAATTATGAGTTATAATACTCTAGACGTAGAGCAATAACAGAAATGAACTTGTCAATATCTCAAGAAAATAGAGAATATTTACCTGTACTAGGGGAGTCACTGATCTGTACAGCTAAATACATACTGGAGTTACTGGACCTTCGTCTGTTGCACAGACATCTTCAGCCCCCCTCAGAACTATTACTGAAAGCCTTCAACTCTTGAAGAAACGCGGCAGAGGACAGACAGCTCAGGCTTAAAAACACAATAAGATTACAAAACCTCCTCTTGGCAGGCCACAAGGAGTAGCCTATAATGTGAGGGAAGGGATTCAACAGAAGCACAGTCAATTTGAACACCAATGTTTGTAGGCATGATTCAATCGACAACCCCATGCATTATTTAATCGACAAACCCCTTAAAACATGAATTAAGTACATCCTTTATATAAAGGATAGGCTGCATAAACATAATTTTACTATTTGAAACATATGAATTGGTTGGTGAACTACAATACAAAATGGGATATGTTCCATCAGTATCTTCCTAAAACACCCATCATCATTCCATTATGAAACCAAAAATCAAGTTCCAAATTGTTTTGGGCAGTAACCGCCAAACATACTATTCAGATTAACACCAAGTCTCAAGTGTAAGATTTAGAGCAGATTTCTAACTGTACTAGTAAGGCAACAGGCATCTTGTGTGATCATAGGCCTCCATATGTGCATAATTATGCATGCATGGATGTATCCACATATTCATTGGTGACAGAAGTTAACTCCAAAGTCACATATCAATCTCCTTCCACATATTATGCATTCAACTTGGCATAGATTTAACACAGTAATAATAAGATAATGCTAGATCAATATAACCACAGCTGATAGAACACGCCAGGATCCCATAGGTAGCAGGCAACAAACTGAATGAAATCGCTTAGGATAAAATTTTCTTTTGAGCAACTATACAACAACAATTAAAGGCTGAGCTGCTAATTGTGTCGTAGTTGTAGTGAACCTTGCAACCTATATCAATCTCGGTCATCGAATGCAAAGGAGCACTCGATCTCCTATATCCCACAGATTCAGGCGAATGAGCATATAGAAGGATCCCCTATCACTTACCACTCATGGTTTACACATGAGGACCCTAATTGTGTTGCTCAATTTTGTCATCCACCATACCCACCAAAAACATTCCACGAGCAGATAAAAATAACAAAAAAAGGATTACAAAAACAAATCTAGTAGACTTCTTGTTTTTCTAGACTAAGACTATGTATCCCTACCGGTTAGGCTACAGGCTATAGAAATATATATGAAGCAAGAAAAAACCCCAAAACTACAGAAATACAGTAAGGTTCGTTCATAAAAAAAATCAAGCCATATCTCAACATTCATGATGGCCACACCCTGCACAACCGTGACAATTGGGAGTAGAAGAAGCCCCCGCCCCTGCATAACAGAGAATCAGGAACGAGGCGGTCTATAGAAAAACCCTATACCTGCAGTTGTAGACAACTGAGACCGTCGGCGCTGAAGACGACAGCATCCTCGCGGCAGCGGCCGCCGGATCTACTGACTACTTCATTTTAGCACCAGCTACAGCTCGCGTGGATCACACAGATGGTGGATTTCATCAGGCGCCCGCTCCTCCCCAAATCCGCCCAAAATTGAGACGGTGACGAATCAGCCCAAAATTGAATCCGCCTCCATCTGAAAAATCAAATCCGCCTCAAATCCAAACCGCCTCCCCATCGAATCGGGATTTGGGAAGACAAATCCTGCCCAAATCTAAGCAACGGGCGCTTGTAGACGTACCTTCAGCACTACGTCGCTGGGATCCGCACTGGCGTCGATGAAGGGCGATGAAGCCTCTGCCTCCACGTCGACGAGCGAAGCGGTGGATGCCGCCCTTGAATCCGACGCCGGCAGCGACGACAAAGGATGCAACAGCGCGTTGAGAAAGGAGAACGGGACCCGAATGGCTGCCGTGAGTTGAGGAGGAGGAAGGGGAAAGGAACGGCCGGCGCACTATTTTTGAATTTATTTAAAATCACCGTTTCAAGCCGAGGCCACCGCTCCATCGAGTCGGACAGAGAAACAATAAACAAACGTTAGAAAAGGGAAAGTGGACGAATGGACCAGACATGGATACTCATGTGTGCGTCGGTAATTGTTCGGGCGCGTGTGCACCATATAGCGTTTTTGGGTGCATCCGTAAGAATTAACTTACGACGGTACTCCTCTTCCTAAAAACTACGCACATCCCAAAGCTGTCAATTTAATAAATTATTGTTATTTACTTATTTTCGTAACCGGATCCTGCATGGGCCTAGCCCGTCCAGTCCAGCCCAAGAGTAGTCCTGATAGGGGGAAAGCCGCGTGTGGCCATTTGCCTAGCGCCCCGTCGTCGCCGGAGGAAGAGAAGCCACCGGGAGCCTCCTAGCTGCCGCGCACTGATCCTGATCCATTGATCCCCATGGCCATGACTTCAAGCATGTCGCTCTTTTTCTTCCTTCACATTTATACTCCGTACTAATCCATCGATCCGTCCCTGTACGATTGTTGATGTTCGGATCCAAATCTCTCATTCTGTTGTTCCTGTATGTGGTAAGTGTCCAAGATTATATAAATGATGATGATGAACATTAAATCTATGGCTTTATGGATGGGGTAACATTTTCACTACATTTTTTTACTTGGATGTTGATCTATCCAAATTATTGCATATATAGGGAAAACGGATCAACAGTGTTTTCACTTTGTTTCACTCCCGTGGATTTGATCCAACATCTGCATTCATGCATGCTGCTGAGATTAATTGCATGTCGGGATCGAAGGGAGCGCGGATGCGTCGTCCGTCGAAAACGCCGGCGTGAGAAGGATCGGACCTGACTTTCCCTCTATCGGGGCCGGCCTTTGGGCTAGACTTGGACGGGCGGGGCCCATGACCCGGTTGCAAAGATTAATAAGCAATAATTTATTAAACCGACTGCTATGAGATATGTGTAATTTTTTACAAAGAGGAGTACCGGAGTGGCCCTGGTGTAAGCGGTAGAGCTTTACCATCTGTGACCAAAAGGTTCAGGGTTTAAGCCCCAGCCTCTGCACATTTGTATAGGGACGACTGCTGGCTACAGCTGCTGGCTATTTTTCCTTCCCGAGACCCCGTAGTGTGGGAACCTACGGCACTGAGTACGCCTTTTTAGGAGTATCGGAGTAGTTCTCTTAACTTATAACTGAGCCGGATGAGAGAATAGAGAATGATACTAGATTTAGGTGGATTAACCAATAGCCGGGTCCTCACAACACGTTATTGTTGGAAGCTGGGCGTTTAGCTTGCACAACCATTTTGTCGTCACGAAACGGCCCCTTCGGAATTCAGAATGCACTGTGGAGTATAATGATCATTGGTCAAATCCTATTATTCGAGAATCGCAAAAAAAAAAAGAATCCTATTGTTCGAAGGCTTCAGCTGGAACCACTTGCAACGGATACATCAATCCCCTTGTCAGTTCACCACTTCCATATCACCATCAGGATGAAAACCCCAGAGTTCCTTTGGGTTCCTTTTGCCGAATAATCCAAATTTACATGATCTGACGACTATCTCTTCAATCCACGGCGGTGCTGTTTTCTCCTCAAATCTCACCACCACCCGCAAGTTAGGTAATCCTACAAGGTCCAGCCGTTTGAGCGCTGCAAAGCCGGTTGCATAAAAGACCATCTTCCCACCGGCATGAGAACCATCCAGGGGAACAAAGACATTCCAAGCTGTGCATTTTCTGTCTCTCCATGAGTTTAACATCATCTTGCTTCAGATTAGTTCAGCTGATCCTGATGCTCGCATATTTTTCTTTAATTTTTCGGGGTTATCCATTAAGTGGTAAGTAATGTTTCCGTCGATAACGAGGTGTCAATGGTGATTTCGAGAATCTCTAGATCTGTCGGTTGTTCGGTCCTTCAAAGGTGCTCATAGGGGTAAGGTTTGCATACGTGTGTTCATAGGGGGTGAGTGTGCGTGTGTGTGGACGTCTGTGTTGTACTGTGTACTTTAAAAAAAAAGATTAGTTCTGAACAATTTCATCGGCGAAACTGTGACCGAACAGAAAATCCATTCTGGCACTCTGTTCCAATTCGACCATCCAGTTTTATGGTGCGGATGCCTTTTCAAGGAAGGGGCAAGCCTTTTCAGGGTAATGAAAACTTCGGCACTGTTCTTTGTAAGACCTGTCAATCCCAGAGACTTCAACCAGGTAAGCTTCCCCAAATCTTTCATTGCCAAGAAAGAGCTGCCTTCAACATCCACTACTTCCAATCCTTCTATGGCCTCCAAGTTATCGATACCTTTTAGATACTTTTAAACCCTCAGATGAATATGAGTATTGTTGGTTTCTGTGATGTGTTTTTCTTTTTTTTTTTTCTACTAGCACGAAGGAACCGCAGCCTCTTGAGTTTGGTGATCTCAGTAGGGAGACTTCTAATCTGCGTCTTCCTCACATTTAGCACTTGTAGGAATGGTTGCATACCAATTGAGGAAGGAAGGTCGCAGATACTTGATATGCAAAGATTCAGGCACCTCAAATGCACAGGTCTCCAATGTGTGCCTGATGTCTTGCAGAGAAATTAGAAAGCTGGAACTTGAGGAATCTAGAACTCGGAGCATCTTCATTTGGGAGGTGCAAACAAGTGAAGCAACTGATTCTGAGGGTCTATTTAACACGGTCAGTGATCGGATGCCTGAAAGATCCACATATGTATCTAACTTTCTGTCACTCTGACCAGGTGGCGAAATCTCTTTGCTTGGACACTGGAGCTAATTATCAACTGTAATTGAGAATTTCTCCTCTTGTGCAATCATGCTCAGGATATCTCACATAATTGGACGAATCCAGCGTTTCTTAATAAATGACCTGTGTCTTGACAGTTGGGACATCATGGTCATGTTTCGATCAAGGAGCTGCGTCAAATACCGTCCTGCAACCTGCTGAGCGCTCAGCCCAATCGTCTCCCTCGCATGGCTTTCAGCCAACCAATCGGATCAGCTGACTTCACCACCAGCGACGTGTGGCTGCAGTCAGCAAAATCGGAACGTCCACTCCCCATCCAATGGCCATAAGGCAGGGATGAACCACGCTCCCAGCTAGCCAGTCGTCGGCCCATGAAGAGACGGCCCGTTTCACAGAAACAACGAGCTTGTTTTTTTTATGGCACATCATTTGCTGTGATGGTCTCAAAAGGCATATATATGGACACGTATTCTGGGAACCAGCTGATGGCTTGTATACATAACACAATTCGGAACATTCATTCATTCAATCAGAACCATATATTTATTCATTTCGATTCTGGGAACATACAGGCGCGCGAGCACACACACCGCTTCCTAAAAGAAACTAGTACGGTCTGATCACTTCCACATCCCAGGGACAATCACACCAATTAAAACACCTACAAAGCCTAAAAAAACAGGTGCTAGCACAGAAGAATCATCACAATCTGTATGTTCTTCTTGCCCACTTCAGCGTTCACTACAGGCATCAGGGTTCAGTGCAAGCATCGGCACCCTGCAATAAAAAATGGAGATGCAAATCAGCAAGTCTGAATCCGCGTGCGGGGGCTCTGGCGACGAGCACACTGGCTATTCGGCGCATGCGCACCCATTCTGTTTCCGGCGCACGGATGCCGTTTCTAAGATTCCTGTTCGGTTCCGCACATGCACTTTCCCTTTTCTGCCTCCTTTTTGTCGCGTGCTGTCCGGATATGAAGGAGCGGCGGCCGGAGGGTGATTTTTTTAAAACAGCATCGTCCGTCCTTTTCCACTTCAGAACTCAACGCGTGGCGGCCATTTCGTCCCCCCTTCTCTTGCTCAACTCGTCGTCCGTCACCCCGTCGACTTTTGAGGCGGCACCCATCGATTCGCCCGTCGACGTGGAGGCACAGGCCTCGTCGGTCTCGTCGGCACCGGAGTGGCCCCATCGACATGGAGGCCAAGGTATGTCAGTGCGCGTTGCGGCTTCAATTTGGGGGCAATTCGTCCTCGCGGTCCCGATTCGAGGTGGAGGGGATTTCGATTTCAGGCGGATTCGATTTCAGGCGGAGTCGATCGAGAGGCTGTGGGAGAAGGGAGGGGCTTCAATGAATCCACGCTCATTCGTCGAGTTCTGGCTGCTGCTGTCTGCGACACCAGGGTTGCTGCCACTACAAGGACGTGGGCGTCGTCAGTGGCGGCGGCCTCCAACGATGCCAGGTTCTACAGGTATGTGTCCTGCCCTGTGCCCCCCGGTGTCCTCTATAAACAATGGTCCAAGCTCCTGCCTATGGTAAGGTGCTTCCTATCGGATGCCCTAATTAAGGCTCAAACTCACAAAACCAAATGGCTTGGTTCTTCCCGAGGGGCGTTTCACAAGCGAGAAGGCAGGATAGCTAGATGTCACTGTCGACAATATCTACTCGGCAATCTACCACGGGATACCCTGAGGTAGTAGATTTGCGACGAGGGCGCGCTAAGACCTACGAACCGGATGTGAGATGCAAGACAAACGACCAAGACAAACAAGGGTTTATCCAGGTTCAGGCCGCTCGGAAGCGTAATACCCTACGTCCTGCGTCTCTGCTGCTGTATTGATGAGTACCGGACTACAATGAGGTGAAAGAAGATGCGTTCTAGGGGGGTCCTTGCTCGCCTTATATAGCCGGGGGGCAAGGTTACATATCTAGGGTTTCCCTGTGGTCGGTTATATTGCTCCGTATCTTGGAGATCACAAACAGATCTAACCAACTAAGACTCCTTGTACGCCAAGTAGCCTTCTGGACCTGTGCGGGGCCACCGACCAGGGCGGTAGTAGACCACGGGCGTCATCTCGCCGTCTGGCCCACCGACCAGGGTGGTGATAGACCAGTCTCCGTCTTGTAGTCTGGGCCTTCTTGAACGAGCAGCCTAAAGTCTAGCCACGAGCGTATTGGGGTTTATACCCCCACAACTAGTCCCTGAGCACCATGTATCTTGAGGAAGTCGCCATCTTGACCAGTGCCGAGCCATGAAGATGTAGACCATGTGATGTCGAGCAGTGAAGATGCAGACCACGTGATGCCAAGCAGTGAAGATGCAGACCATGTGATGCCGAACAGTGAAGATGTAGACCATGTGATGCTGAGCAGTGAAGATGCAGACCATGTGATGCCGAGCAGTGAAGATGCAAACCATATGATGCCGAGCAGTGAGGCATCATCCTGAGCAGTTCATAAATCTGCTCCAACCACGACTTCTGTCAGGAAGAGTGATCTGTCGAAAGATGCATGGTGTTCCAAAACAGAAAAATTCTTTTCACGTCCTGAGACGTGGGCCCATGTTAACACGTGATAAGGAGTATCACTAGGATGTTAACATGAACCATCTGTATGGACAGGGAAACAAACCAAGAGCAGAAGATAGGCCTAAGTCACCGCAAGGTGACATGGGCCCACGTAGTCCCCAAGCTCGATAGAAGATAGGATATGTTGTATTGAGCTTTTTAAGAAAAAGGTCAAACACAACCCAACTAGATATATTCAGTGCCAAAGGACTAAGTGTTTTCAAACCGTCATACAGTCCCCAGTTGTGCCCTGACGGATCACCGGCTCGATCGAGTTGAAGAGTGCCGAGAACCCATGTTCCGTGGGCCGCACTGGGTGCTAAACTGCAGCAAAGTCCCCAGGCATGCCCGGGACAAAGCACAGGCTCAATCAGTCACGAGACGCCGAGAACCCATGGTCTGTGGGCTCCACTGGGTGTTAAACTGTAGCACAGTCCCCAGGTTGGAGTAAATAAATTATTTGACCCCAACAAAGCAGTCCCCAGTTTTAAGGGTAAAATCTGGAATAAATTTGGAAAGAAGTATATATTTAAAGAAAAATCTAGGGGAAAATCCCAAGATTACCGGGCACGTGCCAACTCAGGGTAAGGACAAGTAGGGAAAGTGCACCGGCAGAATAAAGAATCCCGCGGCCCACATCCACACTCGGGGACCAGCACGGCCCACTAAGCCGCGTCCACATGAGTCAATGGGTCCAACCCTAGAAGTCAAGGTGACATCATCCGATTCCTATAAATAAGGGGCCGTCATCGGGGGGAATGGTTCCGCATCTCATTCATTTCCGACTCCTCACTTCCTCGCTTCGAGTGCTCCGCCGCATCTTGTTCTAAAACAACCACTACCACTGCGCCATCCGCCGCCGCGAATCCGCCCGCCGCCACAAAGTAGTCGAGCGGATCTAGCGCATCCATGCCGCCACCGCACACTGCTCACCGATCCACCAGCCAATCGCAGAGGAGATGGCTAGGAAGGGAGTCAGGAAGATGGCGGATCTGGCACGTTTGGGCCACAGTGGGTACAGTCGACATCCACACGGGAGTCGCTGCAGGCGCTCATCGACAAGGGCCTGCTGCCGCCGTGGGAGATGGAGGTCTGGCGCGAGCCACGAGGTGAGGACTCCCCTCGACCCCGAGATGGGGAAATCGTGGTGTTTGAAGACTTCGTTACATGGGGGCTGGGGCAACCCGTGAACGGATTCCTCTGGGATCTTTGCATCTACTGGGTGATTGGGGTCTGCAACCTTGATCCCAACTCCATCATGTCCATTTCTATTTTCATTGCATTCTGTGAGATGTTCTTGGGCATCGCTCCCCACTTCAATCTGTTCACCACTTCTACCTGTTGAGGAGGAAGGGGGCTGACACCGGGGGGTCCCAGATTGCTGGGGGATGCTACGTGCGCCTACAGGATGGTATGAAGGCGCACTAGCTGGACATCCCACACCAGTCAGCCACAAGGGGCTGGAACGCCCGTTGGTTCTACATGAGCCAAGATGTGGAGGAGAGGAGAGTACCCTTCGACGTGGACCAGGTGCCGCAGTTCAACCCCAGGTGGTCAGACCCACCGTCCCTAAATGAGATGTACCAGGTGAGGGAACTGCTACAGTTGATTGATAACAAGGTTGTCAATGGAGCGCTTGTGGCCAGGACCTGGTTGGTCTGCCGTATCCAGCTATGCAAGGAGCGGGTGAACCACCTATTTGAGTATGCTGGGCGGGCCGACCCCTCCCGGGAGACTCGAGAGAAGCTGACGCCAGAAGTGTTGAACCGGCGGATGGTTTCTCTGTTTGAGAAGTTTGACCCAGACACCAGCTACCCAGAGCAGCATGCACAACCATACAACATGTCCCGACCACCACCAGCGGTAAGCCAATCAATAGCATATTTGGATCTAGTTGTTTCACCATGGTTGATGATGTATATAATGTTGTATGGTGTGACGAACAAACATTGCTTGGACAGGACCGAGTGTCATTCTTCTCTGTTGTGCCAATAGAGCAGTGTCCTAAAGGTGAGGCACTGGCTGGCCAGCGGAGGACTGAGAGGCCCACTACCAGAGCAGGGCCAGAGCAGAGCAAGGGATAGTGGATGTCTCCAGCTCTGATGAAGATGAGGACCCCGCTGCCTAGGCAAGGCGCCGAGCAGCAGGTAAGCGGCCAATGTCAGTTGCTGCCAAGAAGAAGAAGCCCTCCACTCTGCCGTCTGAGGGCAAGTTGAACCTAGACGGCGGAGCAGGGGGAGCTGGAAATGGGGTGCCCCGACTACCCGGAGTCGTCGGACTCTGACGACTTCCTGACGCTGGACCAGTGCCAGATGAAGCGTCAGGCATCGACACCTCAGACGGGGAGGACACCAAGGCCCCCTCCGACGTCATCGACAAGGAGATTGCCATGGAACATACTGCCACCACCCCCTCTCCCAATTCAGGGGGAATCTGCTTCAGCAACTCGACCGGAGCAAGCCGGGAGATCCTACACCACCACCACCATCACCACCGCCTGCGTCGCACAGGGTGGCAACGCCTCCAACTAAGACAGCCTCATCTCCGAGGCACGAGGAGGCGGCAAGGGAGTCGGCTCAACTGGTGTAGCCCACCGGGATGGGTGGAGCCAGCGGGGCGTCAGTCCAATTCCTTGGGCGCAGCAGCGGGGCGACAGGCGGGATCCCAGGCGCTCCTGGTGGAGGAGCAGCCCCACAATCAGGCGAGGATTCTGATGGTCCTTGTTGGTATTTCTTAGCGTAAGCAGATAAACCTGCAAGCGCATGGAGTATCATTGTAGCTTTCACCCGGAAGTATTCAGGGTATCGTATTTTTCACAGGGAACAGAGTGGACTAGAAAGAAGTAAGAACGCCCAAGAGAAGAAGGTAGAAGGATATTTTTGTTGGTCGAGAGGGTTTTCTAAGCTCAGACCAAGGTCACCAGATAACTAAAGTCTCGGCTTAGTAAACTCGCTCACTTCGGAGCAGCTGTTCCTTTTCGGTTCTCGAAAAGACTAGAAAGAGGTAACCGGGGTCAGGCAGCCATAAGCTCTATGGAAACACCAACCTGAACATGGTGGAATACAAAGGCCTTGTCGGGTCTGTCACCCCGGGGCTACCGCAACTATCCGTGGGGTGGGGCGCAAACTTAGGTAACTCGCTAGCCCAGACACCACGTCTACGCTAATGACTACTACTCTAGTCCGATATCTTAATTAGACTAAAGCACTTGGTCGAGCAGAGATCCCGTAAGCAAGCAAGTAAGAACTAAACTTTAATTAGAAAGATCACTAGAAAATTGCAAATAAATAATGTGGATATTACTCACAAAGGAGTCGGCTCCGTAGAGGTACAAATTGGAGGAGAACCCGACAACCAGCTCTGCCTCCGCTCAGTGCCTCCTCTCTCTTTCTCTTTTTTTCTAACTTGTACAACTAGGTGAAAGCACCTAGATAGACACAACTACTACTACTAAAATGATATGGAAGTGAAGCTCAAGTGTGGAATATATAGTGTATGGTTCAAAGATGTAGTTCAGAGTGTGTTACAATAGGAGGAATAGCCCTCTATTTATACTAGAGAGGAGGGGGAGGCTTTTACACATTGCCCCCTGCCTAATGATGGTGGGAAGGCATGCAACCGACCTTCCCATGTTGATAACTTAATTGCCAATCAATCAGGATAAAAAATCGGAAGAGAACTGGCTAGGAAGGTGGTGAACCAGAGCTAAACCGGTAGATTCTGGGCTGTCTGCATTAACTGGGGCATAAATCACGGCGTCGACCAGCTGAACCAGGCCAAAACCGGCTGAACCAGCGGTCCAGCCATGCGCCAGCGAGCAAACCGCCAATCGCCTCCAGTGCTCCAATCGTTGAGCGCCATGTGGCCCAGGCGAGCCGGCTGGCAGCGCGCCCGCCCGTGCCTGATTCAAAACGCGCACGCGCGTAGCGCCGGGGCCACCCCGCCACGTGTCACCCTAGCCCACCTTGTCTCCCACGCACGTGGGCGCGTGCTACCACCGGCATGTACTACTGCTGTTGCTGCCACATGGCTCTTTCTGGTAGGCCCACATGGCATTGTTCGGGAGTGCTGATGTCATCGATGACGTCAGCAGTCCTTTTTAATTTGAAATCTAATATCTTTTTATTGGGAACTCCAAATATAGCAAATAATATATGTATTTCGCTCAGCTCGACGAGCCTGTTGCAATGGTGTACTCTGTTTCAGTGTTGAGATACTTTTGTTTGATGATAGATTGAATATTCCTATAATACAAGTGAAAATAACAAAACTTGTGGAACTTGTTAGATAAATAATACTTTTGCTATGGTGTTCCATTTATTTATATTAGTTTGGCAGTCAAATTATATGCAATAAGGAGTGCCAATAAGTTCCCCCACACTTAGTCCTTTGCTCGTCCTCGAGTAAAGGTTTGAAGGACTAAGCGGGTTTATCTCCTTAATTTGAAAATCTGCATACAAGTTATTCCAAGCTTCACCTGAACCTATGAAATTCTAAGTGTCTACCAAATCATCTTGGACAATTAAAAAATGAAATAGCCTAAATTCAACTCTTCTTAATCTTATCCTTGCTCAGAAACTTGGGGTTTTTGTAAGGTTTTGAAAACATAAAGATAGCTTTTATTCCTTGAATGATTCTCTCATGTCACTCATATTTATAAGTGGTTCCTCACCAAGGCATATAGAGAGAATGCCTTCACTTTATCATCCTACTTCTAAAAGGTTTATCTAGATTTTAGGTAGGAATAAAGATACTAAGGCACACTTACCTTGCATATGTTGTGCGGACCTCACCGGAGAGAATCGTCATACTGTTAGATCAGAAATGTGCAAGTGTGTGGATATGATGGAGAATATAAATGGTGTCTAACCTAATTCTACTATGCTCTTTAGAACACATCTTTCTCTTTATTAGGATATAGAAAAATCTTCTATGAGGGCATGAACTATCCTCATTTTCTTCTTCTTTATTTTTTCTTTTCTTCCGGCCTTTTATTTTCTATTTATTTTTTTCATATATCTATTTTTTTCATCACATTTTTTTCTTCTCCTCCACCTCATTGTTTTCTCCATTTTTTTCACTTTTTTTAATGATAGTCCTATGCCTCTATTTGCAACAAAATCTTTAAGAGAGATGTGAACAAGGAATCAGAGCATTTATGTTGATGAAATCTAATAAGTATATTTTTGGTTCACTCCCATTATGAGAGTAGAATGTTTTTGGGTGGATCTAAACGGAGGGCATATTTTGCACCTACTCCCAGGGTAGGAGTAGTGCACTTATTTGGTGGATGGATGAATGCATGTTGTGCGCAACTCTCAATGTAAGAGTTGACAACTTTATTTGTGGGTGTACGTGAATTCTGATCTTGGGAGCATGAAACATCTCTCAATAGGGGTCACAGAACATGACCAAACTCAACACAAAGTAAGAGGAATATGTGGAAGGTTTTATCATGCAAGATCATATATGGCCTTGGTAGGTATTTGAACATCATTCAAGGAACATGCTATTTTGATTTTTGCTTTGTAAAAACAAATCCCATGTTCTTTGTAAGAAATGAGCAAGCGTCATATCATCCTACTGTATCTCATCCGCTAATTACTTAGACAAAAATGGGGTCCCTATGATAAGTGTTCACAAGTTGTAGGAATATTAGCAAGGAATAAAGAGTATGCAAACTTTATGCACAAACCACCATTGAAGATGAAGGAGTTGATGAAAGTCCTTTGTCTTATCCTTCTGTACGATGGGTTGCTCGATGTTTGTGCAATGTGTTGAGGAGATCTCGAATTTGTTTTAGTTATGCTTGAGAGATCTCCCCCACACTTATTTTTGTACCTATTTTATTTTAACAAAGGATACAAAACAAAAGGAACTACAACATGCAAGTGTTCTACCAACTGAAAGACCAAGGAGTTAAAATTTTATTATCTAGATTATTATTACTTGATTATTTTTGTTGAAAACTTGTTCAACCAACTTTTATTAGAGCTCATGCAAGGCTAAGATAAAAGATGCAATGAAAATATAGCCAAGATTTATCTCCTTTTCAGATTACTTCCATTGATTATGAAAATGACTCAAGGTTCATTAATCAAAATCCAACACCATTGCAAATTATGATTAAAGCAAGCTATTTCAACCTAACCACCATGCTTAATTTGAAAAAGCCTATGGATGTACTCGCGCGAATACATCCAAATGAGAGCAAGAAACATAAATAGGGAAGCATGATTTTAAAAGATCATATGAAGACAAGTATGAGCAAAGGGGTTGGTGAACATTTATTACCTTTTGCATACCTGAGTGCTTTTACCGGCAACATATTTAGATTTATTTGAAGATGTTGCATTGGTGGTGTGGTTGTACAGGCTCCAACTTAGGTGAACCATAAGGCCAGATCATACACAAAACTAGTGTGTTTTGACCTTAGGTCTTATTGGTAGCAAAGGCGTACAGGAGGGGACTCCTCCTTTTTTATGTTTTTTTTCATATCTCGATTTTTTTCAACTCTTTCTCTCTTTTTTTCAACCCTTTTTTAACAATCCATTTTTTGTTTTTTTAATATCTTTTTTTTATAACAAGGCAAAGAGAACATAGACTTTCATTCATTTTCATGAATGACCCTTGGTGTGAGTGGGACTCGGGAGTCTCACCATCTTCCCCCACACTTGGACTTTTGTATAAAATTCAAGTGTATTGGGTCAAGGTCTCCTTGTGAGTGTGTTCCACCTCGCAAGAGTATCACAGCTTGTAGTTGATGTTGCTCCATGTTCTCAAGCGCCACACCTGGAATGATTGGTGACAAGGATACCCGAAGGTGCATAATAACTTGATAACATTCCTCGTTTTTATTCAGAAAAAGGAAATTTTTATGATGATAATTATAAGACAACAATAATACTAATAAAAATAATATATATATTTTTAAGATAGTCCGGGGTATCTCTCGGTAGTGCTTGTTGTAGGACAAAAGCTCGTCCTTGGGAAACATTTTCGAAATGAGTCCAATGTTGATGATGTGGTTTCCCCTCCAACATCAACCTTTGTGGGCCAATCTATAAAACTCATGCCGAAACATTTCAGGATTTGCAAAATTTATGATAGACAAAAGCATCTACAATAACCCTTTCAAAGTTTTTATGGACTGGAAGCAAAAAGGGTTCGTAGATTTTGCAAATGATGGCTGAGTTATAGATCAAGTTGGGAAGTGTTTCATATGAGCATGGAATGGATGGGATGGTTAGAAAATAACTTCCATGCTCATCAATGAAATCTTCTGCTTTAGGGGGAGCTTGTTCTTTCTCATGGCAATTCAAATCATCCGCAACAAAAGGATGGTTCATGGTTACTACGGAGATTGACATTGCCTCACCCCTAAGACTTGCAGTAGATTTCGATGAGACATCATGTGTCAGCATAGAGGGTGAAGGGATAGAAATGTCTTCCATATGAATTGATCCTCCCTCTATGTCTTGGGAATATTGTTGATGTCTCATACATGAATTCAAGGCATAAGATGATGTTGAAGTGGGAAACTCTAAGATATTCCCAAACTCATCATCAAGAAAAAGATCATCCTCAAATTCAAAGGGGCACACAAAGGGTTGGGATTCATCATCCACAAAAATGTGGTGTGTCCCCTTAATGGGAGGTTCCTCAACAACCAGATTATGAAAAGGACTTAAAGGAATTTCGAATCTAGTTTTGGTTGCCTCCTCTTGTTGGTCGGGGCTTGACTCCGTTGTTTCTTCAGGAAGCTTGTCATATACACCAGTGTATGGAGTGTTTTCAAGGATTTTCTTAAGGATGGCCTTTCCCTCACTAATGGACATGTGCACTAATGAGCCTCCAGATGATATGTCAAGTTGGAGAGCATCTTCTTTGCTAAGACCAAGGTAGAAGTGATTTATAAGGACATGCACTACAAGAAATCTATCTTTTTATGACAAAATTCCTCATGACGGGGACTGATTTTGTCATATAATATACCATAATATGACGCAAAAATATGTGTCGTCATAAATTGATGGGAGCTAGAACTATTTATGGCGGCATCATTTCTTGTGTCATATAAAGGAGCTATTTTTTGTCACAAAATGTAAGTTGCCAGGAGGCGGTGAGCGATGGCATTTTTATGACGATGTGCACTATTTTAATGTGACAACTTCAGATCATCACTATTTGTTATTTCAAACATGATGACCCCCAACATCAATATACCTTAACAGGAGCGGGACCCTTTACTCCCAACGTCAATATACCTCAACAGGAGCGGGACCCTTGACCGCTGTGCTAAGTACACGTCACGTCTCAAGGGTAAAAAAACTAAAAAATGAAAAAAAGAGATTGTCCATATATAGGGATTTAACCTAGGAGCTTTAGAAAAAAAACAAAGTGTCAAAACCATTAAGACAAGCATCCATTTGTGCTACAATGAGGTGCTCCATTTCTTTTCTTTAATTGAAATGCAAGGAAACCTATAAAACAATATTTTAACTACAAGGAAACCTATAAAACAATATTTTAAAAATCAGTTTAAAAAATGAAATCAAACATGACTGTGTGAAATGAAACTGGGCATGAAAACAACCTTTGGTATTTTTCTAGGATTATTAATTATTTATTCCCTTTAACAATTTTACCAAAAAGGAACAAATAAGAGTGGGAGTTGAGAATTGAACCTGGCACCTCACGAAGTAGATAAGGCGAGCAAACCACCAGGACAGGCATGCTTTTGTGTTATTCAAAGATTATTTGATCCATTTAACATTGTATTATTTTTTTAACAAAAAGAAAAAAACAAAAATCTTGCTGAAGGTAGGAATCAAACCTAGCATGTCACGAAGGAAATAGGGCGAGCAAACCACCAGGACAGGCATGCTTTTGTGTACTTCTTAGATTGTTTGACCCATTTAACATGGTATTTATTTTTTAACAAAAAGAAAGAAAATAACAAAAATTTCGCTAAAGGCAGGGATCGAACCTCCAACCTCTCCAACAGGTACATTAAGTCATACTGCCGCACTATTCCACCACTTATAGTGAAAGTGGTTACTGTCCCTTTTTATATGGATATACACGTACATGTTCCAAGTATGAAAAACCAGAGCTGAGCCACGCAAAATAAACTAAAAAATCAAGATTCAAGAACATGAACACAAGCATTTCTCTTTTTAATCTATAGTCAAAATTTGTAATTAGTCTTTCTCTCTCGTACTAACTTGAAATGTAATGATTTTTTCCTAAATTTTTCTAAAATCATGATCTATCAAGTTAATGTACTGACTTTGGTCATCTTTTCATGTGACAATGTTTGAACAATTCAAAGTTTAATTTCAAACAATATGACAACTTCAAACTAGACTTTGCGAACGCTTTGTCAAATGCAAAAATAGCCTATGTATCAAATGAAGATCTTGATGAGTGGACCAATCTTGGTATTC
>CM041635.1:26395487-26519494 GCA_023333625.1 Bothriochloa decipiens
AACTCATCAAGATCTACATTTGATACATAAGTCATTTCTGCATTTGAAAAAGTGTTACTAAACGCTAGTCACATGTTTAAAAATCTAAGATTTAACTTGGTTAAACTTGGTCAAATGAGGCACTGAATGGCCTCAAATGAAATACTTTTTTACCATATTTGTAGAACTCATTAAGATCTATATTTAACATATAGATCATTTTTACATTTAAGAAAGTGTTAGTAAACACTAGCCATAAAATCTTGAATCTCACACAGACTTTATGAAACTATATGTGGGACTTATGGATTTAGAACTACACTTTGCGAACGTTTTATCAAATGCAAAAATAGCCTATGTATCAAATATAGATCTTAATGAGTGGACCAATCTTGGTATTCATGACTTTTTGAGTTAAGACCATCTGGGGTTCCGAAAACTGGTTTTGAGCTGTGAAAATTTTAAAATTTAAAATTTGAACCGTTCAAACTTTGTCAAATGAAAATTTGACCAAAACAACTTATGTAGATCTTGATGAGTTTAGCAAACTTGGTATTCATGAATTTTCTATTTGAGACCATTTAGTGCTTTAAAAACTGCTGTACAATTGTCATTTTTTTTAAAATCAAAGATTTGACTTGGTCAAACTTGGTCAATTGAGCCACTAAATGTCCTCAGAAGCAAACATTTTGATTACCATGATTGTACAACTCATCAAGGTCAATATTTTATACATAAGTCATTTATGCATTTGAGGAAGTGTTAGTAAACACTAGTCACATGTTTTAAAAATTCGAGCTGTGACTTGGTTAAACTCGGTCAAATGAGCACCAAATGGCCTCAAATGAAAAACTTTTGAATACCATATTTGTAGAACTCATTAATATCTACATTTGATACATAGGTTATTTTTGCATTTGATAAAGTGTTAGTAAACACTAGTCACAAAATCTTGAATCTCACACATACTTTATGAAACTATATGTGAGACTTGTAGATTTAGAGTTACACTTTGATAACACTTTTTCAAATGTAAAAATGACCTATGTATCAAATATAGATCTTGATGAGTGGACCAATCTTGGTATTCATGAATTTTTGAGTTGAGACCATCTGGTGCCCTGGTGCAAGCCCTAGACCCTTTTTTGTAGGGATGACTGTTGGCTATTTTTCCTTCCCCAGACCCCGCAGTGCGGGAGCTTATAGCACTGGGTACGCCCTTTTTAGACCATCTAGGGTTTTAAAAACTGGTTTTGAGCTATGAAAATTTTAAAATATAATAATACAAATAATTATCAGAAAAATCTAAGATCTCGCGTGTGACCATATTTTGGGTGTAGATGACTGCTAAAAAAATTTCAAATTATTTTGATATAGGTGGAGTCTACATTCTTCACAAAGCTGAAAATGTTTTTTTCTAAAGAGAAGGTTCAAAATGTTGCTAACGAATGTTAAATATGAAAGCTGGCATGAACGCGCGGCCTCTGTTGCCCTTTTTCCCGCCGGCCTTTGTTTGATAGAAAAGTGCCGTGGCTATTCCCTCCACATGCGTGAACTGAAATATTTTCGAGAGCGAATTAACTCTACCACCCATATGCTGCACTTCTGTCTGCTAACATATAGTAGCTTGGTAATTGTTGTTCCCTCACTTCATCCGAACAAGTGTCGGCACCAACCCTAAATCCCCAATTCCCATCTCTGACGTCTCCATCCACGATACCCATCGGCCACGAACCCAGTTCTGCCACTGCGGCGGTGTGCCGCATCAAGCTCCGGGGCTCCTGCCTTTAGGACCACCATCGTCGTCCGTCGCCAGGGCTCCTACTGCCAAGGCCTTCTCTGCTGCCAGGGCCATCACCACCACCATCGCTGCCTCCAAGAACGGCACCACCACCGTCGCTGCCTTCAAGAACGGCCTTTGAAGTGCGTGTGTGCAGTGCAATACCCTCAAGTGGTGGCGCAGCATCGGCCGATTTCTTCTGCTGCCCTCAAGCCCCACGCGTGGTCCCTGTCTGATGTCGTGGCCACGTGGAAGAAGGCGGAGGGGCGGCATCCCGAGCGCTCGTGGCACAGCTGGCCCGAGCTCATGGCCGTCGGGACGAGCGGACCCTTTGTTGGTGAGATTTTCTAATCTTGTCATTTGGATTATGGTTTCTGGAGAGAAATTCAGGATTTACTCTTGGTGCTTTCACTTCTTTGGTTTCTTTGTTAGGACGAAGACGAGCATGCTCCAGCAGCTAGAGCTGTACAAGGAGGGGCTTGTTGGCTACGGACTCTGAGATGCTGGTGCTGAACTGCTGACTCACGGCTTCTGCTTTCCTGTGCATAGTAAGGTCTGTCGTGTGTGTTAACTGTTTTCCTGTCATCCCAAAGATCGAATCTCTACACTGAACTTTTATAATTAATATGGACATATCAATGGTTTGCTGCAATACTGCTATCTGTTACTAACCTGTACATGACCCATTGGTCCTATATATGTCATCCGGTTTCAATTGTTCATGTTTCAGTTAACTTGGACCATTTCGAAGAGGCAACCTGCCCCATTTGTGAATTGGAAAATAGCTTATACAAACCAAAGATTTCATTAGCAATTTGCTTTTCATACCTTTTTCTTTGACAAGAGGGAGGGTCAGACCTCCTATATCTTTATGGCCTGTTTATTTCCTAAGCACAAGAATGCGCAGATCACCAAACTATAGGACCTTCTTTAGCAACATTTTGCTTGGAACAGAAGTAAGATGTGTTTCTATAGCCCACCATTCTCTCATGGTTCGGTGTCCCACCATTATTTTTTTATAGGCAAACAATTTAGTACAATGAATTTCTCATAACGATACTTCAACCAATACTGAGCTGCCAGTTCTATACTGCATCACATTTCTGAGTAATCTATTTGTTCATTAGCTCATGCCAACTTCTTATATTAATTGAAATGAAGACATTTTTTGTTAACACTATTTAAGTTTATTGCCAACTACTTATTTTTGCATGTATAAGTATAAAAGATGAGAGAAGAGACAAAGGCCTTCAGGTATAGTTGTGATCCGTTCATTTTAGAATGCAGCCAAGTTTTCACTTTCCTAGCATTTGTCTACTAATTAGTAGATAGCAAACTATCAAGAAAAAAGGTGGTAGACTTGTGTTCAGAAAAAGAGCAAGCATACTTGTCTACCATTTAAACAATAATAGCTTGGCATATCTTGTTCTGTCCTTTTTACAAACTAATATATAACTGCATAGTGGTTGGCCTCTATTTCAGGAAAGCAACATAAGGAAGGCGTATGAGTGATTCTAGCTATATATGAACATGCCAGGTTCTATGGTAATGCTACTGCTAGCTAGGCGTATGAGTGATTCTAGCTATATATGAACATGCCAGGTTCTTTGGTAATGCTACTGCTAGCTATGTGCTAAATGTTGCTGACTAAATATTCTGTGAATTGAATGTTCCTGAAAGCATACTAAAGTGTCTATCTAAATACTGAACTTTCCTGAAAGCTTTAGACTTAGTTTGTCATGGTAAACTGTATGGCAAGGTAATTTTTAGTGTCATGTGCTGCTCATGAGGGTAGGCTTTTGTTAATTTTTCATGTTAATTGGATTAAATTTGGCCTTATTTGCTGATACTTTCCAGAAGCCAGGTTGCAGTTTCCTATCTAAACTTTCCTGTTATGCTTGCCTCTGTTCTCTGTAGTTCCTGAAACCAGTCAAGGTGTCTCATTCTACGGCCATTGACTATGAGCTGAATCTAGCATCCTAAATTGAAGTTATCTATTTGAGGCTTTTTACCTTATTTTTGGTAGCACCTAAAAGCACAGGCAATTAGTTTGCAGATCATCTCTTTTATTTCAGTGATTCAGCTTCAGTTTTTTTCAGTTCAGCAACAGCATGTGTACAACAACAACAACAACATAGCCGTTTGTCCTAAGCAAGTTGGAGTAGGCTAGAGATGAAACCCAAAAGAGATATGGAAACAAAGAACACATAAAAAAAATGTTCCTTCATGGTGTTGTCTTGCATTTCATTTTCAGTTGCCCATCTTAAAAACTTGCTTTACAGTGATTATGTTCACAACCACATAGATAGCTAATGATATTATTAAATAAACATACAGCCACTTTGTATTCTAGTAAGTAGTAACAACCAGCATTAGTGCTCTATTCTAGAAAAAATAACTCTGTGTTTCTTTTTTTATTGTAGAATAATAGTTAAACTGGACCATTTGTATATATTAATTGAAATGAAGACAAATTATTGTTACCCTATTTAAATTTATTGCCAACCGCTTATTTTCTTTTTTATTTTTTGATTCAGTTGAAAGTTGCAGCAAGTAAGAAGGGAAGTGAGGGGACATGGGAGCTACATATTGTTGCAAGGTGCACATTCTTCTACTTTGTGGTGAGGGACATGGGAGATAATGTATTGCTTGAACTACAAACTATGTATTGTCTTATTTGCATATGTAAAGCACAAGCTTGTGTGATGTATTTGAACCTTTGTACTATGTAATGTATCACATGATTTGGGTTGTATGTGAATGAAGGTGCGACTTTTATATCAATGTTATGTGACCTTTTGCAGAGATTATCACTAAATGAATATATAATGTATGACAGCTTCTTAACCATGGTTAACTACCTATAAATGATGACTTCTTATCGTCACAATAGCAAGGACTAACCAGGGTTCACAATAGCAATGACGGACCATCACAAATCTATAGTACAATATATGACAACCATGAGCCATCACAAAAAGGTAGCAACATGCCGCCGTTCTCGTACCATTCATGACAACCGAACATAATGTGACGCGTTGACTGTACATTTTGTGACACCAACTTTCGTCTTAAAAGGGTGCATTATATGACGACATAACGGTATCGTCACAAAAAGTACTGATATTTTGTGACGGTTGACTACAAAATCATCACGAGGACTTTATATGACGATCGTTTTGTGACGACGAGCGTGACGCTAGGAAATTGTCACAAGGATCTTTTTATGACAGTTTTTGTACTTTACATGATAGTTTGGCTTTGTCACATAATCCAAGAATTCTTGTAGTGGTGGTCAGGCAAAGAGAGGTCTGGACTGGTACTTATTAGACTTAAGAATCGGGCCCATGCTCCTCCTAGAGTCTCCTTCTCCGTCTGTTGAAAAGTAAGAACTTCTATTCAAAGGGCGGCAACTCTGGAAACAGGGAAGAAAGCAAGACAAAACTTGTCTCGAAGTTCAACCCAATTTCCATGTACACCTCCTACGATATGAGCATACCATTGCTTCGCATTTCCGAAAAGTGAGAATGGAAACAATTTCCATTTAAGGGTATCTTGTGTCATGCCAAAAAAATTAGGCAAGAACACAAGTGCTCAAATTCCCAAAGGTGGGTATAAGGATTTTCGTCTTGTTTCCCAGAGAAGGGTTGCGCTCGAACCATGGCTATGAAACCAGGGCAAATTTCATAGCTATTTGAAAATATAGGATGTGATGGTGGTAGAGGTTCCAATGAATCGCCCTTTGGAGCCGAATACTGAAAGATAGGAGTGGAATCCATGTGGTAGTGATGGTGTTGATGGTAAGTGGCATATATTTTTGGTAAAAAGAAAAGTAAAAGGATACACGGATGAACTTGGTTCAAATCTAGAACAGCTACCGTTCCTCGGCAATGGCGTCAAAAAGCTTGTTGGTATTTCTTAGCGTAAGCAGATAAATCTGCAAGCGCACAGAGTAGCATTGTAGCTCTCACCTGGAAGTATTCATGGTATTGTATTTTCTACAAGGAATAGAGTGGACTAGAAAGAAGCAAGAATGCCCAAGAGAAGAAGGTAGAAGGATATTTTTGTAGGTCGAGAGGGTTTTCTAAGCTTAGACCAAGGTCACCAGATAACTAAAGTCTCAGCTTACTAAACTCGCTCACTTTGGAGTAGCTGTTCCTTTCCGGTTCTCGAAAAGACTAGGAAGAGGTAACCGGGGTCAGGCAGGCAAAAGCTCTATGGAAACACCAACCTGAACGTGGTGGAATACAAAGGCCTTGTCGGTTCTATCACCCCTGTGGCTACCACAACTATCCGTGGGGTTGGGCGCAAACTCAGGTAACTTGCTAGCCCAGACACCACGTCTACGCTAACGACTACTACTCTAGTCGGATATCTTAATTAGAGTAAAGCACTCGGTCGAGCAGAGATTCCGTAAGCAAGCAAGTAAGCGCTAAACTTTAATTAAAAGGATCACTAGGAAATTGCAAAGAAAGAATGCGGATATTACTCACAAAGGAGTCGACTCCGTAGAGGTACAAATTGGAGGAGACCCGACAAGCCGGCTCCACCTCTGCTCAGTGCCTCCTCTCTCTTCCTTCTTTCTAACTTGTAAAACTAGGTGAGAGCACCTTGAGGGACACCACTACTACTACTAAAATGATATGAAAGTGAAGCTCAAGTGTAGAATATATAGTGTATGGCTCAAAGATGTAGTGTAGAGTGTGTTACAATAGGGGGAATAGCCGTCTATTTATACTAGAGAGGAGGGGTAGGCTTTTACACATTGCCCCCTGCCTAATGATGATGGGAAGGCATGCAACCGACCTCCCCATGTTGGTAACTTAATTGGCAATCAATTAGGACCAAAAACCAAAAGAGAACCGGTCAGGAAGGTGGTGAACCGGAGCTAAACCGTAGATTCTGGGCTGTCTGCGTTAACTAGGGCGTAAATCACAACGCCGGCCAACTGAACCAGGCCAAAATCAACTGAACCAGTGGTCCAGCCGCGCGCCATGCGAGCAAACCACCAACCGCCTCAAGCGCTCCAATCGTTGAGCGCCACGTGGCCCAGGCGAGCCGGCCAGCAGCGTGCCCGCACGCGCCTAATTCAAAACATGTAGCAGGTGGTGGTGGTGGCCATAAACATCGTATTTATGTTAAAAACACTGTTTGTAAGTTGTGTCGAGCACTGGGTGCTCATAAACTTTTAGCCTTTTGATGCAGACAAGTATGCATGTATAAGCGGGCGATAAACATATTTCCGTTTTAATGTGCATGGTATGCGTAGCTTATAGAAAAAAGTATCGACAATTAAGTTTTGCCCCTACCCTCGAAGCAACTAACTCTGCGGGTGACATAGGGATGCACTAGTGAACAGCGTAGGACCGCCAGGATCACTAGGTACCTAGTACCATTAGAGAGCAACTACCGAATTGTAAGAGGATAGAGACACAGTGCCTTGTCAAGCCATTCTCGACGGGCAGGAAACAAAGTTTAAATGTGACTTATGCAGGGCGCATGTATGACAGATAGTGCACGGATGCAAAGTTGTAATAGGAAAAACAAAGAGCAAAGGACTTTATTAATTTTTGAACAAAACAAAGAAACAAGGTATATATCTTATTATATGGTTAGAAGCATATAAGCTGCTCGATATGCCATGAATTGTCCTCCTCAATGCCCTTCAATGTTTCTAACCGATAGGATGTTGGGCGTGTAACAACCTTAATCCTGAACGGCCCTTCCCACCCGGGGGATAGCTTGTGCAAACCATCTGTATTCTGAATACGTCGCAATACATGGTCGTCGACCATGAATAGCCTCCCCTTGACATTGCGGTTGTAATAACGGCGCACGTAAGCCAAGTACTTAGTCGTACGGGCGCAAGAGTCGAGTGCTTGCTCCTCCTTGGCTATGATATCCACTTCTCTAGCTTTGTTGGACTCGACTGCCGAGGAGGTTTCATCGACAGTGGCGCACCAGGTAGGGGTATGTGATCTGATCTTCAGGCGATCCAGATGGTTTCATTCCCGGCTTCCATGGACTTCGAGGTGGGCGTCTCCATCACCATCGGTTCACTCACATGGACCATCAGATTGACAACGTCACTCACATTCACGGGAGTAGAGCAGCTGGTCCCAGCTCTGGCTGTGATGCAGTCGGTCCCAGCATCGACTGCGCAAACCACGTCTCCAACGACCTAGATCTCGGGACCGCCCCCGGGATCATTCCAGCCGCCCATGATGAGAGCGAAGCTGATGGCCACGCCAGCGGCGAACTGGTGGCTCCCTCGCTACCAGAGGAGGCACATCGATGACTCCGATCTGATCGACATGATCAACAGCACGGGGCTGGTTTGGCTGAGCTCCTTGAGTAAGTGGAGTCCACCACTGTGCGGCTTCATGAAGAGTACTTGGACTTCATCCCGGTCTGACCACGCGACCGCAATTGTGCCAACCGACTACGCCGCACGGATCTAGATCCATCTGTGGTTGGCTATCCGCCACCTGTTCGCCAGATGGGCAACGCTCGGCACCAGCAAGGACGTACGGGTCAACCTGGTGGCTCGTGCTGACCATATTTGAATCTGGCCCCGGCCCGAGCATCACCTGCTGACCACAGAGGAGGACCACCGGCTACTTGCCGAGACCGGCCTCCTGCCATGGTGGAGCGCCATCAACAACTGCCTACACCCGTCCAGGGCACCATCGGTAGCGCCCTGCGCGCAATCAGGCTCGTAACCCGCTCCGACCAGATCCAACTCTGGCCGTTGCCTGGGCTCCGCCTCTAGTTAGGCTGGACAAGTTCATCAATGTGCATCAGCGTCAGCGCACACCCAGCCGCGCCGATCGCCACACCTGAGTAGAGCAAGGGCAGCTGCGTCGGCCATAGCAGATGCAACCTGCACCAGGGCTGACAGATCCAAACGCCCCTGGCTTGAATCATATACCCATCTTTTCGAATGGATTGAGCAACGCAGCCGATTCATACATGAGAGACCTGTGGAACGCTCCTCGTTGACGTGATGACCACCTCCTAGACCTAAATCCTGATCTGGTTCTGGTCCCGAAAGATCCAAGGCCCATGGTAGGCATGGTGGCTTTGCAGCAAATCCCTTATGGATCAGACGTTACGATCCCCAAAGACAACATCGCATCAAATCCGCTCTCTGGGCTCGACGGGACGCCCTCCATCTCGTTTGACCTTACCGAGTACCTCCTCTCCGACGAAGAGAGTTCTGAGGTCCGGGGCTAGGAGAATGTTGAGGAGGAGAGCCCAACCACGCCGGACCCTCGGACCAGTTCTACAGACCAGGCGCCAGGCACCCCTAAGACCCCACCTAGCTTCGACGGCTTGGTATTCATGGTTAGCGTGGACGAGCCTCCTGTTCCAAATGAAGCCGAGCAGGAGAGGCAAGCAAGGGAAGAACACAACACCAATTGAGAACACCAATGCTTCCTGGAGGCACAAGAAGCGAACACCGCCAAAAACAGGGGCAACGATGGTAACAGCGCAGGCCCTCAGTCGCGCCGCCTCCAACGCAACCTCAATGGTGAGTTCTACATTGTGGGGGATCAGATTGTCCATGAAACTCCCATAGCCAACATCATCGTGGCCATGGACCAGCACAACAACCTTCCCCCAAACACACCCGAGGTTGAAGCTATCCGGGATTTTCTGATCGCAGCCGAAGCACAAGTGGTTCAGCTCCGCTCTGCTAGTTCGCTGACCATGTCGCATCGATCACGATGATCCCAGCGTAGTCGTCGTCGCCAACCCGCTAAAAGTGGCGCTGACAATGAGTCCAATCAAGGAGGACCTCCACCCAAATAGCCGCGGCAGGCCAATGCTAATGACGCCCCACGAGAGGCACCACGCGATGATCAGCGCCAACATGGTAATCGCCAACATGCCAACAGGCAACAAGCCAACCGCCACGCCGAGCGCAACCAAGAAGTCAAGCAACCCCAAGATCACAATCTTCGTGGCCACCTCGACGAGCGTTACCATGCTCGGCAACACATGAGCGGACCAGCCCCATTTTCGGAGGAACTCAAGGCCATCCTGTGGCCAAAGAACTTTCAGATTGGGAATGTCAAGATGTATGATGGGCATGATGATCTAGAGCATTGGATTATGATGTATGAAGTGGCAGTCCGAGCAGCAGGTGGCTACCAGTTCATCATGGAAAACTACCTCCCGGTAGTCTTGAGCAACGTTGCCACTTCCTAGTTGCTCCGCCAGCGCATCGGTAGGATCCACAGTTGGCCCCAGCTCAAGCAGATGTTCATCGACAACTTCAAGCCCACCTGTGTGCAGCCCAACACCAAGTACAATTTGGCACAGGTGCAGCATCGCCTGAGGGAGTCCCTGCGATAGTACATCCGGTGATTCTCTGACGCGTGGAATCACGTGATCGATGTCACTCCAGCAGAAGGAATCAACCTCTTCATCACCAGTCTAGTCCAACCACGTGGTCTAGACCTCAAGAAGGAGTTGCTCCTCGAGCGACTGAGAACTATGGAAGAGATCCTCTCCATCGCCCACAGATTCTCTCATCTCGACGATAGACTGAACGAGGGGGACTCCCTTCCTCCCAACCGCATCTATCGTCGCGACGATGATTATGACTATGATAGTAACCAAGATCGCCGACCAGATCAGCGAGACGATCGCTGCAACCATCATAACAATCGTGACCCTGACCACCATGGTGACGATCGTCCTTTCAAGCATTGTTGTCGGGACGCTTACAACGGTGGTCGGCGCAACCGCAATGACTTCTCTATCAATGCAGTAAAGGGCTAGAAAAGGGCGAATGACAACGGTGGTCCTTAGTCATGATTGCCCTCGTCATCCTAGCAAGGGCCACATGCTAGGCAAGTGTCGGGTCCTAAAAGAGGCGCTAGAGAAGACGGCCAACAAAAAACCACATCTAGCTCCCAAGGCCAAGGCCAAGAACCCCATCCAGCAAGAGGATGCCGACGAGGAAGAAGCTCAAGATGCTAACCCACAGCATGCCTACATGGATCCCATGAAGAATGTGACCGCTGTCATCTTTGGTGGCAAGGTCGGACTGGAGAACGCCCGTGACAAGAAGCTCTTGACGCGTGCCATCGTGGCTATCCAGGAGACTGATGACTTCATTGCGGATGTCAAGGTGCCCGCTTGGTCCGAGCAGCCCATATCGTTCAATCACAACTATATGTGGGCCAAAATCCCCGACACCGGTCGTTTCCCACAGGTCCTTGACCTGGTAATAGACGGTGTCCGGTTTGAGAAACTGCTCATTGATGGTGGCAGCACCCTGAACATTCTGTTCTACCCGGCCTTCAAGGAGCTAGGGTTGAAGTAGGAAAACCTCAAGCCATACGAATCTTCATTTTGGGGCATCATGTCGGGCAAACCCTCATACCCTCTTGGGTAGGTTACATTGCCTGTTCAGTTTGGGATGAAGCAGCACTTCCGCATCGACCACATCACCTTCATCGTGGCTGACTTTGAGGGCATCTACCATGCCATCCTTGGTCGACCAGGGATCGCCAGGTTCATGGCGGTTCCTCATTACGGGTACCTCGTGTTGAAGCTCCCAACCAAGCAGGGTGTCCTGTCCCTATGTGATAACGTCTTCATGGCGCATGTGTGTGAGTCTGATGCTTATGCAGCTGCAGAGGTCGAGGAGTTGAAGTACGCCATGGAGCACACCAGCCTGGGTGTCAAGGAGGCACCCCCTGCAGAGCTCGAGGTTCCTGTTGGGTTTGCTCGACGACCTTCTAACAAGGTGAAGTAGCACAAGTTGATCCAGCTTGACCCGAATGAGCCCTCAAAGACCACCAAGATCGAGGCCACCCTTCCCCCTAAATAGGAAGATGCGCTCGTCCAATTCCTTCGAGAGCACATCAGCGTGTTCGTGTGGAAACCCGCCGACATGCCAGGTGTCCCGAGGGAAAAGGCCAAGCACTACCTTGACATCTCGAAGACCACAAAACCGATCAAGCAGAAAATGCGATAGTTTGCTCATGACTGCATAGCCAAGCTTCTGGCAGCAGGCTTTATCAAAGAATTGTATCACCCGGAGTGGTTAGCCAATCCGGTTCTTATAGTCAAAAAGAATAATGAATGGAGAATGTGCATTGATTAGACCGATCTCAACAAACACTGACCCAAACAGGCTTTCAATCTCCCTTGAATCGATGAGGTTGTAGACTCTACCATAGGTTGCGAGTTGCTCTCTTTTCTAGATTGCTACTCGGGCTATCATCAAATAGCCCTCAAAAAGGAGGACCAGGAGAAGACCGCCTTCATCACCCCCTTCGGTGCTTTCTGCTACACGACCATGTTGTTTGGCCTCAAGAACGCCAGAGCTACTGACCAGCAAGCCATTCAGGCCTGTCTCAAGCATGAGATTGCCGGCGACCTTGTCATATGTAGATGACATGGTGGTGAAGACCAGGGAGTCCCACACATTGATTGCTGATCTCCAGCAGACCTTCATGGTCCTCAACAACTTTCAGTGGAAACTGAATCCCTACAAGTGCATCTTTGGCGTTCCTTCTGGGATCCTGCTCGGCAACATCGTCAGCCAGGATGGCATACGCCCAAATCCCAAGAAGGTTCAAATTGTGCTGGACCTGCAACCACCAAGAAGCGTCAAGGATATTCAAAAACTTACCGGCTGCATGGCGGCGCTGAGCTGCTACATCTCCCGCTTGGGCGAAAAAGGACCTCCCTTCTTCAAACTGCTCAAGGCTAAAGAGAAATTTGAGTGGACGGAGGAGGCCGACAAAGCCTTCAAACAGCTCAAGGAGTACCTCGCGACTCCCCTAGTACTCACGGTCCTGCGAGAGGGCGAGGAGCTTCTCCTCTATATTGTTGCCACAACCAACGTGGTCAGCACCGTGATGGTGGTTGAGCGTGAGGAACCCGGGCATGTCTATGGGGTGCAGTGCTCAATTTACTATGTTAGTGAGGTTCTTAATGAAACCAAGCAATGGTACAATCATGTGCAGAAGCTGCTATACGCACTTCTGATCACCAAACGGAAGCTCCTCCATTACTTCCAAGACTACAAGGTCACCGTGGTCATGGAAGCTGCACTTGGTGACATTCTCCGCAACAGAGAGGCTAGTGGCTGTATTGTTAAATATGCATTAGAGCTCTATGAGTTCACGCTGAACTTCCGCAGTCGCAATATTGTGAGGTCTCAGGCCCTGGTCTGACCTCAACCTGCACCTAGCTGATACATCTGCCGACCACTGGAAGATGTACTTCGATGGCTCCCTGAACATTGATGGCACTGGGGTAGGGATCTACTTCATATCTCCTTCCAAGGACACGCTGCATTACATCTTGCGCATACACATCAAGGCATCCAATAACATGGCGGAGTACGAAGCGACCCTACATGGCCTTCACATTGCAGTTGAGCTGGGCATCAAATGGCTCCTGGTTTATGGTGATTCTGCTCTGGTCATTCGTCAGGTCAACAAAGACTGGGACGCGGTCATTGAAAAGCCGGACACCTATGTTACCAAGATTCGCAAGCTGGAGAATAAGTTCTATGGACTGGAATTCACCCACATACCTTGTACCAAGAACACATGTGCTGATGAGCTATCTAAGCTTGTATCATCTCGAGCTGAGGTACCACCTGGTGTTTTCGTCAAAAATCTGGTTAAGCCTTCGATCCCCGATCAGACTTACGAAGCACCTACGCCTAGTACCGCTACCGACCAGCTCATAGTGATGCTCAGTGGCAAAGCAAAAGAGGTAGAAGATAGCTACCCTGGCCAGCAAGGATCTAATGACGGTAGTGAGCAGCCGCCGGTTGCCGAATCAACCGAGCAGGCAGCACCTCCCCAGCCCAAGTGGAGAGGGCCCTTTGTCAGATTTGTCAGATACCTGAATGACCACGTTGTTCTAGATGATAAGATCAAAGCTCAATAGCTGATCTGCAGAGCCCGTGCCTACCTCATGGTTAATGTGAGCTGATGCACAAAGCTCCAAGATCTGTGATTTACCAGAAATGCATCACCTAGGCAGAGGGTTTAAAACTTCTAAAGAACATTCACGTAGGAACTTGTGGTAACCATGCGGCATCCTGGATGTTGGTCGAGAAAGCCTACCGAGCAGGGTTCTACTGGCTGACTGCCATTTTTGATGTAGAAGATTATGTGCACCGATGCAAAAACTGTCAGATGTTTGCTAAGTAGATTCATATTCCTGCACATGAACTCCAAACCATCCCGGTTGCTTATTCGTTCTCATGCTGGGGACTTGACATGATCGGTCTCTTCAAAAAGGCTCCTGGAGGGCACACGTGTGTCTTTGTACTCATCGATAAATTCTCCAAATGGATTGAGTATAAAGCCATCAAGAAAGCCTCATCCGAGAAAGCGGTACAATTCCTTGACGATGTTATCCATCGGTTCGGCATACCCAATACCATCATCACTGATCTAGGCTCTCAGTTCATTAGTGACGAGTTTTTTTGACTTTTGCGATGATAATGGCATCAAGGTCAAATACGTCTCCATCACTCATCCTCGAGCAAATGGATAGGTGGAACCAGCTAACTGTATGATTATCGATGCCCTGCGCAAATGGGTATACCGCGATGACAAGGATCTTAAACCTGGTCGGTGGCTCAAGGAATTACCTGCCGTGGTCTGGGGACTGCGTACTTAGCCCAATCGCAATGCGGGAGTTTCCCCGTACTTCATGGTGTTTGGATCTGAGGTTGTTCTACCAACCGAGGTCGTACTCCTTTCACCGCGTGTCCAGCACTACAATGAAGCAGCCTCGAACGAAGCTAGGGAAATCAATATCATCACCAAAGAAGAGATAGCGCTTGAGTCCTGTGCTCGAAGAGCTAAATACCTAGCTTCTTTGCGACGTTATTATAACCGTAACGTTAAAGGCAGGCTATTTGTGGTCGGCAACATAGTGTTACGATGAATCCAGAACACAGATGGTCTACACAAGTTGTCATCCAGATGGGAAGGGCCATTTAGGATCAAGGCTATCACACGCCCGACATCCTATCAGCTGGAGACGATGAAGGGTGTCGAGGAATCCAATTCATGGCACATCGACCACCTCATATGCTTCTATCCATAGAATAAGATATGTACCTAGTTCTTTGTTATTTGGATATTTAATACAGTTCCATTCATCGTTTTCTTTTCCTATCACAATTCTATATTTGTGCACACATCTGTCATACATGCGCCCTGCATCAGTCTCAGTTAAACTTTGTTTTCTGCCCGACAAGAACGGCTTGACAAGGCACTGTCCAGAAAACTCTTACGATGTGTCTCCACGCTACATGGTACTAGGAGATTTCAGCAGTCGCTCTCTAACGGTGCTAGGTACCTAGTGATCCAGGCGGTCCTACACTGTTCACTAGTGCATCCCTAGTTATCGACAGAGTTAGCTTGCTTCGAGGGTGGGGGCAAAACTTAATTGATGACATCTTTTCAGAAAAATGAACTATGCATAAAATATGCATCTAAAACACAAAAATAGCAAAATGTTTATCACCCGCTTAAACATGCCTAACTTGTCTGCATTTAAAGGCTAAAAAGTTTTTGAGCACTACCTGCTCGGTACAACTTATAAAAAGTGTTTTCTTACATATAAACATTGTTTACAGCCTACTGACCACCATCACCTTGTGCAGGATCTTTAATAAGAATCATGTCATCGACAAGGGCAGCAGCAGCAGGCATCGACAAAGCCTGAAGGTCTTCGGCCACAGCCTCTGATAGCTCCGGTGTGATCCCGAGCATGACTTCTACCGGCTCCACCTCCGGATATCTAGAGTGGACCACGGCAAGTGCAGTTGCAATAGCGTAGTGGCCAGCTTCTATGACAAAACCCTTAACCGCCAGCCAAAGCCTCCTGCACTGGTCAATGACGACAACCGCGTCTCCCACGGGATCGGCGGGGTGCTCTTCTCCTCGAAAGATAGCCCTTAATACAGGCTTGACATGGTCTGTCATGGCCCGCATCTTTCCTTGGAGACCGAAGATAGAGCCCTCCAACACCTAGAACTGGGCCAGATAGCATTCCCGCAGGTCTACAGCAACAAAGCAATGGTGGTCAGCATATCCTAGTCCATCCAGTACGCGGTAGACTACACACAACAATTCTATATTGTTCTACTTACCAGACAACTTGGCGATCTAAGCCTGGTCCGCCTTGGCTTGCTCCTTAGCGGCCTCCTTTTGGTCTAGTAGGCCAGCTAGCTCCTGAGCCATGGCTTCTTGCTGGCTGTTCAGTCCTACAAGAAGCGCCCATAAATACATAGCAATGATCAGTGTGGGTGAGAGAGGTCTACTTACTCTTGTTGTCCTCCTCCAGGGTTTCTACCTTGTGGTGCAGAGCGGCAATCTCCTCCTAGTGCTAGATCTCACGCTCCCGGTAGACCTGGGCCTGTGCCTACAGATCGGCTTTGGTTGCCCAGAGGGTTTTGCACTCCTCCCAGGTCATCGCAAACTGATCTATGGTCTTGCTGTGCTAAGCTTTGGTCTCCTACAGTGACTATATACACCACGAATTGCTCACTGAGTTTGCGTGTCAAAGATGAGCTCAAAACATACGAGAAAATCTCGATTAGACTATACCTTGATCCTGTCCAACAGCACCTCCACCGCGTCCTGGACACTAGCATCGATGTCGTTGTCCAAAATTTCCTCATACGACACGAGGCTATCATCCCCTAGCTTGCGTGACGTGTAGACGCGATGCGTGGGTAGGTCGGTGCGTGGCATCTTCGGCACCCTTGGCACCTCCTCGACCTTAGGAGGTGCGGGTGTACTCGACCCCTCCTGGCCCGGCGTACGCTCTGGCTGATGACCTGTCGTGGTGGTCACTGGCCTGAACGGTACCACCCGCCCCTCTGGATGCAGAGCCAGTGTCGAGGTCAGCCTGGTTGGTGTCGCAGTGCTACTGGCACCCTCTCCTTGCCTAGAAGACTATGCTACATCGCCAGTCCTCACCTACTCGACGAAAGGTGCGGTGGTCTGACTAGGTCACGGTGTCGGCGTCGTTGTCAGAGGAACACAACTGTAGGACACATTACAATCATATTTTGTTCACAATAAATACCAAATCAAGTAAATGCAAGATATGCAAACTCAATGACCCTTACCCGGCTGACCACCGGAACCCTCCTCTGAATTGTGGGACTGTTCCCCCTCTTAGAGCGCCTGGGCCCCCGCTGGTTCGGCTTGGTCTGATGGAGTTCACCAGAGAACTTGGCTCCCTGGCCTCCTCTCAGTGCCCTGACAATGAAGCCAATCCAGCTGGAGACGTGGCCACCCTGTGTGGTGCAGGCGGCGGCGATGGTGGTGGTGGTGCTGTTCTCCCGGCTTGTTCCAGTCAAGTGGTTGAAACACTATTTCCCCGCTGATGGGGAGGAAAGGTGGTGGTCCAGCCCGTACGGACCTCCTGGGTGTCGTTGTGGATGGGAGCCCTGGTGTCCTCCCCGTCAAAGGCATCTAGGCTTGATGTTTCCTTTGACGCTGGTTCAGCATCAGAAGGTCGTCGTTCGACGACTCCAGGGTGGTCGAGGCACCCCTTTTCTTGCCCCTATCTGCTCTGCCGTCTAGGCTCAACTTGCCCCTAGACAGTAGAGTAGAGGGTTTCTTCGGCTTGGCGGCCTCTGCCATAGGCCGCTTACCAACTGTTCGGCGCCTGGCCTGAGCAGCGAGGGCTTCATTGTCATCAGGGCTGGAGACATCAGTGGTCTCCCGCCCAGCTTGAGCCCTGCTTCGATAGCGGGACTCGTCGGTTCTACGCCGGTTGGCCTGCGCCTCACCCTGTGGCCATGGCTCCACCAGCACAGCAAAAATGAAGACCTTTCGATCCTGTCCAAGCAATGTTTGATAGTCAGATGATCCATGTTAAACAGACATCATCGCATACCAGTATACACTAGTCAAATCAATATGTGAAACTGGTCGGCTTACCTCTGGTGGTGGTCGAGAAAGGTCGTACAATAGTGCACGTGTTTCTGGGAAGCTGGTGGCTGGGTCGAATTTCTCAAAAAATGAGGACATATGCCGGGCCACCGTCTCGGGTGTCTTCCTCTCTCGGGTTTCTCGTGTAGGGTCAGTCCGGCCAGCATACTCATACAAGCGGTTCACCCGCTCCTTGCACGGCTGGACCCGGTGTGTCTACCACGTCCCCGCCACCAGTGCTCCATTGATAATCTTGTTGTCAATCAAGGTCAGCAGCTCGTTCACCTGATGCATCTCATCTAGAGTTGGTGGATTTGACCACTTTGAGTTGAACTCCGGCACCTGCGTCACGTCGCATGGCACTCTTCTCCCTTCCACATCTTGGCTCATATAAAACCAGCGAGTGTTCCATCCTTTGGTGGCTGATTGGTACGGGCTCCCTAGCCAGTGCGCCTTCATCCCATCGCAAAGATGCACATAGCACCCACCAGCGACTTGGGACCCTCCCGATTCAGCCCCCTTCTTCCTCAACAGAAAGAAGTTGTGAAAAAGGTTGAAGTGGTGGTCGATACCTAGGAACATTTCGCAGTAGGCAATGAAGATGGAAATGGAAAGAATGGAGTTGCTTTCCAGATTGTAGATTGAAATCATCCAATATATGCACAGGTCACGGAGGAACCCATTCACAGGTACGCCTAATCCCCGTGCCACCATATCTTCAAAAACTACAAATTCCCCATCTCGGGGACGGGGGGAATCCTCACCTCACGGCTCACGCCACGCCTCCATCTCATACGGAGGCAGCAAGCCTTCCTCGACAACCGCTTGCAATGACTCCCATGTGGAGGTCGAGTGCTACGATTATGGCCCCGGCGCATCAGTTCTGGTACTTTTCCCATCTTCTTGGTTCCCTTCCTCGCCATCTCCTCTGAAGGTGGTTGGATGCGGGGGTGAGCGGAAAGCGGCAGTGGTGCGAATGTGGACACGGCTTGGTGGGCTGTCCTGGCCCTGAGTGCACGCGTGGGCCAGGATACTTTAATTTCCCCCATGTGCACGATTGCGTATCCAACCCTGGTTGTTGCTCACGTGTCCGGTAATCTGGGGATTTAATCTCAGATTTGCTCCAAATTATATATTCCCTTCCGGTATTTATCCTAGATTTTTTCCTAAAGTCTGGGGACTGATTTTGGTAGTTCTTCACCTAGTGTTGCTTGCGAACCATGGGTTCTTGGTGTCCTTGACCCAATCGATCCTGTGACCTATTCCGAGCACGCCTGGGTACTGTGCGACAGTTTCTCACCCAGTGCTGGTTGCGAACCACGGGCTCTCGGTGTCCTTGGCCCGGTCGAGTCCGCAGCTTGTTCTGACCACACCTGGGGACTACAAGGCAGGAGGAACACGTCTAGTCCTAGGATACTGGTCTCGGTTAAATGAGTGCTATTTTGGACTTTTTTACTAAAAGGTCAATACAATATATCCTATCTTCTATCGAGCTTGGGAACTATGTGGGCCCATGTCACCTCGCGGTGACTTGGGCCTATGTTATGTCCTTAGGTTCTAGAAAGGGTATTTAGCATTTATTACACTTGGCTGGTATGTTTAACTTTTTCTTAAAAAGCTCAATACAACATTTTCTATCTTCTATCGTGCTTGGGGACTACGTGGGCCCATGTCACCTCGCAGTGACTTAGGCTTATCCTTTATCCCTAGTTCGATGTTCTTACCTCTACGGATTGTTCATGTTAGCATTCCAGTGATACTTTATGTCACATGTTAACATGGGCCCATGTCTCAGGACGTGAAAAGAATTTTTCTTTTTTTTGGAACACCATGCATCTTTCGATAGATCACCTTCCTTTACGGAAGCCGTGGTCAGGAGCAGACTTACAAACTGCTCAGGATGAAGCTTAATGGCACCAGCCTTGGTAATGCAGTCTGGTAATAACAGTTAGAAGTGTCGGATTGGCCTTCCTAACCATCATTACTTACGATATGAAAAACTATGGCACGGCACCGTGGGGTGCAACAAGAATTACAATCCTTAAGTAACAGTACTTAGGTACGCCAATCGATAGCTCAGTAAGAAATTAGAATAAATCTGCAAGCACACAGAACTCTCATTGTAGCATTTTAACCTGTGAGTATTCAGGGGTGTCGTATTTATAATTTCCCGTAGGAGGGCAATATGAATCAAGCATGGTGTAAACACGATTACTTATTAAGTGCAATGGTAGGCATAGAGTAAATAGAAATAAGACATGATATTCAAGATAGTGGACACACATCGGGGTCAACCTCAAGGATAAAAGAGAAATAAAGAATAAAAGAATATAACTAAACAAAGCAGGCATTGGTCACATATAACTATGCAAAGAACTGTTAGTAAAACATCTAATTACTAAGTCTAGAATCAGGACTAAGTCTGGGATGATAGGGAGATCCCCGTAGTTGGTCTGCCAGCTGATAGAGACTTTATGAACTCCTACTCAATATCTGAACGTGCGGGCATACTAGGGATGGACAGGGCTATCACCACCTGCCCACCTACCCCTCTACCCGTGGGATACCAAATATTCGCCAATCTCCGCATACCCGAGCACCATGCCCGTGTAATTGGAAACAACTCCTAACCCCCCATGAACCCCAACCCTTTGGATTGATAGCCTAGGTTAAGAGCAACCAAGAAGGTATGACGAACCATCACCTCATCCCTAGTTCTTCCTCTATTCATACTAATTCGATGAACGATGAAGAACGATGATGAACAAGTCAAGAACATAATACATAAACTATATACTAGATCATATATTATGCTCATAACATGATCATAACTATACTCTAGTTCATATGTATGATTATATAAGTATGATAAGAACTTGCTCATGGAGGAAAACCGAATTGTATTCATACCAAGATGATCCTTTTCCTCCAAGGAGACAAGCTCTCCTTGATAGCTCTAGCCTTGCTCACAAACTACTAATACTACTCTCCAAAATGATGTGTGTGTTTAGAAAAAGGAGATGCCTCTCTTTTATAGCTAAACTAGAATGGCTTGGCCTCCACAAATATGGAAGGAGGTGAAACCGCCTTGAGCACCACCTGAGAAGGCTGGGGCCGGGAGGGTCCACTGGGGGTGCGGCCGCCCTCGGGACCGGCGGCCCCCCTGGTGGGGCCATCTGGCCACCGCCTTCGGGTGGTCGGTTCCTCCTTGGGCCTGGACCTCTCTCGTGGTTACGATCAGGCCTAGGTATGTACCGAAGGTGGGCTCCTTTGTATTTCTTGTTTGCGCATTTACTGAATTCGACTTTTGCTTTTTGCGCTTTCTCCATTATGTTGCGTATTTCCACTTGTTGCACCTTAAACCTGTAAAACATGAATACTAGAGGTACAAGTGGAACTTGTTAGTAGTAAAGGCATATGTGCTAGAATATGTTTGTCTTTCTTCTTTTTAGTCTAAATTGGCAGTTTAGAAATGATCCATAAGGACCACTAACAAGACCCCCAAGCTTAACCTTTGTTCGTCCCGAGCAAATAGCTAAGTATGGTTGTTGATCAGGAGTTGCTACAATGCTGATATAATTCATAAGTGCCATGCCTACAATGAATCTTTCATTCACAATTTAAATAAGTTGGCATTCTATCTAGTCCTTACCTTGATTTCTCATGGGGCTTGTAGCTTCTCTAAGTTCTTGGGTGGTTGCAAGATAGAACGGTTGTAACATACTCACCAATCATTCATTCTTTGATAGATCATCTATCCGGAGGTTTTATGAATTTTGCAAAATAAAACAAGTTCCTCGAATGATTCTCTCAATCGCTCAATGTGTATGATTACCTCACCAAAGGCATTATAGTGCTGCCTTTATATCCTACCACTAAGGCTGAGTGGAGTTCTGGGCAGGTATGAAGGTGGGCATACTTACATCACTTGTGTTGCAGAGTCAAAGACCGGACCACAAGGAGATACAAGTCATACACCTTGATTGAGATGTGCAAGTGTGTGGAATGAGTATGGTGGAAACCTATCTCTAACTTTTTTGGCACTCCATGCATCATGACTCTCTTTTATTGGATGAAACAAACTTTTTTGGAGAGATATGGGCTATAAAATCATCATCACACATTTTTTTAAACGGGTATTTGGATTTTCCTTCCCGTTTGTTTTCTCATGCCTCTTGGCCTTTTTTAGCATAGTCCATATCTTTTTATTAACATATGAAGACTTCTAGATGGAGAGATGTCATGATGGCGAATGCAAGGAGTAAAAATTTTGTATGAGGAATGTGCGGCTCTCAGGGTGAGGGTCAGCATTTTTATTTGGTGGAAACTGGAGCACAACTCTTAGGGTAAGAGTGAGCGTATTTTTTTTGTGGATGGAAGGGTGCATGTTGTGAGTAACTCTCAGGGTAAGAGTCGGCTTTATTTGGTGAGTGCATGTGAATCTCAATCATGGGTATATGACCATAATCTCACTAGGTCACAGGTATTTGACCCAACTCAAAGTTTTGCAAGCAGCATATGACTAAGAGTTTATAAAAGTAGAGTATGTCATATGGCCTTGGTAGGTGTTTCATAATCATTGAGGAATTTTTGATTTTTGAATTTTTTTGTAAAAAAACTTCGGATGTCAAGTTTCTCTTAGAACAATGTCATAGTAAAGTATATTTGTACCATCTCATATCTCGCAACAACTTAGAAAAGGATCATGCAATTGCAACCCACAAGATTTCAAGTTCTTAGAATGAGACATTTTTAGCCAACAAACTTAAATCTTGAGGAATACTAAGTTATCACTTAGGCACAAATGAATTATAGACAGAGCAACTATTCATCATTTTAACAGAAGAGAAACTAACATATATTAGCACACATGGGAGTGGAATGTTTTTTTATCGTAGAAAAATAATATTACGCAATTAAAATGCGAGAAATAAAGTGCAAGAATTTAAAGATACATGTTACCTCTGTGGGGTCTCCTCCCCAAGCTAGCTCAAGGCCTAGGTCTAGGGAACTGTCCTATGGAGTGAAGGTAGGCCATGTGTGTGTCGTGCCGTCGGCGGTTTGCATCTTCAAGGTCCAAGAAATGCTGCTGGTACTGCTCGTGCCACTGAGTGGCGGTCTGAATGTGAGCGTTAAGCGTACCTTGGATTTGTCTGTTTTGCAGCTCTAGTCCTCCTATGCGTGTGTTGAGGACCTCTAGTGTGACCGGCTGTGGGTGAACAAGAGGTGGCATGCCTTCTGAATCTGAGGAATGTGCATGCTCGTGTTGCATTGATCCTCCTGCCTCATGTGACTGCTGCCACCCTGATCCTCCAGCCTCATGAGGGTGAGGAATGTGTCCCATACCATATCCATACCCGGGGGTGAACCTGGGTGTAGACATGACAGGGGACCATTCTGTCCCTGGTGTCATGGTGGGCATGGCTGGTGGTGGTGTAGGCTGTGCGGGCTGTGCAGGCTCCTCCTCTTGTACTCCTCTCCTCTGTGATTTCCTGCGGGAAACAAAACACCTGCGTGCTTCCTCCTTTTCAACAAGGTCGAAGGTGAGAGATGGGGAATTATATAAACCGAGATCCGAATTAGGTAACGGAATCTCTTTTATTTATCCCAAAAAATAAAACACCAATTTCCTTCCCGATTCATCATGTTTTAGAGTGTGGGCTTGCCCAAAATAGAACTCATTGAGCATAATGCGAGGAGTAGAAAGATAAACAATGGTATTAGCACCATGAGGATCAACACTAGCAGCAAGACGATGATGAGTGAAGTGCACATGATAGGTGTGGAAGGTTTGAAAGAATTAAGCCAACGCTTAACAAGGTCATAAATAGGAGCAACTTTAATCTTTTTAAGCACGGCATAAAGCAACTTCAACTCAACATCATAAGCATGATGTGTATCCTCTCTAGGAAAGAAAGAATAAACAATCCACTTGTGCATAAGCCTTAGAGTGGGATGATGGATGCTGTTGACATTGGGTTGGAATTTCCCAGTCACATTCTGTCCAGTCAAAAAATGCCAAAAAGTTTGGTGATGATAACCCGAGAGAGAAAAACCCAAGTCAATAGAGCATCGCTCATGAAAGCCTAAGTGTGTAGCAAGATCCTTCCAAAAGAGGTTATGCTCTCTCCCAAAGCAGTGAAAAGTAATATCATAATGACAATTTGGAAAGTGCCATAGACTTGGATAGTCAAAATACGAGATCCAAGTTCAGGCATAGGGGCAACTTGGCTCCAACCAATATTTTTGAAAATGGTATTGAATTCAACATTCATACCTATCTGCTGGAGAAGGATCGGGTCAAAGGCTGGTGTCTGTAGAAACTCGCATTCCTTGAGGAGGTTGTACGCTTGCATCTCCTGCTCGTTCTCCAAGTCGATGAAGGGGGCATCATCCTCGTCGATGGCGTGGCCTCTTGGTCCTCCTCCCCTCCTCCTTGCGGCAGGTTCTCCTCATGTGAGGGGGTGTCTTGGCTGGATCCCCTGCGGAAGCGATGGCCTAACCGGAACATGCCAAAAACCCGATTCCTGATCCCACTCATGGTGAGTGAGCTTAGCACGAGAGCTTGAGCTTGCTTTATGGTGGAAATGCAAGAGGTTCTTGCAGAATTTTCTTGCACTTTGAGCTTTGTGGAAAATATTTGGAGAGTGTTGGAGCAAGAGAGTGATGGAGGGAGTGAAGAAATGTGAGTGCGAGAGGAGTGAGGAGCTCAACCCCGGGATCCTGTATTTATAGAGCTGATCACAGACGGGGGAGTGCTCCTTGCAACGGCTAGTTGCCGTTGTCAAAAGGCCAGGCTATCAGGCCTTTGCACAGGGGGCTGCCGCCCTTGGGACCGGCCGGTCCCCTGGTGGGGCCGGTTCTGTCCCACCTTTTGGCAGCGCCCTCCAACGGCTACCCCCATGTGGTAACCAGTTATGAATGACTCCCATTCGAACTTTGCTCCAGCTTTTGATTTTCCACAAATTTATTTGAAACTTTTTGATTTTCAAAAATTATTTTAAAAAATAGGATTTGGAAAGAAAAAACTAAACTTTTAGAAGATGATTTTTATAAGATTTTTGGAGAAAATTTATTTTGGACTAAACATAGAGTTTTTATGAAACTAGAAAGAGGGAAACTCTTTTTTTTGAATGTGAGAAAATAATTTTATGAAATATATATATAAAATATATAAGTATGTATATTTATTATTTTTTCAAAAGGATAGGATACAATACCTGAGTGGGGACGCCTCCCCCAAGCTTGAATAATGGTGTGGGACCCTTCAGATAATGATTACAAAGGTATATATATTATTATATATATAATTTTTTTAGATAACTACCGATGACCTTCGGCAAGGGCTCAACGTTTATAGTCCGTTGGCAGGGCTCTTTATTGCTCTGCAGCTGCATGAACAAACTTGGGAGAAGTCTCGGGTTGCCCCAGGATTTTTCCTGTATTGTTGACAGGGATAGAAGGAGCTATTTGAGCCATCTGAGTTTCTATCATTTTGTTAAAACTTGCTTGATTTTTAATAGAAGAAGACAGAGTTTCAAGCTTGGTATTTATACTTTCACACATTTTATTATTGAAGGATAGCTTTTCGGCAAGATTCTCATTGATCTTAGCCTGTCCTACAACGAGGTCTCTTAAGGAAGGTTGGTTTGAATTGAAATTTGAATTGAAACTATTACCTTGCGGCCGGTGCTGGTTGTTCTACCCGTTATTATCTTGCTGTGGTTGGCAAAACCCGTTATTGACGTACGAAGCATCTTCTTGGGTTTGGAGAAGTTGTTCCCCAAATGGCCAACGTTCCCACAGACTTCACACATCATGTGTGAGTCCGTGGCCTAATCAGTGCTCATGGCAGGGTTGGTGGCACGATCGTCCAGCTTCTGCATCAGCAAGTATATTTTTGCGGCCAACAAATCCATCTCCTTCACGGTATGTGTGCCTTTTTGTGTCTTTCTCCCTTCTCCCCAACTCTAATTGGCCACCATCTTCTCAATGAGTGTGGTTGCATCCGCTATGGTGAGGGACAGGAATGCACCTCCAGCTGTGGCATCTACGTGCCCCTTTGACATGGCCATGAGGCCTTCATAGAAGTTTTAGAGCACGATCCAATCTTCCATTCCATGATGAGGACAGGCTCGGATGTATTCTTGAAGCCTTTCCCATGCTTCAGGGATGGACTCTAGAGAAGAGTGCTGGGAGTGTGAAATCTTCCCTCTCAGAGCACTGGTCCTGCTCATGGGGAAGAACTTGGCGAGGAACGCCATGGAACATTTGTCCCACATGTTGACAGCTTCCTTGTTTTGATAGAACCATTGTTTCACTTTCCCTGTGAGGGAGAAAGAAACAATCAGAGCCTGATACTGTCCTGTGCGACATTTTTAATGACAATGGTGTCGACAGCTCAAGGAAGAGTTGCAAGTGAGCATTTGCATCCTCACTTGGCAAGCCATAGAACTGACTTGCCTGCACCATTGAGATAAGGCCCGTACGGATCTTGAAGTTTCCATCTCCAACATTGACAGCGGGAGTGGAGTAGTCACGGAGTGTCTTGGCCATGGCGGTAGTAGCGGATGGTGCGGGGATCACCGATTCGTCTGCCGGTGGAGTAGCAGAAGAAGAAATGGCTCGAGACCTTTTCTTCCTTAGGAGTGCTTCCAGATTGTTGAGGAAGTTGTCCGGCAGAGCAAAACCGCTCATACACTATCCTATTTTCATTCCAATAAAAAGAGAAAGAAAACAGCGAAGTTAACCTGCTTAAACGATGGCTACCAATGCTTATTATGCAATCGATGTTTATGCCAGCTAGATGTTTTTGCCCTCCTCAGCAATGGCACCAGAAATGCTTGTTGGCATTTCTTAACATTACTACTAAAGATAGACTCATAAGTCCGTCCTTAATAATAACACTAGAAACATGTGTTGACATTCCTAACCACCATTATTTTAGAAAGGTAACCCTTAGACCTTAATGGCGCCGACCTAGGTAATGCAGTCTGGTAATAACAGTTAGAAGTGCCGAATTGCCCTTCCTAACCATCATTACTTACAATATGCAAAACTGTGGCACGGCGCCGTGTAACACCTCTGGTGTTATATTAACTAAAACCTGCCATGTCATCATATGCACTGCAAAGCATTCATGTTTAAGTCAACCTTAATGTGCATCAACTAAAACAAGTTTACATTTCATAGGTTGATTGAGCTTCTGTAATGTTTGGTCACATGAAATAATAAAACCCTATTTTCGAATGTCATCGCAAATGCTTAGTTTATACTCTATGTACTTGAGGTGTAAACTGTGTTTACACTAGTGTCAAGCATAGTGTATAAGTCTAAGTCCAACCCTAAAAATGATTTCCATATTTGAAATTAAATTTGGATTCCAAAGCTTATTTCTGAGTCTGGCTATTCAAATTTAAATTCAAATTGGAAATGCTATAAAAGGTTTTTCAAAAGTCAACTTGGTCAACCAAGGGTGTCATTGGGTCAATGACCTAAAAATGTCCTTGGATGATGTTTGTGATCACTAATGACCAACCAATTAAGTTAGAAACCAAATTGAGTTCTAAATTCTATTTCAAAAACCCTTATTTCAAAACCTAGTTTTATCCCCCTTTTTTGTAATTCAAAATCTATAAAGAATTTGGAGATACTCTAAAAAGATAGTTTATAGATCTTGAGAAGAGCTACAAAGTTGGTATATAAAGTTTTTCAAGTTTCCAAAAGAAATTTTAAATGAATTTGAAAATACAGTTTTCTAGCTTTTGTCTCATTTTGATTTTAAAACCATAATTCAAAAATTATGCATAATTTGAGAAAACCTTGTACATGAAAAAGGTTTTGTTTGGGCAGTTAAACATTTCATAGTTTTGAAGATTTTCAAGCTTTATTGAAAAATCAAAAGTAATTTTAAATGTTTGTTTCTAGGGTTTTATCCTCTTTTCAAATCTAAATTCAAATTTCAAAATCTAGACAGAATTTGAGGGTGTCAGTTAAAGGAAAAGTGTAGCTCTTGAAAAGTTATGCAAATTATATTTTTGGAGATTTTCAAGTTCTTATATAAATTTTGGAGTAATTTGTATTTTAAAATGGATGGCATTTCTGTAATTAATTGGAACAGCACCTAACCCTATCGTCGGCCGCCATTGCCGGCTTCTCATCACGCGCCACCGACCACCGCCGCACCTGCTCGACCGCCAACACGCTCATGGACGCGAGAAACTTCATCGCCTTCGTGTCGCTAGTCCATCCATCGACTCCGCTCTATAAATACCGTCGCCGTAGCCGAGTTCTTCTTTCTTCCCCCCGCCGCCGTCGCCGACGACCTCGCTCCGCTGCTTGAATTCGCCGTCGACGCTCCACCTCTGTCCGATTGCCCTCGCCAACAGCTCCGCCACATCCTTACAGTCATTTTGGGCTAGTTCGTGATCGCTCTCCTTGCTTGAGCCACCCGCACGCCGCCTTCTTCTCCACGGCCGGCCAGCCGAGCCGCCGTGCCATCGCCGCCGTTTGCCGCCGTCGGAGGTGAAAATATATTACCTTTAACCCCTCTATTCGATCATCCGTGTTCCACTGCTCCTGATGCGCACCTTGGTTTGTACAGCGCATCGCCGAAGACCGCCGTGACGCAGTCTTGCCATCGGAGCGCCGCCACCGCCATCACCGCCGTCGACCACAGCTCGATTCAAGCACTCCGGACCTCCATTAACGTGCGCATCAGCACCAGGGTGAGCTCCTGCAGCTATTTGCACTGTCAATTTCATCAATCTCGTATCGTAGCCGCTGGCCACCGTGGCTCGCCGCCGGCACGCCATGCCGCTTCGCCGCGTGCGTTGCCGCTTTGGCTATGGACCGGGAGACGGTGTCATCTTGTTGCCAAACATGCTCGCCTGAGTGCCCTGCGTGAGTCCGTGTGGTCGCCGTCGCCGGAAATCGCTCCGGTGAGCGACGCCGCCGCGCCCGAGCTCCGCCGCGCCGCCATGACCGCCAGCGTGGGTGCCGCCGCCGCTCTACCGCGCCGTTAGCTACCTCAATCGACGCGCCGTGTCGAGATGAGCATGTAGGGACAAGTCCGGTCAGCAGAGACCTCGCCGACGGCGAGGAATCGTCGGTCAACCGACGGCGGGCCGTCGGTCAGCGCGGGAGTACTGTGCCGATTTTCTTTTTCTATTTTCAGAAAATGATTTAAATGCTATTTTCTTTGAAAAATCGTAGTAATTCATATATAGCTCCAAAAATTTTGAAAATTTTTGTGAGTGTTCTTTATGATGTCATCTACCTAGGAAAAATATGAAATACCAAATTTGAGTACTTTTTTATATGTTAAAATGAGCCCTTTTAATTAAAAAATGGACCTTCACTGATTTTTAATAAATAAAATAATTGGCTTTTAATTATGAAATTTGTTTTGCTATCTAATTAGGCTAAGAGCTTTCTAAAATAAAATTTTGGGCTTAATTTGATAATTTAATTTTTATGCCTTTATTTAATGCTTTTAAATAATTAATTAACCCCTTTAGTTAAACTTAATCATTATAGGATTTGATTGACTTTGGGATTGATTGATGACCTTAGGTCATTAACCCTAATGACCTTTGTCACTTTAATTAATTGTTTGCGCTTATCTTAATCATGTCATTAGGGCTTAATTAACGTTATTTTATGTGTTTAATTAATTTCTTAAATGGCGTAGTTAACCCTAATAAACTTTATAAGCGAAGTTTTTTTGGCTTGCAACTTTATCGTGAAGAAAAGTTGTACTCAATTCCTTAATCTGATCATGCATCCATCGAGCATCATGTTTACTATTCCATCATGTTGAAGCATATTAATTATCGAATAGCTTCCGTTAACGGAGAGTTAACGTTGTCGCACCAGATCCCAAGGAAGAGCAGCTTCAAGAATCGGGAGTTGATCCAGAGTTTGAGACCGTCTACTTCGAACACCAAGGCAAGCCCCGGATGCATTCAAACCCTACTCTATTTATAAAAGTTTTACCGCTTCAGCTATGATATGTGCATTAAGTAATAGGAGTTGAGTGAAAACCCACCAATTGCATTACCTGTCTTATTTCCTCATTCCTTGTTACCTGCTTGGGAAGATAAGTAGTAATGCTTAGCCCTGCTTATTTATTTAGTTGTTAAAAGGCAAAAGAATGAAAAAGATGGGATTTGTTTTCTTGTTGAAATCTTGATGATAGTAATAAATCGAGTCCAGACGGCGAACTTGAATTGGGAATGGAGTCCCTCTGTAGTGTTTCCGTCTGTTGATGCCCTAGGACCCGTCCGATGGTGATCTGTCGATATCGAGAAATTAGATAATCCACATGCATGAAGTGATATACGGATGGTTGGAGCCGCGTATATCATGGAGTGACCTAGCGTGGGGCCAGAGATCCCATCTGTGTCATAGTGTGTTTTACTATGGGGTTTAAGTTCCCATGTATCTCGGTACGCTGGGCCGCAGAGCTCACGGGTGCCATGTGGTGATATACGGCTGCAGTTGTTATCCCGGTATATCGGTTCACCTGGGGTGCATCGGAGTTAAAGTCTCCGTTATTCCAGTGACCTAGGTCCCAGCTGGGTATGAAAATGGATTCGAATCGCCGTTGGTTCTCGGAGAAGAAGACTCGATCACTGTTCATCATAGTAACAACTTGAACAATGAATAAGGATCAATAATGAAGTTGGTTGATAATGGGAGCTAGCCCAAGCAACTTTTCTTTCTGTTAAGCTTTTCCGCAAAATTTCTTATCTACTACAGACTTTACCTTGTCCCTCTAGCCTGCATTTCTTGAGTCTCTACCCCTCTTTTTCATCGGGTCAGTCTTGTTGAGTACTTTTGTACTCAGGGTTTGTTGAACCCTTGTTGCAGGTGAGCTTCATGGGCAGGAGTGTTTTGCATCCTGCTGCATGATAGTCGTCGAGGAAAGCGACGACGAGTAAATATGTTTAGCTCTTGGGCAGAGCTTACTATTTGGTTTTGTAATAAGGCTACCTACTGCTACTCCACTACTATTATGGTTTGTATAATCTAAACTTATTGTTGTAGATATTTGAAACTCAGAGGTTTGTAAACTTATGTTATTGTAATTCTTTCGCTGTTTTACTCTGTGGTATTTTATTTATATCAAACTGTTGTAATACTGCAATATCTCTCTTCAACGATTGATCCTGCTCGGAAAATCGTGGATGATTCGAGATTTACCCGACAGACTTTTTAAATCGTATGGAACACAGTCATGGTTATTTGGAGTCTGTTTAGACAATAATCATGCGTGTGGGCCATATGATTTAGGAGGTTCTGCCACACGCCGTGGGGTGCAACAAGAATTACAATCCTTAAGTAACGGTACATAGGTACGCTAATCGATAGCTCAGTAAGAAATTAGAATCAATCTGCAAGTGCACAGAACTATCATTGTAGCATTTCAACCTGTGAGTATTCAGGGTTGTCGTATTTATAATTTCCCATAGAAGGGCAATATGCATCAAGCGTGGTGTAAACACGATTACTTATTAAGTGCAATAGTAGGCATAGAGTAAATAGAAATAAGACATGATATTCAAGATAGTGGACACACATCGGGGTCAACCTCAAGGATAAAAGAGAAATAAAGAATAAAAGAATATAACTAAACAGAGCAGGCATTGGTCACATATAACTATGCAAAGAACTGTTAGTAAAACATCTAATTAGTAAGTCTAGAATCAGGACTAAGTCTGGGATGATAGGGAGATCCCCACAGTTGGTCTGCCAGCCGATAGAGACTTTACGAACTCCTACTCAATATCTGAACGTGGGGGAATGCTAGTTCTTCCTCTATTCATAATAATTCAATGAACGATGAAGAACGATGATGAACAAGTCAAGAACATAATACATAAACTATATACTAGATCATATATTATTATAACACCCTGATTTAGAACTTTAAATAGTAAATGAATTTGACTTTATTTTCTGTATAGATGTTTTACATTCATAGGCCAATTATAAATGTTTTATGAACTACCTGAAAATGTGTAGTACATTAGAAACCATGCATTGTTGCATTCATGCTGCTGCATAGTGTTTGGTTGACTTGTTTGAGCTTGTTGTCTAAGCTTTGCCTTGCTTCCTAGTTGCTAACATGCTCTAACTTGTCCCCTCTAAATCCTAGACTAACTAAACCTAGTCTAACTAGCCTAGGCCAGTCCCTAGTGGACCCTGGCCATCCCCAGCCTCTACTGGCCAAGTATGGCCATCCTTGGCCAAGTAGGGCCAGCCCTAACCGGTCATGGCCAAGGCAGCAGCAGCAGTAGCCGGCCACAGTGGCCAGCACTTGCCAACAGCGGCCGCCGGCCAGCCCTGACAAGTGGAGCAGCCAGCTAGCGCACGCGCATCACGCTCGTGCTCTCAACCAGGCCCAGCACGTGCTGTAGTGCCGCCGCCGCGAGGTCGTCGCCGGCGACCATGGCCGAGGTCGCCAGGGTCGACCCCGACCGCCGCCGGTCCACGGGGTCGTTCCACAGCCGGTCCACCGGACCCGACCGCTCCCACGCCGCCGCGTGGCTGTCAGCGCGGTCAACGTCGCCGCCGCCGGCACTATTATAGAAAAGCCCCTATAGTTTTACTTATTTATGATCTTGTCCTTCGCAGTTCAAAAGTATTTAGATTTGAGTCCTGTTTTCTGCAGATATGACCCTAGTCTTGTATAGGCCATAACTTTCATGTTTTAACTCCGTTTTTAGCAAACTTATATGTTTTGGAATCTTCTCGACGAGTAGAATAGTTCTATGCTATTGTTTGATACTGTTATCATGTTTTGGTGTATTGCTCTAATTAGAGTATGTTTTCTTGCATGTGTTGCTCGTGTGTGATGATTGTGGCATATAGAGAACGAGACGTGGGTGAACAAGGATCAGCAGGACCCAGAGGATTACGTGCAGTAGGACATCAACCAAGGAAAGTGCAGGCACCTTTGATCATGTTGCGCCTATTCTCTTTTAATTAAAACATTGCATATGTCTTAAATCGGCAAACCATAGGAATGACTAGCTACTCTATCCATATATCACCTATGGGGTTTTAGATGATAGGTTTTTAGGTTGCTAGTGCTCTACCTCACCTTTCACCTGTTTAGTGAAGATGAAACTTGCTTCTTAACCTATTGGAGCCGTGGGCTCTTGGCTTCGGCCATTGGAGAAGTTGATGTTGTTCTGCATCTTTGGTTGGTGATGAGTGACAGGGGAAATGGATGCTAGTGGGACTCATGTTAACGAGGGAGTTCGTATCTCCTCCCCCTTGTGGTCATGTTCGTGGACCAGCAACCTAGAATTTTGTACATCTCCATGCTAATGGGCACTGGCTTGGTCTATTAGCAAGATTATCATAGGCAGTTGGGTGGCTTACCGACGGGTACTATAGCTATGGCGTGAAGGGTGTTACAAGTTCTAGCATGGGAGTTCTGGTTGACCCTAGACTGGGACGGCGGCTACGAGTACGTCTCTCATGTGCTTGAGACATCACGGATCGGGCTACCGCTGCCTATGACCGTGTGAAGAACCTCGTTGTGACCTCTGCCAACCTATCTCGGTAATGGGCTAAGAGGCTGATCACATGTGGTATAAAGAGTAATCACAATCTGGAGTGAAAGTGTACACGTCTGCGTAGAGTTAAAATCGATATATCGCCCGTGCTCAAGGTCACGAGTGGCCCAGATCCTCACATGACTTAGCCAAATGGTTTAAGTTGTTAAATCGTGGTGATGTTGTTTGAGGTTGCTACCTCGGGTTTGATCGGGATGGCTATCCTGTGTTCCCTTTGAGATGGCTATCTCATCTTTAAAGATATATGCTTATATCTATGATGTTAATTAAAGCATTAATTGTTACTTGAACCTTAATAAAGGGTTGGGTGTTTCAACCAATTTGATTAGAGAATAGGTTGTTTTAAGTTAAATCTTAATTGCTACATTAAAAATGCTACCATAGTCTATCTTTCAGCTGTACCTTATTTTAGCCTTCCATGTCATTACTTTCCATCTGTACTTGCTGAGTTTCGACATGGAACTCACCCTTGCTAATTCCCAAATAAAGGATGCTCAAGTGATGACTCGGATGGTGACTTCCCTGAGAACTATCCGGGATGTTAGGCGTCATGATGCTGCCGTCGAACTTCTTGTGTCGAGATGGAGTCGCTACGTCTATGTCGTTTAGTTGCCTTTCGCTTTGGACGATGTCATTTATATTCCTCTTTACTCTGATGACAGTTATGTAATAATGTTACGATGTGAACGTTATATTATTGTTTTATTCAAACACTGTGCTTATTGGACCATGTAATTTGTCGTTCATATGTGTAATTTGATCCGGGCGCACATGAAATTTTGCCTTGGTTTTAATCCTTCAAAACCAGGGTGTGACAATTATGCTCATAACATGATCATAACTATACTCTAGTTCATATGCATGATTATATAAGTATGATAAGAACTTTCTCATGGAGGAAAACCGAATTGTATTCATACCAAGATGATCCTTTTCCTCCAAGGATACAAGCTCTCCTTGATAGCTCTAGCCTTGCTCACAAACTACTAATACTACTCTAAAGATACAAGTGAGAGGTGTGAGGTGAATGACTCCAAAATGATGTGTGTGTTTAGAATGAAGGAGATCCCTCTCTTTTATAGCTAAACTAGGATGGTTCGGCCTCCACAAATATGGAAGAAGGTGAAACCACCTTGAGGGAACTGCCTTGAGCACCGCTTGAGAAGGCTGGGGCCGAGAGGGCCCACTGGGGGTGCGGCCGCCCCCGAGAACGGCCGCCCCCTGGTGGGGCCATCTGGCCACCGCCTTCGGGTGGTGGTTCCTCCTTGGGCCTGGACCTCTCCCGTGGTTACGATCAGGCCCAGGTATGTACCAAAGGTGAGCTCCTTTGTATTTCTTGTTTGCGCATTTGCTGAATTTGAATTTTGCTTTTTGCGATTTCTCCATTATGTTGCGTATTTTCTCTTGTTGCACCTTAAACCTATAAAACATGAATACTAGAGGTACAAGTGGAACTTGTTAGTAGTAAACGCATATGTGCTAGAATATGTTTGTCTTTATTCTTTTTAGTCTAAATTGGCGGTTTAGAAATGCTCCATAAGGACCACCAACAAGGCTTTGCTGGTCAGCACTACGTGGTCAGCATTCACGCTGATCAGCACTATGTGGTCAGCATCCTCGCTGGTCAGTTCTACATGGTCAGCATCCATGCTGGTTAGCACTACGTGGTCGGCATCTTTGCTTGTTGGCACTACATGGTCTGCATCTACACTGCTTAGCATGGGTTAAGGCAGTGATTCCCTCAAGATACATGGTGCTCGGGGACTAGCTGTGGGAGTATAGACCCCGTATACCCTCGCAGCCAGACTTTGGGCTGCTCGGTCTAGATGGCCCAGGCCAACAGACGAAGGCTGGTCCATCATCATCCTGATCGATGGTCCAGACAACAAGACGAAGCCCGTGGTCTGCTACCAACCAGGTCAGTGGGCGGCATGGGTGCTGAAGGCTGTTTGTCATGCAAGGAGTCTTAGTCGGTTAGATCTGTTCGTGTACTCCAAGGATATGGCATAATGTAACTGACCATAGGGAAACCCTAGATGTGTAACCTTGTCCCCCGACTATATAAGGCAGACAAGGACCCCCTAGAACGGATCTTCTAATCACTCCCTTCCTTATGATCTCATCTGATCAGAACCTTTGTACTCCAGTATTCATCAATACAGCAGCAGAGATGCAGGACGTAGGGTATTACACTTCCAAGCGGCCTGAACCTGGATAAACCCTTGTTGTCCTAGTTGTTTGTCTTGTGTCTCACATCTAGATCCTAGATCTGAGCGCGCCCTCATCGCAATCTACTACCTCTGGGTATCCCATGGTAGACTGCTGAGGAGGTTTCATCGACAGTGACGAAGGCATTCTTCTCCTGCTCCTCCTTCTTGAGGGATATTTGATGATACCCAAGTAGCAATCTAGGAAAGAGAGGAACTTGCAACCTATAGTAGAATCTATGACCTCGTCGATTCGAGGGAGATTGAAAGCCTATTTAGGGCAGTGTTTGTTGAGATCGGTGTAATCAACGCATATTCTCCATTCATTATTCTTTTTGAGTACAAGAACTGGATTGGCTAACCACTTTGGGTGATACACCTCTCTGATAAAGCCAGCTGCTAGAAGCTTGGCTACTTCTACCCTAATGACTTCCTTGCGGTCATGAGAAAACCATCGCATTTTCTGCTTGATTGACTTAGCGGTCTTCAAGACGTCAAGGTAGTGCTCGGCCTTTTTCCTCGGGACCCCTGGCATATTTGCGGGTTTCCATGCAAACACACTGATGTGGTCCCGAAGGAACAGGACAAGCGCGTCTTCCTATTTGGGGAGAAGGGTAGCCCCGATCTTCATGGTCTTCGAGGGGTCATCGGGGATGAGCTCGACCAGTTTGTGCTGCTTGACCTTGTTGGGAGGGCGTCGAGTAGAACTAACTAGGACCTCAAGGTCTGCCGGGGGTGCTTCCTTGACCTCCAAGCTAGTGTGTTCTAGGACATGCTTAAGCTCCTCGACCTCCGCTGCTGCATAGTGTTGGTTTGACACTCTCGTGCCATGAAGATGTTGCCACGTAGGGAGAGGATGCCCTGCTCAGTCGAAAGTTTGAGTATGAGGTACCCGTAGTGAGGAACAACCATGAACTTGGTAATCCTTAGTCTGCCGAGGATGGCATGGTAGATCCCTTCGAAGTTGGCCATGATGAAGTTAATGTGATCAATGAGGAAGTGTTGCTTTGTCCCGAACTAGACGGGCAAAGTGATCTGCCCCAAGGGGTACAAGGGCTTGCCCGGCATGATGCCCTAAAATGGAGAGTTGTAGGGCTTGAGGTTCTTCGGCTTTAGTCCAAGCTCCTAGAAGGATGGGTAGAATAGAATGTTCAGGGCACTGCCTCCATCGACGAGCACCTTCTCGAACCGGATACCATCGATCACCGAATGAAGGACCAATGGAAACCAGCCAACATCGGGGAGTTTGGCCCACATATCATTCCGGCTAAATGAGATGGGCTGCTCGGACCATGAAGGCACCCAAACGTCGGTGATGAGGCCATCGGACTTCTGGATAGACGTGATGGCCCGTGTCAGCTGCTTCTTGTCCCACGCATTCTGTAGCCCAACCTTGCCATCGAAGATGATGGCAGCAACGTTCTTCATGGGATCCCTGTAGGCATGCCATGGATTAGGGTCTTGATGCTCCTCCTCATCGGCGTCATCCTCGCAGACAATGTCTTTGGCCTTGGCCTTGGGGGCTGGACAGGGCTTCTTGTTGGTGGTGATCTTGAGTGCGTCCACCAGAACTTTGCATTCACCCAGTGTATGGCCCTTGCTGGGGTGACGAGGGAAGTCCTGTCTAAGGACTTTGTTGAGCTCCTGGTCATGCTCTCGCTCCTAGCCCTTTACTGCATTGATGGAGTCGGTGTCACGGTTGTGATTGCACCGACTACCATTGTAGCCCTCCTAACGACAGCGCTTGAAGGAACGATTGTCATCACACTAGTCAGGGTCATGATTGCCATGGTGGTTCTCGCAGCAATCTGGACGATGCCCTGGTCGGTGGTCCTGATCACTGTCATGGTCTCGGTTGTCGTCGCAGTGATAATTGCAGTTGGAGGGGTCAATGTCGCCTTCGATCAGCCCATCGTCTAGATGGGCGTATTATTGGCAATGGAGAGGAGTTCTTCCATGGTCTTTGGTTGCTTAAGAAGCAACTTCTTTTAGAGATCCAGACCACGTGGTTGGACTAGCTCGGCGATGACGAGATCAATTCCCTCCATTGGGGTGACATCAGTAACATGATTCCACGTGTCTGAGAAACGCCTGATGTACATCGTGACGTCGCCGATCCGGAAGCTTTTTTGCTAGACCACAACCTTGAAGCATTCAGAGAATGGTACTAGTTCGCTCATGTGCCAGCGAGCACGGTAACGCTCATCGAGGTGGTCACTGAGGTTGGAGCCTCGATACTACTCAACTTCCTACTCGGCACGGAATTATCGTCGCGTCACCGGTTGTCGCGCTGGCGATTGCCGCGCTGGTCGTCGTGCAGGCCGTTGTTGTTGTTATCCTAGCGTGGTAGCTCATTTGGAGGGTTGCGCCCTCCGTGATTAGAAGAGTTGTTGGTGGTGCCTTCTGTAGGTTGGTTGCGGTGGCTGCGGTTGCACCGCTGGTGAGACCGATGGGATCGATATGACATGGTCATAGATCCGGCCTCTCATAATCAGTTCACCCAATCTTCGGTGGCTATCAGGTGATCGATGATGGCTTCAGCCCTGGGAGTCCCAGGGGAAGAGTCATCATCAGGTGTCTGGCCATGACTATATTTGCCGTGGGGGTCTCATGGATGGGAATATCCCCGACCATGTCGAGTTCGTTCTGGAGATCGTGATAGAGACGACGCGGCCTAGGGCCATTTGCACCATTCATGGTGTTGTCTTCCTGCTGTTGCTCTTTGAGTCAGCACTGGTCATGGTTGTGATTGCCTCCCTCTCTGTCCCGTCTCTCCTGAGAGGTTTCGTTCGGAACGGGAGGCTCATTGTTGCTGATCGTGAAGATTGTGCCACTGAACCCAAGATGGAACTTGGGAAAATCCAAGGTCAGATCTGGTGGCAGGGTCTATGCTCAGCGCTCTGGTGTGATTGGGGTCACGTCCTCATCAGGGTTAGAGCGGAGGTACTCAGTATAGTCAGAGAGGTCGGAGGACGATCTCTCAGTCTGGGCCAGCAGATCAGAAACAGTGCTGCTCTCTGGGACCGTATCAGAAGTGGTCGGATTGAGCTCCTTCGGGGTAACCATGTTGACCACATGCCTTGGATCTTCGGGGACCAAAACCCTAGATGGATCTAGGTCCAAGAGGTGATTGTTACATCACACGGGGGCAACCTGCAGGTTCCTTGCAAAGGAGGCAGCTACATTGTCCATGCCATGCAGAAAGACAGCTTGACGGCTTGGAGGAGCATTTGGGCCCGCTGGTGCTAGACCAGGAGGCTATGGGTGTTGTGTGTGGTGTTCTTGTCTCTACTGTGCTTGGGACATGATCCAATTCGAGACTAGACGAGGCGGCCGATCAGCATGGTTTAGGAGGTCGCGCCGACGCTGATGTACATCGATGAATTCATCTAGCCTGACTGGAGGTGGAGCACACACAGCGGCCAGACTTGGATCTGGATGGCACTAACAACGGACCTAGTTGACAGGTCCTCGCCGCTGCTACTGGTTGGAAGGTGCACCTCCTCAACAAACAGGAGGCGGTGCTCGAACCACGGCGAGATTCGAATCCTGGCGATGCAGGGGGCCGGCTTGGCTCGGGCAGCCTTGTCGACGTGGTTGGTTGTGACTGGGACCACCCTGCTGGCGAGCAAGAGGTGGTGCTTGGGCTGCAGGCAGATTTAGATCTGTACAACATGAGTGGTCAGAACGGTTCGTACGCCCGCACTGACGTGGAAGGACAGGGGTAATATCTAGATCTTCATGAAGTCATGCGGGAGCGGACTCCACATAGTCTAGGATCTCAACCAGGCTTGCTCCATGTCAATCAATCTTCTCGATCAGATCACAATTATCGATGTACCTCCTCTAGTAGCGAAGGAAACGGCCAGTCCACTGCTGGCGTGACCACCATCTCTATGACCGTCATGGATGGTGTGAATGACCTCAGGGTCGGCCCTGAGATCGGAGTCATTGGTGAAGAGGTTGGTGCAGTTAGTGCTAGGACCAGCTACGTCCCAAACGGTGCTGGGACCAACTATGATGCTCCCGTGAACGCGATGGACGCTGTTACGTCGAAGGTCCAGGTGAACGCCCCGACGGTGAAGTTGATGCCCGCCTCGAAATCCATGGAAGCAGGGAAAGAAACCATCTGGCTGGCCTAAAGATCAGATCGCGCACCCCCTACCTAGTGAGCCATTGTCGACGATATTTACTTGGCAGTTGTCAGTGTCACGACCCCGGGGGCCTAACACTGACGAGTTACTACGTGTTGCGTGCTCCCTAATTCGGAAGGTGATGCAAGAAGAACACACAATTTTTATCCTGGTTTGGGCAAAGATGGCCCTATGTCCAGTGGGGGAGGATGTCTTGTATTACCTTGCACCGAAGTGCTTGTACAGGGGGATACAAGCGAGAGTGTACGAGGAGGAGTGGGGAGCAAGGCCTAAGTCTAGGAACGCTAGCCCTACACCTTACTGTGTGCATGGTGTGTCTTAGAGAATTCAAGTCAGTTCCTCCTTTCTCTACAGCTAGACCTGCGCCCCCTTTTATAGGCCAAGGAGGGGCATGGGTGTACAGGAAACCCTAGGGGCGCTGCCCTTGGTAGTTCGATCGTAAGCTATGATGTCGAGGTGAGATGCCGATCACGCCGTGAGTATAGTAGAAGTGTGTCTCAGGCGTGGGTTGTCCTGTGCCGATGTGCTCGGAGTTGATGGCTGTCCTTTATGTTTGTCATGACGACGCCCACAGGTGGTCAGTGAAGGACTCGCGCCCATGCCTAGACGTGTAAATCCCTATAGATGTCATGTCGGGAGTCGTTGGAACGCTGACCGAAGGCATCGAAGTCCGACTCGAGGGGCGGTCGAGAGGGGTCAAGGCCTGGATGGATAAGGCCAAGCCCCGGGAAATGTGGTACAGATATTGGTAAATGTGCCTCGAGGGGGTGCCTGATAGCGTACAGTGCTCGGTACGGCATCGTAGCATAGTACGAACCACTGATTCCCCGGGTATGGGTGATAAAAGGAGGATTTGACCACTGTACCCGGCCACTGTGACCGCGCTATAGCCATGAGGTTAGGTAGGAGTTGGTGGATGCATTTATTGCCCTAGATCCATACAGGGAGTAGGCAAGCCAAAGGGGGAGTGGCAATCGATGGGGGGTCGTTCGCCCGCATGGAGGTCCGTCAATCGACCGGGGGTCATCCGCCCACGTGGAGGTTCGTCACTAGACAGGGGGTCGTCTGCCCGCGTGGAGGTCTGTCATTCAACGTGGGGTCGTCCGCCCACGCGGAGGTCCATCACTCGAAGGGGGGTCGGCCACCCGTGATGCGCTCCGTCACCCCGACGGGGGGTCGTCCACTTGGGTGGGCGTCCGTCATTCGGGGCTCCCCATCGAGTGGGATATGGTCTTGACTTGGATGCTACTCGTGGGTCGGCCTAGCATCGCTCAATGTACGCTAGTGGACCTTTGTCCCTTAGGCTAGTTGTAGGCTTGTTTGGGTTTAATTGTTCGGGGGCAAACTCTCCTGGGTTGAGGTTTAGGGTACACCTTACCCAGGTACCCGACAGTAGCCCCTGAGTCTCTGTGCTTGTGGTCGCACTCACGCAGAGGCTCATGAACTGGAGTCATAGCATATGTCATTCTCTGAAGGGTGTGCGGTGCGCAAGCGCACCTTTTCGGTGTAGCCCCCGAGGCCTCGGAGGAGTAGGATACTCCTCGGAGGGCTTTATGAGCTTTTTATTGAGGGGTGGTCGAGTGGTTAAGCCCCGAGCATGCGTGAGCTTTTTTCGTCGAGGCCCACTTCGTAGTGGTTGGGTGCCATGGGTACTTTCCTCGGGGATTAGGCATAAATGAACTAGAGTCGTAGCCTCAATGCTTTCCGATGGGTGCGTGCGAGCGCACCTTTAGGTGTAGCCCCCGAGGCCATGGAGGAGTCGAAAAACTCCTCCAAGGGATTTTTAGGCATGCAATAGGGGGAAGCTCGAGTCTTTTAGCCCCCGAGCGCATTTGCCTCCCTTTTGTCGAGGGGTCCCATGCGTTGTCGAGCCCCCGGGTGGTTGGTTCCCCTTTCGTCGAGGCCACCCGGTTGCGAGTGAGCCCCTGAGCCTCTTTCGTCGAGGTTGATCAGGAACAAGCCCGTCTTTTCCTTTCAACCCTCGCGCTCCTTTTCGACGGGAGGAGGGGTGAAGAGCGCCGTGCTACCCTTGTTTGGGTGAGCACCGACGTCCTCTAGTGAGCTATTAGTGGGAAATTCAAGTGAGAGGTCATGCCCCATTCGGTAGGGGGTCGACAGGTGGCCACGAAGGCACTCTCATCGAAGCTAACAAATGGACACATGAATTCCAAACCCATTCGATAGGGTTCGATAGCTCGATGCCTCCCTCCGAGGGGATTCCATAGTTGTCCTTTCGTTTTGCCTTAAATATGCCCGAGGGGCCTTTCGAGAGTTCATTCTTGAACAAGGGACTCGTATCGTCTCCCCCCCGATCATCTCTGACTCAGATACTCGAGAGCGGCTGTCGAACCCTAATTGAGGGCCAGCCTTCGCTTCCTTGTGATTTTTGTGGGGCCAGGGCCCACGTTCCTTACTGTGGAAGGAATTGTCCATGAATTACTCCTCTCATCCGCTGGGCCTGCCTTTTGAGGTAGGAGTCGGAACGGCGCAGTCATGGGGGGCGGGGACAACGGCTAGAGACCGAGCATTCGACGCGTGTCCTACAATCACCTCGGTCTATGATGACTTCGGTGTTGATGCCAAGGCAGACATTGAGGATGATGTGCGTGGGACCTCCCTCACCAACCGGTTGTACGAGCTCAGTCGGTTCGCGAGGGAGCAAGTCCGGAACACACTCCATGTCGGTGTGAAGCGGGCAATGGCGATCGTCTGCTTCGGCTTCACTTACGACACAGGGGTGGTCTCCCATGGCTTCGTCCGTGACCCCAGCAGGACTGACGCCGAGTACGAGGAGAGGCACATGGCCTTGATTGAGGCTGCTGAGGAGCCCGACGATCGGCTGGCGAAGCTATTCGAGCCCAAGGTCCTTCCTTCCAGCGCTAACGACGAAGAAGCCGGCCTGTGAGCCAAACTGGGCAAGAAGGCCTGAGTAATAGGTTAGATTTTGACTTGTGTAGATGTGGCCTCGAGGGCCTTAAAACATGATGTTTATATGCATTTTGAATGCTTTTGAGTTTGAGTCTATCATTCCTTTTCTGCTCGAGTTGAGTTTTTACGCGGTCATCTTAGCGCACGGGTGCATCCTTCAATGTGGGGTATGAGTGCAGGTACCGTAGCTCGGAGGCATAGGCGATCTCATGTCTCAATGACCCCTCAGCCTTAGGGTGCCCTTGTGGCTTTGTCGACTATGTAAGAACTCGCATCGAAGCATATAGGAACGTTAGACATTGATTTTTTGACATTGTGTGCTTTTACTAAGTCTTCTTACCGCATGGCTATGCCCCTTGGTGTGAGGGAATGAGTGGAGGTACCGTAGTGTGGACGCATGGGTGATCTTGCTGCTCGACAGCCCTTCAGCCTCAGGGTGCCCTCACGGCCTTGTCGACTATGTAAAAGAATAGACATCGAGTTTTGAAAAAATGCGTGAGTTTTTAGGAACTTTGGGGGGTTCCCCCCTTGTAAATGTGGCCTCGAGGGCCTTAAAACATGATGTTTATATGCATTTAGAATGCTTTCGAGTTCGAGTCCGTCATTCCTTTTCTGCTCAAGTTGACTTTTTATGCAGTCATCTTAGCGCACAGTTGCATCCTTCAGTGTGGGGTGTGAGTGAGGTACCATAGCCCGAAGGCGTAGGCGATCTCACGGCTCGACGGCCCCTTGGCCTCAGGTGTCCTCATGGCTTTGTCGACTATGTAAGAACTCGCATCGAAGCATATTGGAACGTTAGACATTGATTTTTTGACATCGTGTCTTAGCACGTGGTTACGCCCCTTGGTGTGAGGGAGTGTGTGGAGGTACCGTAGCATGGACACGTGGGTGATCTCGTGGCTCGACAGCCCTTTGGCCTCAGGGTGCCCTCCTGGCCTTGTCGACTATGTAAAAGAATAGACGTTGAGTTTCAAAAAAACATGTGAGTTTTTAGGAACTTCGGGGGTTCCCCCTTGTAGCCCCCGAGGGAGGCTCGACTCTGTTAAGGCAGAGTTGAGGCCACCTTATGCATGTGAACAAAAAGTTGAACTTGTAAATGAAAGTACATCTTATTCATTCATGACATGGGAAAAAAGGTTTCAAAGCCCTAGGGGTGAGAGCGACGTAGTTGTTCGATGTTCCATGCGTCATTGAAGGTTTTGCCTTTCCCATTGGCTAGCTTGTAGGTTCTGGGCTTCAACACTTCTGCAATGATGAAAGGGCCCTCCCATGGTGGAGTTAGCTTGTGGCATCGAAGAAGGCGCCAACAGCCTCCTCTCCAGCAGCGTAACTAGCAACGATGTCCGTCAGCTCATCGGCGGTCTTCGGGGGGTTACACCCCAGCTCTCGAACCAGCTCCTTGCAGGTAGTCCTGGCAATAAACACCAGGATCATGTTGTCGTCAGGGATATGGGGGAGTTCAGTGTGTTTCTTGGAAAAGCGTCGAGAAAAATCACAGAGGGACTCCTTGGGCTTCTGCTTGTAGCTTCGGAGGTCCCACTTGTTGCCAGGTCTGCACGTAAGTTCCCTTGTAGCTTCAGAGGGGCTTCTGCACGTAAGTTTCCTTGAAGTTCCCCTCAAACACCCTGACAAGGTCGGACGAGTCATGGATCTAGAAGTTCCTCGAGCCACCTTCTGGTGATGTTCGATAGGAACAGGGGGAGCTGACGGATGATGGCGTGATTGTTGTGCGCCCCGCCCAACTGGCATGCCAGCCTGAAGTCGGCTAGTCATAGCTCGGGCTTGGTCTTGCCATTGTACTTGATGAGGCTTGTGGGGGGATGGAAGGGATTTGGCAGCAGCATCCTTTGAATCATCTTGCTGAAGACTCGAGGGCCCAGCGGCTCGAGGGACCAGTGTCGGTCCTCATCACTGTCATAGCGCCCGCCCCTGTGTGCACTGTAGCCTCGCGCCTCGGCATCACCACACTTGCGTCAGCAATTCTCATTGATGTCGTAGCGCGTGTTTTGGGGCTCACAGTTGTCTTGGATGTGCTCATGGATGGGGATCACCTTCTCGGGCCGGGGGGCATTCACTTGGTGGACTGAGCCCTCCCTCTCGTGTCGAGAGGGTTTAGGGGTTGCTCTGAGGCCACCCCTTGATGTCTCAAGGCCGAGCTTTCTGCCTGCTGTGCTGCAGTTACCTCGAGGAGGCCCTGAACCTGCTACTGGATGCTACGGGCCTCAGGATTCGAGGGGGTCATCATATTATAGAGGAGCATGGTTGTCGTGATGACATTCTGACTGGCACAGTTGAAGAGCGGGCGCTCGACCGCTCCCTCCCCAAGATCTACCGGTGGACTTCTCGGGCTCTGGCTCGAGCCCTTCTACCTGGCGGTGTCTGCGCTCCTACTCGAGGGTCCACTCGAGCTGGCACAGACGCTCCCGGTCTTCGTCGAGCTTGGCTCGCATGTCCTGGACTTGTGCGAGCTGGGCATAATGGGCATCCTGAGGCAACCGTGCGTCGCTTGGCGCGGCTGGTGGCTGCTCCTCCTGATCTGCCATGACGAGGGTGCCTTCTGGCACAGCCACAGCCATGACTGTAGCCACGAGGTCGATGGTGTCGGCGCTCGACGCGATGGCTTCATCGATGTGGAAGCACTCGCATGTGGGGTCATAGTGGTCGGAGTTGGAGTCAGGGCCGCCGGAGTAGAAGATGGGGACCCCGTCGTTCCTCCTCCAGCTAGCGTCGCATCGTGCCGAGGGTGTAGTGCCTTGGGCCAGGAGTCTCTGAAGACTCTAGGTGCTCGGAGGTCGGTGTGGAAGTCAGCACATTCATGGCGGTGCGAAGGAGGTCCCTCGGGAGGTCCTCGTACCCGCTCATGTCGGTGCTGACCATGGAGGAGTACGTCTTTGTGGCATTGTTGAGACCGAATGGAAATGGGTGTCGAGATTTGAACAGCCCCTATTTAAGTGGGTCGGGTGGTGTCGGGGCCGTGTCTGCTGGAGAGGCCATCCCTGACCCTCTTGATGAGCGCGAGGTGAAGCTGAAGCCTGAGTCATCGCGGTGCTCCTCTGACACGTCCCTTAGAGCAAACTTAGGTCCGATAGGTTCCCAACCAGGGACCCTGCGTCACTGGTCGGCCGCGGGGTTCCCGTGGCGGGCATCGTCTCGCCCGCGTGAGGATGATGGTTACGCCAGTCGTGCCTCCTCCTGGTGGTGGAGGCGTGATGGTGGGATCGGCGTGCGGCCCTTCCTGTACATAGGGGCTCGCGATTGCCTCCGCTCAGATCTCTGACCGAGAGGAGGACCATGTCATAGCCTTGCTTGAGTGACATAAACTCCAAGCTCCCGAACCAGATCACCGTGGTGAACGGGTGCAGTGGGATAGAGTCGGCCATCCGAAAAATGGTGAGAAACACTGGTGACACGCAGAGCCCCCTACCTGGCACGCCAACTATCAGTGTCACAACCCCAGGGGCCTAACACCAATGAGTAACTACGTGTTGCGTGCTCCCTAATTTGGATGGTGATGCAAGAAGAACACAATTTTTATCTTGGTTCGGGCAAAGAAGGCCCTACGTCCAGCGGGGGGAGGATGTCTTATATTAACTTACATCGAAGTGCTTTTACAAGGGGATACAAGAGAGAGTGTACAAGGAGGAGTTGGGAACAAGGCCTAAGTCTAGGAATGCTAGCCCTATGCTTTTCTGTGTGCGTGGTGTGTCTTAGCAAATTTGAGTCAGTTCCTCCTTTCTCTACAGCTAGCCCTGCGCCCCCTTTTATAGGCCAAGGAGGGGCATGGGTGTAGAGGAAACCCTAGGGGCACTGCCCTTGGTAGGGCGATCATAAGCTATGATGTTGAGGTGAGATGCCAATCACGTCATGAGTACTGTAGAAGCGTGTCATGGGCGTGGGTCGTCCTGTGCTGACATGCTCGGAGTCGATGGCTATCCTTTATGTTTGTCATGACGACACCCGCAGGTGGTCAGTGAAGGACCCGCGCCCATGCCTGGATGTGCAAATCCCTATAGACGTCACGTCGGGAGTCATTGGAGCCCTGACCGGAGGCATCAAAGTCTGACTCGAGGGGTGGCCTAGAGGGGTCAAGGCCTGGATGGATAAGGCCAAGCCCCAGGAAATGCGGTACGAATATTGGTAAATGTGCCTCGAGGGGGTGCCTGATAGCGTACAGTGCTCGGTATGGCATCATAGCATAGTACGAACCACCGATTCCCCGTGTATGGGCGGTAAAAGTAGGATTTGACCGCTGTACCTAGCCACTATGACCGCGCTGTAGCCATGAGGTTAGGCAGGAGTTGGTGGATGCATTTATTGCCCCGGATCCATACGGGGAGTAGGTGAGCCAAAGGGGGAGTGACAATCGATGGGGGGTCATCCGCCCACGCGGAGGTCCGTCACTCGACAGGGGGTCGTCTGCCCGCGCAGAGGTCCGTCACTCGACGGGGGTCGACCGCCCGTGATGCGCTCCATCACCCTGACGGGGGGCGTCCGCTTGGGTGGGCGTCCGTCATTTGAGGTCCCCGTTGAGTGAGAGATGGTCTTGACTTGGATGCTGCTCGTGGGCTGGCCCAGCATGGCTCGATGTACGCTCATGGACCTTTGTCCCTCAGGCTGGTTGCGGGCTTTTTTGGGTTTAATTGTTTGGGGGCTAACTCTCCTGGGTTGAGGTTTAGGGTACCCCTTACCCAGGTACCCAAGAGCAGTCTATCACAAGATACCGCAAGGTAGTAGATTTGTGGTGAGGGCACGCTGAGACCTATGAACCAGATGTGAGATGCAAGACAAATGACCAAGACAAACAAGGGTTTATCCAAGTTTAGGCCGCTCGGAAGCATAATACCCTACGTCCTACGTCTCTGCTGCTGTATTGATGAGTACCGGAGTAAGGTTACTGTCACACCCTGGTTTCCAAGGAAGACTAGAGGTCATCATATGTGTGCCCAGGAAGTCCACACATACAACAGAAAACAGATAAATATCAAAAACCATGTATATTATAGTGGAAACATATATATATTTAACACTGACACTTATCAGAGTAACACGAAACATTGGCTAAGACTTCTCTTCAGTCTTCATTCTCCTCAGGGACTGTTGACTGGGGCTTCGTATGCCAAACACTTCCAATACCCAACTTCTTTATCCTTCCTTTGAGAAACACTTTACTACAAACTATAGCAAGGGTGAGTTCCATGTCGAAACTCAGCAAGTACAGGTGGAAAGTAATGACATGCATGGCTTATACGAAGGTAAGGCTAAAAGGTAACCTGCGATAGCATTTTAAATGTAGCAATTAAGATTTAACTTTGCAACCAATTCTCTAATCAACTTGGTTGAAGCTCTGAACCCTTTAATTAAGGTTTAAGTAACATTAATGTGTCATTTAGCATCATAGATATAAACATATATCATTAAGCAATATTAAACATGAGATAGCCATCTCAAGGGAACACAGGATATCCATCCCGATAAAACCCGAGGTAGCAACCTCAACAACATCACCACGATTTCACAGCTTAAACCATTTAGCTAATCATGCGAGGATCTAGGCCGCTTATGACCGTGAACACGGATGATATACCGATTTTAACTCTGCGCGGAGGTGTACACTTTCACTCTAGATTGTGATTACTCTTTTTGCCTGAGGGGATCAGCCTCTTAGCTTATTACCGAGATAGGGCAGCAGAGGTCACAACGAGGCTTTTCATAGGGTCATAGACAGTGACAACTCTCTAGCCTTGAGTCCAAGCGTATGGGTGACTTTACCATGAGGCCGCCCCCATCACGGATCCCGAGCCCCTCCCATACTACAACTTGTAAACAAACCCCAGCGACCATAGCTATAGCCACCCGTCGGTAAGCTGTCTGACCTGCCCATGATGGTCCTGTTAATCGACGAAGCCAGTGCCCATTAGCCTAGAGATGTACGGAAGTCCCAGGTTGCCACTCCATGAACAGGACCTTAAGGGGGAGGAGATACGGATACCCTCATCAACATGAGTCCCACAAGCATCCGTTTCCCCCGTCTTTCACCGTCAACCAACGATGCGGAACAGCATCAACTTCTCCAACGGCCGAAGCCAAGAGCCCACGGCTCCAACATATTTTAAGAAGCAAGTTTTATCTTCATTAGGCAGGTGAAAGGTGAGGTAGACACTAGCAACCTACTGACCTATCAACTAAAAACCCCTATAGGAGATATATGGATAGAGTGGCTAGTAATCCCTATGGTTTGCCGATTTAAGACACATGCAATGTATTAAATAAAAGTGAATAGGTGCAATATGATCAAAGGGTGCCTGCACTTGCCTTAAATCCAAAGTCTAGCTGCTCTTCTGGCCTCTAGCATCAGCTACAATTGTCGGTCCTCAGCTCTTAGTCTTCAGCGTTAACAAACCGCTCGTCGTCTAGTCGCAGCAACCAAGCAACACAAACATACAAACAAAACAGAAAAGACTAAGAACAATAAACCAACCAAAGGGGAAGCTAAAGACACAACAGTCTAAATGGAAAAACTCGGTGCTACGATCGTAAGAGCGCAAGAACGACAAACGATGGAGCTATCATTAAAGAGAACATGACTATTAAGGTAAATGCAACATAACAGAGAGATAAACTATAATATTGATTCCTTTTATTAAATAAAGCAAGGTATTGGACATTTACGAGAAAACATAGAGTTAACTCAATTAAATTACAAAGCAGGGTTAAACCTTAGTCATACTTTATTTATAAGCTATTATATTATCTAAGCCAATTAAACATTCATAAATTATAAAGCTTAGAACAGGTGAGAGCATTAAAGAAACATCATATGCTTAAAGATTAACCTAAACAGGACATAAACGACAAGACATGTTGATATTAAACTTAGAGCATTTATGATTCAAGGTTGAACTAAACAAGCCATTAATGAAAAGGCATTATTGCTGAAATTAATCACATTAGCATAAAAGGACGATGTGAATATAAACTAAGTTACTTTTATAAATTATAAAGGACATTGAGTCGTTATTAACCAGGTTAATATGATATAACATGTGAGAACACTTAACGAAGCATGACATGTTTCTAAGGTAACTCTAAACAAGTCATAATTAATAAAGAAGCATTTAAGTTGGTACTAATCATATTGACAGGCATGTATGAAAACTCAAGGTACAAACCTAAATTACTTTTATACCATAGAGCACACATTAATTAATAAACAAGATTACTTACATAACACATGATGTGACAAACATTATTGATAACAAGCAATATACGTTGACGTGATCGCAACACAAGGACAACAAAAGCATAGCCCTAGGTTGCTTTTATTTAGTTGAGCATCAACTAATTATTACATAAGTGAACAAGATTAAATGCATAGACATATGACATCATGAAGATCATTGCTAAAACAAAGCTTAAGGCCGACACGGTCATAACACAACGAGATCAGAAATATAAAACCCTAGATTACTTTCAATTAGAAAACTATTAAATAAATATTAATCAAATTGCATTTAGCCAAATAAATTAAAAAATTAGTGACATGATAAATTTTACTACTGCTGCGTAGATCGTGATGACATGAAACTAACGCAACTGGAATCGCTCGAATCGGAGTTAAAACGGTGAAACGACGGGGATTATACGATCAGTGGCAAAACTATAAATAAATCACTTTGTGGCAAAGTCATAAATACCTACTCTTCTACCTCTTTCCATCTTCCTCTTCAGGTCATGGCCATGGCAGCCAGGTTGCAGCTCACACCGGGGAAGGGGCTTTGGCCCTAGCCTGCTGGACGGTCGGTGGCGGCCGGCTGCGGCCTGCTACGGCCGGCGGTAGCCTGCTACGGCCGACGGCGACCGGCTGTGGCCTGCTACGGCCAGCGGCGCCGGCCCGCTGCAGCCTGCTATGGCCAGCGGTGGCCAGCTACCGCGCGTGGGGGAGGGAGGACCACGGCCCTCGGCCGGGACTTGGCCGGCCAGCAGCGGCTGGCTGTGGCCGGCTACGGCTGGCTATGGCTAGCGACGGCTGCCTGTGGCCTGTGGCGGCTGGTTGTGGCCAACAACGGCTGGCTGTGGCTGGCAGCGTGCAGCTAGGGTTTGCGGGTGGTAGTGCGGCTCCTTCTAGGGTTGCCAACGAGCTGCGGCGCACGGGGCTGGCCCTCTTTATAGCCGGTGGGGAACCGGTGGGGCTGAAGCCACTGGGCTTTGCCCGTTGGGCCGGCTGCGGCTACCTATGGCCGCTAGTGGCCGGCTGGTGCTCGCTGTGGCCGGCCATCGTTGGCCGTTGGTGGCTGAGTGTGGCCTAGGTGGCTGTTGTTGGCCAAAGTTGGTCAGATGAAGCTAGGTGAGGCCAGGAGTGGCCCAAGCAAGGTAAGAGCTGGCCAAAGCAAGCTAGGATGCCTTGAGGATGGCAAAGGGTTGCTAGACCGGACTACTGCTGGCCTTACTATGCCGCTGATGGCCAAGTTTGGCCACTGGTGACCGGCTGCGGCTACTGCTAGCCTGGCCGGGGTGGCCATGGCCGGCTAGGGCTGGCCAGGACTGGCCAGAGCTGGCCAGTGAAGGCTAGGAGAGGCCAGAGCAAGCTAGGTCAGGCCAGGATAGGCTAGGGTAAGCCAGGGATGACTGGAGCTTGGTAGGGGATGGTGTCTAGCTCGAGCGGTGGCCAACACTATAGAGAGAAATAAAATCTTTTTTTTACACCAGTAAAACCAAGCAAAGCACCAAGCACAAACCCATTCAATTATTTTCTAAAAAAAATATAGTAAAGCACATTTTATTTGGTGCTTTCTATTAACAACCCAAAACACAAATTTTGGAGTGTTATAGATCTACCCCACTTAACATGAATCTCGTCCCGAGATTCGAAGAGACTTAAGAGAAAGAAGACAAAGTAGGTTATAAAGTTGCTTTGGCACTTACGAGATAAGGATTTAGGGAGCACCAAAAGGGCTAACAAGGGAGTCATAGATTGACTTTCAATAATAACTTGAAGACTTTCAAGTGCGAGTAGTCATCGAGGCTCGGTGAAAGATTGATGACCAAATATAAAGAATAATCGACAAGAGAGGTAAAGGTTGACACTGAGAGTCATTGACACAAAGCTTATAAATAGATCTCTAGGTCTTTATAAGATGTATAGTCCAATGCCATTATTGGTAGAGAAAAGAAAAATGTGGAGATTGATGTTATGGTTCTTTGAACTCCTAGATTCAAGATGTATGAGACATGCAGTGGACGAATTATGAATTAGAAAAGATCAACAGAGTATGAGGATTGATCCCTTTAGGCCTCCATGTTTTTCTTACTTCCAGTCCTATGAGATTTTAGGATAAGAAATAAGGGTTAGCAAAAGATGATTACAAGATACGCTTTGATCCTTAGATCTGGTGGTCGTGTGACTCGGGACATAAGGGTTTGATGAGATGTAGAACATAATCGAGTATAGTGTAATAATGAAAAGAAAGGTCAACATGGGTGTTTAGATCTTTATGTCCCATGGCTAGAGACGCTCAAGATTGATTGAAGTTGGTAGCGAATACTACCCCACCTAATAGAACTCTTGCTTAAGTCTAAGAGGAATGATGAGAACACCGTCTTGTTAGAACCTCTTTAGAAGATCCCTTTTGAGTTTTTTTCTTTAAGTGACTCAAAAAATATTTGGGAGTGTCATAGATCTACCCCACTTAACATGAATCTCATCCCAAGATTCAAGGAGACTTGGGGTAGAGACAAAATAGATGATCAAGGTTGATTCGAGTTTGGGTTCTACTATCACATTGTTTGAGCCTAAAAGTGGAAAGCGATAGGAGAACTTCCAAATTTCAAAATCAGGGGACCCTGTTTTGGTCTTTCCTAAAAGAGTGCCCCCAAAGGTAAATGTACCAAGAGGAATGTGTCTGAGATGTCATAGATGTAAAAATCTAGATGATACTCAAGACCATTTATGCACAAAGGAATAGTCCTTATGATCCCATAGCTTTCAAGAGTAACTCCTATGGGAATTCTTAGAAGCTTATGCGATGGGATAATAGACTCATTGGGGCAAAGTTTATCAGCTAGAGCTTTTTAAAAGATATTCCTCCCAACAGTAGGGCTATAATGAGCCTCTATAGTGGTTTCTTTAATGGTGCAAAGCAGTGCAAAGCAGAATATCTAATTGGGGATGATTCAGGCTACCTCGATGGATAGCTCCATTTCTACCAACCACTAACGACTCATGATGGCTAACAGTCCTTTGATGTGTTCCATAAGGAAAGACTCATGGTGTGGACCATCGTCATCCTTAGATGATGTAGAGTGTGTTAGAGGACTCACTTGAACTGGTAAATTTGAGGCATTCCCCAAAATCTTCAAAATCTCTTCCTTGAATCAAAAGGGAAATGAAGAAGGATGAGGTTTGTCATCCTCTAGAGTGTAGTGCATTCCCTTAACAGGGGGATCTATGGTAACCGGATCAAGAGAGGCATTTGAGGAAATTTTAGATTCAGTTGCTAGCGCCTCCTCTTGTTGTTTAGGGTCTGACTCAACTACTTCAGGAAGGCTTCAGTGGGACATGATATGGAGATTTTAGGATTTTCTCAAAGGTCAAAATTGAAGTTTAAGATTTATCCTCTGATTGCTTCAAGATCCAAAACAAATAGGATAAGCGAATCAAGGACTATCCATATACCAAGATATGGAGACAAGATGGCAGAAACATTTCTTAAAGGAGAAGTAATACATGATCTTCTATTTATCCTCGAAGGGATCTGAGAGAGATTGAACTTTGATTCTTCTTGAGTTTGCACTTGTAATGAAATGTTTTGAAGGTCAGCATCGATCAACCGAAAGATCGAGATCTTTGGGACCTATGATGACATACCAAGAAGGAGTTGTAGACCGATAGAGGTTGACTAGAGAGGCAAAGGTTGGATCACATGAAAAGCCAAAGTTGATCTTCGCATACTTACTTTTCGAGAGTTAAGAGATGTAGGTCTATGGAGTAACACCAGAGTGTTCTAGAAGACAAGGTCCAGTTCTTCAAATTGATATAATAAGATGACCAAAGAAATGTTCGTGATGGGATAACATATCGGAGTAGCTTACATAATGAATCATGATTAACAATTCACATTACCAGTGCTTACCGAGCACAACCATGTGTGTGCACCCACTGGAGGCTCTCGGTTTAACGTGGCAACGTCAGTTATTAATCAAGATATCATTACCAAACCTACTACATATCTGATATCTCACACAACATAAGTATGGATCTTGCATGGACAAGCATCACATGCAAGATGGAAAGATACTCACAAGGTTTGAAGAAAAGAATGGTTTTCAATCTTCAAACTTCCTTCCACTACAAGGATTCACCTCTAATGCCACACCATAAGATGGCAACACCACTAATTTGGTTGCCATAGGGGGGTTATATTGCAATGTTTTCTTGAAATGGTTGCAATATGTGCCTATCTTGCAACGGATTAAATGTGTTGCAATATGTATGGTTAGTCATTGTGATAGACATGTGCTACTGCAACCATTTTAGAATTGTGTTGCAATTAGTTTGTATTATTGCCATGGCACTTTGGAGTTGCATTAGTATTAATTTTTGTTGCAAGTACCTCGTGTTATTGCATCTACATTGGATTTGGTTGCTTTTGCTCGTAACTATTGCTACAATTGTTTTGGGTTGCAATAATATTTAGTGGCGTTGCAACTGCTAGGTCACTATTGCAACAAGAATTATGAATGGATCCAATAGAATGTTCCTATTGCCATGATTTTTTGGTGTTGTAGTAATCTTCTGAGGCGTTGCAATTGTTAGATACTTATTGCAACTAGGATACTAAATGGATGCAATACCATGTTATTATTGCCACATTTTTTGTGTTGCTATAGGCTAATGTATTTGGTGAGCCTTCATTGGTCTAGGGCCTAGCAGCATTAACAGGTACATGAGCACCCTACTTTGCTCTGCTCGAGCACCTCGAGACACCATTGCAACGCTACCAATTAGTTGCAATAGATAGGACACCATTGCATATGTTTTCATATTTTTTTCCTTCATTTCAGAGTTGGACACAAATATGTATATAGCTGCAGATTATCTCGATTAGTATGTAAACAGCCGAGTGCGGATAATGTTAGTAATAATTATTTCTTCATCTCAATTACCATGGAAATAGTCGAGTGTGGGTAATGTTGGTAACAAGTATTGCTTTAGATATCAAGTAAAACAACCATACATACCACTTAATGTAATCATTTGATCGCTCCACATATGCCCAAAGTCTAACTCAGAGTACTTAAAAGAAGCAGCACATGAAACATACAGAGACCAGTGATATCATCGTTCATCATTTGCATTTCCTTAGATTGGCACAACTTAGTGCTGTAGTGGTGCTTAGCTATCATGTGGTTCTAAAATATGAAGGTGCAAGTTTCAGTGGGGCACAACTAAATTTCATAAGTAATATATATAATGCACATGCATCCACACAATAGCATAAGTTCAGTAGTTTAACAATTAACAAGTTAACAAATATATCATTTGGATTAAATTACTTGGAACATACATAACATCAACATTGTCTTACTAAGCTAAACTAATACTAGTTTACTAGCATCTAGATTTAGGCTCTCAAGGCCATGAGCAGCCAGCAAAGCCATCCTATCATCTCCAAAATGAGAGCCACGTCATAGTCAAATAACAATAGTGTTGTAGGGCAGCAAGCATCTAGCGATGTCGAGGTCTACAAAATGGAACTGCACAAAGCATAGCAGCATGCTTTCAGCAAGCCATCTCAGTACTCCATGTCATCATGTCAGTCCTCTTCACTGCCCTTCTAATCAGTCCTCTGTAGTCTACTTATCGACTTAAAAAGGGTACAGAAGATCTGCATTACAAATAGAAAACAGATATGTGAAAGAACAGATCTAGGCATCTAAGCTGGTAACCAAAACAATTTGGCATGTTTATAGGTGAGACACCCTTCCCGTTGCTGGGGATGGAAAAGAAAAGGTGAAAATTTGTTGCTGAGAAATTGGGACTAAACAAACACGCATCAAGCTGGAGAAGAAGCATCTGGCCGTCTAGATCTAGGAGCCAAGGAAGAGGAATGGGTGGCTTACCAGCTACCACTACTCAGTTTATATTGCAGAAATTGATTGTATATAAGCTCAAATACAATTATGTAAAAATAATAGATTGTTTTTATAAGCATCCCCAAGATAAAGCCGTAGTTTGAGCACAGGCATTATACTAGTATAGATAATTATTTATGACATCATTTTTTCTGAACTCATTTATACATGGTAGATATTGACATTGTTAGTTTTAATCTGAGCTAGTGTTCTGAAGGATTCTGTCAGCGACTAATTAGGAAGTTCAGAGTGAAGTAGTACATTTCTCTACACAGATGAGGGCTGCACCAACAATTAAAAAGGCAATGACAGGAACTCATTTAATTCCTCACTTCCTTTGTTAGTCAAATGTAGCTGCAATCAGCTTGGCATTGTTAATCTAGTTTGCTGCAGAAGGACTGTTAGCAATTAATTAGTTATGGTGTTCAGAGTGAAGTAGGACATATCTCTGCATAGATGAGGGTTGCACAGACAATTTACAAGGCAATAAAGGGAAGGCACCACATTCCTCAGTTTGTTTGTTAATTCAAAGATAGCCACTATGTACTCCCTGAGCTAAGAGCATGGTTACGAACAGGAAACCTCAGAGCTCTTGCCTTCAAAAAGCACACCACCAATTCAGAGCTGATTCTTGCAGCCACAACGCTCCAAAGAAGTTAATTACTTACTTTGTTCCAAACTGGTCAAGCAATGTCAGCAGTATTTTGCAGGGCAATATAAGCACTTCTACATGTGTGCAAACCTGTTCAAAGTGAGGTAGGCAGGTTATCAGGGGTTCCCGTTCTCAGGCTGAGGAAGCTAACAAATTGTGGATGTGATCGATAGAATATACTCAAAGCTGAATATAATCAGTTTGATTAAATTGATCTCAGTAATCTGCACCGCCACCTACTTATTTAGTGTTTTATCAGCTCATTCCTAGTGATAATTCGAGTACCAATAAAACTTCCATGAGTACTAATAATTCGAGTAGTACCTGTAGGCTCGGTGTATCCTAAAGAGGAGGAAGGTTCTGCCCATTCAAAGACAAGAGGAGAAAAAACAGAGGCCAATCATTGTTCATTCAGATGAGTACATCCCTTGACAAATAGAGAACCTGAGAAGGAGTCACGACCAAAAAAACTAATAATGGTGATAATAAGGGGCCATCTGTATCCAAATTCGACATTCATTCATGGTTCTGTATCCAAATTCAACATTCATTCATGGTTCTCCTGCAGTTTGCAATGGACAAGGAAATTAAACCAAGATTTTGGCTGGTGACCTACCAGTCAAATCCCAGAATCCTAGATGGCAAATATCTCTAAAATTCTCCAAATTTGTAAATCATAACCACACATGCAGGGCCTAATTTGGAGTAAATATATGGATTGATGACAATATCCAAACGCAGCAAAAGAACAGATTAGGACAAGATCTACCTCAATCAATTGAAATAATTGTATACCTATCACGACTAACTAACAAATATAGGATTTTTTGTCATCTATCTTTGTGTGTGTGAGAGAGAGAAGGGTGATTCGTTCATCACCTTGGTAAGGAGGCGGCATCCATATGAGGACTCACGGACATAATACCTGTGGGGCTTCAACTCAACATCTGCAACATACAAGAAAGATTCAGAAAACAAAAACAGATGGATCAGACCATGGACAACGAATGGAGTTATTGGGATGTAGCAGCTTCTCCCTCAAGGTAAGATCTCCTGGCGACAACCTGTAGTAGTCGGCTTTCATCTTGACCTTGGACTCGGAGGGGATAGGAAGAGATGGGACATGGGAGTCGAGAAGGGCAAGGATATTGTCGTAGATGCGGGCGAACTCGGCCTCGACCACGAGCGGAGAGAGAGCACACGTGCCTGGGCGCCGCCGCCGCCATGGCCGCACCAGCACCAGGGCAACCGAAGGGGCCGGAGCTGCCTGCACCTACCAGATGCCAAGGGAGGTCAATTTGGGACGAGCGGTGGAGAATTTTCAATTGCTCGGATGGGTAGAGACGCGCATGGCACGGCGGGAGTGGAACACGCATAGCGGGAGAGGAAAAATATGGCGGCGGCTCAAAAAAAATTAATGCTATGAACAAGCAAAAAAATTGATACCCCACAGTTCAATGTCACATGATTTTTCATGACATACAGGTAAATTTTAGAAACTAAGTTTGCAATTTAGTGTGCCCATACATTTGTATTTTCTTTCTATGTTCATCTCAAATCTTGAAATGTATTCATGTGCCCATAAATATTTCTTTCTTGTACAATGTAGAGGACACATACATAATAGATATGTTGTGAGTCTTTGATTTCAAAGGAAATAAGGTGGACATAGAAGTATACTGTTATAGTAGACATAAAACTTCACTAGCTCCGTGGTAGAAAAGGCTTTGCGTGATTTTGCCTCCAAGGTACGAACCTAGTGTTGCACAATTTTGTTAATTTTATTTATTCTATATTTTCCAGAATCCTTTGACATTGTTGATTTTGCTACTTTGATGAAAAATATTTTTTGTTCTCCCTTCCCTATGTAATTAATGTTAAGAAACCTTTTACTACTACCCATATAATTTATTCATCATGCAACTATTACCAGGTATGGGTAGATGTTGGCCATCAGCCATGACCCGGTTGGGGCAAAGAACTCCAACATGGGCCCATATACCACTAGGGAAGCATGCACATTCTCCATCGGCGGCGCCATGTTCTGCATGCGCCATGTCGCCGGCCACCCGTTGCCCACGCACACGTAAAGGGACGACATGCATAGGGTACACCTAGATGTTCTTGCGAAGACATGACGCTACAACCATGGTGGAAGGATTAGTAGGCGCAAAGGCCAAATGGCGAGAGGCACATTCTTTACTAATTAATATTGTGCTCCAACTACTATACGCTTGGTCATTTCACCAGTTCTTCCGGCTTTTACCGGTCAGTGGTCTTTTAGGTGAACAGAACATCTATACTTTCTGGTTATGTCCTAATAACTATGACGATGATGAATACTGCTACTACTATGCGCCAGGTTTCAGTTCTGGGTTATAGGCCCAGGCCAGGTACGGGTAGATGTTGGGCATCAGCGGTGACCCGGTGCAGGCTAGGAACCGTAACATCAGGCCATATATATAACCCTGTGGCTCGCCGAGAAACTTCCTACTGTCAACACGTTATACACACCCAGGATGTCTTGTGACACCAACATCGTCACATTAATGTGGCCTAGCCTGGCCACCGCTAGGGCGGCATGCACATTCCCCATGGGCGGCGCCATGTTCTGTGCCACGTCATTGGCCATCTTGTTGCCCACACACACGTAAAGGGATGACATGGATGAGTACACTGGATGTTATTTGCAGACCCGTTATGATATAGCTATGTGGGAAGGATTCGCGGGCACAACTGCCGAATGGCGAGCGGCACACGCTCTACATGTATATGGATACATGAAGTTCATGGATAGCTAGCAATCAAATTGTGAGAGCCATCTAAGTTTCCTGATTTTAAAATATGACGTTGTAAGTGGCCAAGTGTCTTTTTTAAAAAAAAAATCATCTGGCCATAGCGGCATAAAGAAATAGATATGAAGTGACCAAGTGTTTTTTTAAAAAAAATCATCTAGCCATAGCGGCATAAGAAAGAGATATGTCGTAAGGCTCTTGGTGCACTTTTTTTAATCGAGCTAATATTTTATTTATTGGAATGTTAATAAAACTTGTTCCAGTATCATCAAATAGTTAGTGTACCATCTATGTACGTGATGAGACGGCAACCATCTTATATATGTTTGAAAATTTTGAAAACCAGCTCCATTCTTTGCAGCCAAATTTCTAGCGTCAAAATGCCCGCGTCCGGGACCGAAAAAAAAAGAGCACAAAAGAAATCCCGTGTCCACAACTGGCGTCACATTTTTCCCTCCCCACATTACATGGCTATTCATCTCCCTTCCTTACACTCTGATCTAATCGGGTGGGAGAGCAGATAGCCGCAGCCGCCAGGCGCCAGTTAGGGTTTTGGGGCTTGGGCCAGGGGGACGAAGATGGCGACCCCTCCGGAGGCACTGGCGAGAGCGGCAACAGGGACACCTGCTTCGTCATTGATGGCCACACCTGCAGCGGCAACGGCACCTTCATGCTACACGGGAACCCCTACATCGGCGCGTCGACCTGCCTCCCCGACATCCCAACCCATGGCGACGATGTCGCTGTTTCAGACACCTTCGTCCAGGACGGCTACACCCCGATCAAGATGGAAGTCACGGCAGGGAAGGATGAGAAAGGCATTAGCATTCCTCTCAGATTGACGACAGGTCAGGGCACATCTACCTATCATCCCTTACTGCTGTGTGAAACTGAGTACCCTATCCTAAACTAATTGCCTGTCTATATTCCGTTCTGATCTAATTACATGGAAGTAGGATCCAATCAGATATGATCATTCGTATCCTAAGCTAATTGCCTATCTATATTCTGATCTGATCTAATTACATGAAAGTAGGATCCATTCAGATATGATCATTCATACATGTGCACAGCGATCTATTTTCCACTTCTGAAACTTTAGTAGTATCCTTTTCCTAAGATTTAGAATTTTTATTCAGTCAAGTAACTTAGTTGGGGGAAAGGAAAGTAGTAGCAGAAACCTGAATTCATATGTATTTTTGGGGGAAAGACAGGTATAACTATAATACATCTTTTATCTGAATAAAAGTTTCAGGTTACCCTTTTTTCAAAAGCAATCATCTTTTATCTGAGAACACAGTACATACTTTTGTTGTTTTCAGGTAGCTACGTGAACCATGAATTCACCAAACAATGCACATCATATCCTGCCCATAGAGACACTTCCTGATTTTTTTTCTCAAAGTACAATTCACATAATCTAATATGATTGCTTTCAACTGTAACCATGTTGCTGGAAATTGGAAAGGTGAAATGCAAACTGAAACAGTTATTTTTGCTGACATGCTCAGGTTAGCTGTTTCTATTACAGCATAGTTGTTATGTCAAGTATGTTTTAATTCTGATTGTGGGTTTCAGATTGTGTATGCGCTGGGCTTCAGCAATCATTTTGATGACAACTGTCTGCATCTGATGTGTTCCATTATCAGAGCTTAATTTGCCATGTCTAGTTCAGGAGTGCTACAAATAAGTCACAAACAAGCCAAAACAAAGGAGGGAATCCAGCAGTTTCTTATACTACTACAAAAGCACTAAAGGATGATGCAGCTAAGAAAGGAGCACTGGGCAAAAGGAAAGACCAAGCTGGCAATACATAGGTGATTTTTTAATTCCACTACCTATGAATATTTGTGAACTTGATTTGTGTTGAGAATATATGCCTGATTGACTTGTTGGTTTGACTTATAGCCTTTACATGGGGCATTTTACTTTTGAATAATTCTACAAATTTGAATACAAACCTGCAAGCTATTCTTTAGTTTAAGATTCTAAATTGCTTACTTTGTCGATTCTATGCTTGTGCTGCCAAAAGAATACAATTTCAGTTTACCTAATGTATATTCTAATTGTTAATGATTCTTTTTAGGAGCAACATGCGGATTTTGAGTGGAGCGTAGGATTGCTAGGATGATCAACATCAAGGCAACTATACCTTTGATGTAGTGCTCCGTGGCTCACTGCATTTTGATGTGATCAAAAGATTGTGATCTTTGTCGGATACCTTATGAGTTTTAGTTGTGCGTGTGTTATCTACTAAGTTTGACATTGGATTATTTTTGTTTCATTAATTATTTGTATGAACAAAGCAAATTTTGGTTTAATGGATGTTTATAAATGTTTCGTTCATCACATATTGTTGGTCATGATATTATTGTTTGTTGCTCCCAAACATAGCATTGCAATATGGACTATTGGCATAATCATTTGACATTCCAATATATGCTATATCTAAAAAAAATGGTGTGGCAAAAACCTCATACCAATGAAATAGTGGGTGTGGCAAGCACATATTTAGTGTGGCAATAGAGATCACCTCTAGCAACCAAAACATTGGTCATGGCAATAGAGTATTCCATGTATAGCAACCACATATACAAGTGTTGCAATAGAGAGACCACCTTTAGCAACCAAAACATCTGTCATGGCAATAGAGTGTTCCATGTATAGCAACCACATAGACAAGTATTGCAATAGGGAGACCACCTGTAGCAACCAAATATATGTTGTGGCAATAGAGAGTCTAACAATAGCAACCACAAAGATGGTGTAGCAATTGAGGGTGCATCTATTGCAACCCTATTGATGTGTGGCAATAGGGTCTATTGCAACACTCATCGTCGTTGCAAGTGTAGCTATTGCTACTCTTCGGGTATGTGGCAATAGATATCTCTGGCAACACCTAGTGTGTTGCAATAGTTATTATTGCAACACCCACAGTGGTTGCTTTTACTATGGCTCACAACATGTCATGGTGTTGCAAGAATACTTCATTGTGTTGCAATAGAGAAAAGGTCTATTGCAACACCAGAATAAAGTGTTGCACAATCCTATTGCTACCATCACAGTGGCAACGCCTAGCAACAAAATTTTTGTGTTGCAATTTTGTCTATTGCAACACTTTTTGGCCTATTGCAACACTTGTAGGCCGTTGCATCAGGGGGAAACCTTGTAGTGTTCCATCCATGACGTGGGGAGTGGTAAAGATCACTAGTCCATGTAACAAAGATCCTGGGACCTATGGGTTACAGGACCACCACGCATCCGCTGCGCCACTTTGCTAATAACATCCAAGGAAACTATTACTTGAGGGTTGTTGATGGTGCGTCCTCCTAGTGTCGATCCTCCATTGAGTTGTATTAAAGAAGGAAGCATGAAAACCAATGACAAGAATCTATGGTGTAAGACGATAAGAATCAGGATTGATCAGAATGATAAGCAGGATAGAAGACACTACCCCACTTAACAATGATTGAACTACACCCTCTATGCCTTCCTTAAGAGAACACAGAAGACACACAACATTACAACAAGCATCATAAGCACACATCACAGCATCGATGCTATACGTGCTTCTTCCATAATGGCGGTCATCCTAAAGGGCAGATTGTAGATGATAAAGGGCCATCATAAATTTTGAATAAGACAAGGTCGGAAAACTTTTCGTAAACCAACAAAAATTAAAATCCAAGGGGATAAGAAATTAATAGCTCAAAGGAAGCTATTCAAGGAGGGGATCCAAGAAAAGGATAAAGAAAGTAGTCAGATTCAAGTACCAAGGGATAGTAAAATAGTTTTGTAGCAAAATAAGCTTTAGAAATCGACCAGTGCTATCATGGCATACGTCCTACAGTCAACCTTGCTCTAATACCACTCTGTCACACCCTGGTTTTTAAGGAAGACCAGAGGTCGTCATATGTGTGCCCAGGAAGTCCACAGATACAATAGAAAATAGATAAATATCAGAAACCATGTATATTATAGTGGAAACATATATATTTAACACTTACACTTATCAGAGTAACGCGGAACGTTGGCTAAGACTTCTCTTCAGTCTTCATTCTCCTCAGGGACTATTGACTGGGGACTCCGTATGCCAAACATTTCCAATTGAAGGGTTATGAGGGTGTTACAGTAGCCAGAAAATAAAACTTTTCGATCTCATAAACCAGGATCTACTGCTAGTTACAGGTTAGGGATTACCACTAGATGTGCAGGTGCAGCGAAAGACGACTCGATGTAGTCGTACGCATCGCAGCAGGTAGTGCAGTTGCGTGGTTGTCCATCACCTCAGTCCCCTCACGCGGTTCATCCCAGTGCTCCAGATGCAGCACCTCCGAGGAATCCCACACATACAGGGAAGAAGCGATGCACCTCCGGACTGCTAGGTCCGTGAGGAGCTGAAGGCGCGAGCGTGGGAAGGGCGATGGCGGTTGCCAAAGGAGTGTGTAACCCTGACCACACCCCTACCCCTTGCTTATATTGGTGTCCCCAATGAGCTCACAAGTTGGAGGCCCATTAGTAACCCTAAGCCTTATCTAATTCGGGTCCAACCCGAATTAGGCTTCCAGCCCCTTAAGCGTGTGACCCTATGGGTTCACGCACACATTGACATGGGCCGAGTACTTCTACTCGCCCAATAGTTGACAGTGGCCTCTAGCAAGGCGTGACAACTCCTATGTGCATGCAAAGATCATATCAGACGAACCACTATGACCACATACAAGTTATTCCCTTTGCCACTCGATATATGGTTCAACTCGTGGGTTAACACTTAACCCAAGCACGGCCATGCATTTTTGATCCAATCACTTGAGTGATCCAGTGATATCTCTGAGAGGGGCAAATTCCATCTTGATTGTCTATGTCTCATAGCATGCTTTCTGACCACCCGAAGACCACCTTTATAACTACCCAGTTACAGACCAGCGTTTGATAGTCCCTAAGTAGGCCGTTTCACATCTTGAGTACATACCACAATCTTAGGTCTAAGGACATAACATACATGACGTGAATAGAGACTTTCTCATGTCGGGACAGTCCAGCCTACATGTCTCACATGTGCCCACATTATTAGTTTAACATCTCCATGTCCATGACTTGTGAAACATAGCCATCAACTAATACATGTGCTGGTCTAATATTCAAGTGTGTTCCCACAAGAACGCCGACCAAGGATAACTTTAGAATAACCATTCAAGTAATTGAGAAATAATTCACATAATCGCCAATCAATATAAGTTGTCTATAATGGATATTCAATAAACACTTTATTAATCATGGATACAATCAGAATATCATCATCTACATGATTAGCTCTAGGGCATATTCCCAACAGTCTCCCACTTGCACTAGACTTAATCTCTTAGATGTCTAATCCCCATAGACCTCATGTGCACCTCATGCTTAGGCTGTGGAAGAGCCTTTGTCAAAGGATCTGCTATATTTAAATCCGTATGTATTTTGCACAACTTGATCTCTTCTCATTTCACAAACTCTCGAATGAGATGAAACTTCTGGAGTACATATTTGTTCTTCTGGTGATCCCTAGGCTGCTTAGTCTATGCAATCGTCCCATTGTTATCACAATGTAAATTCGATGGGTCCGACGCATTCAAAAACACACCAAGCTCAATGAGGAACCTCCTCAACCAAACACCTTCCTTTGCAGCGCTAGAAGCTGCAATGTACTGGGCCTCTGCTGTAGAATCGGACACCATCTCCTGCTTGGAACTTTTTTAGCTAACTGCATCACCATTTATTATGAACGCAAAACCTGATTGAGATAGTGAGTCATCCTCATCGGTTTGGAAGCTAGCTTCAGTGTAACCGTTTACAATGAGCTCCTCCTCACCTCCATAGATTAGGAACACATCCTTAGTCCTTCGTAAGTACTTTAGGATGTTCTTAACAAGCATCCAGTGAGGTTCACCCTGATTAGCTTGGTACCTGCTTGCAACACTTAGAGCATATGAGACATCTAGGTGAGTACATATCATGGCATACATGATGGAACCAACGGCCAAAGCATATGAATCCTTACTCATGCAGTTGTGCTCTTCATCTGATGAAAGACACTGTGATGAGGACATGACACCTTCGGATACGGCCATTGATTATAAGGTGATGTCATTCCTACATTTGTATAGTGACTTTGGATATAATTCACTTGGTTCCACATGTCCGTTTCATTATTTGATTGTAGGTACAAATGTGTCTCAAAATGCAAGTTCAACAAAGTTCAACTTTTGGTTCGTCGGCAGCCTGACGATGCTTCATTGGGAAGGCCATAACTCATCCATCCGGAGTGCAATCAAGGTCAATGAGCACTTGGTGGAAAGCTTATTTGATAGGCTTTCAAATAGATCTGGTCCCATATCAATATCACATCAGCAAGGTCTCCTATTCATCAAAATATTCTGTTGCTGTTTCTGTCAGAAGCTACATCGTCATCATGGGCTTGTTTTTCATCCTTGGGACCCTGGACCAAGTGGAAACATGACCCAAGTAGATGGAGAACTCACCAAGGAAGCCCTTGGACGTCGTCCACCCTGGTCACCACCTTTGGAGGCCAGCAAGGGCGTCCAAGACAAGACGGAGGCTAAGCCCAATTCGAGTTCGAGTCTGCCTCGGCCTCCAGGACCAGCACAGATTAAAATAGAAGCCCAGGATGAATACGGACTCCGTTTTCGACGATCCACATATGGATGGAAAGATAATTTCATAAGGAAACCAATGGAATTGGTTTGAGGTCCAAATTCCTTCCGAGTCATCAGGAAATGTCGAAACAATCCAGCATCCAGAATCTATTCCAGTGCTGCACCACAGTTTTTGGTCCGTTGGGCCGTGTATCGTGTTTGAGCCTGTTAGGGGGGCGCATCTAGGGGGTGTGATGACCCATAGGCATTATATTCAGTAGCCACCGCCCTCGTTAGGGTTTGGGGTTTTGCTTTAGATCAATCTATTATTGAACAGTCACCGTTATCGGTTTGTGAAACCCCACATTCATGTGCTGAATCATATATCCGCAATTGTCACTTCAATCTTAGTTGTGTTTTATCTTGTTCTTGCTTGTGTTCTTTGATTCACAGCAGGGATTAGCCTTCTTGGCGAGGTCAACCGGATCGTGACACGGTTGATAACCAGAGGAGAAGTGGTGCTAAGGTTGCAGGGTTTGGGTCTTTGTGATCCGAAGCCGGATCGGTGTGTCTCTCTCTGACCAAATCGATAGTTATCTTGAACTGACGGAAGATTGGGAAACCCAGTTCTCATCAAGTGGTATTCAGAGCTAAGGTATACCGTCAAGTTCATGTTTATCCTAAATCAATTTTGTTTTCATTCGTCCTATAAATCCAGAAAATTGCCCCATAATAATATTTGCATTGATCTTTGATTTTCCCTTGTCCCATAACCCGTTGTGCCATTCCAATATTTTTAATTTCAGTTTGCATTATTGAACGGTTGTCCCTCGCATGTGTTTGTGTTTGACGTGCCTAGGTCTCGTTTCAGTCTAGTCTCATGTTCATTTGGGCGGCGCAAGTATTCTGTATTTCCTAAATCCTTGCGTCAAATCATAGCTGCTTGCAAGTATTCATCTCCGCATCTGAAGATTGGATGTTGTGCAAGTCAAAAAGAAAAAGCAAAGAAAATTATTGCTGCAAGAGCACTTTCCGTTGGAGTAAATATATCTGGCTTCTTTTGTAGCCAGTGGGATAAGGATATAGATATATTTTTTTTAGTCGCCATTGATTAAAAATCGATCTGAGGAAAGTACATTATTTTGCTTAGGGTCTGTACTGCATGTGATTGACAGATAAGAAAAGCAAGTCTCCATGTGATAATTTCAGATTTTATTTGCTTCTAGTTGGTGTAGGTATCACACGATAAAAGGGATTAGTCTGCCTTTTACCACGTTATATTTTGTCGACTACAGGACTACATTGTTTAGCAGCTGGAGGATCTGTGCACACGTGTTTATGCCTTGTTTTAATTGTATAAACTTGCAGCACTTTCTGTTTGAAAAAAAATATAGCAAAAGGCAAGCGGTGCTAAAAATAGAAGAGCCGCACCAAATTAAAAAAACAAAAGGCAACGAGGTGCCAAAAAAAAGCCACACCAAAAGAAAAAGGTGAAAAAAAGGAAATAAGAAGTGCTTGCATCCATTCATGTGTCCCCTTGCTGAGTTGTATCATTGTCTATTTGAACTAAGTCACAGACGAGTTTAGGCCGACAACATAGACTGACTTGGGACCACTTTTCAGTTTTGCAATTCTGAAATTAATTATTGCTATTCCTTGCTACTAAATATTGTGCCTCCCAAGCTCCACATATACTTCTGATCGGTACAGAGAAAGAGCCTTGCAATCTTGGTGCCACATCCTCGCAGGTATCACGAACCAGCCACCGGTTGTACCGTCTACTGCCTTACTTTGGTAAGAACACTTGTAAGGGCTTAGTAAGACGCTTGAGAGGGTGCGACTTTACTACTTGACCACATCCTAGTAGCTGATAGGATCATTCATACTTGCGTGTTTTCTTGTTTGATGCTAACAATGACAGGTCACAACACTCACCTATTTGAGACATCAACGAAGCATGAGACACAGACTATTGCTGCTGCACCTCCTTCCGCAGGTCGCTCTATCCTTTCTTCCCCACCTACTTATGATGGTATTGGTGCTGATGAGTACATTGAGTGGGAAAGTAAAATAGATAATATTTTTGCACAATGTCGTATGTGTGAAAGGAGAAAGATTAAGAATGCAACTAATGTTTTGTGACACTCAGCTTTATCTTGGTGGGAGTCTTTACGTTCTTTAGATAAACCTTTCACATGGAATGATACAAAAATTTTGATGAGAGAATTTTTTGTTAATCCATATCTTGTAAATAATTTAAATGATAAGGTGCATCAACTAGAACAGTCTTTTGTTGTTCCTCTTGCTACGCCTAATCTTTTGCAGGACAACATACAAAAGGGAGAGGATGACATGATAGATAATGAGGTGCTCACAACCTCGTGTGAGCAACATTTAGTGCACACCAAATCTGATTTACTTTTGTCCCAAAATGACTTTCATTATGCTCATTGTGATAAAGAAGAGTTACCAAAAATATGTGCTGAAACTAATGTTTTATTGCCAATTGTTAGTGAAATGGATGAGCTGAAATTATTATCTTCTTTAGATACTTTAGGTTATATTGAGTTTGATACTCTATGTGAACTAAACTATTTGAAGGAGAAATTTTTATGTGCTGAATTTTCATGGTTTTCTAGTCATACTTATCACTTTATTGGCAAATATAATTGTAAAGGAGACTATATGGTGCATCGAGTTTATATTTGTTCCAATCTAAAATCTCCTTTTGTTGTACATAATTATGATCTACTAGAGGGATGCACTTGCTATCATCCTACTATGTTGTATTTCTCAATTTTTCGTATACAGAAACAGGTTCAATTACAAGAAGGGGAGCAATTTTGGCTACTACAAACAACCTGTCCAGCAACTAATCTCAAACCGAGGACGGTTTGTTGTCAAGAAGGGGAGAATGATGAGGACATGACACCTTCGGATACGACCATTGATTATAAGGTGATGTCATTCCTGCATTTGTATAGTGACTTTGGATATAATTCACTTGGTTCCACATGTCCGTGTCATTATTTGATTGTAGGTACAAATGTGTCTCAAAATGCAAGTTCAACAAAGTTCAACTTTCGGTTCATCGGTAGCCTGACGATGCTTCATTGGGAAGGCCATAACTCATCCATCCGGAGTGCAATCGAGGTCAATGAGCACTTGGTGGAAAGCTTATTTGATAGGCATTCAAATAGATCTGGTCCCATATCAATATCACATCGGCAAGGTCTCCTATTCATCAAAATATTCTGTTGCTGTTTCCGTCAGAAGCTACGTCGTCGTCATGGGCTTGTTTTTCATCCTTGGGACCCTGGACCAAGTGGAAGCATGACCCAAGTAGATGGAGAACTCACCAAGAAAGCCCTTGGACGTCCTACACCCTGGTCACCACCTTTGGAGGCCAGCAAGGGCGTCCAAGACAAGACGGAGGCTAAGCCCAATTCGAGTTCAAGTCTGCCTCGGCCTCCAGGACCAGCACAGATTAAAATGGAAGCCTAGGATGCATACGGACTCCGTTTTCGACGATCCACATATGGATGGAAAGATAATTTCATAAGTAAGCCAATGGCATTGGTTTGAGGTCCAAATCCTTCTGAGTCATCGGGAAATGTCGAAACAATCCAGCATCCAAAATCTGTTCCAGTGCGGCACCACAGTTTTTGGTCCGTTGGGCCGTGTATCGTGTTTGTGCCCGTTAGGGGGGCGCATCCAGGGGGTGTGACGACCCTTAGGCATTATATTCAGTAGCCGCCGCCCTCGTTAGGGTTTGGGGTTTTGCTTTAGATCAATCTATTATTGAACAGTCACCGTTATCGGTTTGTGAAACCCCACATTCGTGTGCTGAATCATATATCCGCAATTGTCACTTCAATCTTAGTTGCGTTTTATCTTGTTCTTGCTTGTGTTCTTCGATTCACAGCAGGGATTAGCCTTCTTGGCGAGGTCAACCGGATTGTGACATGGTTGATAACCAGAGGAGAAGTTGTGCTAAGGTTGCAGGATATGGGTCTTTGTGATCTGAAGCCGGATTGGTGTGTCTCTCTCCGACCAAATTGATAGTTATCTTGAACTGACGGAAGATCGGGAAACCCAGTTCTCGTCGAAACAATCCAGCATCCAGAATCTGCTCCAGTGCTGCACCATAGTTTTTGGTCCGTTGGGCCGTGTATCGTGTTTGAGCATGTTAGGGGGGCGCATCCAGGGGGTGTGACGACCCTTAGGCATTATATTCAGTAGCCGCTGCCCTCGTTAGGGTTTGGGGTTTTGATTTAGATCAATCTGTTATTGAACAGTCACCGTTATCGGTTTGTGAAACCCCACATTCGTGTGCTGAATCATATATCCACAATTGTCACTTCAATCCTAGTTGCGTTTTATCTTGTTCTTGCTTGTGTTCTTTGATTTGCAGCAGGGATTAGCCTTCTTGGCTAGGTCAACCGAATTGTGACACGGTTGATAACTAGAGGAGAAGTGGTGCTAAGGTTGCAGGGTTTAGGTCTTTGTGATCTGAAGCTGGATCGGTGTGTCTCTCTCCGACCAAATCGATAGTTATCTTGAACTGACGGAAGATCGGGAAACCCAGTTCTCATCACACTGCTTGTCACTAAAGCGCATACCATGTGACATAGGCAAGAACCCTTTCTTGGACTATTCCATGTTGTACCGTTTCAACACCTTGTTAAAGTATGTGTGTTGGCTTAATCCTATTAGCCTTCTCGACCTATCTCTATAGATCTTAATTCCCAAGATGTATGCTGTTTCACCTAAATCCTTCATAGAAAAACTATTATTCAGTGAAATCTTTATAGATTGCAACATAGGAATATCATTTCCAATCAATAGTATGTCATCCACATACAGGATCAGAAACACAATAGCGTTCCCACTTACCTTCTGGTAAACACAAGATTCTTCTTCATTCTAATGGAAGCCAAACCTTTGACTACCTCATCAAAATGAATATTCCAACTCCGAGATGCTTGCTTTAACCCATAAATAGATTTCTTAAGCTTGCATATCTTTCCAACATTATTAGGATCAACAAAACCTTCGGGCTGTATCATATACATATCCTCTTCTAAATACCCATTTAGAAAGGTTGTTTTAACATCCATCTGCCATATCTCATAATCGAAATATGCAGCAATTGCTAGAATGATCCGAATAGATTTAAGCATCGCTACCGGTGAGAATGTCTCGTCGTAGTCAATTCCTTGAACTTGCTGAAAACCTTTTGTGACAAGTCAAGCTTTATAGATGTGAGCATTTCTGTCCATGTCCTTCTTCTTCTTAAAGATCCATTTGCTCTTTATGGGTCTAACCCCATCAGGCGGGTCAACCAAGTTCCAAACTTGATTGTCTCCCATGGAATCTATCTTGGATGTCATGGCACTTTGCTATTTCTTGAAATCTAGATCCATCATAGCTTCCGCATAATCCACAGGTTCATCATCGTCTAACAATAACAAATCCCCACGCAATGCGCGAAGTCTTACTGATCTTCGTGGTGTGGTGGTGTCTCCACTGCCACGGGTGTCTCAACTTGCTCTGCTACATTAGCATCACTTGTAGAGTCAGTCCCTACTGGCTCATCTTGAACTTCTTCAAGATACACCTTTTGTCCATTATTTTCTCTTTTGGGAAACTCTTTCTCTAAGAAAACACCGTTTCGAGTAACAAACACTTTGCCCTGTGACCGGTTATAGACATAATACCCTAAAGTTTCCTTCGGATATCCCACGAAAAAGCACTTGTCCGATTTGGGTGTTAGTTTATCTAATATAAGTCATTTGACATAAACTTCACAACCCCAAATTTTTAGAAAAGACAAACTGGGACTCTTAACAACAGACTTAGATAGTACCCTATTCAATGTGAAAGTGGCTGTTTCTAGAGCGAATCCCCAAAATAATAAAGGTAGGTCTGACTGGCTCATCATAGACCGAACCATGTCCAACAAGGTCTGATTACGTCGCTCAGACACGCCATTTCTCTGAGGCATTCTGGGTGGCATAAGCTATGGAACAATTCCACAACTCTTAAGATGATTGCTAAACTCGTGACTTAGACATTCGCCTCCACGATCAGATTGCAAGGCCTTGATTTTCTTGCCACATTGATTCTCTACTTCATTCTGGAATTCTTTAAACTTTTCAAATGTTTCAGACTTATGCTTCATTAGGTAGACATATCCATATCTACTAAAGTCATCAGTAAAAGTTATGAAGTATTGAAATCCGCCTCTAGCTGTCATGCTCATTGGTCCACATACATCAGTATGTACAGGTTCCAACAAGTCAGACGCCCTCTCAGGAACTCCTTTGAATGGCGCCTTGGTCATCTTGCCTAGCATGCAAGCCTCACATGTCTCGTATGATTCAAAATTAAACGAAGTTAGAAGACCATCATCATGGAGCCTCTTCATGCGATTCTTACTTATATGACCCAAGCGACAATGCCACATATAGGTAGGACTTAACTCATTAAGCCGAGGCCGTTTAGCACTAACATTACAGACAGGTGCATCATCAAGATTTAAAATAAATAACCCATTCACAATGAATGCAAAAGCCATAAACACATCATTCTTTGAGATCACACAACCATTGTCTTTACTCGCAAATGAATAACCATCCTTCATCAAACATGAAGGTGACACAATGTTTCAACTTAAACTAGGAACAAAATAACAATTATTCAATTCCAAAATAAATCCTGACGGCAAGGGAAGTGGCATCGTCTCGACGTTCAATGCAGCAACTCTTGCATTATTGCCCACGCGGAAATCAACTTCTCCTTTCTCCATGCTTCTACTTCTTATCATTCCCTGCATCATATTGCAAATATGAGCAACCGATCCGGTATCAAATACCCAAGAATTGATATAAGAGTTAGCGAGAAAAATGTCTGTAACATGAACAACAAGTGTATGAGCGGGAGTACCTTTACTACCGCCATCGTTCTTCAAGGACGCCAAGTACACCTTGCAGTTCCTCTTCCAGTGACCTTTCCCCTTACAATGAAAGCATTCATCATTATTTGCAGGTGGTTCATCCTTGGAAGATGATTGGTTTGGCTTAGAGATCTCATCTTTAGCCTTGCCCTTGTTCTTCCAATTGCCCTTCATTCTCTTAAAGTTAGGCCTGTTTTGAACTACCAACACTTGGCCACCTCCTGCTTTCTTGATGTCAGCCTCTGCTATTTTTAGCATGCCACATAGTTCATTCAAGCCCTTCTCCGCCCCATGCATATGGTAGTTCAAGATGAAGTTTCCATAACTAGACAGAAGAGATGAAAGAATGAAATCAATTGCCAACTCTTGGCCAATTGGAAAGCCTAGCTTCTCCAACCTCTGAGTGTAACCAACCATCTTGATTACATGTGGACCAACAACTGCGCCCTCTGCTATCTTGGTTTCTCTAAGAACCTTAGAGACATTGAACCTTTCAGTCCGCGCTTGAGTTTGGAACATATCTTCAAGCGCCACAATCATATCGTTTGCTGAATGATTGTTGTCGAACTGCATCTGCAGATCAGGTTCCATACAAGCAAGCATGAGGCAACTCACTTCGAGATCCATATCACATGCTTTCTTTTAAGTGTTTTTCTCAGCAGCAGGAGCACTCTCCTCAGGCTCATCTGGTAATGGGGTGTCTAGAATATCTTCCTTTTTCTCAGCCCTGAGAACAATTCTCAGGTTGCGGATCCAATCCACGTGATTTGTTCCATTCAACTTATCTTTCTCAAGAATTGTACGCAAATAAAATGGTTGATTGCGAGCAGCCAAAGACATTGTATCCATGAAAGAGTAAATTATATCAAAATAAAATCTACTCCCACTAAAATCAATATCCCTCAATTGATACTTAGTGATTCAAGACCCACAACTAACAAGTCAACTAGTGAGCTTTAGCATCACCGCTTGAAGACATGGTAGATCGATAAGCAACACTTTGCTAATCATATCACATATGACTCTCATTGTTGGGCAGCATCTCTATGTTATGCTCAACCTACCCATGCTCCAAGGACCCTAACCGTTAGGATGACCTTGTTTAAGTAACCAAACCTTCTTGTAGTAAGTATCCGATACAAACCTGCCTAGTCGAGGAAAACCAGTGGCAACCTAATTTCATAGACCCACCACCAATTGTACAAGACTTATGATAGTGTAATGTTTGGGGAAGCATTTAACTTAAACATTGCTGAGGGATCATTCTACTTCACTACCGCACTCATGTAGACAAAAACATAATAGCATGTGAAAGTAGAACATAGTAAGAACGGCATAACACAGACATGACTTGGTATAGCCCATTATTCCTTTGGGATCTCCATCTCCATTGATCTGTGCATCACGGTGATCTCCATCTCCATGATTTGAGTATGCCATCCTTCAGTGATGATTCTGCCACGCTAGCTACTACTAGCGAAAGTAAAATGAAATTACATAGTCGCGGATAGATCATCACAGATTGGCACACAGGCCATTACATTAATTTTGACAATATGTATGTGGCTCCTGCCCATATTGTCCTCACAACATGCAAGCCATGAATTAAATACATACATGCATCACATACATATAAGGGCTATACCAGTCATCAATACCTGCAAAACAGAGTTATCCGAATCCGACGTCTAATCTTGCAACGCAGAAAAGTTTTGCCAAATGCATATGTAAAATTTTGTTTATAATGGATATTCAATGAACACTTTATTAATCATGGATACAATCGGAATATCATCTACATGATTAGCTCTAGGGCATATTCCCAACACCAATACCTAACTTCTTTATCCTTCCTTTGAGAAACACTTTACTACAAACTATAGCAAGGGTGAGTTCCATGTCAAAACTCATCAAGTACAGGTGGAAAGTAATGACATGCGTGGCTTATACAAAGGTAAGGCTGAAAGGTAAACTATGGTAGCATTTTAAATGTAGCAATTAAGATTTAACTTTGCAACCTACTCTCTAATCAACTTGGTTGAAGCTCTCAATCCTTTAATTAAGGTTCAAGTAACATTAATGTGTCATTTAGCATCATAGATATAAACATATATCATTAAGCAATATTAAACATGAGATAGCCATCTCAAGGGAACACAGGATAGCCATCCTGATAAAACCCAAGGTAGCAACCTCAACAACATCACCATGATTTCACAGCTTAAACCATTTGGCTAATCATGCGAGGATCTGGGCCGCTCATGACTGTGAGCACGGACGATATACCAATTTTAACTCTGCGTAGAGGTGTACACTTTTACTCTAGATTGTGATTACTCTTTTTGCTCGAGGGGATGAGCCTCTTAGCCTATTACCGAGATAGGCCGGCAGAGGTCACAACGAGGCTTTCACAGGGTCATAGACAGTGACAACTCACTAGCCTTGAGTCCAAGCGTATGGGCGACTTCACCATGAGGCCGCCCCCATCACGGATCCTTAGCCCCTCCCATACTACAACTTGTAAACAAACCCCAGCGACCATAGCTATAGCCACCCGTCAGTAAGCTGTCTGACCTGCCCATGATGGTCCTGCTAATCGACCAAGCCAATGCCCATTAGCCTAGAGATGTACGAAAGTCCCAGGTTGCCGCTCCATGAACAGGACCTTAAGGGGGAGGAGATACAGATACCCTCATCAACACGAGTCCCACTAGCATCCGTTTCCCCCGTCTTTCACCGCCAACCAACGATGCGGAACACATCAACTTCTCCAACGGCCGAAGCCAAGAGCCCACGACTCCAACATATTTTAAGAAGCAAGTTTTATCTTCATTAGGCAGGTGAAAGGTGAGGTAGAGCACTAGCAAGCTACTGACCTATCAACTAAAAACCCCCATAGGTGATATATGGATAGAGTGGCTAGTAATCCCTATGGTTTATCGATTTAAGACACATGCAATGTATTAATTAAAAGTGAATAGGCGCAATATGATCAAAGGGTGCCTGCACTTGCCTTATATCCAAAGTCTAGCTGCTCTTCTGGCCTCCAGCTTCAGCTACACTTGTCGGTCCTTAGCTCTTAGTCTTCAGCGTTAACAAACCGCTCTTCGTCTAGTCGCAACAACCAAGCAACACAAACAGACAAACAAAACAAAAAAGACTAAGAACAAGACTAAGAACAATACATCAACTAAAGGAGAAGCTAAAGACACAACATTCTAAATGGAAAAACTTGGTGCTACGATCGTAAGAGCGTAAGAACGACAAACGATGGAGCTATCATTAAAGAGAACAAGACTATTAAGGTAAATGCAACATAACAGAGAGATAAACTATAATATTGATTCCTTTTATTAAATAAAATAAGGTATTAGACATTTATGGAAAAAACAGAGTTAACTCAATTAAATTACAAAGCAGGGTTAAACCTTAGTCATACTTTATTTATAAGCAATTATATTATCTAAGCCAATTAGACATTCATAAATTATAAATCTTAGAATAGGTGAGAGCATTAAAGAAACATCATATGCTCAAAGATTAACCTAAGCAGGACATAAACGATAAGACATGTTGATATTAAACTTAGAGCATTTAGGATTCAAGGTTGAACTAAACAAGCCATTAATGAAAAGGCATTATTGCTGAAATTAATCACATTAGCATAAAAGGACGATGTGAATATAAACTAAGTTACTTTTATAAATTATAAAGGACATATTTTTATTTTCTTTTTCTAATACAGAAATAGTAAGGTAAAGATGCAACTAATGATGCATTTAGGAAAAGTATATATGCAAAAGGGAAATGTAATGCTAAAAAGGAAAATGCAGATAAATACCAAGTTACCTCTTGGCGCGGCGTTCGGTGGTTTTAAGTCCTCCGAACAGGACCTTCTTGTTTGCTCATTATTCACGGGGCATGTCGGACGGCGCCACCGGTGCTGCTGTGTCTTGTGCAGGATCTGAATCTAGGTTTACCTTTGGCTTCCATACCTACTTTTGTCGGTGTCTAGACCCAGGGGGCCTAACACCGACGAGTAACTACTTGCTACGTGCTCCCTAATCCGGATGGTGATGCAAGAAGAACACATGATTTTTATCCTGGTTTGGGCAAAGAAGGCCCTATGTCCAGCGGGGGGAGAATGTTTGTATTATCTTGCACTTAAGTGCTTGTACAGGGGGGATACAAGCGAGAGTGTACGAGGAGGAGTGGGGAACAAGGCCTACGTCTAGGAACACTAGCCATACGTCTTGCTGTATGTGTGGTGTGTCTTAGCTAATTCAAGTCAGTTCCTCCTCTCTACAGCTAGCCCAGCTCCCCTTTTATAGGCCAAGTAGGGGCATAGGTGTACAGGAAACCCTAGGGGCACTACCCTTGGTAGGGTGATCATAAGCTATGACGTCGAGGTGAGATGTCGATCACGTCATGAGTACGGTAGAAGCGTGTCTTAGGCGTGGGTCGTCCTATGCCGACATGCTCGGAGCGATGGCTGTCCTTTACGTTTGTCATGATGACACCCGCAGGTGGTCAGTGAAGGACCCGTGCCCATGCCTAGACGTGCAAATCCCTGTAGGCGTCGCAACGGGAGTCGTTGGAGCGCTGACCGGAGGCGTCGAAGTCAAACTCGAGGGGTGGCCGATTGGGGTCGAGGCCGGAATGGATAAGGCCAAGCCCCGAGAAATGTGATACAGATATTGGTAAATGTGCCTCGAGGGGTCGCCTGTCAGCACATAGTACTTGGTATGGCATCGCAGTGTAGTACGAACCACTGATTCCCCGGGTATGGGCGGTAAAAGGAGGATTTGACTGTTGTACCCGGCCACTGTGACCGTGCTGTAGCCATAAGGTTAGGCAGGAGTTGGTGGATGCATTTATTGCCCCAGATCCATACGAGGAGTAGGTGAGCCAATGGGGAGTGTCACTCGACGAGGGTAGTCCGCCCACGCGGAGGTCCGTCACTCGATGGGGGTCGTCCGCCCGCGTGCGCTTAATCACCACGACGGGGGGTCATACGCTTGGGTGGGCGTCTGTCATTCGAGGCTCCCGTGGAGTGGGAAATGGTCTTGACTTGGGTGCTGCTTGTGGGCTGGCCCAGCATGGCTCGATGTATGCTGGTGGACCTTTGTCCCTCAAGCTGGTTGCGGGCTTTTTCTAGGGATTTGGGTTTAATTATTCAGGGATTAATTCTCCCAGATAGTTTTAGGGTACCCCTTATCTAGGTACCCGATTGAGGGTGACTGGGAGGAGGAAGCCTCTATGATCACTATCTCTTCTTCTACTGGTGGTACCTCTTCTACCTCATCGGCAGCGTTCTCCTTATTAGGGTACCGATATTCGAATCTTGTCATTTCTCCTTCATAGTCAGCCCACCCATCTATGATGATCCTCTTCTTCTGGCGATGGGTACGCTGCCTTCTCCTTGACCTATTCTTCTTGGGCTCCTCATCGATTATATAATTATCATTGAAATGGCGGCGTATCTTTTCTGAGGGGAAGTGGAATTAGATCTCCCCTATTCCAATGTAGATGATGGCCTTGGTAGTGTTGAGGAATGGTCGTCCCAAAATGATGAGGGACCTCTCGTCACTACCCGTGTCCACTACCATGAAGTCTACAGGGATGTACGAGCTGCCTACTCGCACACGGATGTCTTCCAAGGTTCCCATTGGGTAGTAGAGTGACTAGTCTGCAAGCTGCAAGCACATGGTTGTGTACAATTGACTATTTTCTCATATATCACCTTAGGCATGACATTGACGCTTGCGTCGAAGTCATAGATCTCCTTGTTGAAGTTAACACTTCCAATGGAGATCAAAACAACCGGTCTCCCTGGATCGCCCTTCTTGATTGGCAGAGTTGAGTTAATCCATGATCCTCTAGGAGGGTCACTCCAGTAGCTGCCTGTATTGAATATGTCTACAAGATTTTATTGGGGGTAGTTCGCCCACGCGGAGGTCCATCACTCGACGGGGGGTCGTCTGCCCGTGATGCGCTCCGTCACCCTGACAGGGGGTCATTCGCTTGGGTGGGCGTCGGTCATTCGAGGCTCCCCATGGAATGGGAAATGGTCTTGACTTGGGTGCTGCTCGTGGGCCAACCCAGCATGGCTCCATGTATGCTGGTGGACCTTTGTTCCTCAGGCTGGTTGTGGGCTTTTTACGGGGATTTGGGTTTAATTGTTCGGGGATTAATTCTCCCGGATAGAGGTTTAGGGTACCCCTTATCCAGATACCTGACAGTAGCCCCTGAGTCTCTGCACGAGTGCTGGCACTCACACAGAGGCTTATGAACTAGAGTCATAGTGTCTGTCATTCTCTAAAGGGTGCGCACGAGCGCACCCTTCGGGGGTAGCCCCCGAGGCCTCGGAGGAGTACGATACACCTCCGAGGGCTTTATGCGCTTTTTATCGAGGGGTGCTCTAGTGGTTAAGCCCCGGGCATGCGTGAGCTTTTGTCATCGAGGCGCACTTCATGGTGGTTGGGTGCCATGGGTACTTCCCTCTGGGATCAGGCATAAATGAACTGGAGTCATAGCCTCCATGCTTTCCGACGAGTGCGCGCGAGCGCACCCTTTGAGTGTAGCCCCCGAGGCGACGGAGGAGTAGGAAAACTCCTCCGAGGGCTTTTTAGGCGTGCAATACGGGGGGAAGCTTGAGTCTTTTAGCCCCCGAATGCATTTGCCCCCTTTTGTCGAGGGGTCCCATGCATTGTCGAGCCCCCGGGTGGTTGGTTTCTCTTTCATCGAGGCCACCCGGTTGTGAGCGAGCCCCCGAGCCTCATTTATTAAGGTCGATCAGGAACAAGCCTGTCTTTTTCTTTTGACCCTCGCGGTCCTTTTAGATGGGAGGAGGGGTGAAGGGCGCCGTGCTACCCTCATTTGGGCAAGCTCTAACGTCCTCTGACGAGCTATTATCGGGAAATTCAAGTGAGAGCTCGTGCCCCGTTCGATAGAGGTCAACAGGTGGCCACGGAGGCGCTCTCATTGAAGCTAACAAATGCACACATGGATTCTGAACCCATTCAATAGGGTTCAGCGGCTCGATGCCTCCGTCCGAGGGGATTCCATAGTTGTCCTTCTGTTTCGCCTTGAATACGTCTGAGGGGCTTTTGAGAGTTCATTCTCGAACAAGGGACTTGTGTCGGCTTCCCCCGGTCATCCCTGACTAGGATACTCGAGGGCGGCAGTCGAACCCTAATTGAGGGCCAGCCTTCGCTACCTCGAGATTTTTTTGGGGTCGGGGCCCGCGTTCCTTACTGTGGAAGGAATCATTCGTGAATAACTCCTCTTGTCTGCTGGGCACGCCTTTTGAGGTAGGAGTCATAGCGGCGCAGTCATGGGGGATGGGGACAATGACTAGAGACCGAGCATTCAACGTGTGTCCCTGCCTATAAATCCAGGAGGTGGGATTTCGTCCATCCCCCATCTTGCCTTCTAGCTTTCGCCACCACTGCCGCCGGAGAGAAGAGTAGTCCTGTTTGTTAGTGCAAGAGAGAAGAGGGGAGAGATTGGGACTCTTCCTTCCTGTCCACACGCTAATCTAGCCCATGCTGTCGCTATGGCGCCAGAACTTCTCCCTCCGAAGGATTGGCTCCCGTCAGCCGTGACAGAGCGGGAGCTCGAGGAGTTGGTGGATGATGGGCCTCTTCGCCCCGTCGTCTCGGCTGATCGGCCAGAGTGGATGGTGCCACCAATGGAGGACCTCAATCTACGATGACGTCGGTGTTGATGCCGAGGCAAAGGTCGAGGATGACGTGCGTGGCACCTCCCTCACCAACTGGTTGTATGAGCTCAGTCAGGTCATGAGGACGCAAGTCCGAAATGCGCTCCATGTCGGTGTGAAGCGGGCAATGGCAGTCGTCTGCTCTGGCTTCACTTACGACATGGGGGTGGTCTCCCACGACTTCATCTGTGACCCCAGGAGGACTGACGTCGAGAATGAGGAGAGGCACATGGCCTTGATCGAGGCTGCTGAGGAGCCCGGCGGTGGGCTGGCGAAGCTGTTCGAGCCCGAGGTCCTTCCTACCAGCGCTGATGATGACTGTGAGCCAAACTAGCAACAAGGCCCATGTAATAGGTTAGATTTTGACTGGTGCTGATGTGGCCTCGAGGGCCTTAAAACATGATGTTTGTATGCATTTTGAATGCTTTTGAGCTCGATTCCGTCATTCCTTTTCTGCTCGAGTTTTTTATGCAGTCATCTTGGCGCACGGTTGCGTCCTTCGGTGTGGGGTGTGAGTGGAGGTAGCGTAGCCTAGAGGCATAGGCAATCTCATAGCTCGACGGCCCCTCGGCCTCAGGGTGCTCTCATGGCCTTGTCGACTATGTAAGAACTCGCATTGAAGCATATAGGAACGTTAGACATTGATTTTTTTGACATCATGTGCTTTTACTAAGTTAGAGTTTGAGTTCATCATTCCTCTTCTACTCGAGTTGAGTTTTTACGCAGTCATCTTGGCGCATGGTTGCATCCTTTGGTGTGGGGTGTGAGTGAATGTACCGTAGCCCAGAGGCGTGGGTGATCTCATGGCTCAACGGCCCCTTGGCCTCAGGGTGCCCTCGTGGCCTTGTCAACTATGTAAGAACTCACATCGAAGCATATAGGAACGTTGGACATTGATTTTTCAACATTGTGTGCTTTTACTAAGTCTTCTTAGAGCATGGTTACGCCCCTTGGCGTGAGGGAGCGAGTGGAGGTACTGTAGCACAGACGCGTCGGTGATCTCGCGGCTCGACAGCCCCTCAGCCTCAGGGTGCCCTCATAGCCTTGTTGACTATGTAAAAGAATAGACGTCGAGTTTTGAAAAAACATGCAAGTTTTTAGGAACTTCGGGGTGTCCCCCTCATAAATGTGGCCTCAAGGGCCTTAAAACATGATGTTTATATGCATTTTGAAAGCTTTCGAGTTTGAGTCATCATTCCTTTTTTGCTCGAGTTGAGTTTTTACGCAGTCATCTTGGCACACGGTTGCATCCTTTGGTGTGGGGTGTGAGTGGAGGTACCATAGCCCAGAGGCATAGGTGATCTCGTGGCTCGACGGCCCCTCGGCCTCAGGTTGCCCTCGTGGCTTTGTCATCTATGTAAGAACTCGCATCGAAGCATATAGGAACGTTAGACATTGATTTTTTGACATCGTGTGCTTTTACTAAGTCTTTTTAGCGCGTGGTTACTCCCGTTGGCATGACGGAGTGAGTGGAGGTACCATAGTAGGGACGCATGGGTGATCTCATGGCTTGATGGCCCTTCGGCCTCAGGGAGCCCTCGCGGCCTTATCAACTATGAAAAGAATAGACGTCAAGTTTTGAAAAAACGTATGAGTTTTTAGGAACTTCGAGGGGTTCCCCCCTTTAGTCCCCGAGGGAGGCTCGACTCTATTAAGGCAGAGTCAAGGCTACCTTATGCATCTGAACAAAAAGTTGAACTTGTAAATGAAAGTACTTCTTATTCATTCATGATATGGCAAAAAAACAAGGCTTCGAAGCCCTAGGGGTGAAAGCGATGTAGCTGTTCAATGTTCCATGCGTTGTTGAAGGTTTCACCTTTCCCGTTGGCTAGCTTATAGGTTCTGGCCTTCAACACTTCTGCAACAATGAAAGGGCCCTCCCATGGTGGAGTTAGCTTGTGGCATCGAAGAAGGCACCGATAGCCTCCTCTCCAGTGTCGTAACTTGCGACGACGTCCATCATCTCATCGGCGGTCTTCGGGGGGTTACAACCCAGCTCTCCAACCAGCTCCTTGCAGGTAGTCCTGGCAATGAATGCCAGGATTACGTCTTCATCGGGGATATGGCGGAGATCGGTGCGTTGCTTGGAAAAGTGCCAAGCAAAATCATGGAGGGACTCCCTGGGCTTCTGCTTGCAGCTTCGGAGGTCCCACCTGTTGCCAGGTCGCACAAAAGTTCCCTTGAAGTTCCCCTCGAACACCCTGACAAGGTCAGACCAGTCGTGGATCTGGTCAAGGGGAAGTTCCTCGAGCCACCTTCGGGTGGTGTCCGATAGGAACAGGGGGAGCTGACGGATGATGGCGTGATCATTGCGCGCCCCACCCAACTGGCATGCCAACTTGAAGTCGGCTAGCCATAGCTTGGGCTTGGTCTCGCCATTGTACTTGACGAGGCTCATGGGGGGACGCAAGGGATTTGGCAGCGGCATCCTTTGAATCATCCTGTTGAAGACTTGAGGGCCTGACGGCTTGGGGGACCGGAGCCGGTCCTCGTCGCTGTCGTAGCTCCCACCCCTGTGTGCTCTGTAGCCCCGCGCTTCGGCATCACCACACTTGCATCAGCGGTTCTCGTTGATGTCGTAGCACGCATCTCGAGGCTCACGGTTGTCGTGGATGCACTCACGGATGGGGATCGCCTTCTTGGGCCAGGGGCATCCGCTTGATGGACTGAGCCCTCCCTCTCATGTTGGGAGGATTCAAGGGGTTGCTCCGAGGCAACCCCTCATCATCTCGAGGCTGAGCTCTCCGCCTGCTGTGCAGCAGCTACCTCGAGGAGGCCCTGAACCTCCAGCTGGATGCGACGGGCCTCGGGATTCGAGGGGGTCCACATGTTGTGGAGAAGCATGGTCACCGCAATGACATTCTAACTGGCGTGGTTGAAGAGGGGGCGCTCGACCGCTCCCTCCCCAATGATCTACCAGTGGACTTCTCGGGCTCTGGCTCGAGCCCTTCCGCCGGGCGGGTGTCCGCGCTCCTACTCGAGGGTCCGCTCGAGCTGGCACAGACATTCCCGGTCCTCGTCGAGCTTGGCTCGCATCTCCCAGACTTGCGCGAGCTGGGCATCGTGGGCATCCTGAGGCAACCATGCGTCTCTTGGTGCGGCTGGTGGTTGCTCCTCCCAATCTGCCATGACGAGGGCGCCTCCTGCTACAGCCGCAGCCATGAGGTGGCCGCAGGGTTGATGGTCTCGGCGCTCGATGCGATGGCTCCATTGATGTGGAAGCACTAGGGCATGGGGTCATAGTGGTCAGAGTCAGAGTCAGGGTTGCCGGAGTAGAAGATGGGGAACTACCCCACCATTCCTCCTCCAGCTGGCGTCACATTGTGCCGAGGGTGTAGTGCCTCGGGCCAGGAGTCTCTGAAGACTCTAGGTGCTCGAAGGTCAGCGCGGAAGTTAGCACGTCCATGCTGGTGCAAAGGAGACACCCCGAGAGGTCCTCATGCATGCTCATGTTGGTGCTCACCGAGGAGGAGTATGACTTGGCGGCGTTGTCGAGACCAAATGAAAATGGTCGTCGGGATTCGAACAACCCGTGCGAAAGCAAGTCGGGTGGCGTTGGGGCCGTGCCTGCTGGAGAGGCCATCCCTGACCCCCTCGATATGTGCATGATGTAGCTGAAGTTTGAGTCATCGCGGTGCTCCACGGACCCGTCCCCCGTGGCCAAACTCTGGTTAGATAGGTTCCCAACCAGGGACCCTGCGTCGCTGGTCGACTGCGGGGTGGCCATGGCGGGCATCGTCTTGCCCGCGTGAGGATGATGGTTGCGTCGGTCATGCCTCCTCCTGGTCACGGGGGCGTGATGGCGGGACCAGCGTGCGGCCCTTCCGGGACGCGGGGCTCGCGATTGCCTCCGCTCAGATCTCCGACCAAGAGGGGACCATGTCATTGCCATGCTCGAGCGACATGAACTTTAAGCTCCCAAACCAGATTACTGTGGTGAACAGGAGCGGCGGGACAGAGTTGGGCATCCAAAAAATGGCAGGAAACACTGGTGACACACAGACCCCCTACCTGGGGCACCAACTATCGGTGTCTTGACCCGGGGGTCTAACACCGATGAGTAACTATGTGCCGCATGCTCCCTAATCCAGATGTGCAATAAGAACACACGATTTTTATCTTGGTTCGAGCAAAGAAGGCCCTACGTCCAACGGGGGGAGAGAGTTTGTATTATCTTGCACCGAAGTGCTTGTACAGGGGGGATACAAGCGAGAGTGTACGAGGAGTGGGAACAAGGCCTAAGTCTAGGAACGCTAGCCCTATGCCTTGCTGTGTGCGTGGTGTGTCTTAGAGAATTCAAGTTAGTTCCTCCTCTCTACAGCTAGCCCAACGCCCCCCTTTTATAGGCCAAGCAGGGGCATGGGTATATAGGAAACCCTAGGGGCGCTACCCTTGGTAAGGCGATCGTAAGCTATGATGTCGAGGTGAGATGCCGATCACGTCGTGTGTACTATAGAAGCGTGTCTCGGGCATGGGTCGTCCTATGCCGACGTGCTCAGAGTCGATGGCTATCCTTTATGTTTGTCATGATGATGCCCATAGGTGGTCAGTAAAGGACCCGCGCCCATGCCTGGACGTTCAAATCCTTGTAGGCGTCACATCGGGAGTCGTTGGAGCGCTGACTGGAGGCATCGAAGTCCAACTCGAGGGGTGGCTGAGGCGGGTCAAGGCTGGAATGGATAAGGCCAAGCCCCGGGAAATGTGATACAGATATTGGTAAATGTGCCTCGAGGGGTCGCCTGATAGCACACAGTACTCGGTATGGCATCGTAGTGTAGTACGAACCACCGATTCCCCGGGTATGGGCGGTAAAAGGAGGATTTGACCGTTCTACCCGGCCACTGTGACCGCGCTGTAGCTATGAGGTTAGGCAGGAGTTGGTGGATGCATTTATTGCCCCGGATCCATACGGGGAGTAGGTGAGCCAATGGGGAGTGTCACTCTATGGGGGTCGTCCGCCCACGCGGAGGTCCGTCACTCGATGGGGTTCGTCCGCCCGCGATGCGCTCCATCACCATGACGGGGGGTCATACGCTTGGGTGGGTGTCTGTCATTCGAGGCTCCCGTGGAGTGGGAAATGGTCTTGACTTGGGTGCTGCTTGTGGGCGGGCCCATCATGGCTCGATGTATGCTGGTGGACCTTTGTCCCTCAAGCTGGTTGCGGGCTTTTTCTGGGGATTTGGGTTTAATTATTCAGGGATTAATTCTCCCGGATAGTTTTAGGGTACCCCTTATCCAGGTACCCAATTGAGGGTGACTGGGAGGAGGAAGCTTCTGTGATCACTATTTCTTCTTCTACTGGTGGTACCTCTTCTACCTCATCGGCAGCGTTCTCCTTATCGGGGTACCGATATTCGAATCTTGTCATTTCTCCTTCATAGTTAGCCCACCCATCTACGATGATCCTCTTCTTCTGGCGATGGGTACGCTGCCTTCTCCTTGACCTATTCTTTTTGGGCTCCTCATCAATTATATAATTATCATTGAAATGGCGGCGTACCCTTTCTGAGGGGAAGTGGAAGTGGAAGTGGATCTCCCCTATTCCAATGTAGATGATGGCCTTGGTAGTGTTGAGGAATGGTCGTCCCAAAATGATGAGGGACCTCTCGTCACTGCCCGTGTCCACTACCATGAAGTCTGCAGGGATGTACGAGCTCCCTACTCACACACGGATGTCTTCCAAGGTTCCCATTGGGTAGTAGAGTGACTAGTCTGCAAGCTGCAAGCACATGGTTGTGTACAATAAAGGACAATTGAATATTTTCTCATATATCACCTTAGCCATGACATTGATGCTTGCGTCGAAGTCATAGATCGCCTTGTTGAAGTTAACACTTCCAATGGAGATCGAAACAACTAGTCTCCCTAGATCGCCCTTCTTGATTGGCAGAGTCGAGTCAATCCATGATCCTCTAGGAGGGTCACTCCAGTAGCTGCCTGTATTGAATATGTCTACAAGATTTACAGTTTCTAACCCTTTCGATTGCCCTGGAATCTTACCTTGGTCGGCGAAAGGGACAAAGTTGGCAAGCGTGGCAACTGAGATTCTAGCATCTTATTAAAACTATGCTGATTCTTTATAGCATTGGAAAAACTATTCATTCTGTTATTAATTGTTTCTAGAGTTTTATCATTGGATGCAAGCTTCTTAGATAGGTTATCCATTAACTTGCCCTGGTTAAGCACTAACTCTCTTAAAGGTGGTTGATGAAAACTATTATAAGAAGAATTATTACCTTGGTAGTTACCTGACGTCAGGTACCATGACAAGGGGTACCCTAAACCTCTATCCGGGAGAATTAATCCCCGAATAATTAAACCCAAATCCCAAAAAAAGCCCGCAACCAGCCTGAGGGACAAAGGTCCACCGGCATACATCGAGCCATGTTGGGCCGGCCCACGAGAAGCATCCAAGTCAAGACCATCTCCCACTCAACAGGGAGCCTCGAATGATGGACGCCCACCCCCCATCGAGTGACGGACCTTCGCGCAGGCGGCGGACCCCCGTCGAGTGACGTAGCTCCACACGGGCGGCCGACCCCCCGTCGAGTGACGGACCTCCGCACGGGCGGAGGACCCCCGTAGATCGGGACTTCCCCCTCGACCACCTGCTCGATGGGACCCCCTCGAGCGATGGGTTTCTGGCTGAGCAGGCAACACCCCTCGATGACAAAAAGTCCACGTAGGCGAATGACACCTCGTCGAATACCACACCCCTCGACCACCCTCTCCCTCTATGGTGTCCAGAGCAGTTATTATATCTCACCTACTTCTGCAGCCCCCGTGGCTACAGCGACTGTAATGATGGGCAAGTGTAGAGGTCTAGTCCACCTTTTACCACCTATCCCCGGGGAAGCGTTGATTTGTACAGACCACTATTCCTCCATGCTATTCACTGTGCCCCGACAGGCACCCCCTTGAGACGCCAACATCAACATACGTACCAGGGATTCCTAGGGCTCATTCTTATCTACATAGCCTCGAGGCCCCCTTGGTACCTCTTGACCTGGATTCACAACAGCCACGGTCAGTGGTTTAGCCACTCCCATACGCCATCTCCTACAAGTCGTACGCCCTTAACAAGAGGTCACGTCTTTCACCTCGCTGCTGAGGCATGCTAGAGTCATCATCAAGACCAGTCAATCATCGACTTCGCCATGACATCTCAGAAGGGCGAATCTCATCATCACGTACGCTACTACAGGGCTCAACCTCGCTTTAGCACACACCCCTACAATCTGCACGACATGATCGACCCTTGAAGTCATCACTCATGATTGCCCTCACAGCACCATTAGGGTTTTCTGTACACCCATGCCCCTACTTGGACTATAAAAGGGGGCGCAAGGCTAGCTGAAAGGAGGGTGAACTCATTCGAACTCACTGAGCCTCTCCACACACATTGCAAGCCATAGGGCTAGCTCTTCTAGACTTAGGCCTCATTCTTCACCCCATTTTGTATGTGCTCGCTTGTATCCCCCCTGTACAAGCACTTTGGTGCAAGATAATACAAGACAACCTCCCCCCACTGGACGTAGGGCCTTCCCTTGTCCAAACCAGGATAAATCATGTGTTCTTCTTGCATCACCATCTGGATTAGGGAGCATGCAGCACATAGTTCCTCATCAGTGTTAGGCCCCTAGGGTCATGACACCGACAGTTAGCGCACCAGGTAGGGGGCTCTGCGTGTCACCAGCGTTTCCCGCCATTTTTTGGATGGCCGACTCTATCCCACTGCTCCTGTTCGCCATGGTGATATGATTCAGGAGCTTGGAGTTCATGTCACTTGAGCACGGCTATGACATGGTCCTCCTCTCGATCAGAGATCTGAGCAGAGACAATCGTGAGCCCCCGCGTACAGGAAGGGTCGCACACTGATCCCGCCATCACGCCCCTACCACCAAGAGGAGGTGCGACCGGCGTAACCATCATCCTCACACAGGCGAGATGATGCCCGCCATGGCCACCCCGCGGCCGACCAGTGACACAGGGTCCCATGTTGGGAACCTGTCTGACCTGAGTTTGGCTCCAGGGGACGTGTTAGTGGAGCACTACGACGACTCAGGCTTCAGCTTCACCACGCACTCGTCAAGGGGGTCTAGGATGGCCTCTCCAGCAGACACGGCCCCGATGCCACCTGACCTACTTCCGCATGGGCTGTTCGAATCCCGACGGTGCCGCCAAGTCATACTCCTCCTCGGTGAGCACCAACATGAGCGTGCGTGAGGACCTCTCGGGGCACCTCCTTCGCACCACCATGGACGTGCTGACTTCCACGTTGACCTTCGAGCACCCAGAGTCTTCAGAGACTCCTGGCCCGAGGCACTACACCCTCGGCACAATGCGACGCCAGCTAGAGGAGGAACGGCAGAGGCGGTTCCCCATCTTCTACTCTAGTAACCTTGACTCCGACTCTGACCACTATGACCCCACGCGCAAGTGTTTCTACTTCAACAGAGCCATCACGTCGAGCGCCAACACCATCGACCCCGTGGCCACCATCACGGCTGCGGCTGTGACGGGAGGTGCCCTCGTCATGGCAGATCGGGAGGAGCAGCCACCAGCCGCGCCAAGCGATGTGCGGTTGCCTCAGGATGCCCATGACGCCTAGCTCATGCAAGTCCAGAAGATGTGAGCCAAGCTCGACGAAGACCGGGAACGTCTATGCCAGCTCGAGCGGGCCCTCGAGTAGGAGCACAGACACCCGCCCGGCGGAAGGGCTCGAGCCAGAGCCCAAGAAGTCCACCGACAGATCATTGGGGAGGGAGCGGTCAAGCGCCCCCTCTTCAACCGTGCCAGTCAGAACATCGTTGTGGCAACCATGCTTCTCTGCAACATGCCAGCCCCCTCGAATCCCGAGGCCCATCGCATCCAGCAGGTGGTTCAAGGCCTCCTCGAGGTAGCTGCTACATAGCAGGTGGAAAGCTCGGCCTCGAGACATCGAGGGGTGACCTCGGAGCAACCTCCTGAACCCTCCTGACATGATATGGAGGGCTCAGTCCATCAAGTGGATGCCCCTGACCCAAGAAGGCGATCCCCGTCCGTGAGCACATCCACGACAACTGCGAGCCTTGGGAGGCATGCTACAAAATCAACAAGAACCACCGACGCAAGTATGGTGATGCCGAGGCATGAGGCTACATCACGCATAGGGGCGAGCGCTACGATAGCGACGAGGACCGACACTGGTCCCCTGAGCCACCGAGCCCTTGAGTCTTTAGCAGGATTTGAAGGACGTCATTGCCAAATCCCTTCTGTCCCCCCACGATATTGTGGTCAAGTCCAAAAAAGCTGACAACCTCATCGAAGACCTCGAGTTCGTGTTTGATGCCTCAGGGCCAAGAACATCAAACTCAACCCTAAGAAGTGTGTCTTTGGCATCCCTTGAGGCATGCTCTTAGGATATATCGTCTCTCAGCGTGGCATTGAGGCCAATCCCGAGAAGGTTTTGGCCATCACAAAGATGGGTCCGATTCAAGACCTCAATGGTGTATAGAAGGTCACAAAGAAAAAGCATTACCTCTGTATCGAGGCCGAGGAGGCCCTTGCCAAGCTGAAAGCAATGCTGACCTCACCTCCGATCCTTGTACCTCTGACCCCAGTAGAGCACCTCTTGCTCTATGTTGCCATTACCACCTAGGTGGTTACTGCGGCCATAGTAGTTGAGAGGATGGAGGAAGCACATGCGCTGCCCGTCCAGCGGCCTATCGACTTTATCAGTGAGGTACTCTTGGAGACCAAGGTTCATCACATGATGCAAGCTCCAACACTACTTCCTCGGCCTCCCAGTAACTGTGGTTTCGTCTTTCCCTCTCGGGGAGATAATCTAGAATCCGAAGGCCATCAGGAGGATCACCAAATGGTCGGTCAAACTCATGGGCGAGACTCTCACCTACGCACCATGCAAGGCCATCAAATCTCAGGTATTGGCAGATTTCATCACCGAATGGACTGATACTCAGCTCCCTCTAGCGCAAATTCAGGCAGAGCTGTGGACCATGTACTTCGACGGGCCGCTAATGAAGACGGGGGCTGGCACGGGCCTGCTCTTCATCTCACCACAAGGAGTCCACATGTGCTACATGATCTGACTACACTTCGCTGCCTCCAACAACATCGCCGAGTATGAGGCCCTCGTCAATGGCCTACGCATCACCCATGAACTCAGAGTCTGATGCCTCAATGTTCATGGCGACTCACAACTCAATATCGACCAAGTCATGAAGGCCTCGAGCTTCCACGAACCCAAGATGGAGGCCTATTGCAAGGAGGTTTGCAAGCTGGAGGACAAATTCTACGGCCTTGAGCTCAACCACGTAGTGCGAAGATACAACAAAGCTGCCAACAAGCTAGCAAGAATTATGTCAACTCAAGGCACCGTTCCACCCAACGTCTTCTCGAGGGATCCATCCAAACCCTCCGTCAACTGGGGCATGGGGGCTGAGTCCACCTCACAGACCATCAAGCCTCTTTCCTCGATCGAGGCCCCTTTGACCGGGGCTGAGGTCATGGATACCGAGAGGGCTCCCCCGCTGACGAGTCCTGAGCCTGACTGGCGCACACCCTTCCTCGACTATCTTATTTGAGGTGAGCTCCTAGAAGATAGAACCGAGGCTCGATGGATCGCTCGATAGGTCAAAACCTACGTCCTCTTTGGCGATGACAAAGAACTCTATCAACGAAGTCCCATGGGTGTTCTCCAGCACTGCATCACCATCGAGGAGGGCAGGAAGTTGCTCAAGGACCTACACTCGGGGCTTGCGGTCACCACACTGCACCAAGAACCCTCGTCGGAAACGCATTCTAGCAAGGCTTCTACTGGCCGATCGCCGTCTCTGATGCCATCGACCTTGTCTGATCGTGCGAGGGTGCCAATTCTTCGCTAAGCAAATGCACCGCCCTGCTTATGCTCTACAGATGATCCCTATCACATGGCCATTTGCCATGTGGGGCTTTACCTCGTTGGACCCCTGAAGAATACTACCGAAGGATTCACGCATCTGATGGTCGCTGTCGACAAGTTCACCAAATGGATTGAGGCCTGACCGATCACCAACATTTGGTCCGAGTAGGCGGTTTTGTTCTTTACAGACATCATCCACCGCTTTGGGGCCCCCAATGTCATTATCACCGATAATGACACAAAGTTCACCGGCAAGAAGTTCTTGGATTTTTGTGACCACCATCACATCTGTGTGAACTGGTCCATGGTTTCCCACCCTTAAACTAATGGCCAAGTCGAGCATGCCAATGGCATACTTGTGCAGGGCCTCAAGCCGAGGATCTTCAATTGCCTCAACAAGCATGGGAAGAGGTGGGCCGCTGAGGTACCCTCGGTCCTGTGGAGCCTAAGGATGACACCAAGCCGAGCCATGAGGTTCACCCCGTTCTTCATGGTCTATGGGTCTGAGGACGTCCTCCCCACAGACCTCGAGTATGGGTCCCCTCAACTCAAGGCCTACAACAAACAGACAAATGAGAAGGCCCTCGTGAACGCCATCGACCAGCTCGAGGAGGCTCGAGACATGGCCCTCCTCAACTCAGCGCGGTACCAGTAGAAGTTGCGACGCTACCACGACAAGCACATGCGCAAGAGGTACCTCCAAGTCGACGACCTCGTCCTCCGATGATGACAAGACAACAGAGGCCGTCACAAGCTAACTCCACCATGGGAGGGCCCTTATATTTTTGCTGAGGTGTTGAAGCCAAGGATGTACAAGTTGTCGGATGGCAAGGGAGCGACCTTCACCAACACATGGAACATCGAACAACTACGTCGCTTTTACCCCTAGGACTTCGAGGTCTTGTATTTTTCCTCATGTCATGAATGAATAAGAAGTACTTTCATTTACAAGTTCCACTTTTTGTTCACATGCATAAGGTAGCCTCGACTATGCTTCAACAGAGTCAAGCCTCCCTCGGGGCTACAAGGGGGAACCCCCAAAGTTCCTAAAAAACTCGCACGTTTTTTTGAAAATTGACATCTATTCTTTTACATAGTCGACGAGGCCGCGAGGGCACCCCAAGGCTAAAGGGCTATCGAGCCGCGAGATCACCCAGATGTCTATGCTACAGTAACTCCACTCACTCCCTCACACCAAGGGGCATAACCATGCGCTAAGAAGACTTAGTAAAAGCACATAATTTCGAAAAATCAATGTCTAACGTTCCTACATGCTTCGATGTGAGTTCTTACATAGTCAACAAGGCCACGAGGGCACCCTAAGGCCAAGGGGCCATTGAGCCATGAGATCGCCTACGCCTCCGGGCTATGGTACCTCCACTCACACCCCACACTGAAGGACGCAACCGTGCGCCAAGATGACCGCGTAAAAACTCAACTCGAGCAGAAAAGCAATAACGGACTCGAACTCTGACTTAGTAAAAGCACACGATATCAAAAAATCAATGTCTAATGTTCCTATATGCTTCGATGCGAGTTCTTACATAGTTGACAAGGGCATGAGGGCATCCTGAGGCTGAGGGGCCATCGAGCTGCGAGAACGCCTATGCCTCCGGGATATGATACCTCCACTCACACCCCACACCGAAGGATGCAACCGTGCACCAAGATGACTGCATAAAAACTCAACTCGAGTAGAAAAGGAATGATCGACTCAAACTTGAAAGCATTCGGAATGCATACATGATGAGGCCCTCGAGGCCACATTGACACAAGTCAAAATCTAACCTATTACATGGGCCTTCTTGCCCAGTTTGGCTCATAGGCCGGCTTCTTCGTCGTCAGCGCTTGTCACACCGTGGTTTTGAAGGATTCAAACCAAGGCAAAAGCTCATGTGTGCTCAGATCAAATTACACACATGAACGACACATTACATGGTCCAATAAGCACAGTGTTCAAATAAAACAATAATATAACATTCACATCATAACATTATTACATAACTGTGATCAGAGTAAAGCGGAATATAAATAACATTGTCCAAAGTGAAAGGCAACTGAACGACATAGACGTAGTGACTCCATCTCACCACAGGAAGGTCGACGGCAGCATCATGACGCCTAACATCCCGGATAGTTCTCAGGGAAGTCACCATCGGAGTCATCACTTGAGCATCCTTTATTTAGGAATTAGCAAGGGTGAGTTCCATGTCAAAACTCAGCAAGTACAGACGGAAAGTAATGACATGCAAGGCTAAAACAAGGTACAACTAAAAGGCCAATGATGCGAAACAGCATCAACTTCTCCAACGGCCGAAGCCAAGAGCCCATGACTCCAACAGGTTAAGAAGCAAGTTTTATCTTCATTAAACAGGTGAAAGGTGAGGTAGAGCACTAGCAACCTAAAACCCTATCATCTAAAACCCCCATAGGTGATATATGGATAGAGTAGCTAGTCATTCCTATGGTTTGTGAATTTGAGACACATGCAATGTTTTAATTAAAAGAGAATAGGCGCAACATGATCAAAGGTGCCTACACTTGCCTTGGTTGATGTCCTGCTGCACGTAATCCTCCGGGTACTGCTGATCCTCGTTCACCCATGTCTCGTTCTCTATACTCCACAATCATCACACATGAGCAACCCATGCAAGCAAATGTACTCCAATTAGAGCAATACACCAAAACATGATAATAGTATCAAAAAATAGCATATAACTATTCTACTCATCGAGACGATTCCAAAAAGTATAAGTTTGCTAAAAACAGAGTTAAAACGTGAAAGTTATGGCCTATACAAGACAAGGGTCGTATCTGCAGAAAATAGGACACAGATCTAAATACTTTTGAACTATGAAGGACTAGATCATAAATAAGTAAAACTATAGGGACTTTTCTAAAAAAGCACCAGCGACGGCGGCGTTGACCGCACTGACGGCCACGCGACGGCGTGGGAGTAGCCGGGTCCGGTGGACTGGCCGTGGACCGACCTTGTGGACCAAGTCCACGGGTCCACTGTGGACCGGCGGCGGTTGGGGTCGACCCCGGCGACCTCGGCCATGGTCACTGGCGGCGACCTCGCGGTGGCGGGACTGCGCAGCAAGCGGGGCCAAGGTGAGGACACGCGCGCGTTGCGCGTGTTCTTGCGCATACACTGAGTGGCAAGGCAGGGCGACGACGGTCCCACGACGGCGTGTAGCGGTGCATGGAGAGGAAGATGATGGGTGTAGAGGGCAGCATCATGACCCTCGAGGTCTCACGAACCTCGGGTGCGGGCTCACCTCGGTGGCAGACGGCGGTGAAGGCGAAGTTGATGGCAACGCGAGCTCAGTGGCTATGGCGGCTAGGGTTTTGTGGCTCAGCGAAACCGGGTGGCAGCTAGGGTTGCGGAGGGTTGCGCTCGAGGCGGCACGATGCACTTTATAGCGCATGGCAAACCTCGGTTCACGAGCGGGAGGGCGCGCGGGCGGTGCCGGGGTCCGGCTCAATGTTCGTCTCCGGGTAGGAGACAACACTATAGTTGTGGGCCCCACCCTCATGGGTCCCACCTGTCAGCGACGGTGGGCGTGGCCACGTGCTGCTGACGTCAGCGGCTGGCGCGGGCGTGACGTAGTGCTGACACAAGCGGGCGGCGCTGGCCCATGCTAGGCTGGTCCAAGAGCGCAGGCGCGGGTGCTGAGCGGGTCGTAGCTGCTGGGCTGCCACTGGCGGCCTGCTACGCTGGCTGGCTGCTCCGCTTGGCCGGGCTGGCCTGCGGTCACTACTGGCCAGTGCTGGCCACTGTGGCCAGCTGCTGATGCTGCCTCGGCCATGCCTGGCCAGTGCTAGCCATGGCCGGTTAGGGCTGGCCCTACACGGCCAAGGCTTGGCATGCTTGGCCAATAGAGGCTGGGGATGGCTAGGGTCCACTAGGGACTGGCCTAGGCTAGTTAGACTAGGTTTAGTTAGTCTAGGAATTAGAGGGGACAAGTTAGAGCATGTTAGCAACTAGGAAGCAAGGCAAAGTTAAGACAACAAGCTCAAACAAGTCAACCAAAAACTATGCAGCAGCATGAATGCAACAATGAATGGTTTCTAACGTGCTACACATTTTAAAGAAATTCATAAAACATTTATATTTGGCCTATGAATGTAAAGCACCTATACAGAAAATAAAATCAAATTCATTTACTATTTAAAGTTCAAAAAAATCAGGGTGTTATAGCACTGGAAGGAAGGACCTCGGGCTCGAACAGCTTCGCCAGCCGACCACCGGGCTCCTCAGTAGCCTCGATCAAGGCCATGTACCTCTCCTTGTTCTCGGCGTCAGTCCTGCTGGGTTCGCAGATGAAGCCGTGGGAGACCACCCCCATGTCCTAAGTGAAGCCGGAGCAGACGACCGCCATCACCCGCTTCACACCAACATGGAGCACGTTTCGAACTTGCTCCCTCACAACCCGACTGAGCTCGTACAACCGGTTGGTGAGGGAGGTCCCGTGCACATCATCCTCGACCTCCGCCTCGGCATCAACACCGAAGTCATCACAGACCGAGGTCCTCCTTCGGCGGCACCATCCACTCTGGCCGATCAGCTAAGACGATGGGGCGAAGAAGCCCATCATCCACCAACTCCTTGAGCTCCCACTCTGTCACGGCCGATGAGAGCCAATCCTCTAGAGGGAGAAGTTCTGGCGCCATAGCGACAGCATGGGCTAGCTCAGCGTATGGACAGGAAGGAAGATTCAAAATCTCTCCCCACTTCTCTCTTGTGCTAACGAATAGGGCTACTCTTCTCTCTGGTGGTAGCGGTGGCGAAAGCAAGAAGGCAAGATGGGGGACGGACGAAACCCCACCTCTTGGATTTATAGGCAGGTCAAAGGGCAACGGGCAGATCTGGTGAAAAGGGCGGGTAAATCCCCGCATTTAATACTCGAACCTAACTGCTTCCTCGATTTTTGGATACAGGGACATGCATCGAATACTCGGCCTCTAGCCATTGTCCCCGCCTCCACGACTGCCCTGCTATGACTCCTACCTCAAAAGGTGCACCCCACGGACGAGAGGAGTTATTCACGAACGATTCCTTCCACGGTAAGGAACGCGGGCCCTGGCCCCACAAAAATCTCGAGGGAGCGAAGGCTGGCCCTCGATTAGGGTTCAACAGCCGTCCCCGTGTATCCGAGTCAGGGATGACCAGGGGAGCTGACACGAGTCTCTTGTTCGAGAACAAACTCACGAAAGCCCCCTCGGACATATTCAAGGTGAAACGAAAGGACAACTATGAAATCCCCTCGGAGGGAGGCATCGAGCCACCAAACCATATCGAATGGGTTTGGAATCCATGTGTCCATTTGTTAGCTTCAATGAGAGTGCCTCCATGGCCACCTGTCGACCCCTATTGAACGGGGCACGAGCTCTCACTTGAATTTCCCGATAACAGCTCACCAGAGGACGTCGAAGCTCACCCAAACGAGGGTAGCACGGAGCTCTTCACCCCTCCTCCCGTCAACAAGGAATGCGGGGGTTGAAAGAAAATGACAGGCTTGTTCCTGATCGACCTCAACAAAAGAGGCTCGAGGGCTCGCTCGCAACCGGGTGCCCTCGACAAAAGAGGAACCAACCACCCGGGGGCTCGACAACGCACGGGACCCCTCGACAAAAGGGGGCAAATGCGCTCGGGGGCTAGAAGACTCGAGCTTCCCCCCTATTGCATGCCTAAAAAGTCCTTGAAGGAGTTCTCCTACTCCTCTATGGCCTCGGGGGCTACACCCGAAGGGTGCGCTTGCACGCACCCTTCAGAAAGCATGGAGGCTACGACTCTAGTTCATTTATGCTTGATTCCCGAGGGAAGTACCCATGGCACCCAACCACCATGAAGTGGGCCTCGACGAAAAAAGCTCACGCATGCCTGGGGCTTAACCACTCGAGCACCCATCGATAAAAAGCGCATAAAGTCCTCGGAGGAGTATCCTATTCCTCCGAGGCCTTGGGGGCTACCCCCGAAGGGTGTGCCCACGCGCACCCTTTAGAGAATGACAGACGCTATGACTCCAGTTCATAAGCATCTGCGTGAGTGCCAGCACTCGTGCAGAGACTTGGGGGCTACTATCGGGTACTGGATAAGGGGTACCCTAAACCTCTATCCGGGAGAATTAATCCCCGAATAATTAAACTCAAATCCCTGAAAAAAGCCCGCAACCATCCTGAGGGACAAAGGTCCACCAGCATACATCAAGCCATGTTTGGCCGGCCCACGAGCAGCATCTAAGTCAAGACCATCTCCCAATCGATGGGGAGCCTCGACTGACGGATGCCCACCCTAGCGGACGACCCCCCATCGGGGTGACGGAGCGCATCATGGGCGGATGACCCCCCGTCGAGTGACGGACCTCCACGTGGGCGGCCGACCCCCTGTCGGGGTGACGGAGCGCATCATGGGCGGCCGACCCCCCATCGAGTGACGTACCTCCACGCGAGCGGCCGACCCCCCGTCGAGTGACAAACCTCTACGCGGGCGGAAGACCCCTCGTAGATTGAGACTTCCACCTCGACCACCTGCTCGACGGGACCCCTTGAGCGATGGGTTTTCGGCTGAGTAGGCAACACCCCCTCGATGATAGAAAGTCTGCGCAGGCGAATAACCCCTCGTCGAATACCACACCCCTCGACCACCTACTCCCTGTACGACGCCCAGAGCAGTTATTATATCTCACCTACTCCTGCCAACCCCCATGGCTACAATGACTTTAATGATGGGCAAGCGGAGAGGTTTAGTCCACCTTTTACCGCCTATCCCCAGGGAAGCACTGATTCATACAGATAACTAATCCTCCATGCCAGTCACTGTGCCCTGACAGGCACCCCCTCGAGACACCAACGTCAACGTCCATACCAGGGATTCCTAGGGCTCGTTCTTATCTACACGGCCTCAATGCCCCCTTGGTACCCCTAGACCCGGATTCATAGTAGCCACGATCAGCAGTTCAGCCACTCCCGTACACCATTTCCTGCAAGTTGTACGCCCTTAACAAGAGGTCATGTCTGTCACCTCACTGCTGAGGCATGCCAGAGTCATCATTAGGACCAATCAATCAACGACTTCGCCATGACATCTCAGAAGGGCGAATCTCATCATCATGTACGCTGCTACAGGGCTCGACCTCGCTTCAGTACACAACCCTACAGTGTGCACGACATGATCGACCCTCGACGTCGTCGCTTACGATTGCCTTCATAGCACCATTAGGGTTTTCTGTACACCCATGCTCCTCCTTGGACTATAAAAGGGGGCGCAGGGCTAGCTGAAAGGAGGGTGAACTCATTCAAACTCACTAAGCCTCTCCACGCACATTGCAAGGCATAGGGCTAGCCTTTCTAGACTTAGGCCTCATTCTTCACCCCATTTCGTACGCTCTCGCTTGAATCCCCTTGTACAAGCACTTCGGTGCAAGATAATACAAGACATCCTCCCCCCGCTGGACGTAGGGCCTTCTCTTTCCTAAACTAGGATAAATCATGTGTTCTTCTTGCATCACCATCCGGATTAGGGAGCACGCAGCACGTAGTTACTCATCGGTGTGACACCGACACCTGAGTAGTTACCTGAGTAGTTAGGCCGATAGTAGTAGTTGTTGTTGTTGAGGTAGTTCACGTCCTCCTTCATCTCTAGGTAGTTGGCACCTGTATGCCCAGTCTCTCCACACTCTTCACAAGTCATGTGGGAATCATGAATGTGCATAACTTCTTTCTTCTCAGTGGCTCTCTCATCGAGCCTCTTCATCAGCAGGTCCATCTTGGTAGATAGCATGTCTACCTCCTTGAGCTGGTGCATTCCTCCACCTCTCTTGCGGGTCTGAGTTCTCTCTTGACTCCAACCTTGGTTGGAGGCCATCTTCTCCATAAGAGTTGTGGCTTGAGGTATGGTGAGTGATAAGAATGCACCTCCAGCAGCAACATCCATGGTTTCACGAGTGCTGTTGTTGAGCCCATGACAGAAGGTCTACATGAGCAACCAATTCTCCATCCCACGATGAGGACATTTGAGGATGTAGTCTTGAAAGTGCTCCTAGGCTTCTAGGACATTCTAATCATGTTGTTGCTGGAAACTCGATATCTTCCCACGAAGAGCATTGGTCTTACCCATGGGCAAGAACTTCACCAAGAAATTGCTGGAACAAAGTGCCCACATAGTATTCTTCTCCTTGTTGGCGTAGAACCGCTGCTTTGCTCTTCCTAAGAGTAAGAATGGGAAGAGGCGAAGTAGTATAGCATCTCTGGGGACGTCCTTGATAGTGATAGTGCTGCAAATCTCTAGGAATTGTTGGAGATGAGCACTAGCATCTTCATGGGCCTTCCCACAGAATTGGCTTGCTTGCACCATGTTGATCAGTGCAGGCTTGAGCTCAAAATACTTCTCAATGTCCGCAGCTAGTCCAGTACAGATGTTGTCTGTAGTGGGAGCTGCGAACTCACGGAGTGACTTGTCAGCCATGGCTTCAAACGCTAGTGTCAAACATCGAACAACAGGTGGATCTTCCAGCTCAGAAGAACCGGCAGGCTGAGACGATGATGATGATGATGATCGGGTCTTTCTCAACTTGGCCTTGGTCTTCCTGACTAAAGCTTCTAGATTATCAATGTAGTTTTTTGGAAGATCAAACATGTTCATACATTACCCTGCATATGATATATAACATAGACAAAAGACAAGGGTAAGGTTGTCAATCACATTAATGGATGCAGTGATGCTCATTATCCATTTGGTAAGCTATCAACCTTCCCCGGCAACGGCGCTAAAAATGCTTGTTGACACCTCTAACACCACTTAAGCTAGGTTATCATCCCCAGCATGGCACCAGAGGTGCTAGTATTAAATGCATATGCTTTCTAGAAATGAATAAGGAATCCGCAAGCGCACAGATAATACTGATGTAGCATTTTAACCGGGAGTAATCCAGGTATCGTTATTTATATTTTTACCACTGGGAAGGGAATGCTTATGGATAATGAGCAATGAGCACTGCATGTGATAATGGAGAGCTTAACCGTGTCTTTATCCATCTTCTCATACAGGGTAAGTGTCACATAAAATAATATATATGAATGGTAAGTGACAAAGGATAAATGAGAGCACATAGCCACATAAAATAATGATAATCATCTAAATAGAGTACTCTAAATTTATAACACTACATTGGACTAGAACGATCTATAAGAATAAATCCTAAGTTATTCTAACTATAATGTCAAAGCATACAATGATTAATGCAATACGCCTAGCAATTATGGCAGGAAAAGGTTACATCTATGCATAGTGATATTATCAAAAAAGATTAAGAACAGAGCAATCACTTCCCTATAATAGTGGTGTTCTACTAGTCCTATACTCAGAAGGAGGGCTACAAAGGACTCAACAGGACTGTCACTCCCGCAATCTACCTCGCGATCTGGAATATAGGGTGCAATCGCAGATAAATATGGTCTAGGCACCACGCCTACATAATATTTACCACTGACCCATCGATCTAATGAGCAAGCGCTATACGATCCTATACATAAATATAATTCTAATTACCAAGAATGTTGACAGATCCAGACTCCAAACTAGGCTTGACTCCCTCTAGATCTATTACTATGTAGCTATACTACTAAACTATGGAGCTCTAATTGAGATGGTGGCTCTAGGGCTTCTCTAGAGATGAGGATGAATTATCCAAATGAATTATTGAATGAATTAGCATTTCTCCAAGGGCCAGGGGCCCTGAATATATAGCCCCTAGGATGCACCACAGCCCTTGGATCAAACTGACCTAGATGGATACTTCATATTGATCCTCAAGGTCGGTGGAGGCAGGATCCATGAGGTTGCTCCCCATTGGTGGAGAGGCCTGGGCGGCCGCCCCTGCCCTTGGGCCGGTGCCCATGGCTGGCTGCCATGTGGGCCTAGCTTCGCAGGGTTGCCTCCTCGAGTCTTCTAGAGTATTCTTTGATTGATAGACGTGGCATTCTCTCTATGTAAATCTGACAAGTGGACCTCTTTTGGCTCTTTTCTGATAACCCCCTGCAGAAATAGACATTCAAATATATAACAATTCTCTGTACAACACCTCGTTTGCTCACTCTTTGTTTAGCACAGGCGGTGGCGCCCCTCTAAATCCCCTGCTTGTTTGAACCTATCAATACAAAGTTTGTAATATGATAGTTGAAAGTTTGTAAAGTCTTAAGTCTAAAGTTTTGAACCTAGCGGTACAAATTATCCTGAAAACCATATAGTGGGTTACTCTGTCAGTACAATTGATGATTGGGTGCAAACATCATAGAATTACAGATTCTTTTGACTTCTGATAATATGTTCCAAACATGGCATATCTTTCCTTTCGGTATTTATAGCTAAATAAAATATATGGTCCAATAATTTAAAACACAGAGCTCCATCAATCGTTTGAACTAACTTTTTAGATGTGTCCATCCAAAATTTGTTGTAAGCTCCATAATTTAGTTAACAAAAATGCAGAGGTATCCAATGTTATTGACTAAAGCTTCCTTTTTCACCAGCTTACTTTGGAGCACTTAAAATGCTTAGCTAATGCTGCTTCAATTCAGTGAATTCAGATACGTAAAGGTTTGGAGCATTCTAGAATGTTTATCTAATGCTTCTTCAATTCAATGAATATTAATCCACATATATAAATGTATATGTTATTGTTCTTCCTCTACTGCATTCCTCTAGATTTCTGATAAAATTTTAATTGATGCTTACCAAGTTTCCTCTGTATATATACTTTTAACATAATGAATGAATATATATCCTGATCGGTGATTGTCAATCTTAATGTATATACACTATAGATATACTTTTGTTCTGTGCTCCCAAAAGGCCAAAGCTCATCGCCTCAATTATGATGTCTTCATAGAAGTCATTTGATACAATCACATATATTGTAGTTATAGCAGAATTTCCTATTTTCCCATTGTATTTGAAGGTTGCCCTTCCATAAGACAAATTGGTTCATCATGTGCCAATTGTGTACCAAAATTTAAGTAACCTTTTCCTTCCACTATTTGCAGCTTGCTATCAACAAGAGATTACTATGGCCAAACATCTATAACATTATGGTTTGCATTTCCCTATCTGTACGATCATATACTACGCTATGCTCCTGGATTACTACCTCGTGCGAAGCATGGGGGTACCTGCTAGTTGTCGATATGATTCAGTATGTTTTCACTATTATAGACTAAAATATATTCATATAATAATAATATACTTCATCTGTTTATGTGCTTATTTTTTATTTTTCAGGTTGGTTTTACTGGATTTTTGCCTATATGGTTTGTCAGAATTGTCTGAAGCTGAGCATACCGCATGCTCAATGGGTTCGACCATAGGACCATAGCAGGAGAAATTGGCACTTTTTGGCTACAGACCATTTGTCTTGATGGACATGCTTACTGGAAAGAGAGCTGAAGTTGGTACAAAAGTGGGGGCATACATGAGAATATTTTCTGGCGATTGCTCATCCTCGGATCTTGAGACAGTTTTGCAGGTATGCTTCTATCAAAGCATTCTTTGAAGTTGGTACATGCTCGATTCAACACGAAGATCATAGTTATTTGTAGATGCCCATGGAGACCAAAATTTTGAGGATTCATCATAACCCATCCATCCTCCATACTGTAGTCAGCGCGAGGCAAATAGCGAAACTCATCATCTCGCATATTTCTAAAGCGATGTCCACGGAGAGCAATCCAAGCCGTAAAAGCAGCACCCTTTATGCCATCCTCTTGAGTTAGACAAGGACCAAGATGCTCATAAATCATCTCTATCTCATAAGAAATCTGCATCTCCCCTGGGGAACATATAGCCATATTTGTCTCCCAGTAAGTACCTTCCAACGGATGGGTGTGTTGGAAACAAGTGAACTGCACAGCGGGGTCCCAATCAGCATAGTAGTCACGAAGAAGCCTCATGAGTCGTATATGCGATCTAGTGTGACACCCTGGTACACGAGAGATCTTCAAGTCCATCCCATAGGAGCGTGCGGTCCACCTCCTCCACCAGAACCACCCGCAGATGGCGGTGGAGATTGACCACCATCTTGAGCTACTTCCATCGTCTCACCATCGCTAATGTCGAGGATCTCCTGCTCCTCATCCACAGGCGCCACTTCCTCCTCTTCTTCAGCGTTCTCCATTGGATCTTCTTCTTCAACTTGAGGTGGTGTAGGCACCGGGGTTGGTGATGGCGGAACATCTTCCCTAGGCTCCATGGGATTGAATAGAGCACGATACTCAGTAGCAGTCATGCGGCAGGTATTAGGAGGCATCTACAAGAATTATACATAGGTTAGAGTGGAGTCAAGATTTTCACAATAGAGTAAGTATAAGAGCATAAAAATTGAGTAAATAACAAGGTTAAAGTTAAGAAGCATGAAACTAGTGAAGCAAAGGAGATTAAGAACGACCATTCTATTAGGCTAGCGTCCTACAGTCAATACGGCTCTGATACCAATTTATCATACTCCATTTTAAAGGATAAAAATAGAATGTATAACTAGCCTTATATGCGTCCTAAGAACAGTCGCACATATAAGATGACAAATTACAAAGAGTATCATTGTCCTGTTTATTACATAATGAACAAATATTTATCACTGAGTCTTGCACATAAACAAATAGATAACTAATATAACTTTATTGTGAAAGCTCCACACAGGGGCATGCCAACTGGTGAACACCAAGCCTAGTACTCATCACGATAGCTCTCATTCCAACCTTCATCTGTTACCCATCCGGGATTTTTTAAAATTAAAAGTAAAGCAAGCGTAAGTACACAACCGTACTCAACAAGCATAACATGGGTTAATGAGGCTCAATTAAGCTGACACTGTTTGACTACATTTAGCTTTTATAAGATAATCAATTTGAGCAATTAAATAGCATCAAGGTAGCAAGTATTTCCCAAAACCATCATGATCATGGTAACATAAATGAATAATAAACATAACAGTAGATAAATGAACAGTTTAACATGGCAGGAGAGATCATCATTAATGTAAAGATTTCAAGGCCGCCCTAACTGTAGGGCACGGACGATATATCGGTTTAACTCTGCGCAAAGGTGTACACTTTCACTGTGAGTCATGCTTTACAATTGAGTGGGTCAATTACTCCCAAACCACCACAAAATATATAAAGCCACCTATAGGTTCTTCTAACCCAATCAGGGACGTAGAAACATTAAGTGTAGGAACCCCCTCCTAATATGGCACAATCCTTCCCGGCTATACTCATAAGGACAGAGGTTGTCCTATACCTAACTTGCAGCCGACTAGTAGATTAGAAAAGGGGCCTACAAGTGACTAGAGCCAGAGCCATATAGCCCTCGCAGTTGTATGTTAAACCCCGAAGGTTCTGTTACAAACTAACTCTCATGTGGTTAAAAGTCATTATTACGGTTCATGGCATAAATACTCATCAAGTCATAAGATCATGATATTTATTAAGCACTAGCATCATAGCTACCCAATGCAACCCAAAGGTATCGAGGGATCAAGATAACAACATCTAGTTATAATCTCTAGGGTAATCAAGTGGACACATGCATATAAATTATTATTTATAGTGTATAGGTAACAAGGAGGATCCATGCTATACTTGCCTTGATTCACAAAGTCTTGCTGGTCCTACTGATCCTCAAAATATCCTTGCTCAACAACAACACTCTCACCGTCTAAACTCGATCGACATTACAATTAACACCATGCAAGCCAATCGAGCATACATACACGGAGCAAACAAAGATCTATTAGAGAAATAGTACACCAAACTCAGAAAAATAGAATAAAAAGTTTACAAAACTATTCTACATGCTTCTACGATCACACAGACGTCAAGTTCACCAAAAACGGAGTTATAACGGCGAAGATATGAATTTTTAAAGATTTTCTATAGACAAATAAATGCAATAAATATGAACTCAAAATATAAAGTCTACAAAATATACAACAGGAGCACCACTGCGTAGCTTACAAAATTATGAATCTAACGAAATTTGAACGGATCCAATCGGAGTTAAAATGAGCATTTTATAAGCATTTGAACCAAATGGCAAAACTGTAAATAACTAGAAGTATTATCGAAATAAAATAAATCTAGAATTCCTGATAATTTCACTCGGCTAGGGACCGATCTGTAATTAACAAAAACTACAGGGTCTCTTAATCAAAATGACCCACGAAGGGGTATCGGCTGTTTCTGGCCACCCAATCCGAAACGGACTAGGGGCCGACCGCGGCGGCGGCCATGAACGGCGGCAAGGAGCTCGCCGGCGGAAGTGAACCGGCCGATTCCGGCCACCAAATCGAGCGGGGGCCGGTACCAAATGAAAGAGGAGGACGAGCTGCGTTCACCTACGTAGAAGATGGAGGCGAAAATCGAGCGGGGCGGAGCGCGAGGCGGCGGGAGGCAGACGCCGACACCCTGCAACCGGCGGCAGCACGTGTTAAGCCAAATTGAACCAAAAGGATGGCACACAAGTACTCAGGAGGTCAAGCCGAAGCTCTAGGATCAACTTACGAAAATATATAACCTACGGCCGTGACGAATTCCGAGCCCTGATGGAATCCTCAATGGCGGCTAGGGTTTGGTGGCGCTGCTGCTCAAGCCAACAAGGCGGCGCTGGCGGCTAGGTTTAGAAGGTTGTTGCGAACGCTCGCGCAATGATTATATAGCCCGAGGGCAAGGGGCGAGTGACCGGGCGTGGACCGAAGCTGACCCGGTCGATGCTCTGCGCCCGGCTCGATGCTGGGTCGGAGGAGGAAGAAGGGTGGTGCGGGCCCTACACGTCAGCCAAAGGAAGGAGAGGGGCAGCAGCTGCCGGTGCTTTGGGCTTCGGCCATTTCAGCCCAAAATTGCCATAGGCCACACGGGCCAGAACTAGGGGAGAGAGGGGGAAGCGGCCAGCAGTTCAAGCTGCCTTGCGGCCAGCAAAGAAGAAGGGAAAGAATTTTTTCTTTCTTTTATTTTTAGATCTTTTCACAAATCATTTTCAAAATACTTGAATACAATATATAAAGAACCAAAACCAAGCACACAATAAAAAAACATACAGCAGCACGAATGCACATACATGTATCTAGCCAGGGTAAGTTTTTATTTTACTAAATCATTTATTTGTCTAAATTAAATGCCACAGACATAGCATAATTAAATCAATTTGACTATTTTAAGAACATGCAAAATTTTGGGGTGTTACACCCATGGTCTGAGAGGGCTACAACTTTCATAATGAAAATGTTGTCAATGTGTTCATCGGTCTCTTACAAGCCTAGACACTTACGGACGTTGCATCTTTTGAAGTGATTAGTGGATGAACTGCATAGTAAAAAAGGCAATGAAAGTCCTCTTTCTACAGAACTAGGTCAATCACAACAATTTATGTTGGCATTTAAATGTTCTCAGTGGCTTTTTATGATGCAATTGCTATCGATGGGGAATTTTGAAATCCAATTGCACGCACTTCAGCTTTTTAGTTTTGTACCCCTCTAAATTGTGTAAGTTGTTTACATCAAGACTTGTGTCTTGATAGCAGCCTTCTCTTTTAATGCCATTATATGTTTCTCATTTACGCAAAAAAAACAGGGATACTTATGTCAAAGACATGGTTGGGGCCAGAAGAGCCCCAACGATTGCAACGCTGGGTGTTGAATGATTTTTTGTTAACTTGGTTATTTGATCCCACACACATTCATTTCCTATAATAGGACAGTTGTGTCACTGCTTGTTTTCATGCTTGTTGGTACGAATGCAATCTTGGTGAGAGTGTGATGTTCTATAGTTACGTAGGGCTTTCTTGGGTAGTAGTGAGGCAACTTTTTCCATTCAAGAGAACCCGACAGTGCAAAGTTTGTAATGTCAAAGTTCAAAGTTTATTGGTTCTGAGTGCATAGTTTTTGAAATACCAGTACAAAGCAGTACAAATTTTATAATATCATATTTCAAAGTTTATAAATTGTAAGTGTAAAATTTTTGAAGTAGCAGTACAAACTTTATAATGTGTAGGTTCAAATTTTTTAATCTAGTTGTACAAAGGTAGTAAACTGATAGTTCAAAATTTTTATTAAGTGTACCAGTTTTTGACCTATTAATACAAAATTTATATTATGATATTTAAACTTTTTAACGTACCATTTACAAAGTTTGTAATATGTTAGTACAATGTTTTACTATTCTTAGTTTAAAGTTTTGAACCTAACAATATAAAGTTTGCAATGTGATAGTTCAAAGTTTTCAAATTCTAAGTATAAAGTTTGGAAACTTGTAGCACAAAGTTTGTAGTGACATAGTTTTGAAGCTACCACTATAGAGTTTATAATAACATAGTTCAAAGTTTTAACCAAACATTACAAAGTTTCAAATGTGATAGTTCCAATTTTTTTAAAATGCCGAAGTGTCAACTTTTGAATAATGTAGCATTACAAAGTTTTATAATATTATAGTTTATAGTTTTCAACCAAGCAGTACAAAGTTTGTAATGTCGTGGTTCAAAGTTTATAAATTATTAAATTTTGAGTAAAAAGTTTTTCTTCTACCAGTACAGAGTTTATAATGTCATAGTTCAAACTTTTTAACCTATTAGTACAAAGTTCATAATGCTATAGTCCAAAGATTCATTATTCTGAGTGTACAGTTTTTAAAAGTTTATAATATGATAGTTCAAAGTTTTTTAATATTCCCTTGGAAAAGTTTTTAACATGATAGTTTAAAGCTTTTATATATTATGAGTGTAACTTTTTCAATCTAGTAGTATAAAGTTTATATTAAGATATTTTAAAATTTCAAATGACCTAACATTACAATTTTTGTAATGTAAAGTTTTAAAATTCTGACTATAAAGTTCTAAACTTAACATAATAAGTTTTATAATGTCATAGTTTAAATATTTATACCTAAAAGTATAAAATTTATAATGTCGTACTTCAACGTTTTGAGTGTAAGTCTTTTTGGACATAGTAGTATAATTTTATGATGCAATAGTTTAAAGTTTTGAGCCTAGCATTATAAAGCTTGTAATGTGATAATTCAACATTTATAAATTCTAGAATCAATTTTATACTTTTTAGTATTTATATTTTCTTTACATATGGAAATGTAAATTCCAACATAACCTATTGCATTTTTTAATTTGTTTGCCTTTTTTTCAGGGTATTAGCGATAACTATGCACTGAAGAGCGAAAGTCATATGTGCTTATATTACCTATGTCAATTTGTATACGTCTCAAAAAAAAATATGATGTAGTATTCCTATTTCTTTTTTGTTGATAGTCATTTTTTATTTTTCTACATCGATTGAATTAATAATTCCATATAGAGTATTATGAAACATAAGATATGAATTTTAAAAAATAGCACTTCTACTTCTATATGGATGTCAAACCATCCCCCGCCCTTTTCTTCTCTCACAAACCCGCAATCCCGAAGGAGAAAAAAATAGCTCATCGAAATTCAAATTGGCCCATTGGATCGTATCTAGACAGGAGAAAACTAGACATGAGAAACTAGAATGCAGAACCTAAATGGGCCTGGACCTGCGAAGAAGCCAGAGAGGAGAAACGGGAACTGGATCCGTAGATACCAGGAGGGCGTGTCCGTACGCGCGCCGATACCCCTAGAAGCGCGCGTGCGCCATGATCGTTCCTAGCGCGCGTGCACCGAGGAACGTCGCCCGGCGAGGAGCGGGGGCTCCGGCGGGGGGCGCTTGCTTCGGCAATGGCAGGCTGGCTTGTTGCGGTGGGGAAGAAGTCTGGAACTATAATGTGTGTGCTATGGTGGGCTTCGATGGGCTGGACTTTTGCGTGGCCTACTAAATGGAAGGGAAGCTTGGAGAGTCAAGCCGTCGGATGTGAACGGACGGACTGATTTGCTTGACTGTAGCCATACATCGATCGGCCTGAAGTAAAAATGTCCATGCTGCCCGCGCGCTTTCGGCCCGGCCCGAGGCACAGTAATTGGGCCCAGCCCGAGCACGGCGCGGCCTGGCTTACTAACGTGCTTGGGCCGGCCCATAGCACGTAGCAGGTCGTGCCTGGGCCGAGGCCTCGGCAAGCCGGGCGGCATGGCCCGGCCCACCAAAAACGGCAGGCACGGGGCCCGGTGGCGAGGGGGATATAAAAACCCCCGTGCCGCGCCCCTCCCCATAACCCTAAATCATTTCCCCCTCTACCCCGTCCACCCCCCGGCCCCAAGTCATTCCCATTCCTCTAGTTCTCCCAGCCCCCAAACCCTAATCCCCTCCCTCGCCCTCGTCGCCCGCCGCCCGCCGCCGGATCTTGAGATCTCCTCTCGTCACGCACTCCGACAAGGTCTCCACCGCCGGATCTGAAGATCTCCTCTTGTCTCCCCCTCTAGCACCCCCAGCCGTTCCCGCTCCTCTGGTTGAGAGCTCCCAATCCCAGCCCCCAAACCCTAATCCCCTCCCTCGCCCTCGCCGCCCACCGTCCGCCGCCGGATCTTGAGATCTCTCGTCACGCACTCCGGCGAGGTCTCCACCACCGGATCCGAGGATCTCCTCTTGTCTCCCCCTCTAGTACTCTCTTCTTCCTCCCCGCTCGTTCTTCCCTCTTCTTCTCCGTCTCTTGTCTAGTCGTCTTGGGTAGGTGCTGTTGCCGCCGGTCATCTTCTCCATTTCTCTAGTGCCGGGCTCCGTCTTCGTGCAGGTAAGTACCCCTAAGCTCATCTCATCTTCTCCATTTCTTAGATCTACTTGGCTTCCATGACTCCGGTCCTTCCCTAACCTCATCTTCTTTTTATTTCCTATTTGCAGGTCGTCGGCGTGTAGCCGGTGCCGCAGGAGCCGTCGAGGAACGGCGCCAAGAGGTGAAGAAGAGGAGGTGGTCATGGCCAGCGTTGATGGTGATGGTGACGATGGGCCAACCATCAACGACGAGCTCAGGGAGTATGGAATCATCCCTGATGATGAAGATGACATGGGAGATGTTGCTGCTCTCTTGTTTGGGATGGGGTCAGCGGCTGGGGCTGGCCAAGGACGTTGTGCGGCTAGTGCTAGGACTGCTAGCCGAGGTCATGGTGCGTCTGGTGCTGGCCGAGGCCATGCTGCTGCTGTCCCTAGTCTTGGCCAAGGCTGTGGTGCTCCGACAGTTGCAGCGCCTGGTGCTCCTGCGGTTGCAGCGCCTGGTGCTCCTGCTGCTGCGGCCCTTGCCCCTGCCGCAAGCGACGCAGCTTCTCTGGCATCGTCCAGCAACAGTAAGCGTCGATCTCCTGTGTAGGAACACTTTGATGAGGTAATTGAGACTGTTGATGGTGAAGATCGTGTTGTTGCTGTTTGTAAGACCTGTAGGGCTCATTTGTCTGGTACTTCTTGTAATGGCGCTGGTCATTTGAGAATGCATCGATTGTCATGCTAGAAGAAGATTGATCATGCTAATATGATTCAAACTAGGCTTGTATTAAACCCTGATGGATCATATAGGAATTGGGAGTATAAACCTGCTGTTGCTAGGCATGAACTTTTTCTTTTGATTGCTAGATTAGATCTTGCTCTGTCTGTTGCTGATAATGATGCTTGGGATGAGTACATTCGGCGTTCTTTCTGTCCACAATATAAGAGAGTCTCTAGATTCACAACAGCTAGAGACCTGGCTAAAGTTTATAATTGAAAACTGCATCATCTTAAAAATGAGGTTTTCCCTACTGTGTCTTCTGTTTGCTTGACATCTGATATCTAGTCTGGTAATGCTAAGGAAGATTATATAACTGTTGTTGCTCACTATATTAATGCTGATTGAGAACTTAAAAATCGGTCATTGGTTTTAAACTGATTGAAGTGAGCCATAATGGTATGAACATTGCTGATTGTATATCTGGTGTGCTTAGAGATTGGGGCCTGATTGATAAAGTTTTTGTTGTTAACCTCGATAATGCATCTTCTAATACAACTGCTATGCTTGCTTTGACTCCTATGCTTGATGGTTACTTGGGCTATGATGTTGATCCTTTAGATTATACTAAAAAGCTTTATCATGTTGTGCATCAGCGTTGTGCTTGCCATGTAATTAATTTGATTATCAAATCTGGTTTGAAAAAGATGAAACCTTACATAGAGGTTTTTAGAACTGCAATTAACTTTCTGAATTCATCTAATCAATGCATTGCTAGTTTCAAGAATTACTCCATTGCCAAGGATGTCAGGCCTCGTAAATTCTGTTTGGATATGGATGTTAGATGGAACTCCACCTATCTTATGCTTAAACATCTGCCGCCATATAGATCTGCTTTTGGTGTGTTCATTAATTCTCAATCTGGCTATGCACTTTTGAATGAAGATCACTGGTACATGGCTGAAAAGGTGTTGGACTTTCTTGAATTGTTCTATGAGTCAACTGTTGTACTTTCTGGTTTTTATTACCCCACTAGTCCTATGTTACTGCATCACATACTTCAAATAGCTAGCCACCTGCATGAGTATGAGCATGATAGCGCTCTTGCTGATGTCGTTGTGCCAATGAAGGCTAAGTTTCTTAAGTACTGGAAAAAGATACCATTGTTATATTCTTTTGCATTTGTTCTTGACCCAAGGGCAAAGATGAGAGGTTTGCAGAATGTGCTTGACTTGCTTGCTCAGTGTAATTCTTTTAGTTACATTGCTTATCTTGCTGAGGTAAAATCTGAGTTGCATAAACTGTATGACAAGTATGAATCTAGGTTTGGTGCAGCTAGGCCAAATAGGACCGCCCATCCATCTGGACTGATAGGTAAGAGTGGGCATGGGGCATGATTTTTGGAGGATCATCTTCATCTGGTCCTTCAAGTGCCTCTTCATCTGTTGTGTCTAATGGTCTCTCTAAGCTCACTGTTTACCTGGACAGTGACAATTTTGTGGCATATGATGATGAGTTTGATGTCATCAATGGGTGGCATGAGCATAAACTAACCTATCCAGTTCTCTCTATCTTGGCTAAAGATATTATGACTGTACATGTGTCTACTACTTCTTCGGAGTCTACTTTTAGTTTTACTGGAAGGATCATTGAGGAGCGGCGACGGCGATTAGGCACTGACACTGTGAAGATGTTGATCTGCACCAAGGACTGGGAGCTTGGCGATGAGCATGGACAGCACACTGTGGTGGACAAGGAGCTTGAAGAGTACTTCAAGAACCAGTATCTTGATGAAGGGCCTGGAGCTGGTGGCTGCTGATGCTTGATTTGTGATGAATCTGACTATCTGAGTGTGAGCCTGAGAGGGCAGTGAGTGTGAGCCTGTGAGGGCACTGGGCAGTGAGGTGAGGCAGTGAGTGAGAGAATGAGTCTTAGACTTTGAAACATTTACTTTTGGCTTTTAATAACTTCGACACTTGAACCTTTTAATTCATTAATGAGCTGTGACGCCATACTCTTTTTCTTTCTAGGGTTTTATTTCACGAGGTATGAGTTTTACCTAGAAAGGTTTTTAATGAGGCGGCATTGCGCAACAGCTCAATTTGTCATATTGTCTTCTGTCTTGTGATTTCTGGATTGCTCAAACTATTTGATCTGTGAATTTGGAATTAAATCTGGTGTTTTTGAAAGTGTGGTGTACGGGCTGACCCGAAGGTGTACTGGGCCTCGTGCTCTTCGAGTTAGCATGGCCCATAAGTTGGCCCACGGACCGTGCCTGGGCCCTCAGTCAGGCACGGTGTCGGCCCGTGCCTTATCGGACCGTATGGCCTGGCCCGTGCCTTATCGGGCCGTGTTTGGCCTGGGCCCGGGCCGTGCCAGCCCGTTGCTCATTTTTAGCCTGAAGTCAGCCGATCATCTCCACATTTGTAGCTACGAGTCACAGCTCTCTTTATTTCCTCGAGGCCTTCTGGGCTATTGTATACCGAGCAGCTATATTGGTTTACCATGTTTCTGACTGTATAAATGGCTCTGCATGTATTTTTGGAAACCTATAAATGGCTCTGCATTTATGATTATTATAAAGACACGTTCAACTTAGTAAGACTCAACTCACTACATGCATGAGCGTTTCGTTCCAACTTCTATAGCATTGTTCTTATCAACTTCTCAGTCATTGACTTGACTGCAAAATTAGGCGGTTATACTGTCAGCATAAATATTGCAATCAGCGACGGAAAGAGTACTATTTTTTCAGCAATATTCGCTTGACTTGGTGACATACGTGACCTAAATTAGGGCTTATATTGGGTTACTAAAATATTGTAACCTAGAGCTCTAATTCGATTCACACTAGATAAATGAAAACAATTAGCAAAACGTACACCTAAAATTTATCCAGAATCTCTACTCAAAAAGACTTTACAATACACTATTCATTTCAGCTTCTTGACTGAAAAGATGAAACAAACAGGACAAACAAATAGGACTTTACAGAATTATATTATATACGCTATTTGTTTCATCTTCTTAAGCTTAAAGAAAATAAAACAAAGATGAAATAAAACGAACAGGTCCGGTATACTTGCAGCCTCTTGAGCGAAAAGAGCCAAAAGATGAAAGATGTCACAAACAAGCCCACGGCCCCGTGAAGACCAGCTAAGTAAACAGATCCAGTTAACCCGGTGAAGACAAGTGGACTCGTCAAAAAAAAAAAATGGGTCCGGTCACTCAGTCACTCTATCTAAACCACCTTAAAGGACCCAGCCTGCTACAACTTAAGCCACCAGTCACCAGCTTATATTTTCCCAGGGTAGCATCAGCCAATTGAGAAGTTCTGTGCAACATATGCAGAAGAAATAAAAGTATCCCAAATACACAAAAAAAACCTCAAGAAGCAACTGCAAACATAAAGGACAAATCCTAGTGGAAGTCTTGCTGTATTAGAGCCATGGAACACCAAAATTGCATATCCATCATTATCCATCAACTTACTAGAGTAAAACAACCATGCTGACATAGAATGCATTCTCACAGGATACAAGAGCCTAGTTCATCCTCTTGATGAGCTCATTGATGTAGTTCTCACGGTTGCCGGCATCACCACCCTCCACATAGTGGTTCCTCTTCTTCTTGAGGCCACCGAGGGGCGCCTTCAGCTTGAATGGCCAGAGGAAGTTGTTGGCCTCCTTGAAGTGTGGGCCAACCGTCATGATCTCATGGACAAGGTCCTCAATGCAGATGATATTGTGCTTTCCAAGGCCCTAATGAACAGAAAGTAAACAAAAATTACTTAAGGGTGAAATTGAAATGTGGATCTAATCAGGATCTAATCAGAATTAGCACAGTAGTTGTAGATGGCAAACCTCCTCGATGACATTGTTGTTGCTAAGTGGAATTCTCTGCTTGTTCAGCTTCCCATAACCTCTCTTGTAGATCAATTCCCTAACACTCTTCAGGTTTGGGTATCTGGAGATGAGAGATAGATGTTCAGACTTCTGGGTATCATAATAATAAACAAGTGCAATTTCTGCCTTAAAATTAACAAAACTCAAGGATCTGGCCCTGCAGGACTGATTTATGTGAATATGAATTAATTAATGCAACTCTGGAAAGTTAGTACGAAAGGAGCTGAACTGGCTAAACAAATTGAATTATCATATGTAAACCCAGAAGCTATCTGAATAACTAACACAAAAATAACATACAACAAATATTTATGGCCTCGTTCAGCTGGCTGAATTTGGGCTGCTGCTCAGCTGATCCAGTGTCACTGGCTGATTCTAGATACTGGTGACCAGCCAAGATTCAGCCGGAATGTTACCAGCCGAATAGGCCTATGTAAACCCAGAAGCTATCTGAATAACTAACACAGAAATAACATACAACAAATATTTATTACTTGTGAAAGAGATAAAGGCTATGTTGTTGTTGTTGTTGTTGTTGAAAGAGATAAAATAATCAGAACTCATAGCACTTTTACACCTCAAGCAAGAATTCGATGTACATTATATAATACAGCATAGCAATTCTAGCAGAACATTATCTGTCTAAGAATGAAGTCTTGTTAATTTTATGAGTGATGCGACATTATTGTGTTTATGGGAAGGATCACATTCACAGGTTGGAATTAATACAAAACACACTCTTGGCTGCTAAATTTATACAAACTTACCCATACGCAACATATGGCTCCACCCTGCGGAGCATGTTGATGGTTGCCTTGTTAACCTTGAGGAAGACACCATTGAAGATCTGCCTCAAACGCAGGAGCTGCAAGATCTTGCGGGTCTTGGGGTGCATGGCATTGATACTACACAGTACATTTGGCAACAATCAACACTTGAGCATATCAACAGAATCAGCAACTAATGGGACAGAGACATACCCACGGATGCGGACAACAAACAGAAGCTTGGCCTCTGGGCTGACATAGAACCCACCCTTCAGCCGGGCCTCACGCTTGAGCTGCACAAGCTCCTTCTCCTGCACGAAGTGCAAATATATATCACAAGAGATTCTATAAGTTAGTTCCTATATATCTTAATAAAGACAGCAAAATACTCCCACAAGAACAAGTACTAATTGATATCCTATTTTTCAACTGAACCAGTATCGCAACATTCAATGATAGCATTCCTAATCATCGCGAGAAACACTATTCTGCTCACAATGACAGTGGCCTCCACAGAAAGTAATTTTTTCCCACGAAATCAACAGACATGATCAACATGGCGATAAGATATGGCTAAATTAATTGTCCAGCAATCCCATTTTGACCAACACTGCTATGCACAGGCCAATTACAAACGGACAACGCAATCCTACATGAATCAAAATAAATTTGCCAGATCGGACGCGGAGACGCTACATCGTGCTACAAAATCAGTCGCAGCTAAGCAGAGCAGCCGAGCAGGGAGCAGCAAGGAACTGCGAGATCGAGAAGGGGGCCCACAAACACAAATCGCGCTCACTCACCTGGGCGTCGTACTCCTGGGCGTACTGCTTGGCGCGGGCGAAGATGATCTTGCGGCTCTCGAGCGCCTTCTTCCTGTCCGCGAGCGCCTTCTCCTTCTTGTCCGCCGCCCACTGCTCCTCCCGCTTGCGCTTCCGCAGCACGGACTCCGGGACAGCCGCCGGCTTCGCCTCCGCCGCCGACATCTGCGCACAGAGCCCAACAGCAGCAGCAACTCAGATCCGCGCGGTAAAGGGGAGACGGTGTCGCACGCGCGCTATGGTTCGAGACGGGGATGGGGAGGGGGAGGGGGAGGCTGGCATGGCAGAGAGGTTACCTCGATGATCTGCGTTTGGGTGAAGAAGAAGACGCCGGCCGCCGTATAGGTGGGAAAAATATGGAATGGAAGAGGCGGTGCGGCGGCGTGGCGGCGAGTTCTTATAAGTGGTCTAGGGTTTTGGTGCGGTCTGGAGTCAGGGGATCGGACGGCTGCGATCCGACGGAGTTTCATGTGACGAGTTGGGCCGGCCCCGTCCAGATCGAGGTTTTGGGCCTCATCTGGTCCACCGCGGGCAGCAAAATGGGCCTTCCTACGAAGCTGTGCGGACAGCAGGCGTATTCGTTCACTGGCTTTCCTGGAAACGATTAATAATAACATATATATAACATATCCAAAGTGGGAGGAGCTTTCCAGAAATTTCAACTTAGGAATGCTCGGGAAGAAATGTTAGAGGTTGATAACTAATCCAGTTAGCTTATGTGCTAAAGTTCTAAACAGAGGATATTCGTTATGTTCGTTTGGTCGTTTCTGACTAACTGATTCTAACTGATTCTTTTTTGCTGTGAGAAAAAACATTATTAAATTATTGGTTGTAAGCACTGTTAAGATTAAACGAACCGAACGATTATCATGATGGCAATTTTCTAACAAGTACACGCGTAAGAGACATGCAAGCAATACTTGGCGTGCTATCTCTGCAGGTCGTGAGGTGTTGACATGTGGACTTATCAAGAGAATTGGTAATGGATCCTCGACACATCTGTTGTGATCGGTGGCTCCCAAACCCAAGTCACTTTGGAGGACGCCCACTCACGTCACAGGAAGGACAGTCAATGGCAATGGTGTTTGAGCTGTTGTTGGTTGTGGTGGTAAGAAGCTATCAGAGTGCTTCACGATCACGAAATATAGTGTGGCAGAAAATATGGAACTGAAGGTGCCACCAAAAATTAAGGTTTTCTAGTGGCGAGTGATCCATAAGTTCCTCCCATCATAACAGATTCTACACAGGCATATGTAGCCAGTAGCAAATTGTGAAGTTTGTGGTGCGAATGTAGAAGTGGAGTGCTCGATCGGTTGCAAGGGCATTCTTTTTTTCAAAAGAGGCATCGCCTCAGCTTTTAAGAAAGCCACGAGTACACAAAGTATACTGGGGTTACCAGTTTACAAATACGGATACTCTCCCACTCTTACAAACAGACTTGCAACTAAATTTCTGAGATGTCGGTAGACGCCAGCTTGATGGGTTCAAAAGTCATCATCCACTTCAAGATTGCCTCTTTCATGTCCAGGACCCGAGCACGATCATCCTCTTTCAGCAGCCGACTCCAGTTCTGCATAAATGATAGTGCAACATGTACGACATCAGCAGGGGTCTTTGGGAATTCATGTCTGATCGTCATCTTGTTTCTGTTGGTCCAGAGCGCCCAGGCGAAACCTGCAAATACGAACGGCGTCAATCTGATGGGTAAGGGCCCCCTGCCCAACAGCCAGGATTCAGATAAGTTTTTGATTGAGTGAGGCCATTCCTCCCATCCCAAGATATCTTGTAAGAGACCCCATATCATTTTGGCTAGATGACAAGAGAAAAATAAATGATTGACATTTTCCAAGCCATCCCCTAAACAACAAGATTTCCCCTTTTCCAGCCTCTTTTAACTAGGCTCACGCCACAATGTAGTTTTTTATTAAAAACCTGCCATAAGAAAAATCTGATTTTAAGTGGCACTTTGCATTTCCAGATTTATTTTGCCAACTTGCCAGGCACTCCCCCATACATCATGAAGTTATACAGTGATCTAGTGGAGAAAACCCCTTTTTTTCTCGAGAGCCCAGGAGATCTCATCACAACTATCTTTGCACATACTGACACTGGTTAGTTTCTCCTTCAGTTCCACCCATCTGTTAAATTCTTGCCGATTTAGAGATCTTCTGAAATCCACAAACCATTCCTCACCATCCCAGCACTCAACCACTGAACAATTAGGCTCCCTTGCCATAGAGAATAGGTCCTCATAAGCAATTTTGAGAGGCACATTAAGGAGCCAGCAATCTAGCCAGAATCTACAGTTCAAGCCACTCTTTACTTTGAAAATGGCACCCCATGGGAACACATGTTTCACTTTGTGTAATCCTCTCCAAAACTGAGAGCTCTCCCTGCAAGGCACTGAGAAAAAGTTGCCACTACCTAAATACTTAGCCTTGATTAATTTGAACCACAAAGCATCAGGCTCCTGCAGGATTTTTCAAATCCATTTGTTCAGCAAACAATCATTCATGGTTCTTGTGTCCAGAATCCCGAAACCCCCTTGGTTCTTAGGTCTACTCACCGCTTCCCACCTAGCCATGTGAAACTTGGAATTCTTCTCAGCACCTCTCCAGAGAAAGTTAGCTCTCAGGGTATCCATTTTTTTATGGAAACCATCAGCCAGCCAATAAAAGCTCATACAATACATTGGCATACTGCTTAGACATGTATTGGTTAGAATCTGCCTCCCCCCAGAGGTAATGAATTTGCCCTTCCAAGGGTCTAATCTGCTAGTCATTTTTTGTAAGATAGGAGAGAAAGCATTCATATTTAGGTGATGATCACTGACAGGAATCCCTAGATACTTGATAGGTAGGCTACCTAGAACACAATTCAGCATATTGGCTTTGATCTCCTTATCTTATTTGCTGAACCCAAATACTTTATGATAGTTAATTCTCAGTCCAGTGAGCCACTCAAAGCAGTACAAGATCAGTTTCAAATTTCTGATAGATCAGTTGCAAGGGCATTCTAGGAGCAGTCTAAATCCATTATAGGCGTCAGGCTCCCAACTTTGCACCCTGATACCTGGGCACAGGACCTAGTAGAGGGGAGGGCTCTGGCTCAGAACGAGACCAAGCATCAATCATCATTGGGATGCATGTGCTCTGGATGCAGCAAAATCGACAACGACATGGGAATCCATCCAACCCATCCGAGTGTGACTGTGCAATTGGCAACTAATTTGGCCTTTGACTTGGGTTAGATATCAACACCCCGGACTCCAACCGTAACGATGGAAATTGGTCGAGCGGCCACCTCGGGGCTGGTTCAAATGTAACACTGCTAGGGCTTCTTATGAACAAAAATCGCAAGGAGCTACGAGTATGCAAGATGCGGCGGGTGCTTTTGTCAGAGGTAGGGGTAAGTGGTACAATCATGGCCTCGATGCTATTACTATGGAAGCACTAGCCTGTCGGGATGGTCTGAAGCTGCCGCTCCAAATAGGGATCCAAAGAGTGTGGCTTGAAACTGATTACCAGTAGGTGGTGCGACTTTGGCAGGCAGGAGCAAACCAAAGATTAGCAATTCTGATGATCCAGTAGGAGGTCCAAGAGCTGAGTGCTAGTTTTCTTGAGTTTACATTTTTTTTCCTTTGTTTCTCGTTCTTGTAATAGGATAACACATGTCTTAGTTGAATGGATCATGGGCGGAATACAAGCTGGGTGGTGGTCTATGTCCCAACTTATGTTTTGGACCTACTTCAGATTGTACTCCCGCGCGCTCCCCCTTAATGAGTGAAGCTCCTTAATAAAAAAAAAAAAACCTATCACGTGAATCTTCCAACCAAATAAAAATTACATTATATACTCGTCAACCAAATGCATCAGAAATTGGACAGTCTCATCTCAAAAACCCCAGCCGATACATGACATATCCAGCCTTGTTCCCAAAACAAAGGCATCCTAAGCTGAGTGCTGTTTGGACTTTGGAATTATTAGGTACAATGTGTGGCCTTTTAAAACCGATAGAAACAGGCCAAAATTGGCACTTGGCAGTTGGCATGCATGTGCTTTGTCATGGCACGTACAGTAGTACGAGCAAGTGCAGCGGCTGTTCAAGGACCATACATGTTTGGCAGCATAAGTTTGGACGAATCCAACGTATGATTGGTAGGAACACGATGTTACTGCTTTATTTCTTTATAATTTATTCCTCCCGTACTCCACACGTGAACACGTGGCTCAGATATATTTCATTTTCTTAAAAAAAATCTCAATCCACTCGACTAAGCCTCGATTGTTCAATATATCTACACTAATCCTCTCCAAATTTAGTATGATGCATTACCGTGACCGACGTTCCGCAAATAAAGACCGCGGACGTCGGCCATGAAAATGTATAGAAACCAGGAAGATCACGTGGACCAATGTAGACCGTTTGTTTACCTCCTCCATATCATCATTGCCTTGCTTGTTGCCTCCATATGTGGTACACTGTAGTCTTTTTTCATAGGCCTCCGCATTGCCCTCTATGGATCTATTGGGGTCTACTCCTACATGCATACAAGATTTGAGTAATCATCATCAGGGATGTGATTTGGTAATTCATGACGTTTATACGGAGCCAATGACTTAAATTTTGAAGTTTATCAAATGGAAAGTTCAAAAGAACTGAAATATAGCTCATTCATTTTCATTTGGGGCTAAATGAAATTTCAGTCAATTGTACCGGCCAACGGATCTACCCGCAGTATCGTCTACACATTCAGTGCAATAAGAAGATAGTTCAAATATTCCAAAGCAAATAAACAAGTGATCTGACCGTATGCATAATAATTACGAATTAAAAGGATGTATGTACTGATATTGTTTGTACATAGCTGTCTAGCCATAAATCTAACATTTGTTTATATATTATTCACTCTTAGCTGTAAGCTTAACTCCTCAAGACAACTCAGCAGGTTTGCACTAAATTCTGTATGTTTCTGAAAATGACATCATTAATGAAAGCATGTAGTTTGATGGAAACACGGCCGGTCACAGTTCGAGGCAAGAAAGTAGTGCAAGCAATGGAGGACTTGCTTTCGACAAAAAAGACAGATGGATTGCACAAATGGATGCCACGAACAAACAAGACATGACCAAATAAACTCTCAACGAACAGATGATGGATTGCATTGCATAACTACTGCTAATCTACTACTAGGTGCTGAATGCTGATATGAAATGAAGCCAAAACTCAATTAGGGAGGACGTACAACGTCGCTACGCTAATCTCACAATGGAATATCATGACAGACTAATAATAACCAGAGTCTAGAGCATGTTAGCTAAGCGTGGGTGTAGAGTGCGGCAAGGCTTCGTCGGCAGCGGGAGCAGGAGAACTTGCGCTTGTTCTTGACGCACAGCGGCAGGCAGCAGAGCACCCGCCGCACGCTCTCCACGTCCGTGGCCACCACCGCGCCACCGCACCGAGGGCACGCCCCCGGCGCCTTCTGCTCTCCCGTCACCGTCTCCTCCGCCACCACCCCACAGCACGCCGCCACCGCCATTGACGACGACGTTGCCATCCGATCCTGCTATCTCTACGTCGTCGTCGTTTCCTCTACTTGGAAGGTTGTTGAGCAGGTGGATATATGCTGGGCAAGTGGGTGAGAGATCGATATAACTGGTTGCGGATATGGATGTGGATGGAAGAGGAGAGCAGAAGACAAGATGTGCAGAGACACAGGGAGCAAGACAAGAGATTCCACTCCCAGCAGCAGCTTGCGCTAGCTAGCGATGCTGGTCACGCAGTAGCGTGTGCATGTGCATCTATAGCCGCTACTGCTCCACTTTTTTTTGTTTCGTTTGACTTGTTGCTGGATGGCACAACACCGGCTCGGAAATACAGTAGCTAGCTCTATACAGTTGCTTGATTCGTGGCAACCAGGTGGAAGATATATCCACAAATGGATGCATGGGTCCATGACCACTGTATGATTACTTTTTGCATTTGGGGACGGCCATATAGGGAAACATCTTATGTACTAATATTGCACTTGCCACTTGGAAATGTTTTTTGATTCTTGATTGTATATAACTGACCTTTCACGGAATTAAAGTGGTGGTTTCTGTGTAGTATATAAATCATGGCCTCTTGATTGGATAATGCCAAACTGAATAACGTTTCCACAACAACACCTGCTTTGATTGATACAAATATAACTATTTTCAATCTAGTGCATGTATATTTTGGCAGGCGACATTGATTTGTTTCAACGATCTGGTTTGAAGGTTCGTCTAGCTTTGATAATGTAATTGATTTGTTGCTTTCAAGCGAAGCAACCAACCGTTGTTCTTATTCTAAGCAAGTATGCTGACTTAATAAATTAATGGATCATACACGATTGATCTCTTTTAGGGCATGTTTAGTTATCTCAGATCGAGGCAAAAAACTATTCCACTTCATCAACGCCACGGGACCATATGTATAACAACCTAGGCCCACATGGCAGGCTGCGGCTAATAGCGGCAGAGCAGCTGTGTGTACGGAGTACGTCCTACTTGTCCCTGCAGCTGCACCACCGCACAGAGTCTCCTCGAGATTGAGACCTAGGTCCCCCACACGTGACGTGCTGCCCAGCCTAGTCTCGTAGCCACACGTGCCTAGGCCTTAGGCTGTGCATGGGGCATGGGCTGCTGTACGAGGTCCCTACGGCGTTCCAGCTTCAGGGCCACTGGAGGAGCGATGGAGACCAGACACAGGTGGTCCGCATGAGTCACGCACGCACCTGCAGAACAACACAGGAATGATACATAATGGAGTGGAGAAAACAATATGAGAAAACACAGAAAGTTGTAGAGATGTTTGCCATGCGAAGAAATGGTACGGTAACTTATATTAGCAGCAAACAAACTTAACTCTCAACGGCTGAGTGCTCTGCCGCATAATCCTTTATATTTCATTCCTAAATCAAGTGACACACATCGTTGACGACTTGACGTCACTTTCCCCTCACCTATATATGTTATAGCACCTATAACTCCTTGTTCAAAATGAAAGGTCCATGGCACTTAGAACTAGTTTGAATGACTAAAACACAAATGCATGTCACCGCTTCCATATACAACCGAAAAAAAAGAGAAGTTAAGGTGAAAGAACAAGGTTGGTATGGCCGAACACTCAAGTTTTTTTATTAAAAAAATAATTAGAACATTTCGAAGGATGACAAGTTGGCAACTATGTTGGTATGATGAGAACTAACATCTTTCGGACCAACATATCCACAAGTTACCAACATATCCAGAAGGACAAGTACGTAGACCAATCCATTTATTCTTTTTCTTTAAAAAAAATCCACTTGTCCTTTCTCCATTTGCACGTAATATCATTTGTTCCATCACCTAGAGCAAAGCGTACGTGCAATGACAAGAAAGCAAAATTAGTAAATGTGCTAAAGGCTAAAGGATAAAGTGGAAGTCTTGGTATTGTTAAGCATGTAAGAGCACTTGCAATGCAAAAATCATAGGATATTGTGTGAGAGAACTATGTACTACAGCGCAACTTTCTACCCCCTCCTCCCATCGGATCCTCTACTCCTGCTTCTTTCCTGCTTGTCCACCACACGAGGACCCGAGGTACAGGGGCGGATCCAGGATAACCTTCTCAGGAGGCTAAATCATAAAAACTAAGGCTAAATTAAGAAAACAATGGTAATTTAAGGGTTAATGAACTATAATTAACAGGGAGTTATGGCCCGGGGGGGGGGGGGGGGGGGGGGGGGGG
>CM041635.1:26519594-26545043 GCA_023333625.1 Bothriochloa decipiens
CCCCCCCCCCCCCCCCCCCCCCCCCCCGGGCCATAACTCCCTGTTAATTATAGTTCATTAACCCTTAAATTACCATTGTTTTCTTAATTTAGCCTTAGTTTTTATGATTTAGCCTCCTGAGAAGGTTATCCTGGATCCGCCCCTGCTGAGGTATGCATGCAAGGCAGTGCATCGAGCCATGGCCAGGATGGACAAGTTTCACAAGCATCTCGCAACCGCAGCCTCATGTTTGTAATGGATAGAACAGTTTAATCAAATCCATGGTCTCTGAATTGGCTTGCTTCTTCGAGCGGTCGAGCCACACGACATCCCAATCTTGCTTGCTTCTTCTTGAAGCTTGTTTGCTTCTCTTATTCGAGCTTCGCAGGTGGCGATGGTCACACACTCACACTCGAGCTTCGTGGGCTGAGGCCGAAAACGTAAAACCACAACGGCATGCATTATCTCTCGCCACCCAGAGTGCGTTTAGATTCGCATACAGTCAACGCGGTGTCCAACCCTGGCCTTTCCCGGCTCTGTCTTCCTGCCTTTGCCACCCTTTTTCCTTCATTGCAACGTGTCCACATTCCCAAATGCTGGTTTCTCGTTCCTACTCGCCTATTCCTAAACTTAAAAGTGTCTCTCTCTCTCCCCTCCACCGTCACATCCAGTTAGCTTAGCTGGCGCATTCTTATCTTCTTATATTTTCACTAGTTTCAACCCGTTTCACTCTGGCTTTTCTAGCTCCGCTTCTAATTTTGTTAGTAGCTTCATGTGATCCGCGCTTTCAATCCAAACCATTAGCAGCTTTCCTCCCGTGGCAATGACAATATTTTGGTCCCGTGCTTCTTCATTTGCGCGAACGCCATACCGCCGTCAAGGGGGCACTCCCATGGGCCGTAATCCTATCGTGGGCTTACCGTAGGCATTAGGCGGTGTCTCGGTGAAGGCCCAGGTCTGGCCCTGCCTAGGCTAGCACCTCGAAAATCCTTGCTGGTGCCCAAAAAGAGCTGTCTGAAACTTCGACGAGATTTGCAGCAAGTCAGACTCACTTTCGGAGAGCACTCAGCATCTAGCTTGACTACTCGTAGCTAGCAAGGGTGAGGGAGATCAATTTGGCCACGTAACCACCTTGTGTGACATCCTAACATCGGTTACAGTACCTTTGGTTGCTTGCTGAGCCTACCAATGCAAGTGGAAGAAGTTCGGAAATGCCTGGTTTCTCTGCTTCGATGACAGATGACTGTTCCCGGCTTGGCCGCTTGCAACTCTGACGATAGCATAGCTCGGTCACATGTTTATATTACTAGTTAGGGCAGCAGCAACACAAACATACATCTGCGTTAATTCTAGAATAAAGTTTAGTTCCACGATGCAAGAAAAACACTGAGACCACTATCCACTAGTAACCTGGGGCCCCATCGCTCTGTTTTCACAATGCTAAAAAGAACACATGTAGAAGCTTTGCATCAGCTTTACTGCAGGAGTGAGGAGAGCGTGAGGTTTTGGTTGACCGCGTGCTGCTGAGTAATACTACTGCTCGTGATAACAGCAAGAAGGAAATACCTTTCTCAGATGGAGATGAAAACATCGTTATCAGAGCGAGGGGAATCCGGACACCAACGCCGTGCCCAGTGCCCCCACACACCTTGTCTAGTCTAGAACACAAGAATTCTGTCCCATCTCCATTGGCTGCCACCGGATTGTTTCCATCCTAAAACCATCGCCATCAGATTTCAGCCTCAAATTTAGAAGAAATTGCGCAGTTACGTAACCACACGTGACTGTAACACTTCACTTTATTCTAGCACCACCACTACCGGGGCCGGGTGTATATGAGCTGAATCTAGAACCAGTTGGTGCGTGAAGCTCACATTTGGAATCTAAATGTGTCGCGACAACTGGATTTCATTTCGCATGTACTCCCGCTTTTTTTTTCAATCAAGGAGATTCATTCATTCATGGGGTGCAAAATTACATTCCAACGACAGCAAGTCTATCACACAGGACGGGGCAACAGAGCACCACCCGAGCCGTGTGTCACCCACCTGGAACTAATTTTGCTATGCCATGAGCTACTCTATTACAAGATCTAGAGCATAAAAATGGGCGTACCCAGCGCCGTAGGCTTCCGTACTGCGGGGTCTGAGGAAGAGAAAATAGCCAGCAGTCATCCCTGTATAAATATATAGAGGCTGGGGCTTGAACCCTGGACCTCTTGATCACAGACGATAAAGTTCTACCGCTTGCACCAGGACCGTCCTTCTATCTAGGAGCATAAGTAAACTTAAAATCTTGAAACAAAGCACTCATTCCCCAAATCTCCTCCAGCATGGACAACACAAATGATCTTTGACTTGCGCTAGCCTACCAAGTTTCTGAGAACAGTCCGTTTCAAGCCAAACCTTCTGGACTCCGGCCTGTAGCACAAAGGATTGGCCATCCCGGCAAGCAATAGCCGTGCTCAGGGCATCCAGGCAGTGGTCATGCCACTTAGCCCCATCTCGTAAGAATGAGCCAGTGTGAGTCTAGTACAGCACCAGTCGCCCCCTCATCACTGTTGCACTTGATCCAACCTTCAGGCTGCCAATTCCAATGGGGTTCAGAATTCCCCTGCTTTGGCCACACCTCGATCACCAAAATAAGTAATAGTCTCGTTTTCTGATGTATTTTTTTAAAAAGACTTTGACCAAATATTTACTACACTAAATATTTTTAAAAAACATTTACACTAAATAATTAATATCATTAGATATGGATCATTCGTCTATTTTTTAATAAACTTATTTTGATATACAAATATTATTAATTTTTTCTATAAATTTATTCAAACTTTAGAAAAGTTTTATGGGTACAAACATTGTAGCGGCAAGTGTTGTTCTCGCTTAGCGAAAAGTCAAACACTTTTTAACTTTGATAAAATATATACAAAAAAATATTAATATTTATAGTACCTAATTAGTGTCATTAGATAGATTATTAAATATATTTTCATAACACAATAAAGTCATTTGAAGATATAAATATTGTATATCATTATAAATCTAGTCAAATTTAGTAAAATTTAACATGCACATATATCATGACAACACTTGTTTTAGGAGCGGAGAGAGTATGCCGGTGCAATTCTACAATATGATAAGACCTCGTAGTTTAACATTCAATTAGTGCATGATATAAATTCTAATAGGCATACTTAGAATGTGCGCACGCCGCGGCTAGGGTTCGAAACAGCCCATCAGCATAACGACATTTCTGCACTGCACTCCTTCGCCACCGGAGCCTTTTTCCTGTGTGCCATTATAAAAAATCGATCCAGCCTCCATGTCATTGAAAAGTTGGTTTCGGCCGGTGTGACCAACACCATCTTTGTTTTTCTCTCCATGCCATTTTGTCCGCTTTCTCAGTTTTCAACGCTTTGACCGTCCTGACATGTGGGTCCCGCCTCTTGCCTGTCGTCCCATCCTGACATGTGGGTCCGCGTGATCCCGTGGCACGGCAGCAGTCTTCCGGCCTCTTGCCTGTCGTCAGGGGCAGCTCCCGCGCGCCGGCGAGGTGGCCGCGCGAGGCTGCTCCCGCGCGCTGTCGAGGCCACAGTGGGGCGGCTCCCGCACGCTGGCCAGGTCGCGGCGAGGCTGCTCCCGCGAGCTGGCCAGGCCGCGGTGGGGCCGCTCACGCTCCAGGCGGCGAGGGCGGGCCGCACCGGCGGCGTGGTCAAGCTAAGCTCGCCGGTAGGGGCTGGCTTGGCTCGGGCACCTGGGCCGCGACGCCGCCCCCGTGGCATGGACGAGCCCGGCGCGCGCAAGGCCGGCGGCTGGACGCGCGGGTGGCGGTGGGGCTCCTGTTGGCGGCGTCGGAGCGGACGGTCGGCGGCTGAACACGCAGGCCGCGCGTCGCGACCGAGATGCACGAGCGTCGAGGCCAAGCAGCGAGCGTGCTCCTCCCTGCCACGCGAGCGTGCCCGTTCTCTGCTTCGACTGCTTCATCGGCGCGCTCGCCTCTAGATCGCGCAGGTGCGTTACCCGGCCCCGCTCCGCCCCTCTTTTTCTTCTTCTTCGCATGCTCCCGCTTCGCCTCGTCGTGCTGTGTCTCGCGCGCGCCTTAATCGGCCTTGCCGTGGCCGACAAGGGAAGCCGGCGTGGCAACGCTCGTCTGGCTCATCCTCGCCGCCGCGCTCCGCTGTGTCCGGGACCAGGACTCCTCTGTTCGCGTCGCGCTCGTCGAGCAGGACCATCGCGGGCGTACTCCTCCTCGAGCCGGATCAGTGCGCGTAGGTGGCCGCTACACTCGCCATGGCCGCCGCCGTCGAGGCGTCCGCCGTCACCGCCGACCTCGCTTCCTACCTCCACAAGCGGCTCGGTGCGACGATGGGTGAGCAGGAGCGGCGCGCGGCGCGGCTGCCGCTTGGCGGCGTCCGGCCGCCCGGCTTGCGCCTAGTGGACGGGTGGGGCGGATGGAGAGCTGGGCCGAGAACCAGGCACTCGGTTGGGAAGAAGACTCAAGAAGAGAAGAGAAGGAAGGTTGAGTGGCTGACAAACCGTATCCACTGGAGGGTAAAATGGTCATATGTGACACCGTTAACATCTTAAATGGACGGAATGGCATGGAGAAAAAAATAAAAATGATGTTGGTCACACAGTCTAAAAATTAGATGACAGAACCAATTTTTCAATAACATAGAGGCCTGGAAGAATCTTTTATAATGGCACTCGAGCAAAAGGCTCCCGCCACCAGCCCACCGCAACTCCACGAGCGCAAGCGGCCCACGCTCTTCTCCCCGCCACTTCCCTCCTCTTCAGAGCTGCTTGCTTGCTCGCTCGAGCTCCCACGGCTCCAGTGCTCCCGACAACGTCAGCCTCCTCTCCCTCCACTAGCCTTCCTTCCCTTTTTGACGTTCCAGGATCATCCATGGCATCCAAACCAAGTATCAGGGGGGAAGAAAACTAGCATCGAACCCGCCGTTTCTCACAGAGTCGCAGGATCCAATCACCCAAGAACCAAGAAACAAACACAGCCGTGGCGACCTAGAAGGCATCAAGCATGGCGGCATAGGTGGGAGGGGGAGGACAGGACAAGGGCGCATAAATGGCGACAACCATGGCCGGAGAAGGGATGCGTCGGGGCGGCCGGCGGCGGCAGTGAGCGGATGGAGGAGGAAGACGCGGGGGCGTCGACGTCGTCGTCGTCGCCGCCGCCGCCCATCGCGCAGCTGGGCTACGACCAGGTCCTCTCCATCCTGCGCCTGCTCCCGCCCGAGGCCGTGCTGTCCTTCGCCGCCACCTGCCGCGCGTTCCGGGCCTCGGCCTATTCGGACGCGCTCTGGGAGGCGCTGTGCCGCCGCGACTGGGGCGCCCGCTCCGCCGCCGCGCTCGCCGAGCGCCGGCGCTACCGCGGCGCCGGCGGCGGCCTGCAGCAGGCGCCGTGGCGGAGGGTCTACGCCGAGGTCGCCAGGCTCGGCGCCCTGTCCGCGCGCCGCGTCCCCGTCAGGGGCGCCTCGCCGCGGCCCCGCGCGTCGCACTCGCTCAACCTCGTCGCCGGATGGCTCGTGCTCTTCGGCGGTGGCTGCGAAGGAGGTAATTACTTTGCAGCCAAACTGTTTCACTGCGTCCTTCTCGTTCTTTCTACGTAATTGGTTCGTTATTCAGGTTAAAAAGATGATTGCTTTGTGCGTTCTCTATGAATCAATTCACGAGGGGGAATTCGATCCCTGGGGCAGAGTACTAGAATGGTCATTATGAACTCCAATAGATTTGTTTGGGGTGATAAGTTGCTTGTTGTTTGCAGATTATATACAGAATCTTTGTTCCTGTTGTGGATGTCTGATTCATGCTTTGATTTGCTTGTTTTGTTTTATGCCTTTTTAAGAATACAACAGGGAGCTGTTCAGAAAAGGTAGAATGCTTAGTCTAATCCCAATCCATGATATCATACTTGATATCCAAAGCTGCCACATCATAAGAAGAGCTGTATCCAATGCTATGACTCATAGCAATTAGTTATTTCATATGTTTGTGTCTATGAAAGTTGGTCCAAACGATTAAAACTATTGCTGAATTGTTGGATTTCATGCCAAAGCTGTAAATCTTCTCTCTCTTAATTATGGCATCTAATAATCTGTATGTTACTACCCACTGTGAGTAATCTGATGCTCAACTTTATTCATGATTTCATTAAGAATACTTTGCTTTATGGACTATGAAGCTTGCACGGTTCTGTTAGTTATGACACACATGCTTTGTAGAACCTTCCTCCAATATACTCATGGATATCTTGACTGTAACATACCATGGTATGTCCGGGTGGTGTACCACATCTAACAGAACTTCAGGAAGACTTATCATGATTGTAGGAGGAATTCCTTGGAAATTTGGGAGTTCATTTCAAGTTTGAATTAAATCCTGTGGATCAAATCCAAATGGTTCATTAGCTGGAACTATTTGTCTTGCAAATCAAGTTAGTTGCTTCCCTTCAGAGTACTTGTTTGAGTGATAACACTGGTTACCTAATAAACTATTTAATCTCCAAAGCAATAAAAAGAAAAAAGCAGAGAATTTTCTGTAGCTATATTTTTTGCACTTAAAGTTCTGCCTTTTTAATAGTTTTCCCTCCAAGTCATCAGAAGTTCTTTCAAGTATAATATTCTTAAGGCTTCAAAACAATAGCAATCTCTGATAGGAGGTTCCAGAGATCAAGATATTCAGCTAGCACCCTACTGAAACCACAACCTAAATATCCCTTGTCCAAGAAGGGTCAGCTGAGGAGCGGGGTAATGATACCCAGAGATCAATATCTTCAGCTAGCACCCTACTGAAACCACACTCTGAATATCCTGTGTCCAAGAAAGGTCAGCTAAGGAGTGGAGTAATGATATGCATTGCCTGAAATGATTGTGTTGACGCTAATTAGGCCCATACACCAGCAAGGAGCTAGATCGCTCGGTAGAGGCAAGCCAGATCAGCCAAGCCGATTTTTAGGTCAGCCTCCAGCGATAAGGGCGATATGCAAAACACGTCATTGGAGGAGCCTCGTTGGGAGCGCATGCTAGTGAGGTCGAACCAATGGCCATTAGCAGCAATGAAGAACGATGAGTAGTAGTAGATGGAAAAGTACGGTAAAAGTGTAGTAGATGTGGTTTTTTTGTCGATTGTACATAGATGGATCTCTCAGTCGGTCGTGATCTTCTCATGCAAATTGGGTGGGTGGGTGTGTCTGCGCGCGAGGGGGGGGGGGGGGGTTCTCTTATTCCACAAGTTCACCATGAGATTGGATGAGTTTTCTTAGGAAAAATATGAATTTGGGTTCGGACTGCCAGCCTGGGTCGGTTTGGTCTACACAAACGGGGCCAGTTTCCAAAACCGGTCTTGGCCGCTTTTTCCTAGACAATGGCAGATTAGCTCAAATTGCTCTGAATTTGACCATGTTTGCTCTTTTCTTGTCTGCATAAGTGGAGCTTCATTGGGGCCATAGTGGGCCATTGCGCCCCCCCCCACCTACACACACACTGTACATATATGTGTGTTTTGCTAATGAAGCCACCTCAACGCTCTATAAACCATGTGTATTTTCTTGTTGGCCCCCTCTATACCAACAGACGTTTCGTGAGGAGATTTCAGGAGGCAGAGATCGGGGAGGCTCTGAAGAGGATGAAGGGAGGTAAAGCGATGGGCCCTGACGGTATCCCCATTGAGATGTGGAGATGCCTAGTTGCCAGAGCAATAGTATGGTTAACTAAGCTTTTTAACCTCATTTTCCGGTCAAACAAGATGCCTGAAGAATAGAGGAGAAGTATATTAGTACCGATCTTCAAGAACAAGGGAGATGTTCAAAGTTGTACTAATTACCGTGGGATTAAGTTGATGAGCCATACAATGAAGCTTTGGGAGAGGGTTATCGAGCATCGCCTAAGAAGAGTGACAAGTGTGACCCAAAACCAATTTGGGTTTATGCCTGGTAGGTCAACCATGGAGGCAATTTTCTTATTACGACAGTTGATGGAGAGGTATAGGGAGCAGAAGAAGGACTTGCACATGGTCTTTATTGACCTCGAGAAGGCATATGACAAAGTACCGAGAAATATCATGTGGTGGGCCTTGGAAAAGCACAAAGTCCCAACTAAGTACATCACCCTCATCAAGGATATGTACAGGGATGTGGTGACGTGTGTCCGAACATGTGATGGCGACACCAATGACTTTCCAATTAAAATAGGACTACATCAAGGGTCGGCATTGAGCCCTTATTTATTTGCTTTGGTGATGGATGAGGTCACAAGGGACATACAAGGTGATATCCCTTGGTGTATGCTCTTTGCTGATGATGTGGTGCTAGTGGATGAGACTAGGGCAGGGGTTAATAGGAAGTTAGAACTATGGTGGCACACGTTAGAGTCGAAAGGGTTTAGACTTAGTAGGACCAAGACCGAGTACATGAGGTGCGATTTCAGCGCGACTAGGAATGAGGAGGGAGACGTTAGCCTCGATGGGCAAGTGGTGGCCAAGAAAGATACTTTTTGGTATTTAGGCTCGATGTTACAAAAGATGGTGACATTGATGAAGATGTTAGGCATAGAATTTCAGCCGGTTGGTTGAAATGGCGTCAAGCTTCAAGCGTTCTCTGTGACAGAAGGGTGCCTCAGAAGTTAAAAGGTAAGTTTTATAGGACAGCGATTCGTCCGGCGATGTTATACGGTGCTGAATGTTGGCCTACGAAAAGGCGACATATCCAGCAATTGAGTGTAGCAGAGATGCGCATGTTACGATGGTGTTGTGGGCACACAAGGAGGGATAGAGTCCGGAACGACGATATTCGGGATAGGGTTGGGGTGGCACCAATTGAGGAAAAATTGATCCAACACCGGTCGAGATGGTTTGGCCATGTCCAACGGAGGCCTCCTGAGGCACCGGTGCGTAGTGGGGTTCTAAAGCGGGTCGATAATGTAAAGAGAGGTAGAGGTCGACCTAAACTGACTTGGGACGAGTCGGTTAAGAGAGACCTTAAGGAGTGGAATATCCCTAAGGATTTAGCTATGGATAGGAGCGCTTAGAGACTAGCAATTAACGTGCCTGAACCGTAATCTTTTTCTTGTACCATTTATGTGTTCTTTGTTTTCATGCCTCTTTTGGGTTTCATCTCTAGGCTACCCTAACTTGCTTGGGACAAAAGGCTATGTTGTTGTTGTTGTTGTTGTTGTTGTTTTGAATCCATCTTCAACTCACCCAATCATATTTTGACTGTCAATATGTTGCTTTTGGCTCTGTCCATCTTGAAGCTAAACTTTTCACCATTGATATGCTGTTTGTGATCCTTTATTATTATTATTATTTGAGTTTCTGTTTTATGTTTTACGTTGGTTTTCCGTTAGAAGATTTTCATTGCTCTTTCTACTTAACTGTAGCCATCACATGTGTCCTCCTGAACTCCTGATTTACTTCGGAAAAAAAAAGAAAAATAAAAAGAATACAATCACCCAGATAAAATATTATACTCTGAGAATTGAGGCAACGCTTTGTGTTATAAGATTAAGACCTTCTCAACTAATATGTAAGAAGAGCCTTTTTATCCATGAATAGTGTTGGTAAGTTAGTATTGTGGTCTAAAAGGTGTCTGAGTCCCTGATCTGGTGACAGCCATCTTGTCACACATCCCATCTGGACCCCTTATGTCAGGCCAAGTGGGCCCAGAGAAGCCCAACGCAGGGCCTGAGCCGGGCTCTTGTCACACATACGATCTGGTCCCCCCATGTCAGGCCAAGTGGGCCCAGAGAAGCCCAACGCAGGGCCTGACCCGGGCTCGGGCCCCTCTTGCACACGGCCAGGAAGGCGTGTCTGGTGCTGCCCTTCAATTCAGTCCCAAAGGAAATCCTGAACAGATGGGAAGTTGAATAAAATTAGGAAAATAAATTAGAGTTTTGTTTGGGAAAGATATTGGGTTTGTTTACGAAATAATCTTGGTTTGCTTGGAAAGGAGAAGTCCAAATCTATAAGTACTCCTCTATATTTGCTTGGGAACAAGTCCAACAGGCACTATAAATATATTGGAGATCTAATCATTTTAATCTTAAGCAAGAGTTGATTTATTGCTCTTCCCTCTATGTCTATCTCCCTATCTCCCTGTGCCTCTCCCTGCCCAAGCATTGCCGCCGCCCTGCGCCCATTAAGCAGCCACCGCTGCCGCCCTCTCCCTCCCCTACGCCATCCCTATCCGCTCCCTCGGATCGGACCCTGACACATCTACTCAGCTAGTTAACATCCTAATGCTTAGCTCTGGAGAGAAGGGTATGGGTGTCTTCAATGAATGGTTATTCTCCCTAGATTTAATATCGGTGCAAAGCCAATAGTAACCTTGAACTTAGCTGACTAGATCCAAACCCTTCCCATCTGCATCTGCCTACCACTGCATTTTTCTGATGTTGTTGGTCACTCATGGTCCTTGTGCATGCACTTCAGTAGAGCTATCAGCCTACCATATGATCCCCTTGATGCTCCTTCAAACCACGAGACCATTTCGTATCATTTTATATCGAACGCCGTGGCTTTTGCTAAGAGAAGATGGTAACCGGCCACAGATATTGGACACTGCATACGATGTGGATTCTGCAAGAGACCAGTTATGTTCTAGGTGCTATGATTATGAGTGTTCTTCATCAGGTTTTGGACTTTTGTGGAGTTATTATGGAAACCACTTACATATTCGTGTGAGTTCAAGGGTTGCGGTCTCCATTAAATACAGTTCATTCCATGATAGCACAAGCATCAGGAAGGCTCCAAGGCAGTGTATGATGTCTGCTGGAAGCTTGACACTGTGTTGTTGACTTGTTGCTTACTCTTCCATGGTCAAGGTATGGGGGCAATCCCTCTTAGGTTTAAAAGAAAATTGTCTCACTGATTAGACTTATGAATGTGAGCAAGCTGAAAGAGGGACGAGCATGATGCTGCACTTACTAAGCCACTATATTTGGCCAAGGGCCCAACACAGCTAAACGACCTTTATGACTTCACCAACATTACTACCACTAATAGGAAAAAATGTGGCCATTGTTCCACTGCCCATGTTCTCTGTGTTGTAATGGGATTGCATATATAGGAATGTGATGTTAACAGATGGCAACAAATCATGGAAGTAGAACTATATATATCTAGTTTTGGTCAGTTCTTTCATGGGGTATTCAGACAAATAATTGATTCTGGCTTCTTTTTGTTTATTGGAGATAAAGAGTTGTTACTTGAGAGTCCTTTGGTCCATCCCCATAAAAGGGCGAGGATGTCCTGGAGGAGAAGAGAAAGTGAAATTAGTCTGTTTGTTTTCTAATGTATTCTCTTATCTATGTTCCAGCTTCTACATTCAATGTTCTTATCTCCTTCCATCCATGCTTTCAGTCCTTCCTCTCCCTGATAATGGTCCAGATGTAAAACTTTATGCTCTATTTAATGTGTATGTTCTGTCCCAGGGCTGCTATGCCTGACACATGGTGTTAGAGCATAACACTTTCTCTATATGTAGTTATTGGAGATGATTGTCTCTTTAACCTTTTTTTCTTCCCAGTTATTGGAGATGATTGTCTCTTTAACCTTGTTTTTCTTCCTCTTTCGATGTGAAAGGATGATTTCGTACTGTGGTTATATGCTTTCATTACAATTATGAAGACTTATTTGATTTTATTTTATCCCAGTCTTTGGTTTCTAACTAGTTTTCTGATGTTATCTATTGCTCTAGTTAGGTCACCATCTTGATGATACTTGGGTGGCTTATGCTGGAACTGGAGCTGGAAATAGACCGCCTGCTATACTTACCTGGCAGAAATTGGCCTCTGGCACTCCAGGTGGTCGATTCAGTCATTCATGCACTCTAGTTGGTGACACATTAGTCTTGTTTGGTGGAATCACAGATCAGGGGCAGCGCTTGAATGATACATGGATAGGTCAAATTATCTGTGAAGAGCCTGGAAGGATGCGGATCTCATGGAGACTGCTGGAGGTAGGTCCGCTTGCACCACCTCCTCGTGGAGCTCATGCAGCCTGCTGTGTGGATGACAAGTTTATTGTAATTCATGGTGGGGTAGGGCTCTACGGCAGCCGGCTTGGTGATACATGGCTCCTTGATCTCTCAAATGGCCTACGATCTGGCAGTTGGCACCAAATAGGCAACACATGGCCTCTGCCTCCACCTCGTTCTGGTCACTCTTTAACTTGGATTGGTGGTACATGCATGGTATTATTTGGTGGTAGAGGATCAGAATTTGAGGTTCTTAATGATGTCTGGCTGTTTGATATTAGTGATCAATACCCCAAATGGAAGGAGCTAAAGTATGACTTGTCTAGTGCTCTTGGTGAACTTCCTTTTCCACGGGTTGGGCATTCAGCAATACTGGCCCTGGGTGGCAAGGTCCTTGTGTATGGCGGGGAGGACTCACAAAGGCGACGAAAAGATGACTTTTGGATCTTGGATACACCAGCTCTACTTCAGTACGAGTCAGGTTCCAAGAAAATGATCAAAAAGATGTGGAAAAAACTAAGAATTGATGGTCAGTGCCCAAATTACCGATCCTTCCATGGGGCATGTGTAGATACTTCTGGTTGCTATGTGTATATTTTTGGTGGAATGGTTGATGGCCTTGTACACCCTGCAGAAGCCTGGGGTTTAAGATTTGATGGGCATCTGTATCAAGTGGAGCTTGTGCTACATATTTAGAATGTGTATTTTGTTCCCTTGTAAATCCGAGACATGTCATAGGTTTGACGTTTAGCTTCTGGTGTAGTCTGTAAAAAACTGTGTCATGATAAATCTGGAGGTCTCCCTATAAATATCGAGGTGACCTACCATGTCACCAAGTTTTCAACATTGTAAATACTCCAAATGGTGCCTAACTGTCGTTTGTGCATGGATGCATGCGCACACCTGTTGCTGATCTGTGAAAGGAACAGTGACCCTTGTAATTTTGCCATTAAAGCCCGATCTGTCTGTATATGGGTTTGAATTTTCATTCCTTTGTCAGATTCATATGTTCCAAAGAATGTCTGTCAATAAATCTGGAGCAGATGGTTGTTTTGCTACTTGATGAGCCATCATATAGTCATGGGAAGAGGGATAATTGTGTTTTCCATAACAATCCAATGCGTCAGGATTGCTCGGGACCATATGGAGCTGCTCTTGGATTTTTGCATCCCAGTCACAAGTTAGCTCAATGCAGGAGGACCATGTCTCTCATTCAGCGCTTGGGTCGTCACATGCACAGAACCTGTTATCTGTATTGATCTAATGATATGATATGGTGCATGGGTCACACTGGCAACACTACTCTTCAGAATTTCTCCCAAAGATGAATGCTGGTTTGGTCTTTGGTCCACCAGTACTAGACTGTTGTCTAGGCTTGTATTGGTATATCGGTATGCAGGTTATGTCATGTGCGCATTAATTCTGCGATAACAGGATTGATAGTTGCTTGGATTATTTCAGATTAGGGACCATTTGCAGTATGATTGCTCGAGAGAAATACGGAGCTCCTGTTCAGATCCACTTTGTGACAGCAAGGCAAGCGTTCAGCATCAAGATCCATGTATACCTCTGAAAGGCTGCTCAGGCCTAGACTCAATTTGTCTTCATTATCTAAAAAAAAAAGATTCAGTTTGTCTCTTATTATGTACATCCTTGATATATTATATTTGCTCAAGATATTGTTTCAGTGCAGTATTCAGCCGACTTCGTCAGGAATTTTACTGCTGGATGACTCCTTATTTAGAAGTGCATACCGATTTCGAGGCACTGAATTCCATCTGCATCTCGAATACAGTTGTTATTGTACTCTACTGAAGTTTGAAGCTGAATGGTGAAGGTTGGCTAGTAAGAGTGATTGGTTGCTCGCATTAGCTCCAGTCTGTATAATACTGTGTAGCTAGAGATGTCAACGGGGAATTTCTTGTCAGGAGTTAGATCCCGATTCTTATTTCTGCAGGGAAATTGGGGGTAATTTCTTTTCCGTTCCCGTTCCTGCCTGGGAATTAATCCCTACAAGAATTGTCGATCACTGCTTAAGCTTATCAATTCTCACAAATTCAATAATAGATTAACTAAAAGCACCTTAGAAAGCCACCAACTTATAACTAAAATATGTTAGATTGTAATAAACATCCTTAGTACAAAATGTCTATATGAAACAATAGATTGGTACACTTAATAGATTGGTGCAAGATTGCTACAAGAATTAACTTCGCGGGGGGCAGGGATCTATCTAAGAAACCAAAAAAAAATACAATAAGCAAGGGCTTAAATGATTCCTCAACTCTCATTGTTGCTTTCACAATACATCAGACCAAATTTTGAAGATTGCGTGCGTAGCTTGTTGCTGCTGGTGCAAGATTTCATTTGGACGAACTTGACATGCTCCACAGTCTAGTAGCAGTTGTGTCATATCGTGTCGCTTTCCGTCCGGAAGTAAAATACACCGCTTGCACGTCGTTTATCTATGCCGCGAGATTCGTCGAGACTTGCCTTGTAAGTTGTGGCTGTGGTTGGTAGACGGTGACAGCGAGCGAGTGAACGATGCTACAGCGGCACAAGATTGTGACAGACAGGACAGGACGGAACCAGACTACCAGCTAAGCTAGGTTCCCCGGCAACCCCCGGTTGTTTCCTAATTCCTGTCCAACGGTAATGCAATGCAGCTTTGTGTTGCTAACCACTGACCTAACGTTGACAGTGTGGCACACCTGCCGGTCGGTATGGATGGTGACGATCTTGTTTATGCCCTGTCAAAATACCCCTTCTCTTTACACACACCAAACGCGTCATTTGCAGATGCTTGGCTACCATAGCAACTACATGGACACACCAAACATACGTCATGTGAGCAGCATCTGAACAAACCCACGGCAACAGATTCTGTCGACTGGCATGCTGCGGGAACACAGCAACACGGATAGGGTTCAATCATGTACATTGATTTCTCACCATCGGAAACATATACCTGCCATGTGCAGGTTAGCGATTTCTATGGACATTTGGGTACAAAAGAGAGATTGCAGGTTTCAATAGCTGGAACCCTACAACAAAAACAGGAACATAATACGAACTGGAAACCACAGAATCTCCGAACAGGCTCCATGGTAGGGTAGATAGTACTGACATCAAGCCATCCTCGTTACAAGCACCGTCCATGGCTCAACCAAAAAAGAGAAGAGAAAATTACAATATAATATACTATACGACCAAGCTCCGGGTAACTGACCCGACCACTGATATTGTACTTACTTAGCCCATAATCACACCCTGCATTTGCACATTCTTTCAACCCTAACAACCCACGGAAACCAAATCAAAAGTCAAGGCATCTTTTTTCCTCTCTTTCTCCGCACCAGAGGATCGCCAGAACCGACCTCTCTAGCTAGACTGGTATCACATCCAGGTCAGATGTGTCTTCGCATCTCAGGACCAGGCCCTCGAGGCTGGTCGGGAGGATGCACTTGGACCACTGGCAGCCAGTGGAGATGGGTTCAGCTGGAGGAACAATCATCAGCACGTTCTCATTTCTTTGGACAACACCCATCACACTCACAGTGCTGCCCTCCTTGATATATCTGCAGCCCCAATGGCCGTGTCAAATGGAATGGATAGTTATCACAAAACAAGATGTGCCTACGAGAAAGCAAATGAAGGGAGAAAAGAGTACCCTTCTTTAAGGTGCATAATGCGATCATCACTCGAGAGATTCCTTCCACGGAGCCACCTCAGGAATTCAGGCGACATGTCCTTGTTGTCTGGGTTTATGTCAATAACAACAGATTCGTCCACATATGGGGTTACGTGTGCACCAGATCCTGTCCTGACTAATGCTCGCAGTCCAGACTGGAAATCAGAGATGTAGAAGTCCACTGCATGTCGCTGCCAATATTGCACAGGAAGAAAACAAACGTGAGAAATGATTAAGATGAAAAGAGTTGCAAGAGTCGGGCATTCTTCCATGACATGCTTGTATTTCAACCAAACTCACCTCCATTGACCTGAGACCCCAAGTAAATCGGCGATGTGTAGTGTTAGCAGCTTTCGAATCCCAACCCCTATACTCATACAAGCAAGTTGAAGTGTAAACACATCGTGGCACCCGTTGGAATGAGGACTCAAGGGGCAAATTTCCACAAGTAACAACCTGCAAAGTTCAGTACACTAGGTGAGGACTGGCAGCTGTTAATGATACAGAAAAATGCTGGTGCTTAAAGACAAAGTCTTTAACTATAAGTAGAAAAACCACTGCATGGAAAAACTCATAACATGATGCTAAATCATTTACTAGCCCTTGTATGGGAAACGATATTTAGGTATAAATAAGGTTGTTTTCTTATGACAGCCATAAAACCTGCTTAAGTAAATTTTCTGTGTTCTCTGTGTCCAAATTATCTTTTTAAAAAATTGAAACCTACCTGACGTGTAATACCTCTACAGTGTACATAAATTACCCTATACCTATATCAAAATACTTAGTTTTGAAACAGGCAGTGAAATTACACCAAAATATAGTTAGCAGGCAGTTTAGAAGCATGGTGCAACAGAACCATCCAGAAATGCAAATGCAACAAGACTACCAGACTCATCAGATTATAAAGAATTTATTTATGCAAAGCTACCTAGAAACAGTTTAAGGATAAATTCTACCATAAGCATACATAAAAGATAACAGCAGAAGTGCATAGGAAACACTAGAGAATTAATACAAAGAATAACTGAATAACATTAGTACATTTCAACAAAGTGATCAGTTACATACCCCAGTAACCTTCACATACTCCCCATCTTTTGCCGTTCTAAGGTCTGCATCAGGATAGCGACTGATAAACCCAATCACACCTTTAGTTCCCCAGCAGATGTTCCAGGTCACCAGTGCAGCAACACAACCAAATATCACCACCACGACTATAAGCAAGATCGGATTATGAATAGCAGCGAGAATGAAGCCACCAGCTACGAACCCAACCAAAAAGAGCAACGCAACCAGCCAGATTATTGTGGTTGGAATGCTGCCCTTAATCGAGTAACCATCTCCCACGTTCAGATTAGTGACAGCTGGGTTGTGTGCAAAAGAGGTGGTACGCATCTTCATTGATACACTAGAATCAAGAGGGCCCGATACTTTCCGTTGAGCACCAGATGAATTCAACTGACCAGAGGTGATAGGACCTGATGTGATTAGCCCAGTTGTAGGTAGTACAGGAGCAAGAGGGCCAGAGTTCTGACGAGCCATTGGGGTTACTCCACCAGATTGGGGGCCAGACGACCTCTTTGTTGGTTCTCCATGCTTATTGAGAGGTCCAGAATTAGATTTTGTTCTAGAAGATCCTCCAGTACCAGGAACTGCAGACGAAATAGAACCAGAGTAGTTGGAGCGACCGGCAGCATTAGAAACTGGTCCGGAGTTGTTGGCAGCACCACCGTAAGTGTTCCTTGAAGGTTGATTACCCAATTGACCAGACTTTCTGTGGAGATCAAGCATCTTTCCAAGCTCTCCAGATTTCTTTATGTCACCACCAGTGTATGGCATAGCCGAGGAGCAAATGACGGGGGCCTTCTCTTTAGGTTGCTCAGGTCGGCCCGAGACATACAAGCCATTGCTTAGCTGGTGGGATGGAAACCGTGAACCCATGCTCTGAAATGACTGTCAAAATCTTTAGAGTGATTGTGTTGTGTTTCCGTCAAGTGAGACTGTTAAACTTTTTGAAAGCCTTGCATCAGAAACTGAAAGATGAAAACAAAAGAAACTTGATCATATCACTTATCCTGACAAAAAAAAAGGTATGCGCAACAGATTCAGCAGATGACATCCAGATGGAACAGCTTTAAAAAAACAGCACAGAAAAAAGGTTGAGAACAAAAGTCCTGATAAAGATTTGCAAGGATCAAAGCGATCATAGAGGAAGAAGCTTTTCATAGTGTTTTACCATGCAGTGCTAGTGCAAATCAGCTGATTGCACAGCAGAGATGCTTCAATAAGTACAAATTAGCTAATAGGTGGGCGTTTGCAGTTACATAGTAACGTAAAGCGATGGGCATAGCATTTACATAATAACGTAAAAATTGGCTGGCACGAATACTTCCAAAACACGTTCCCAGGGCGTCAGCATTAGCATTTACATAGTAACGTGAAACTGGCTGACACGAATACTTCCAAAACATGTTCCTACTGATTAGGATATAGAAACTATGTAAAGCGGCTAGACTAAAATGTTACTATGTTTACAACATAGAGGAAATACTTATCATTAGCAGACTAGCGCTTCTGTTTGTGTGCAGGCAAATTGAAGATTCTCATGTGGAAATCCTGTGTTTGGCTCTGGGTAAGGACAAGCTGGATTATCTTAAATAAGCTTTGCTGCTTTGGCCTAAATACTGCCTGGCTAAGTTAGGTGGGCTTAACTAGGCTAACAATAGGAAAAGGTGTCTGTGCATGTGTGTCAGCCAACCACAACTATCAAGAGTTAGGCACCTGAACTGCAAAAGGTTAATTCCATGGTACAAAAATATAGCCCAAACACAAGTAGACACAGCAAAAACTCGTTGAGGTAAACCTGTTGCTTTGGCAGCACAATTTCAGGTTTCAGCAACGATATGGTGTAACGTGCATCGTTGCAATAAAATAAGACCCATTTCTGACCAAAATAACCTAAAGAGCTAAAGAGTAGAGACAAACCCCTCAAAACAAGCAGAATTTGTGGAGTGGGGGCGGCGCCATAGCGATCCTGACTGCACAGTCAGTCAAAAAACTCAATACCCCCAAGAAAAAAACTGATAGCGACGGTTTACATACATCAGCATCACAAAGTGCATCCCACGTAAGAGCAAAACCCGCGCCTACCAAATGATTTCGACCAGTACGGGGCAGTGGGATTAAACAACCACCACGCCACCGACACCATCAGATCACGAGTATAGCTTAAAGCTTGGGCAAAGAACTAGACAGGTACATGCCAACATAATTTCAACATGAAGCAATAGCGCCAGCACATGCACAACCTACAGCCCGCGTTCAGGGCCCCACCACCTCTAATCCAAAATAAAAAAAAAGTTTGTACAACTCGCACAAAGCCGATTTCACTACGCTTTAGCATCAACCTGTGTGTAGCTAAAAAAATCTATGAACGAACAAAGTAGAAGTAGCACAAATCCTACGCACGCACGAACTGGACTGAGACGAACAATCTCCCCGGCCCCCGCCATGGGAGGAATCGCACCCGACGCGGACAAAGCAATGGCACCATTCCCAGATCCGAAAACCAGCACCAGATCCAGCCGCGTAACGAGGGGCCGACCGGTGAAGGAAAATCGAAGTTAGTAGGAAAACACTAGACGCATATACTACACGTATAACTAGATCAGATCCGAATGCAGATTGCTTTAGTTCGGGGATGAAACGGGGTAGGCGTACCTGGTGGGTGCTCGTCGCCGGCGAAGGGCCCGGAGAAGAGCGGGCGAAGGGCACGACAACGACCTGGGCAACTGGAGTAGGGCGGCGGCGGCGCTGGCGGCGTCGGTCGCCCCAGTCGTCCTCACTCCTCACAAGAGAGGAGAGAGCGCACGAGGGGGGAACGGAGGCGAGAGAGAAAAGTGAGCGGCCGCGTAGGCTAGGGAGACGAGGGAACAAAATGGGAGGGCCTTGGTAGCGAGTGGTTAACTACACGTACCAAGCTAAGGATTCTTTTTTAATTAACCCCGAAAAAACTATTTTAGAAAAACAAAAGCACGTGGTGTACTATGATTTCAGTAAGCAGCTCTTCTAGAAACTTTGATATAATTATATCATGACAAATATATGATCAGCATTATAAAAGTCTGATTTGAGTAGAAACATACTAACGGAAAACACATCCGTATATGGTGTTAACGTGGGAGGTCGAGCCATGTTAGTAATGATAGTGTTATCGAGTCACGCCAAAACGGATGACGTGTGTTAGAGTCACACCTTTTGCCTTGGTGTCAGTAAGGGCGTGAACTAGGTGGTAAAGAGAATGGGTGCTGCACTTTAGGCGAGCGTTGGCGTAAAAATATACTATCTAACTATGGGGCCACTGCAACATACACCAAACAGCAATGTGGCACGTCACACCTACGGCCAAGGCGGGGAAAGGAAGGGAGTTGTGGCACGGTGATGCTATAAGCCAAATGTGCTCTAAGTCTTATATAGAACGTGGCCATAGCTTATATTTTTTTCTTTATCCTTATATTTTACATCTCTCATACCAAACCTAATATCGAGCTTAGGCTTCCCACGTCCCTCCTACACATCTAGATTGAGTGTTTTCTAATATGATTTTAGAGAAAAAAATCTCAGAGAATGCTATATATGTCAGAGATGATACTAGTGCTCAGGATGTGGAAGATGAAGGGGATGACAAGGTGACAGAGTACATGACAACCACATATTGATCTCAATTTAATTCATAGCTAGATTAGTCTAATACAGACAACACTAGAGGTTAACTAACAATATTACATTTAGTTAGATATTTATGTTATGCATTGTATGGCTTCTATTTTTTCCATTATTGTGTTCACAGAAAACTCAAATAGATTCTGGTAGCCCGTTCCATGGCTAGGCTCGCCTGGCTAGGAGCCAAATATAGGTCCAACTAAACCAAGATGTGTGGACGCAGCCTAGCTTGTATGGTTGCTAGCATGAACTAAGTCGAGGTAGGCCCGATCCTTGCTTTGGTTTCCTCTAGCCTGGGCCGCGAAAAATATAGTGAGGGGGCATCCGCATGAGCTGCGCGCTAGCCCAGCTAAGCTAGGCTTTGCAGCAATTACTAAATCATGTGTGCCTCTCGAGCCAGGCCATGGAGCTGCATCTGCACGCGTGGAGCCAGGCCGTGACTACTGCCCAAGCAACCAAACATACGGTTTCTCTAATGCCGCGGATCATGCGTGTTGCGAGTGTATGTGTTGTACTGTGTAATTCTCAAAAGAAAAATCTAATGCCGTGGGCCTAGTGGAAGCTGGTGCGAGGTACCAAACATACCCATGATTCTCCTTCATGACGCAGGCCTAGCGGGAGCTGGTGCTAGCTACCAAACGTACCCACAATATATTACATATGCAATGCTATACTACTGAACCTATCAGTCAGAAAAGAAAATATATCCAATAAAATTAGTGTAATTCATTGATCATTCATAGGCAAACAAATTGAGAAACTTCCTTATTTGACTAGCACTCAAACTTGAAATGTACCTTATTTGGCGTCCTTCCAATTTTTTGTTCCCAAAATTACTCTACCGTCTATTTAGACCACCTCTACCGGGAACTATCATGCGGAGCCACATAAAAAAGATGAGAATGCCGATGTATGCTCAACTCAATATAGAAAAAGAAAAAAAAACTCTTCACTCTTGCGTATAGAGTGCTTGCAACCTGTGCTGGCAAACCCTAACATGAAGGGTAGCATTGCAACCGTCGCGGGCACCACGCGTAGCATCGGTGTGCCCCCTCCCAACACCGGTGAATGCAGCGTGGCTCCTCTCGCCCCGTCACCACCCCCATGTGGCTCTGACACAGTGACACGTCTCCTCTTGGCATCGGCGCCGCGGCACCTCTCAGGCCTAGGTATAGCTCTGGCTCCAAATGGTGAGCTCTCATGCATGTCGGAAGTAGCAATAGGAATTAAAATGGTGCAAAGATGGTTAAAAAAACTGGTCCTAAAAGCACCTAAAACACTTTCGACTGCGGTGAACAAAAACCAAGTTAAAAAGAGAAGAATGGTGCCTAAACGTGTCTCGTCTCTACTAGAGAGAATGGCTGTTGGCGTTTCTTGCGAACACCAAAAGACAAGTAGGGAACCCATCTCCGACGGTCACGCCAGAAACGTCTTTGTGTAGGCAAGTCTTAACATCGCTGCTAGAATTGATTCTCTAGCAACGACGTAATGATTGCCATGTGATAGATCTCAACCTTTTAGAAATGTCCACAAGCGCACGGGTCTATCATTGTAGCATTTCATCCGAAAGTATTATCAGGGTATCGTTATTTATATTTTCCCAAAGGAAGGCGGATACAGGTACCTCTAGCATAGAAATGTTATGACTTCATATCATCGAAGTGTGGCCAATTGCTATACAGGGGTAAGCAATAATCATTGGATAGATAGTGGACACACACTTGGATCTACCATAAGGATAAAGAGAAATAAAGAATAAACGAATGAAAGAATAAAAGAACAAACTACGTGGAGCAGGCACATCTTATACATATGCATTGAACAGCTGAGTCACGTGATATACAGGTCAAGCAACAAGTAAGGGTCTAAGGTAACAGGGAGATCCCGGCAGCTGATCTGTCAGCCGATGGGGACATTTACGAACTCCTACACAACACATGAACGTGAGGGATTACGAAGGACAGACAGGACTAGGTCACTCCCCCCCGCCTACCCCTCAACCGTGGCATGCCGTCATATCCGAAGGCCCCCTCGTATCCGGACACCACACCCGCATACTAAGAAACTACCTACATCCCCCCGGACTCCCACCCTACGGATGGACGAGCTAGGACATAGGCAAACCCGAAGGAAGATCGAACCGTTACCCTATTCCTATCATCATCACCATTCTTGTGTATCATATGAACGATGAAGAACATGTATGAGCATGATGAACAATTCTCATATGGACTATAGTCTAGTTCATAATCATTGAATATATCATGCTCAAGACTATACTCTAGTTCATATGCGATAATGTATATAAGAGTAGAGAACTTGAATAACGAAGAACTCTCCATAGAAATATTACCAAGAGTAGCTTTGCTTCCCAGGAGACAAGCCCTCCTTGCTAGCTTCTAGCCTTGCTCCAACAACTACTACTAAGCTAAAGAACAAGTGTGAAGAGAGGTAGAGTGCTCCAAATGGGGGGTGTGTGTGGGGGAGTGTGCTGTCGTCCTTTTCTTATAGTTGGCCAGAGGCAGTTCGAGGGTAGAATTGTCAAGTGCACAACCGCCTGAGCTCCACATGGAAGGTGTGAACCGCCTTGCCGAGGCTGGGCCCGGTTGGCCACCTAGCACGGGCGCGCGCCAGGCCAGGGGCGCGCGCCTCTGGTTCGCGCCTCCCCCTGACCGACCTTGGATGGTCGGTTGTGGAGTGGGCCTAGACCATGCCAACGTGGTGGACTCGGCCCAGTTTGGTCCCGAAGTGGACTTCTTCCCAATCCCTTTATTCGCTTTCTGGAAAGCGTATTTCTTGAGTGAAATTTCTTGTACTTATTGTATATTCTTATAAAATCATAATTCTCCAAATATAAGTGGAATTGGGTTAATAGTAAATGTATATGTGCATGTAAATATATAGTTCGCCCTTTTTTGTCTTTAATTGGCGGTGTAAAATAGCAGTTAAGGACCGCCAACAATGGCGCCACACACTGCAAATTGAAGGAAGGACACAATTGTCCTTTCACATTTGAGTTAACACCATTACATACGCCATCTGATGTAGTGTCATTTTGGGAACAAAAATTTGAGCAAGGCCAGATAAGGAAGATTTCATGTTTGAGTGCTAAATTGGGAACAAGTTTTCCTTTCTGCGTTGCAAAAGGACGTCTGCACAAAAAATTTTGGGAGTACTAACTTGCAAGATGGGAGTGTAAATTTTGAGATATCACCAAAATATGCCACATCACTAGCCAGCATGGCGGTTTTTTTTGTCTACGTGTCACGTTCTTGAGTAGTTGTGCACACAGTGCACCCACCCGCTAAGTTATTGAACTCATGCGTACATTTAGAAAAATGATGTAGCTAAGTGCCAAGTTTATATGTACTAATTCTGCATTTTACTCTTTTTAATTTTCTACATGTTGTCTGTTGATCACGATATTGGGCCACTATTTGTTCCACTTGCTTGGTTCCATCACAAATACTCCCTTCGTGCTATAATAAATAACATTTTGAAATATTTTAGACAGATTAAAAGCACTGCTAAAAGAAACATGTATCCTCTTCTTTCTACTGCTAAAAGAAACATGTATCCTCTTCTTTCTTTTTTCTGGAGTACATCTCCTGGATTTTACGGTTATAATATGCATGCAACCGTGATTAGCTTCCACGCTAGGAGCTAGTGTGTCATATTTTGTAGAATGCTTTTTATCTAAAATAAATGTTAAACGAAGAAGTTATTTATTTTGGGATGGAGGAATTATATATATCATTAAATGTTAGGTGACATGTATCGGTAAAAAAGTAACCAGCCAGGACGTATACGTGGGGTAAAAATATAATCACCATACAATAACTATCTACGTGGTGCATATTAATCCAATATTTTGAAATTTACTCAAATTAATACAAAAACTATTTAGGTGGGGTGCATGTTAGTCCAACATCTTCTAATATATTTAACTTAAAGCGAGAATTTAGCTCATTAGTACATATACGGTCCAAGTATTGTAACAATATGTCTTTTTATACTCTAACACACCACTCAATTTGAATCATTTGCTATATATGATATCATTTATGAATGTGGCCGAATATAAAAGGTCCCATTGATTTTATAAATATTGAAAATACCAAACTGATCATTTCTTTCTATGCTACATATAATATTATTTTTACTTTATCAGCTTTCATCCCTATACCCATGATCATTCATGGTTTGCTAAACTTGATACATGGGTTGTTTATCGCATAAAAATTAGGGACTAATAGTTTTTTTTATTTTTTTTCGGTTTAGTTATAACCAAGGTAATGAAATTCTTATGCCAGTTTACCAACCCAAGAAAAAGAAATAAAAAAGAAGGAAAAAAGAAAAGCCCACCATCGTTGAAAGGATGTAATTGACAAATAAAAACGATATCACAAAAAAAAAAGAATACGATGCAACAGTTGCACCTAGAATGGTTCAGAAAAAACCCTAGAGAGAGGGTGAAAACATCTATTAAAAACTTAAAATTAAACTTGACTCAGTGGATTAACAATTGTGAAGGTTCTGCAGACTCCCACAGAAGTTTTGAAAGGACAGGTAGTGAGCATTTGGTTCCCTTTAAGCTTACTAAACTGATATTCAAAATAGAAATTTAAAATAACCTTTTATATTAGACCAAAATTTTAAATAATATCATAATATAGTAAATGAGGAGTATTGGAGGAGTATTGGATGGGATGAGTGTGTTAGAGTGTATCTTCCGGTGACAGTGATTAAGAGTGTATAAAGACACACCGTTATGATGCTTGGACCATATATGCACCAATGAGTCAAGTTCCCGCGTTAAATTAAACAAATTAGAAGATATTGGACTAATATGCACCCACCTAGATAGTTTCTATATTAAATTGGACAAATTATAAGATGTTTAATTAACATGCACCCACATAGATAGTTGTTATATGGTGAGTGCAATTTACTCAAATATAATACTCCATATATATATTTTAAATATTAGAAGTTTTATTATGAAATTAGTTTAAATATATCTATATCTATATCTATATCTATATCTATATCTATATCTATAT
>CM041635.1:26545053-26577012 GCA_023333625.1 Bothriochloa decipiens
CTATATCTATATCTATATCTATATCTATATCTATATCTATATCTATAAATCTCACGAACTTTCAATATTTGCATGCCAGCTATCAACTTTGCATGTAAGCTATCAAGGTATTACACTTATACTCTACAAATGGCGAGTTTGGCAGAGCTTCCTGCGGCTCCACCACTTCCTACGCATCGTACTGCAATGTTGTTCACAAGAGTCGTTCTTCACTCTCCTGCCAAAATGAAGGTGGATCTAGGAAAAGTCACAATTTGTGCCTCCTTTGGTTCTGGCTAGCGTGGAATCGAAGCCTAAAGGAGCCTAGCCCAACAAGGCCTCATTTGGCACGGCATACTAGACATTTATTGCTATTAGTTTAATGACTGACAACTCATATAACTATTATAATAAATTAGGAGGATTTTCCGCGCAGCGCGGGTATAAAAAATGAATATAAATAAGTTGAATGGATGATTTGTCTCGCTGACGTTGATATCATAATTCTTTAATTGGAAATGACAGTGAATTCCTAAGGTGAACACCTTGCATATTAAGAAAAATTACTAGTGACAAATGATATTGGGTTGCTTAGGTGGATACTTTACATGTCAAGAAAGAAAAAGTAGTGGAATGATAGTTGCTTAGATGGATGTTTTACATGTCAAGAGAAATGAATAGTGGGATGATAGTGGACTGCTTAGGTGGATGTTTTACATATTAAAAGAAATAGATAGTGGAATTTTGCTTTATAGGAGTTATAGATAAATTACATGACGTGGGTTGACGTAAATTTTAAAAGAAAAGAATGATGTAGGCAATCGGTTAATGTCACTGGAAGATTGCGGGGGACGATACCTTGTTGTTCAAATCACAAGTTGGACAACACAACTATTATGGCCCATATACTTGTCTAACAAAAAAGGTAAATAAAATAGCAAGATCATGTCATGTTCTTACTTAGTCAGACGTATCTACACTTTTCCTCTGTGATGCCATTCACATGGCTATACTATGCACCACTAGTAAACTGAAGAAGTAATAGGAGGTAGTTCCAAGCTGCCATTAGGTAGGTTAGGGTTCCTGAGCTCACATGTCTTTAGGAGTGGGGCCACCTGCAACAGCCTCCCTTATGCCTTCGGTTGGAGCCATCTAATTTGGCATAACTTATGCCGGCCCCAACAAACTACCCTCTCAAAGGGCACACGATGTGCATGCATTCCCAAGAAGAGAGGAGGGGGGGTGGGTGGGGGGTTGTGGGGGGGTGGGGGAGGGTGCAAACGGAAGAATGGACAATCTTTAGTGAGAAAGAACAAGATCTTTGGACTTGGCTTTGGTTCTTGATTTGGAAGAACAAAGATTACAAGCCATGGCCTGAAATCATGAGTCGAGTTGATGTGGGCTTGGTGAAAGCCCACAAGTGAGCGACAGATGGTGATGGTGATGATGATCACTCGCTACTAGGATCCGGATTTTCTTGATGGATTAATGAGCTCCTTTAGTTTCTTTAAGTACACGGCACATGGTGAATTAGTGGGTCTTGGTGCACTTATGCATCTCATCAAGCATTGTCCTTTGTCATCTCCTTACTTTCCTAGAATTAGATGTGCTACAAGCAGGAATATATAGTATACTAAAATACCATAGATTCTGGTTATGGAAAACTAGGAGTTGCTATATATTCTTTGCTCCTAGGACCTCGGCCCTATCTAGCTGGATGACATGAACAATTGGGGCAGCCTAAACAGGACACTCATCAAGCTATCTAAGAACCCTAAGTACTAGAGTACACTACATCTTTGATGGTGGTGGTGCCTTTTTTTTATCTTACTAATATTATTACTTGCATGATTATGTCCACACCGGTTGAAACTGGGTGAAAATTAACACATACTGATGAATATTTAAAAATTTCCAATCTTCTTGCCCCACCAATGTCATTGCATATTTCCGAAATTCCACTCTTCTTACACCTTCCCACCTACCAATAGCATTGTCGCCAGAAATTAATTTGATTAGTATAGTATTACCAAACCACATCTCAGCCCTCTTTGGATTATTATAGTGTAAATAAAAGAAAAACATAGAGTTCTCATTCTTGAATTACACCTTCCTACCAATAGCATTGTTTATAAAAATTAACTTGAATTACAGAAATTAACTTGACTAGGATAGTATTACCAAACCTCGTCTCATCCCCCTTTGGATTATAGAGTAAATAGAAGAAAAAACACAAGGTTCTCATTCTATGGATTGAGTTACTGTAGCACCCTTTTGTACGCAAGAACCATTTGCATGAAAAAAATAGGTAACTTTCCTTTGTGCTTGATTACACAGAAAAACCAAAGAAAAAAAAATCCATTACTTCATTGCTTCTTGTTTTCGTAAAAAAAAAGCAACTCATCCAAACAGCTATTCCTACAAAATTCATGTCTTTCATTCCTCGATTTTGCATATGCATTCCTACCATATTCATGTATTTGGGCCTTAATGAGTAACAATTTAAGTTTTTTTAACAATCAAACATCATACATGTGCAGACATCAGTAGCAATTGAGAAACTCCTAAAGCTGTCCACACGACAACAATCTATAACGATTTGAACTTTTAACTTAGTTTTACATGGATCAGAGCGGGCACAGATGCTTACATCAATTTTACATTGTTGCTAGTTGGCACAAGAAGCCATCCAGAATCTTTGTTCAGAGTACAGCTTCTGGACTGAAGCTGAGCCCAATATTGAAAGTACCGTAGCACACATTCAGCAGACAACTCCATGCAATGCTTATTATTACAAACGAAGACTTTGTGCCAGGGCTTGTTGATACAATAACCACCTGAGGCTGAGCTTCAGACTGAATTTACAGATTTATCTTCAGGACGGATGAGGCAACGTCAACTGTAACAGGTGCCATGGTTTACCAGCAATAGGCTCCTTCCCATCCATATGTACATTGATCATGGCGGAGTCATCAAACTCTGCACTGCGTTTTCTTGTAGGAGCCTAGCCAAAGGGGCATCATGATATCAAATACGATTCTTGTGCAAAGAACAAATGTCAACTACATATAGGTAACAACTACAGAATCAGTCAAAATCTGGTCTATATAAAGTTTCCTCATCTCGTGGCCAGTTAATTTGCATGACATTTTATAAGGAATAACTGTACCTTCAAGACTATAGGAATCAATTGAGAGAATACAAAGCCCATCTCAAGCATCAATAATAATAAGATTCTGTTGGTGCTAGACCTCAACGTCACCGGCAAGTATAACTACACCTTTGCATAGTTTCAGACTTTCCTAGTGTGACAAGATGTTGGTCCCCATATATCCAAGCATGTAGGAGCAGCCATTCTTGCTCCAACCATGTTGCATGATGAGATGTGGCAGAATCATACATAAAACAGGGAACATTTCCATATCTAACCTGTAATTTCATTTATTTGGATTTTAGCCTGCAAGACATAAACTATGTTACTGCATGTGAGGTCTATTCCTGTAGGCCAATATCAGGTCAACAAATGTCACAGGAACCTGTGGGGCAGGCAGCAGCAACCACCATACATGGCAGCAGTTAGTGCATTGCAGGTATGATCAGTAAGGCTGTGGCATGGAGGGACAGGGGGACTGCATGAATTAAGGAGTTCTTTATCAACAAAATATACATTAACAAAATCTCACTATTTGTAAGCACAACAAATTGTTGCCAGTTCCAGAAATGAAAATCCAGTTACCAAAATTTGGTGGGCATCCAGCTCATTTTGTTCTGGTGGGCATTTTGCAGAGGCACAAACATCATTATTAGTTAAAAAAAAACAATCTATTAATCAAAAACAAGTATTTCAGCCAATGAAATAACAACTTCCTTTTGTGTGATCCATATATGATTCCGATTTGATTATTGCAATTTCCTTGTGTACTAATCAGCAACCCTACATCTGTATAATATTCAAACCACAATCCAGGAAGAAGCACATGGAAAGAGAAATGTGCTTTGGGAAAATTACTTTTTGACATATTTGATATGGCAATTCAGAGTTAACAGACACATCAATGTCTGTATCCAATAATATCTTAATGAGGAAGTCTATGATACCGAAGGGAAGAAATCTCATGATAAGCAAAATACGAAAAGGTTGGCCAATTTTGAATTTTGGATTAGCATTGCACCTACTCTAAACTGCATTAGCTATATGGAGAACCCAAATGGGTAATTTTTTCTTACAAGCATTAAATGGCAGCACAACCATAGGCAACAACTGCAAATGGGAGTAATGAGGTGCAGATTATAACAGAACCACCTATAAAATTCCATAATAAAAGAAGTATTACTTGAAGCAAGCAGCAAAAACACAAACATGAAGAAATTTCAAGGGAGGTAGTTAATGCATTAAGACAGCATGTCAGTTACTATAAAGTTCCTCATAAAAGTAAAAATCACCATACCCCTTGCAACGTAGCACAAATGAATCAGCTTTCTTCATCATCAGTTTGAGTTGCATCTTTCCTCGATTTCCTCGAATGTGGAGATTTCCCTTGAACAGGATAAACCATGCAGATAAGCAAATAACATAATATAATGTTGAAGTTAAGCAAAGGAAATTACTACACATCACAGAGGATTTTGCATGTGCACACATGGAGAATGAAACAAAAGATTGTTCATCCTCTGGACATATCATAACATTACATTCATGAAAACATATACAACTAAATCATACCAGTTTGTATGTAACTTATAGCATTAACGTATGGAACAGAAAACATCATACCAGTATCTACCTTGAGAAATGAAACTGAAATATATAGAAGATAGCTGTGACACATATTTGTTTTCTCAAAAAACGCAGGAGACCTGCGCTTCATTATATTAAGAAGAAAGATGGGTTAAGAACCCTCTATATTAAGGAGAGCTGTGACACATATGACAACCACGATAACAGTTTGTTCTAAATTCTAAGACATCAAAAAATCAACTACGATAAATTAACATATACAGCACATGTATGCATCCTCTTATAATTTTTTTTTAACTTGTAGTAGGTTTATATTCCATTTACTTGAGGATGATGGAAAGGTGTAAACAGCATCGATTGCAACATTTTTAAAGAGTGCTGTTTCAAGAACTATTTATTCCAAACTAAGCTCCAAAGGTAGTAGCAACAAAATTCAGTTGGTCTTAGGGGCATGCCTGTATATCGATATCAAATCACACTGTCAACCACCAAAACAGGTGATTAGGTAACCATATTACTGCTATATAGCTTGGCTTTGCAAGTTAGAACAAATGGTCTAGGACATTCAAGAATCAACCGCTTGCCATCCAAAGCACCATATAGACTTGGCATCCTAAACAATTTTGTACAACCCTTGTGCAGCAGATAGCCATTTCATGATTGAAAGCCACCAGATAAACCTTTGCCAAGACAACTAGCTTTGGGAGCATCATCGCTTAAAAATATTGCCCACGGCTAAATAATATTACCCCAAAAATTCTCAATTTGCATCCATATACAAGAATCGGACCTCAACTTTTACTGTAGTGATGAGCACGTGAAAAGACTTCAATTTTGTCCTCTTTGAAGGATTGGTTGTCTTATCATCTAACAATTGACAAATCTACTTCCAGGAGAACAGTAAAAGATCTTTCTTCTTCCTCGAAACAACTGAGTTATGAGCCAAAAACTAACATTACATGTGTACGTGTAACACAAGAAATAAACATAGAGAATTGCATAGTAAGTTCCATCTGAGTTTTCCCTAATCTACTCAAGAGACTGTCCTCCAGACAACAATCTAACTATTCATTTCCCTGTTTTCATATCGGATGACTAATCGCGATTAATCGCGATTAGACATCCTTATCGTAACTACATGCTCGATAAGGGCCCTCGATTAGTTTTGTTCGATCAGAAAACCTTATCGTCCGATAAGTTGCGACTAGTCGCGATTAGTCGTCCGATCAGCCTAGCCGGACGACTAGTTGGGTCAGTATGTTGGGACTTGGGAGAACACGGCCCACCTTTAGTCGGCCCATTAGGGTAAGATTCAGCCACAAGTCAGCAGTCAGCACTCACCATCAGGCATCAGCATGCAGCAGTTACAGGGAAGTGGCCAAATCACCATGGTAATGATTCATTATGGCCATGATTACATATATTTACATCACATATATAGTATATACATGGTCGATCAGCTCATCCAGGCACAAGGACGACTAAATGTCCGACTAGCCGACTAGACCGATCAGGACCGACTAATTGACCATGATCGACGACTAATCGCGATTAGTCGTCTGATCGGTGGTTATATAACTAGCCTCGATAATACCATATAAAAACATGTTCATTTAATGGCGCATGCTGGATACTCATTATCGTTGAGTTGATAGGGGCCATATCTTTTGGAAGTCAACAGAAAGCGACGAAGAACAGGACAAAGAGGTACTGAGCAGGGTTAGTAGTGCCTCCGTCCTAGTGTGGGGGGGGGCGGCCGCCCCCCCCCCCGTGCCCCCCCCCCCCCCCCAACCCCACCCCACCCACCACCCTCCCAGCTCTGCAGCGTTGCTGTGCAAGGTGACGCATCCAACTAAAAGATGGTAGGCTTTATCGATGGTCTGCTGCAACAACTAGATCCAGAGTTGGATGACCTGATGCAGGGCAAGTTGCTGTTTGAAGAAGTGATTTGTGCATGGTGTGGGATGAAATATAAGCTGAAATTGGCACGGACCATGGTTTACTGCAGCAATTAGCTCAGAGCGGAGATTACATTGATGAGAAACTGATTGGGTCAGACAGAAATATTTTCATTGAGGGCAGTAGCTAAAGACTCCAGAAGGAAAGTTCAGCAACTGGAATAGCTTGTAGATGAGTTACAGTTCAAACTTGACTGTTCACTATCTCATGTTGGAAGCATGTGCAATACTATAGCCAAGCCATCAATATTCCTGATTGGTGGTTATAATGGTGTGACCTGCTGGTTATCATCTCTTGATGCTTTTTTCTCCTGAGAAAGACTTATTTGTGGGTCTCACACCAATAATTTCTCTCTGCTCATATGTATCTGCTGCTGTATTGGCTGGTCAAGTATTTGCTTTCGGCGGTGGTGATGGCATGTCATGGTATAATACAGTGGCATGCAATACTTGATGAATTATGAGTGGACGAAATGCCCACTTGAACCTGGAGAAAGGAAGTCTTGATGGAATCTGTTCTAATGAGAAAATATATGTACGCCATGTTCGCTTGTCTTATTTCGGCTTATTTCCTCACAGAATACTATTGAATCACCCGAAATCAGCCGGCTTATCTACCAGCTGAACAGGGCTGTTATTAGTGGAGGAGATGGAATTGAAACATATTCTAAAGTAGAGATATATGATCTGTGCCTTGGGAAATGAATATGTAGCCCATCTATGCTGGTCGGTTTGCTCTTGCTGAGTCTGAACTAAATGTAGTCATCCACACGTCTGATGGCTATGATGGAAGCATGTACGTGAAATCAGCAGAAAGGTTTGATCAAAGGGAGCGTTTTTGGGTCTTACTTCCAAGTATGAATACTAGAAGAGGATGCCACACCTTAACTGTCTTTGAAGACAACCTAAATGACATTTGGGGGGGGTACTGTTAGCAATATATTTGAATGTGCCAAGGGATCCTGGTGGGACTGACGACCAAGACATTCAAGCCATTGCTTGGGGACAATCAATGTTGTTTTTGGGGGGTGGGGGTGGGGGGAGGGGTTGGGTATTATCACACCTGATACTATACAATACATGGGCCTGGTTGTCAGGGACTTGAGGCTTTGTTGTTTTAGACTGACAGCACCACGTAGCAGCTATAAAGGGGAGAACCAGCAGATAGAGTAAGGGGAGAATATTCTACAACAGAGAAGAGGCCAAGGGAGTCGCTCCCTTCTCAGACTATCGAAATCATCTGATTGTCCTCTGTGATTTGCTCACGCCTGCGGTTCGATCTCGCCGTGGGCAACAGGTGGTGACACACGTCCTGCTGGTGCTGCCTTTCTTGAGCAGGTGTGGCTAGCCGCAGGTGCTGGAGTGAAAACTGAAGACCACCATCCTGGCCATCAGGCAACAAGGCCGACGATGGTGGCTTCATTCTCCATGGCCACACATCGACAGCACTGTCAGGTAAACATTCTGATCCCCAAGAAGCACACGCCGAGATCGCCATGGCTACCTGGGACGTGGGAACCACTCCAGCAGGCAATGAATACAGTAAAGGGAGTCAGTTTGAAAGCGCTGCACTTCCTTTCTCATTTCCCAGATCAAACCCACCTCTCCCAGACTCCCACTGGGATTGAATCGGCAGGATACCCATTTCCCTATCTCAGAGTTCCCTTGTTTCCCATTCCTCCACAACATTCCCATTGCCACCCCACATATCACATTATCCAAACACCACCTAACGCTAATGTGGTGGGTACTAGGAGTAACAGCTCACAAGCAACCTCCGTATATACAGAGCAAGGCCAACACGCAGCAATAATCCTCTTAAACATTTGATAAAATAGGGTGCATATATAATATATATAAAGTGAGAAGGTCTGCCTTTCTGACACAAAGATCCACAGCTGTTTGCTTATACCCATTGTGAAATTCTAAGCACCAGATCACGAACAGGACTCACCTCCGACGAAGAAAGAGGCCGAGGGCCAGCCGCGCGTGGTGGAGAAGCAAAGTGGCTGCTCCTCCGGCATGGGAAGGTCGAGCTCCACGACTTCGACCGCGCCGCCACCGGCCCCGGCGACCCCCTCGGTGCCCCCAGGGGCCCGGATACCGCCTACGATCTCAGCGACCCCGTCCGCTCCCCCGGCGGCCGCGATCCGTCCCACGAGCTCGGCGACCCCGTGGGGGCGGCGCAGCGGGGGCACCCAGAAGGACCCTCCCGGCACGAAGGGGAGCCAGTCGGGCGCGGCGCGGCGCACCATGACGCCGTGGATGGCCTCCTCCAGGCGCCGGATCCCGACCACCTCGACCGACGGGGACGAGGGGGAGGAGCCGTGGGCCGAGGAGCCAGCGTCGTCCTCCGTGAGGTCGATCTCGATGATCTCGACCTTGGTGGCGAGGCCACGGAGGGAGGCGGATGCGGCGGTGGTGGAGGGGGACGAGGCGGGGCGGGCTAGGGTCAGGGTTTGCGTGAGGAGGCGGGCCATCGTCGTCGTCGGCGGCGGCGGCGGAGGAGGAAGGATGTGGTGGTGGAGATGGGGTGACCGCCTGACCGGGCGAGATTGAGACGGAGACGGAAAGAGATGGGAACAGATGCCGCTGCTGCGGTAGTTCGTTCACGTGTAGTCGCCCAGGACGATGTGGGGCCAAAATGTCAGTGAGATGGTTTTCTCACGTGGTCCTACGTCTACATGTCATTGAAATCAGTTGTTTGGAAAAAAAAAAAAGCTCCCAACAGCTAGAAGCCCTCCCAAACAAACCCTAAAGATTAGAATAGTTGGTGCACAAGGCTTTATTAGTGTTTTTGAATGGAATAGTAAAAGTGGCAAGGAACGGTAGAAAATGACTTGCAATCTTTATTGATGAACATGTATTACATATTTATATGGCCCAAGGGCGGTTAAGAGAAAGTGGAAAATGCTTATATTGCTAATTACTCCATTAATTGATTAACAGAATATTAAGAATATTCTTAACACTCCCCCTTAATCAATTATCTTCCGAAAGCTCCAATGTTCATCATAGCCATACGTTATAAATCCTTTGAAAAGGACCTTATGGGAAAAACATAGGAATACATTGGTATATTTGGATAAAACTTCTTAAAAACCCAATGGGGAAAATATAGGAGAAACGCCATGATAATCATATAGAAATATCTTAATATATCATCTCCTATAAAACCCAGTGGGGAAACTCAGATGATATGACATGTATAATGCTAATATTACCTCCTTAAAAACTTTATATGAGAAACCCTTTTAAAGTAAAACTCATACAAAGAACAGAGTACAATATGATGCGAAATGTATTATTTATCAAGAGGTACTCCCCCTGATTTCTACAGGTCTCTAAGTCTTACCACACCAATGCCTTTAACATATTTATGAAACATAGAATATGGTAGAAACTTTATGAATAAATCAGCAAGATTATCACATGACTTAATTTGCAGAATCTTAATTTCCCCATCCTTTTGTAATTCATGGGGATAAAATATTTTAGGAGTAATATGTTTCATCAAGTTACTCTTGATGTAATCTGATTCCATTTGTGCGACACAAGCACCATTATCCTCAATGGGTATCAAGTGCACCAATTCCACATGATTTCAGTATATGGTCTATCATTTTGCGAAGCCATACACACTTGTGATGCATCATATAATGCAATAATCTCAGAATAGTTGGTGGAAGTATACACTAAAGTCTGCTTGGATGATTTCCAAGAAATAACAGTTCCACCATTTAAAAATACAAAACCAGTTTAGGATTTGCCATTATGGGGATCAAATAAATGGCCAACATCTGTATAACCTAATAAATTTTGATCCTGATTTTCCCGTAAAATAATCCAAGATCTCTTATGCCATTAATATATCTAAATAGAATCTTAACTCCAACCCAATGACGCTTGGTAGGACCCGCACTATGTCTTGCTAATAAATTGACGGCAAAAGCTATATCCGGCTTGGTTTAATTAGCAAGGTACATAAGTGCGCCAATGGCACTAAGATAAGGAACCTCAAGTCTTAAAATCTTTTCACCTTCCTCCTTTGGTCTGAAAGGATCTTTATCAATATCCAAAGATCTAACAACCATGGGGGTCTTACATGGGTAAGCTTTATCCATATTGAATTTCTCCAACATTTTCTAGATATAAGCAGCTTGGTATACAAAAATTCCAGATGAAAAATGCTCACGTTGCAAACCTAAGCAAAATTTGCTTTGACCAAAACCTTTCATTTCAAACACCACTTTTAAATGATGACGTGCTTCATTAATGTCATGTTCGTTACCAATGATATTGATATCATCAACATATACAGACACAATGTAGAAACTTCAACGTATACAGACACAATGTAGAAACCCTTTGAGGTTTTCTTAATGAAGACACATGGGCAATCATCATTATTTGTGTATCCTTTATGCTTACGGAATCACTTAACCGATTGTACCACATTCGGCCCGATTGTTTCAAGCCATACAATGACTTCTATAACTTAACACAAAACATGTTGCGATTTGCCTCAGGATTTGGTATACTGATTTCCATTAGGAACTTTCATGTATATCTCAGAATCTAATGACCCACATAAATATGCGGTCACCACGTCCATCAACTGCATAGATAGATGATTTTGTACTGCTAAAGATATTAAATATCGAAAAGTTATGTCACTCATAACTGAAGAATAAGTTTCAATGAAATCAATGTCGGCCCTTTTTGTGAAGCTCTGTACTAATAGCCTTGCTTTATATCTCACCACTTTATTGTTTTCATTCCTTTTTTGGATGAAAACCCATTTGTATCCAATAGGATGGACACCATAAGGTGTTGGCAATACAGCCAAAACACTTCCCTTTTAGTGAGCGAGGCTATCTCTGCTTCTATTGTATCCTTCCACTTGTTCCAGTCCGAGCGGTTTTTGCATTCTATCATGGATTTGGATCTAGATCACCTTGAAAGATTTCTGCAATCTGTTCAGATAAATAAATAGCGATAGTTGAAGCTTTTTGATCATAAGACTCTCCAATCTCTAAATAATTAATGGCAATTTCATCAACCATTAATAGATCATCTTGATTTCTCAAAGCAATTGATTTAGGGTCTTCCGATGTCCTAGCCACAAAGTTTATGTGCATAATTGGGCTAGGAATCAAATCAAATCTTTTCAAAAGATATTGATTAGTAACAAGGTGATTTACATCAACAAAAAGTTGATCTTGGTTTACCACTTTCTTTTGTTTCTTTTCTTGCACCTTGGAATTGCCTCTCCCCCTCTTGCTTCCAAGAGGAACAATCTGAGTAGTTTTATTTGGTGCCTCCACTCTTTTTGGCATATTTCTTATAGGACAGAAAGATTTGACAACACCTTTATATTGGTAAACTCATTTGGTAGATTATTTGCAATGTTTTGCAAATTTAGAAGTCTCTGAACTTGATGTTCAGTTTCCATAGTACATGGACCAAAAATGAAATGCCTTCCACATTCCAATTAATTTCTCAGCATTCATTTTGGTACAATTCTCCCCCTAATGCTGGAAAATGATCCTCGTCAAAAATGCAATTAGCGAATTGGGCCGTAAATAGATCCCCAGTGAGAGGTTCTATGTACTTAACATATATGGCATGTCTTTATCAAGGAGAAGAATCTCAAGAAAGGTGATGTTGTATCCTTCTACCGTGATGCCAGTAAGACTACAAGCACAAACCACTTGTTTATTCATGTCAAGCCCCAAGCTGGTTCCACGTCTCTTCCATATCTTGTACCAAGTCCGATCTTCACTCCATATAGCTTGATGGTTGATGACTGGGCCCATGAGAGCCTTGGCTTTGGTAAAAACCAAGGAATTGTTCCAGCATTAAAGCCTTTGTCGTTTGGATCCGGGGAGTTGATGCCTCCAACTAATATGATGACACAACAAACAACAATCCCTCGATCAGCATCACATGAAATTGGAAGGGCAGAAAAATGTTTGCGACTGTTTAGGGTTGACATTGACATCGCTTCTCATGGCTGTGGTGATGAGTCTTGCAGTGGATTCATCAACAATGTTGTTTGAATTGTCCTAAACATTTTGGATGAACAAATCACTCTATAGTGGTGCTACTATGTTGTTTTTACTTCTTTAAGTGCTATCTTATAAAAATAAGTTGGTTGGTGACTTTATCTTTCTGTTTCTGGGATTATAATCTATCATAAACATTATATTGTTTCCTTGTCATGTCTGTCTATCTATGTGTTTTCTATTTGTTACATCAATCTAATGGATAAAGCTTTGAAGACACAAAGCCGTCAAATAGTTAAATGATTCTTGTAATGGTTGAGGTGATATTTAGATATTTCACTTTCGCTTTAGAAGCTCTTCATCTGTATGGTAACTAATTAAGTGTTCAATTTCTTGTTGTGTAAAATATCATATGTGTTTTTCACATGACAAATTTGTGACATTGTTTTGAAAAAAATTGTTGGATGCCAATGGAATTGGAATTTGTTCCATTTTCTTACGTGCCACTGTGATTTATTACTTCCCTTCAATGCAATTGAACTATATTCCATTTCCCTTCTATGCCATCATCATCATTTCAAGCCAGAAACAACACTAACACCATCAACGTCATCTTGGTGCCAATTATCGCAATGAAAAAAACTATTGATCGTCGGTGCATGTAACACCTAAAATTAACTCCTTTTGAAATATATATAAATTGATTTAATTTTGTATTTTTGTGATTATGAAAACATAGAAAAAATTCTTGCCTCGCCTTCATGTGAAGCCGTGAAGGATCATGGTTTCCGCATCACCGATGGCATTTATCTCCTGCTTATAGATTTACCAGAAATTGTACAAGTCCCTACTTGTACAGCCGACATTGTCATTGTCATTATAACCATCATAGTGCATTTCCACAATATCCATAATCTGGTACTTGTTGGATTCTAGAAATTTCCATCTGTGCGAACGTAGCAAACAGACGAGGTCTCTTGTGGCCAGCGCATCCATAAAGTCGGGGACCAAGCCGTAGCTCGGGTGGTAAGTCCTCCAGCTGCGGAGGCTGTCGATCAGAATTCGAGTACCCTCGGAGGCTGATTTTTTCACCGGGGAACAGCAGTTCCCTAATATTTTCAGTTGCCTCATACGTAGATGTGTTGCAATGGTCAGGATGACGTGCCCGTCATGTACGAAGCCTCGAAGAAGATTTCGGATACCTCTTAGCCACATGTAAGTCTCTTCGTATAGGTGTAGGTCTAACTTGCGCACTAGAACGCGTGTGAGTGTGTGGTGGTATAGGTTCAGATACTACAACTTATACCGGAAGAGATTAAAGCTAAAAAAAAAGCGCATCCATAAAGTCCTTCACAACCACCACCCTGTTTCCTGATCACGTGCAATGATCAATTTGGCTTCACATCCAACCCGATTGATGTTGCGTGGCCTCCTCTTCTTAGTTTCCATGTTCATGTACTTCTCTTTATAGAAACCTAGCTTGTTCACTGCACACGAACTTCCTCAGAATTATCTCAGTTTTGGCACCATCCCACTCCACATAGCTTTTCCTCACATTAAACCCTTTATTATCAAATGCATATTTTTTTATAAAACTCAAGCCTTCAGCTTCGCTTGGAAACCGTTTCCTCGTACTCAAGTATAGACTTTGCACTGAAATCGGCCATATCTCTTCCTGTTCATATATAGTTTCAAAAAACATTTCATATGAGCAACTAAGTTTTGAACAGCACCAAAGGAAGTTTCTACAGATTTCATTAGGTGCAGTGGCTCTATGGCTGTGTAAACATACACTGGTTTTACAATTATACAAATAAAGCTATTCAGCACACGTCTTAGTGCCTCTCTAAACTTGACAATCTAAAAAGATTTCAAACTGAAAATTGTGTTTCCCATAGAGCATTTCGATCTCATAGGGCATGGAAGACTCAGAGATTGGACAACTAACAAGAATATATCAATACCTATCAATAAATCTTACATGATTTAAGGAATAGGCAGTGGATGCTAAAAGAAATCAAACCGGGAATCTAGCATTACCTTTGCTTCTGCATGGAGACGGAGGACATGCTGGTCGCAGGACGCCGGGAGATGCGCTGGACAAAGGGAGACAACAGGAGCTGGACAGCGCGCCACCGCGCACCAGCAGAGAACGGACATTTATTCTCGGCAACCTTTTCTAGGTTATTCCCGGCATATTTTGTGCCCGAGAGTAAAGGAGTCTATTCCCAGTTGGTGGTTTCAACTAGGATTAAAGGTTTGCGTCCAACGGCTCTATCGCTAGACAACAACCTTTATTCCCGGTTGGTGGCTTCAACCGAGAGTAAAGGTCAATCTTTACTCCCCGTTGAAGCCACCAACCGAGAATAAAGGTTTTGTCCCGTTGAAGCCACCAACCAGGAATAAAGGTTGACCTTTACTCCGGGTTTGTAAGCCGAATCGGGATTAAATCTTTCTATATATATATATTTTTAGCCTCTTCTTCTTCCCGGAGCCCGAGCCATTCAAGTTGAGTTCTTCGTTGCTGTTGCTGTTGCTTCTGCTGCCACTGAAGCTCTCTGTTCTTGCTCAACTCGATCCGGTTGGCCATACAAGAAAGATTGCATCGACTCCTCCAACAATTCTTCGGATGCAAAGGTTACCATCTTCATTCACACATATCTCATTTTGGTGGTGTAGGATATACATGTCGTTTTTATACATGGATTTTTTTAATTTTACACATTTTAAGTTCAAAATCTATTGATAGTTTGCATATTTGGTATGTAGAAAGCTTAATGTAGTTCATCAAAACTAGTGTGCACCTTTCATTGTTAGTATCCGTAACACATTTCATGGTTTAGAGATATAGAGAATTTTAGTTTTTTATTTCATTTGTTTAGAAAATGTGGAATTTATAAAATAGTTTAAAAATGAGTATAGAGAGTAGATGGAACTTGCACAACGGCAACAGAAAAAATCTTGAACTTGCCTCCTCTGTCTCGAAACAGCTGTAACAGATCGAATTGTTTTTCTCGATCGGAGAACTCGCCAACGACACGGATGAGAATTCCGAGACAGCTTCCAACACGTCGGCTCATGTAGATCGACCACGCAGCAGGACTGAACGGACTCCGCCTTGGACTCGACACAGTGAACGCCGAGTGGCCAACATGGCACGGAACTGCAATCCCCCGGCGGCACGATTAACGGGAACTAAAACCCTAATAACGAGGACGACGAATAACAGGGAATAAAACCCTAAATTTTTCATTTAATCTCGTATCTTGCTCCGATACCACTTGTTAGCAAATAATGCTGATAAATAATAGGATCTAACACTAGACGATATTTTTTAATGAGGTTCGGCGTACCTACATCCTCGAGGCATGATTAAGGGCGCTCCTCCCTAACAGTTAGAACAGCTGTCATATTGTCTTATGGTTACAAACGGGTTAAAACTATATTTATAGCCCCTTAGGATTGTCTCTCTACCGCTAATTTTTAATACGGTACTAAATATATCCTAGCCCAATAAAACAACTCAAGTCACGACGTAACCAAACAGTACACATATTCGACACAACTCTAATGGCCCTGGGCAAGGGCACGGGAAACAACAACAGCTGGCGTGCTGGTCATCCATGTGCGAACTCGTGGAGTTGCTCCTTCCAAATCTGGCCTATGCCCGGCACATGTTGTTATTGCTACCCAACCCGGATACCCCTACGGTGTGGCGCCAACGACACTCCTTCACCTGTTGCTGCTGCTGATCCAATGGCATCTTGGAATCAAGTTGCTTTAGCCAACGCCTTCAACAATATGACCCTGTACCAAACAAACGCTACTTGGTTCATGGACTCCGGTGCGTCCTTGCATCTTTCGTTATCATGGGGTAATTTCTCTTCTGTCAACTCCTTCGTTCATTCTTTCCAACTCAAATATCAACGTTGGTAATGGTACTGTTTATCAATCACGTATTATGGTAACACTCTGCTTCCTAACTCAATCCCCTTACACATTCCTAGTGTCCTTGTTTCACTGCACCTCACAACAAATCATGTTTCAGTTCATCAGTTCACTAAATATATAAGGGAATTGCTCCGGTACACCTCTTTTAGAAAATTACACGCATCTTAAAGCAGCCTTAATTAGTTAAACATTTTCATTTATATCCCATCTAGGCCTAGCCCCTACCATGCTCAGCCCACGCCCAGCCCATACCTACCGAATTCCTGATCCCTGATGTCATCCAGCCTCTAGATCCGATAATTTGGCCGGTGAACCTCAGTGTCCGGACTATCGACGGCAGCGCGCTCATGTGCGCAGCACCTCTTCGGATTGCGTCATGGCTGTGATTGATGTCCGTCGAGGAGGTCTGCTTTGCCCGAGACCATGATCTAGACTGATGGTTGTCTCTTTATAGGATCTTGTCTCTGTATGTATTGCATTTGGAGTCACGCTATCAGGGTGATTTGGTAAGTCCGTCTCTCTCTCTAGTTTCTCTCTCTAGGTGAGAGAACGCGATACGCTCCCGCATCCACAGATCTGCGGCACTCCAGCCACCACCCTAGCCACCAAACCTCGCTCCTCGCTGGCGTTCACCATCCCACGTTGCCGGCAGTCGTGCTTCAATGCGCACTGCTGCTATCCTCCGTCCTAGTCCGGCTCTGTGCCTTCCCGGGCCATGGAGCGGGGCTCTCCGTCCCGTCGTTCTTGGGCTGATGAGAACGAGGAGGAGGAGGCCGCTTGCGACGCGGGGCAGTCTACGCCGACACAGCTGCCTCCGCTAGCGGCCGCGGCGCACGCGGTCCACGTCCTCCGCTCATCATCGGACGCCGAGCCATTCTTAGTTTCGCCAGGCGGTCGCATCCACTTCTCTGACTCCGACACGTTGCTGTCTGATGAGGACGACGTGCCGGGGAAGGGGAAGGCTCCCGTGCTACCTCATCGTCATCGTGAGTGTCGTAGCTGCGCTGAGCCCTCGGGGATCATGGTGGCCGCTCGTCGGGAGGTCACGCGGCCTGCGCGGGCCGCGCAGGAGCGCCTCCGATCCGTCATCATGCACCCTCCGTGGCTCAGCGCTGAGCCGGATGCTGAGGGCTTCCACAAGGTCCAGAGTCGGAGAAGATGGCGTAGGGTGGCGGGGCCGCATCGGCCGCGCCCTGTGCCGGAGAACCTGGTGGGCTTGTGCTTCAACTTCCTGGCCAGTGACCATGTGCGGGCTGCGTGCACCTCGCGCTCCAGGTGTTTTGCCTACCTGCAGGAAGGACACCAGGCACGCAACTGCCCTGGTGCCCTGCATACCGACCGGTGGAATGGCAAGCGGGGGCGCTCTCCCTCGCGTCAACGCCCTCGACGGGACGCGGCACGTCGCCGCCGCACATCACCAGCACGCTGTGCAAAGGGGGGTCGCTCCATCTCCACTGACCGTGCGGCGTCGTCCGCCCCGCCGCCACCGCCCCCAGAGTCGCCACGCCTCGAACCGACAATGGGTGGCCTCCGGCAAGCCGCTGCCGGTGAGAGGCAGGGTGCCCCTGTGTTTTCGTCACAGGTGCACTCGGGTGAGGATGTACCTGAATGTCGCGGCCCCGGTGCTGCACCAGACGACGTCGATGGCCACGCACACAATGAGCGGCCAGTCGTCCCACCGCCGCCCAGTCACACGCTGTAGCGACCGGCGTCTCCGGCCACGCGCGCTCGTCACCCGCTGTTGGAGATGGTCGTCATTCCACGCAAGGTGGCACTGTAGCGGGCAGAGGATGACCTCTCTAGGGCTCTCGTGGTGCTCGTCCTCGGCAACCGGCCACCGGTGTCGCCGGCGATGATCTCGGCGCATCTGCGGGACAACTTTGGCATCGGCGGGGAGCTAGCGGTTGTGCGCCGCTTCCGGCCTGAGGACTTCATCGTCTGCTCCACCTGGCGCGAGGACCTCGAGGTCGTCCTGGGGACGCCGCCCGCGGTCGAAGGCGCTTTTCAGCTGCGCTGGAGGCCGTGGTCGCGGCTCATCATGGCATCCACCGGCGCCTTCCGTTTTCGTGTTCTCATCGGCATGAAGGGGATTCCGGCACACGCGCGGTCGGAGGAGACGACGGTGGAGATGGTGCAGACCATCCTAGGGTCGTCCTGCACCAATATCCAGATTGCGGATGATGGCGCTGTCGGGGATCCAGATGACGAGCGTGAGCTCTTTGTGGCTGCGTGGTGTGCGCATGCCGACCTCGTCCCTGATGAGAAGATCATGGCCGTGCCTGAGCGTGAGGAGGAGCATGATGATGGCCCGCCGTTGTTCCTTCGGCCGCACGAGATCATCCATGCTCAGGTCCTGGCATTGCGCTACCTGGTGCGCCTCCGGATCGTCGAGTACCAGGAATGGCATACACCGCCGCCCTCCGATGACTACGAGAGCTTTGACGGTCGCGGAGATGATGAGGATAGCCACGATAGCAACTACAATGGCTTCCACCCCGGCCACCGCCCAAGTGGTGGCGCCGGCGCCTGCCCGCGGACGTCGAGGTTCGGCGGTGCTCAGGACCCGAGGATGCGCCGCAATTTCAGGCCGGCTTTTTAGCCGCGTGGGGCTGCAGGCTTCGTCACGGTAGGGGAGCATGCGTGCCCTATCAGTTCCAGGATGGGCAGGGTGCAGGTTGGCCCAGCCCGTTCACTCTCTCCTGTTAGGTCGCCAGGTGATGACGCCATGTGCTCTGAGGCGCTGCTTTGTGAGTCGCCGAAAGCGCCGGATGTCGCGGATGCCCTCGGTCACCTGTCCGTGCCGATGATCGATCGTGACCCGGGGGCAGAGCGGGATTCCTGGAGTGCAGGGTGTGGTGTGGTTGGCAAGGCCCTGGATGTGGATTTTGACATGGTAGTGGGCCGTTCGGTGGCTAACTCAAGGTGTGAGGAGGATGGGCCGGGCTTTCTCTTCGAATCGTGCAGCTGGGCCAGTGAGCAGTCGCCATCATCGTTTGTCGGGGCCTCAGATTTATTCCTACCCGAAGATGATTCCTGCTCAGGCCCGGCCCGTTCTACGGTTGAGGCCAGTTGCGAGGCTATTTCCCCGGCCCGCGATGTGGAGACTTCAGAGCTGGTCGTCGTGGGTGCGCCCGCCGTAACAGAAGTTGTGGCAGCGAGCACCGCAGATGGCGGTGCCACTGACGTCGAGGAAATCGAGGCCTTCAAGAAGCCGTTGACCCAGCTGTTGCTCAGCACGCCACCTCTGCAGGTCACTAAGGAGCCTGCCACGGATCCCCAACTCTCCTGGCTCCCAAAGCGGAGCGCCCGGCCGGCGGCAAAGAGCAAGTGCCGGGAGGGGAAGCCAGACGTGCAGACGAGGAAGGTGCTGATGAAGAGGCTGGCTACAGCGTCTCCACAGAGCATCCAGATGAGGCCACCTTCGAGGAGTTCCATCAGGCTGCCTTCCAGGTGGCAATGGCTGGTCAGGCCGAGCAGGCGATGGAGGCATTCCTGAATGGACAGAGGCGTCGGGCTGGACGCGTGGCTGCGGTCTAGCTTACTGACCAGCCACAGGTAGTTGCACAGTTTGTTTCATTATGTCAGAAAACATCCAAGTGTGGAATGTTCGTGGCCTGAACATGAGGGCGCGTAGAGATGTCGTGCGCGAGTTCTTGTTGCAAGAACGCGCCTCCGCGCTATGCCTGGTCGAGACCAAACTCAGTGTAATGTCCACAGCTTTTGCCAATGACTTAATGGGAACGGCGTTTGAGTATGTTTGTTTGCCTTTGGTTGGTGCATCCGGGGGTGTCGTGGTGGCTTGGCGCCCCGATGTGTGGACTGTGTCATCCAGCGTGTGTCGTCAGTTCTCGGTCATGGTAGGCATCGATGCCGTCGGCCCCTTGAACCTGTCGTGGTCCTTGTGCGCTGTCTATAGGCCTGTACTTGACGAGTTGAAGCCTGCGTTCCTCGACGAGCTGCGGCTAGTCCGGAACACGGTCGCTGGGCCGCTACTCTTATGCTCCACAATATCTTCTTATGAGCTCTAAATACTTTATTTAGGTTGCCCATGTTCCAAAATGTCTTTAAAAATTTTTTTGAAATTTTTGGAGCCTTTGGAGTATTTTTCGTGGCTTAAAAGTCAATTCTAAACTTTTCTACAATTATTTTATCCATGAAATTAATTAATTTCAAAAATAATAAAGTCTCCCAATTTTTTTGACACATAAAGGCCTATGTCTTTATTTACTAATGGGCTTTAATAAATTAATTAGGCCTATTAGCAAAGGTGGAGGGTGCAATATCAATTAGTGCCATATTGCTAGTTGACGTTGACGTGGGGAGTTTTCCGCCCTATATATTTGTACTAACCCCTTGGCCAAAGCACATTATAATTACCATGAGGGGAGTCCCTAGTTAGAAATCCCTATAGTAGCAAATTCTATTTTTCTTCTTTCTCTACGTCATGGTCTCCAACCTCTTGCCAGCATCGCCGTGCTGTGCATGAGTGTGCAGGCAGCTCGGCGGGCCCTGCGCGCGTCCTCGCGTCGCCAATGGCCACCCAGGCCGGGGACGAGCCCCCTCTCCCTCCGTCGCGAGCAGCGCAACAGCCATGGCTGCCAGACTCACGTTCGTGAGGTTGAAGATGACTCAAGGTACGAGTTACGGTAATTACGAAACTGCCACTGATTTTTAATCCTTCGCATTTTGTTCGTTTTAACTCCGGATCGAGTCGTTCAAGTTGTGTTGGTTTCATATCGTCGCGATCTACGCAGTAGTGCTAGTGGTTTTCATATCATTTAGTTGTGAATTTATTTATGGATTTAAATGTTAATTGGATTAATGATTATTTAATAGTTTTAAAAATAAAAGTAAATTAGGGTTTCTATTTCCGATCTCATTGTGCTACAAACATGTCAACCTTAAGCTTTTTTGAAATATGATCTTCACTATGTCACATGTTTGTGCATTTAATCTTGTTAATTTGATTAGGTTTATTAATACTTTAATAATGCTTTATTTAAATAAAAGCAACTTTGATGTATATAAATAAATGCTATTAGGCTTAATATCTTTTTACCTTTAAAATTTGACTTGTTTAGGTCTACCTTGAGAATATATCATATTTCTTTAGTTGTTCTCACATGTTCTAAGTTTTATAATTTATGAATGTTTAAGTAGTTTGGATAATATAGTTGCTAACTTAAATATGCTTTTATTTATGCTTAGTATAGATGCATGTTGCACATCATTAGATGCTTTCATATATGTGTTTTCTTTTAAAAGATAATGTTAACTTGCTTAATAAATAAGGTGATGATATTTATAAACTAAAATATGATTAATAATATGAGATATGTTTATAAATAAAATATAATTAGTTTAATTTGGTTTTTTAAAATAAATTATGGTTTTATGTAATCTGAGTTAATAACTTGTTCAGGATTTTCTTTAACTAAAGTAAATAAACTAAAGTAAATAAACCTTGTAGTTGTTTCTTTTTACAATGTAAAGCCTTTCGGTAGTCGTTTTCTACGATCATAGCTGTAGCTCTCTTTTAGTACGCTGTTGTATTTTGGATGGTGTATTGTTCTTAGATGCTTTTTCTTGTTGCTTGTATGTTCCCCTGCGTATGGTGCTTGTTACGAGTAGAATAATAATCATTGTGAGCATTGGAGAGTAGAAGCTACAGAATGGATGATAAAGATGATGTTTCTCAAGCACATTGCTTTGGGTGTAAAGCAAGTCTTAAGGCAAGTATAGCTTGGGGTTTAATTTATGTGACTATGATCTTATGACTTAATTAATGTTTAAGCAACAAAATGATAAAGATGACTTTTTAGCAACTTGAGGATTATCTGTAACAGAACCTCTGAGATTTGTAGTACAGCTCTGAGGGCTATATGGCTCTGGCTTTAGCTCAGTATGAGGACCTTTTCTAGCTTGTTAGAGGTTGCCAAGTTGGGTATAGGACTGCCTCTGTCCTTATGAGTATAACCGGGAAGGATTGTGCCATATTGGAATGGGGGTTCCTACATCTGATGTTCTGGCGGCCCTAATTAGTTAGACAAACCTTTGAAAGGCTTCATAGTGAACTCTGCCGGCGTTCCTTGGTAGTGAGCTAAGAGGTCGACGGACCTTGGGCGAAAGGGTAAATCATGGCTCACAGTGAAAGTGTACACCTCTGCGCAGAGTTTAATAAACTGGTATACTAGCCTTGCTCAAGGACACGATCGGCCTTGGAATCTTTACATTAAGATAATGACTTTTGATTGCTAACATGTTTATGGTTTACCGTTTTATGCTTTATATTATTTATGTTACATTGATCATTAGTTGAAGGGTACTGCCTTATTGCTATACTTGTTGAGTTCGACATGGACTCACTCTTGCTATTCCCCCTACACCTCAGGAGGAGTGTTAGGCTTGTTGTCAACCAGTCAGTTTGGATCTAGTGGAGTGAAGTCTACACCCGGAGTTTGATGTCATCTTTCCGCTGATTGTTCATTAGGTGATCTTTTATATATTGTGTATGTTATATTCAAAGTATTGTAATTGATACTATTTGTAGCTATATATGAGATTTGTCCCTTAAGACTCACCTATAATGTATATCTGGTTTTGTCCTTAAAACCGGGTGTGACATCGATGCTTACAGGGCCCTCGATCAAAAAGTAAGACGGAGAGCCAAGGCCTTGCAAAGCTGGAGCATGATCAAAGTCGGCAGCGTACGACTGCAACTGTTTGCCACCAGGGAAGTCATTGCACAGCTCAATGTAGCCCAGGAACATCGTCAGCTCACCGATGCCGATGTGGATACATGCAAGCATCTAAAGCTTCGCACGCTGGGCCTGGCTTCCTTCGCACGGACGATTGCGCGCCAGCGTTCGCGGATCAGGTTCCTGGAGGAAGGTGACGCCAACACAAAATTTTTTCACCTACAGGCCTGTCATAGAGGCCAGAAAAACCAGATACCGTCGATCATGCACAATGTGACATGGTTCTCGGCGAATGAGGCTAAGTCGCAGCTCATCTTTGATTACTACAATGACATTCTCGGGAAACCGTTCCATCGTCTACACTCTGTCGATCTGGAACATCTTCTACCTCGCCTGGATCTTCATGGCATCGACTCCTGTTTCTCTGAGGATGAGATTTGGGCTGCAATCAAGGACATGCCGTCTGATCAGGCTCCAGGGCCGGATGGATTCATCGGCTTATTCTACAAGGTGGCTTGGCCTATGATTAAGGAAGACATCATGGCTGCGTTCAACGCGCTATGGTCGCTGGATGCCCGCAGTTTCTATCTGCTCAATGATGGACTCATGGTGCTGTTGCGTAAAAGCCAGGCACTGACAACACTCAAGGATTTCTGGCCTATCTCGTTGATGCATAGCTTTAGCAAGCTGTTCGCAAAGTGCCTAGCCAGGAGGCTTGCGCCGCGACTCAGAGAGATCGTCGCCATCAACCAGAGTGCTTTCATCAAAGGACGGGTGATCCATGATAATTTTCACATAGTGCAGCTTGCGTGTAGATGGATGCACAACAAAAGGTTCCCATCGGTCCTTATCAAGGTGGACATTGCAAAAGCTTTTGACTCGGTCGCTTGGCCGTTCCTTTTGAAGGTGTTGCAGCATGTCGCTTTTCCACGGTGTTGGACCGAGTGGATCTCGATTCTGCTCTCCACTGCATGTACGTGCGTGTTCATCAACGGGAGACCAGGGAGAAGAATTGCTCATGCAAGAGGACTATGGCAGGGTGACTCAATTTCACCCATGCTGTTCGTCATCACAATGGAGGTACTAAATTCTCTGATCAGGGGGCCGATCACCGTCGTGTCCTAACGCCGCTACCTGGAGACTCTATTCTGCACCGCGCATCACTCTATGCCGATGACATGGTTGTGCTCCTTGCGCTAGAAACTAGAGACCTTCATTGTCTTGGGCAGATCCTAAACTTGTTCGCCGGAGCGTCGGGCCTGCTCACGAACACGGAGAAGTGTGTCCTCACGCCGATCCGATGTGATGATGATATGATCGCAGCTCTGCTGGCCATCTTTCCTTGCTCTGTCGCTCAATTCCCATGTCGGTATTGGGGAATACCACTGTCGTTGAAAAACCTAAGGCATGTTGACGAGCAACCATTGGTCGACGCAATCGCTGCAAGAATACCCATTGGAAATCTGGCATGCTCAATAACGCTGGTCGCCTTACTCTGACAACGGCAACCCTCTCGGCAATACCGGTGCATCTCAGCATCACATGTTGTTTATCTCCATGGGCCATCAAACAGATCGACAAGAGGAGGAGAGCATTCTTGTGGACAGGCTCTGAAACTTGCTCAGGCGGAAGTGCAAAGTCGCGTGGCCAGGGGTATCCCGGCCAAAGGAACTAGGGGGGCTGGGTGTGCTAGACCTCAGATTTTTCAGTTACATGCTGAGGCTACGTTGGGAGTGGCTTGCACGCACCAATGATTAAGCCTGCTGGGCAAGGCTATCGACGCATCGGGAGAAGAATGTTGTGGCCATGTGCGCTGCCAGCCTCTTGGTTTTAGTGGGAGATGGCAAGCGCGCGCTGTTCTGGATAGCCAATTGGGCTTCGGTTGGGCGGCTGTCGATCTATGCGCCGGCCTTATTTTCCATAATCTCCAGAAATGGCAAGAAGTCAGTCGCGGACGCGGTCCAAGGGAACAGCTGGACGCTGGATATGAGAGGTGCGGCGACGGTTGCAGTCATGCGCGATTTCTTCAGAGTTTGGACTCTGGCATAGTCCGTTGTCCTTCAACCATCGCAGCCTGATTGGTTTGTTTGGAAGTGGACTGCTGATGGCACTTATTCAGCTTTCACGACATACAAGGCCTTCTTCTCCGGATCGACGCTGGTGCTCAGAGCCAGGGAGCTATGGAAGACAAAGGCGCCACCAAAGGTAAAGCTGTTTTTCTGGTATGCCTTACACCGATGCCTTTGGACGAATGAACGCCGTGCGCGGCACAACCTTCAGCAGAGCGACGCCTGTTCCCTGTGCGATCAGGCTGCGGAGACATGTGCACATCTCTTCCTCGGCTGTCCGTTCACCCGCGAGGTTTGGTACAGGATGCTGACTCCCGTACAACTAGCGTCGATGACCCCAGTCGCTGATGAAGATTTAGGCTCATGGTGGATACGGCAACGAAAGCGGGTGACCGGCTAGTCGCGTCCGGTGTTCGACTCCATGCTGCTTCTCATTGCTTGGAGTTTATGGAAAGAGAGATACAATCGAGTGTTCCAGAGGTCGAGCAAAACGGCGCCACAGGTCGTGAAGGCGGCGATCATCGAGGCTGCGGACTGGGTGGCTGGTGGGTTCGCGCCAATTAGAGAGCTCACAAAAATTTGGTCACAAAACGTGGGATTAATGTAATCGTGCTAGTGAAACTCCAGTAGAATAGGTCCTGTGTGCCCAAACCATTTCAAAGATCAAGGCACCTTGCTGAGATCTTTGAAATGGTTCGTGTAAGCTGTTGTGACGTTTTTGCTCCCTTTTAATGAAAAACGGGTGAAGTCCCGATCTCGAAAAAAAGGCTATCAGGGTGAACCGTCAATTAATTTCACAAGTATCATATCTATGTAGTAATTTGTTCTCATTGTGCCCTACGGGTAGTATCGCTGTACTATGATGCTGCAAGCCACTATAACTATAACAATTCTGAATGATCTGGGAAAAAAATGGAAGCTACGGGCTACGGTGATGAGCTATATGGCAGACTCTTCTGAATTCCGTCAGGTATCTTGAGTGCAACCATGTTCGGTCGTTGAGAGGAATGAGATTGGCTGGACATGTGTTGGACATGGCAGAATGGAGAGTATACGTTGTACAAAATGCACAGAGCTCCGCCGTCGTCGTTGATTGCCGCCCGTTGAACGCGTTAACCGGACCGAGATTGGAGGAAGAGATCAAAGAGTCCGGGTCGATCTGGGCTGGATATGGCTGAGCGTAGGTAATGGCTGGCCCAAACGTTAAGAAAATAGTCAATTAATTAAAAATGACTGCTTTAAGATGCGCGTAATTTTTTTTGAAGAGGTGTACCGGAGCAGTTCTCAGTATATAATTCTTGTTACGTTGAATTTAACCTCTTTGGTTTATCTGTGAAGGATCTCCACACCAGAATGGTGCTCCATTGATGTGATAGTTCCAGAGACCTTTACCGGCTCCTTTCGACATCTACAACTCCTCCCAGCGCCCTCCTTGCAGCCATAGAGATGACTTGGCATCGATGGTTGGGACATCCTGACATCCAAATCTTTTCACGCTTGCGCTCGAATAAATCAACCTTTGTTACTCCTAGTGCTCATGACACTTCTTTGTGCCATGCATGTCAGGTGGGTCTTCATACTCGCTTGCACTTCTCCATTTCCTAGTCAAGGGCTTCCAAACCTTTTGAGTTGATTTATTATGACTTGTGGACTGTGTCCCATCATGAGCATACCCAGGTTTAAATACTATCCTGTGTGTTTGGATAATTTCATTCATTACTTATGGTCTTTTCCTCTCAAACTGAAATGTGAAACATTCAAGACCTTATGCTATTTTCATACCTAGCTATATGTTTCCTCTCAACATCTTCTTCAACATATTAATTGCTCTCTACACTAGGAATTTGCCATGATGGATCTTGGTAGTCTTCATTACTTCTTGGGAGTTTCTGCTCAATGCACATCAACATGTCTCTTTCTCTCTCATGCTAAATATGCCACTAAAATTTTGGCTAAGGCAAACATGTCCTCAAGTAATCTTTGTCAAACCCCGCTTGAGGTTCATTGCAAACTGTCCTCCCAAGATGGACCACTAGGTGCCAATCCAACTCTACATTGTAGTCTTGCTGCTGCCTTACAATACTTGACTCTTACAATACTTGACTCTTCCCCATTTAACTCTACTCTGATCTATGATATGGTAGATGGTCTGATGGAGACAGTTTGGTAGATCTTTGTCTTTGCTAAATCGGCTAACTCACTGAGTGGTTGATGTCAGTGACCAAAACATCATTTTTGAGTATGCTCTTGAGGTTGAGTTGGTGTTGATGATGTTAATGCGATGATTGCTAATTCGAGTAGAGATTCCTCTATCATGCCGGGTGTGAGCCTGATTGTGGCTACCCGGGGATACTCATAGAGCATATTGATGGATTCTCGATGGCTCATCTTGTGTAGCATGCTAAGGACTTCTATAAAATCTTGGTATATTGCTTCCTTATAGTAAAAAAATTGAGAGCCTATATTATAACAAACTTGGGTCGTTACATCCTTTGTAACACTGGATAGACTACCAAGTTTATATAAGTGATAGTATGCATGGGCCAACGTCCTCAGTGTGGGGCCATACTTGCTATTGTATAAATTGGGTTGTTCTACGACAATAGGGTATGTGAAGGCCCTCGGTTAAGAACACAACAATCAGCCTCCGACTAACTCTCAAATCAGCCGAGGACTCAAGGGCTACAACTATTGCTGTGATTGCACGCAACCTTTGGTAGAAATAGAATGTAACATGTGGATGGCTCTCCTCAAGGGGGTCTTTGGTGTCAGAAGGGCAAGTCTAAGGAGGCAAATAAGGTCACCATCGTTTGGGGCTCGGGGCTCGACTAGGATGTCGACATTCCTGGCCTAAGGGGAGCCTTGTCCAAGCCAGATGCCCCATGGTAGTCCTAGCATTGGGCTAACAATTGTCCCAAGCCAAGACTAGAATCTAGCTTCAGAATCTATCAAGTGCTCAAAGGCTAGTAGGCACAAAAGCACTATACGGTCCCATTCCACAACCGAGGGTAGGGGTTGTTGAACACGTACTCCGTCGGTAGTGTTATGCTCGAGATGTTATGCATTAGGTTAAGGAACTCCTGAACCCATGATGAGGGGGCTCTAGGCCTACCTATTGGCCTCTCTAGGCAAAAGAGCCAGGAGTGTTAAAAAGAAGTTTCGAGAAGGTTCACCCAAGCAAAGAAGTACCCAACAACACCATGATAAATGAACCAAATGAATAAGGCTACAAACCCTATATTAAACCCTGTGATTTGTACTCCTAGTATATAAGGGGAGGCATCAGCTCCCAAGAATGGTACGATTGGATGGAGACTAGTTGATCGGGTGATCTCACCAAGAACCCTAGATCAACAATGCATTAAACCCCGCTAGTCTCACTGTCTTGACTCCTCAATGTAAGAATTGTTGTTTGAGCATCAGTAACATGAAGGACACCATACTACTAGATGCAGGGCCCAAAATGCCAAAACAGGATAGATCGGCTATGTCCCCAAGTGTTTTGAGTGTTAAGAAATTGGAGGAACACATATCCACGCCCGATGAACAACACAATAGTTGTGTGGTTACGAACCATGGACAATTGTTGAATAGTGTATTCTTTCTTCACAACTTAGGGAATCACACTTATTAATGCTTGCAAATACTACAAGCTCTCTTGAAATGGCACCCTACTCTCCTCATGGGACGGTTAAGGATTCCACTGTTCTACCAAATCATCATTGCCGATTTCTCATATGCCGCCAAAAGAAAAATTAATAAGGACAATAAATAGTCACAAAGAAGTACAATCTAGCTACTACTTAATCCCCTCCACCTGTGCCTCTCCCTCTACCTCGCCAATTCTTTCTATACACAACCCATCCATTCAAGATCCATGGCTTTCTCAGCAAGAACTATTTCAAGGGAGATGGAGGTGCAGATGGGGAAAGCCCCACCATGTTTGAATCCCTTCCTGATGGGAAACCTTGTCTCGTCCCCTAGGTATGTCTCTCCTTGGTCGTCCATGTCCTCACCGGTTTTCCAATCTGGCATGAGCAATGGTCATGGAGCATTAGATCTATACGGGGGAAGAAAAAGGGTTAGGAAAGTCGTTTATGTGGAGTACTTGTTTAGCAAGATTCTGACTCCAAGCGACGTTGATAAGCTGAATCGTGTGTTGGTCCCAAAGCATTGCGCGGAGGAGTGCTTTCCTAGGATTTTGGAGGCCAACGGTGGCGGAGATTATGATTTTCTCTATTTTGAGGACCTGTCCACAGGGTTAATATGGCGCTTCCGCTTTTGCCTCTGGAACAATAGCAAGAGCTTTGTCCTGACCAAGGGATGGAATGTCTTTGTCAAGGAGAAGAATCTCAAGAAAGGTGATATTTTATCCTTCTACCATGATGCCGGTAATACTACAAGCACAAACCACTTGTTTATTCATATCAAGCCCCATACTAGCACCATGTCTCTGCCACATCGTGTGCCAAGGGAGGTCTTCTCTACTTCTAGCTTCAAGGTTGACTACTGGGTCCATGAGAGCCATGGTTTTGCTACAAGCCATGGAATTCTTCCAGCATTGAAGCCTTTGTCCTTCAGATCTGGGGAGTTGATGTATCCGACTAATCTGATGCCACAACAAACATCATTTCTTGAATCAACATCACTTGAAATTGCAAGGGAAGAAAAGCGTTTGCGACTATTTGGGGTTGACATTGACATTCCTTCCCATGACTGGTGATGAGTCTGGCAATGGATTCACCAACAATGCTCCTTGAATTATTGTCTTGATCATTTTGGATGAATAAATCACCCTACCGTCCTAGGGGGTGCTACTTTGTTGTTTCTACTGCATGAATTGCTATATTGTAAAGTCAAAGTTGTTGGTGAGTTTGTCTTACTATTTCTGGAATTATAATCTACAATAAACTTTGTCTGTTTTGTAGCCTTGTCTATCTATGTATTTGTTGTCTATTTATTGTATCAATCTAGTGAATAAAGCTTCAAATAATCAAAGCCTGCAATAGTTAATACCCTGACAGGAACGTTCGGAAGAGTACATAGGCGTTCGGCGTGTTGCTGTGGATTTTTTTTTAAATTACATGCTTATATATAACAAATAAGAACTATAGACCTTTAGGTACTCAAAATAATTGGACGATTATACTGCTGTATAGAAGGATGGGATGAGGTTTTGCACCCTGAAACATTCAGTTGGAACTTGGATAGTATAATGAAAATAGTATTTGCAGGATATATAGGAAAGCACTTGCGACCTAATAAGCAGAGAAAAACATACCAACACAAATTTTGCTTCCGTTCTGAGTGTAACAAATTGCTTTCTCTGTCCTGCACATAACAGTGGCGCATGAGCATGAGGGAAAGGATCAGTGAAAGGAGGCCTTTTTTTTAAGAAAAGGTGTGGTAATTAGCTAGCGATAATAAGCAAGTGGGAGGATCGCACACTATTAAGAGCAATAAGCTAATGAAGTTAAAATACACTGACAGCTCATTTGGGCTAGATGGCAGTGGAGGACGCCTACCGCGCTGCCGCCCCTGGTATATGGTTCGGCAGTACTCTTGCGAACGTTCCTGTCAGGGTGTGTAGGTTCGATGACCCGCCGAACGCCTCGTAGATAAGGCTATGGCTATGCGGCAAGCACAGGTGATCCTGCGGAGACAACACATAAATTTTTAATTTGTCTACTTCTACTTACAAAATTGAAAAAATAGATTAAACGTTATTATCATTATTATATTCAGCCTAAATCAAAACATTCTGTTGGGGATTTTTCTTTCTGTCAACCTAGTCATGGCTGGAGACAGATTGGAGGGAACTAATTTTGTTGGGGTAGCTTTCTTTATATGAAGTTTGCTAGCTTCTACTTACAGAATTGAAAAAATAGATTAAGCGTTATTATTATTATTATTACTAGTATTATTACTATTATTGTTATTATTATTATTATTGTTATTATTATTGTAATTCAGCCTAATTCAAAACATTCCGTTAGGGACATTTTTTTCTATCAGCCTAGTCATGGCTGGAGAGAGATTGGAGGCAGCTAATTTTGTTTTGGTGGTTTTTTCATATAAAGTTTGCTGGCTTCTGCTTACAGATTTGAGAAAAAAATATTAAACTTTATTATCATTATTATATTCAACCTTATTCAAAACATAACGTTGATGAAATTTATTTTGTTTTTCTATCAGCCTAGTCATGGCGGGAGATAGATTGGAGGCAATTAATTTTGTTGGGGTGGCTTTCTTTATATAAAGTTTGCTGGCTTCTACTTACAGAATTGAAAAAATAGATTAAGCTTTATTATCATTATTATATTCAGCCTAATTCAAAACATTCTGTTGGGGAAATTTATTTTATTTCTATTAATCTAGTCATAGCAGGAGACAGATTGGGGGCAATTGATTTTGTTGGCTGGCTTTCTTTATATAAAGTTTGCTGGCTTCTAGTTACATAACCGAAAAAATTAAACTTTATTATTATTATTATTATTATTATAATATTATTATTATATTCAGCCTAATTCAAAACATTCTGTTGGGGAAATTTATTTT
>CM041635.1:26600749-26624559 GCA_023333625.1 Bothriochloa decipiens
CATGTCTTGTGGATACATTGTTCTTTTGGATACAGTGATGTGTCATGTTACCTGTTTTTCATGTTTGTAATGGCTAATCTGGTAACATATGTAAGTCTCCATGAATGCTTGGACCTGGCCATGATGAATTTATTTGTATGTCAAATTTGCACAATGATGTTATATTGGATTTTAATATTCAATTGCAGTCAGAGGGCTTTTATTTTTTTAAAAGCCTTTTCAGTGATACTGCTGAACTATCTGACGCTAAAAGAATCTATGCTATCAAATTATCTGACGCTAAAGAGTTGCAATACTGTCTGACGCAAAAAATTAGCAATGGAAGGTCTGACGCTAAAAATATTCAGGTGATAGACTATTTGACGCTAAAAGTGTAGTCTGACGCTAAAGATTTTTAGCATCAGGACTTGCTGCAACTGTAGAAGTCTGACGCTATAAGTTTTTAGCGTCAGATCTTTTGATGCCAGATCATCCGGCGCCAATTCTGGTGTTGTGGTATAGTGACTATTCAGAAATTGTGTTGCTAGTTTGCCACAATTTATAACTTAGCGTTTCAGAAGAAGTGGATGGCAAGCAACACATAAAAAAACTCATGATGAGTATTACAATCACATTGAATTAAGATCTGCCCTTCCTTTGCTTCTGGAGAGTTTAGGTAACTGTTAATGTCATTTGCTTTCTTAAAGATATTTTTGCAAGCTATGACATAAAATGATCTGTTAAAGTTTCTCTGCCTTGTTTATCGGGAATTATGAATCTACAGGTACGCATGATCGATAGATCAGATTTTGGTTAGCCGCACTTCAGATTTATTATCTTTTAGCTTTTACTTGCTCTCTGTTTTGACGAAAGGAGTCTTTGAAGTTGCTCAATATTGTGACTTTGGCATTGTGAACCAGCAGACCCCATTATGCTTTTAATTGGCAACCATTAACATGAAGAAGTCTTATTGTGGTAAAGTATGCTTGTAATTATTTTTTTCTTCATAACCATCTTATTATGCCATCTTATTGGGCCAAAGATTTTATTGTGCTATGCCATTGTGTACTTTTTGCAGTTGTGGCCATCTTATTGTGCCAAGATTTTATTCGGTCAATTCTACTAAGGCATACCAGAAGTCTATTCAGTATCACAACAATTTAGCACTTCTTTTAAGTTTTTAATTAGGGGGGCTTGTTTTTTCTTTGCTTGTTTGATTGAATTGGGTCTCACTACCACCCCATAATTAGTAATCAGTGTTGGTTCATTGATACAACAACATATCGGGTGAAACCACAAACCGAAATTGATAGAACTACATCACTATCAGCTCTTGGCTTGAACTGGCAGTGATAGTTTACCGTCCATTCAATGACGGTTTGTGGCTGGAACCAGTAGTGATGTAGACTGTTGTTAGACAATAATCTGCTGCCACCCAACTCTCTTTACTCGGCATGGCCAAGGGCAGGTGGTCGGTCAACTGCACAGGCCAGGACGTGCGGCAGGGCATGGCAATAGGTCACTCCTATTCGCTGTAGACACGTATCAGCAGGTAGTGGGCTGATGTAGGCATAGTACTAGGAACAGTAGAAGGCCGTAGACAGCCACGACTCAATGTACTTGGGAGTCTGTATATATATGCTATGCTTTGTAATGAAAAGTGAGCTTCTTTGCGACCATTCACTTGTGTACTCAGTTTCGGCCAACGCTGAAACAAGAGATGTGTGTGTGTTCAGGAGCTCAGCTCGTCTTCTTCCTTGGTTCAAGGAGGGTCTCGAGGGTAGGATCGAGTAGGCACTACTCGCCCCATCGATGCTAGGCTCTAGCATCAACACGTGGTATCGTTAGGCTTCACCGCTGGCGATGTCGGAGACTGGTACGGGCATCGGTGCGTTGCAGGGCGGCGGCGGAGTTGCGGATAGGCAGCTCCAGCCCGTGGCGCAGCCGGTGGAGGTGCGCGTGGTGAGGGAGTATGGCGGGACCAACTCCTGGCTGATGCTCACCTGCACCAACTATGGCCAGTGGGTTGTGCAGATGAAGTGGTAGCTGCGCGCCCGGAGGTGGTGGGCGGCTGTCGAGACTGGGAACGCCGGCGAGGAGGCGGAGGTGGGCGTCATGGAGGCACTCATGGCTTCCACGCCTGGCGAGTTCCATGAGGCGCTCGGCCAGAAGGCCATGGCAAAGGAGGCTTGGGAGATGCTGATCTCATTCCGTGTTGGCTCGGATCGAGCCAAACACGCCAAGGTCCAGCAGCTCAAGCGCGAGTTTAACGACATCCAGTTCAAGTCTGGGGAGATGGTGGAGGACTTCACGCTGCATCTCCAGTCGTTGGCCAGCCAGCTGGCCACTTACGGCAAGCCGCTGGAGGACGAGGATCTCGTCAGCAAGTTGCTTTGCGTGGTGCCTCCCAAGTACCTGCAGCTCGCCATGTCCATAGAGACGATGCTGGACATCTCCACTTTGTTCGTCGAGGATGTGGCAGGGAGGCTGCGGGTGGTGGAGAGCCGCGGGCCTGTGCCATCAGAGAAGGAAAAGCCCAAGCTGATGCTGACCGAGGAGGAGTGGACGATGCGAATGAAGGAGAAGTGCCGGTCCGGGGAAGGCTCCAGCCGCGACGGTGGTGACTGTGGCGGCAACGGCGGCAAGAAGCAGGGGAAGGCACGCAGACAAGAAACAGGGAAAAAAGAAGTTCGCTACCCCCAACGCCTGTCACAAGTGCGGCAAGGTAGGGCACTGGGAGCTCGAGTGCCCGGAGAGGAAGGAGAAGGAGGAGGCGCAACTGGCTCAGGACGACAGCGATGACGAGCAAGCGCTCTTGATGGGTGAGTACTGCGCTTTGTAGGAAGGCAAAACAGGGGAGACAGAGGCGGAACAGAGGACTGCGCTGCAGGCCGTCGAACTTGATGAGCCGTGGGCGTAGGCACATCTGGGTGCAGTCGGCGACGAGAAGGAGCAGCGGTGGTACCTCGACTCCGGCGCGAGCAACCACATGACTGGTTGCCGCACCGCCTTCACCGATCTCGACACGAACAAGACTGGCACGGTCAAGTTCAGGGATGGCTCGAGGGTGCACATCCGAGGCCAAGGCACGGTCATTTTCCGTTGCTGGAACGGGGAGCAGTGCATGCTAATGGATGTGTACTTCATCCCACAGCTCCGCTCGAGCATCGTCAGTCTGGGTCAGCTTGACGAGCACGGGGCAGAGGTGCTGATTCAAGACAGCGTGCTGCAAATTAGGGACAAGGAGCGGTGTCTTCTCGCCAAGGTAACGCGCTCCAAGAACCGCCTCTATCCTCTCGATTTGAAGGTGGAACATCCTATGTGCTTGGCGGTGGCGTGCACACAGGAGCCGTGGCTGTGGTATGGCCGGTTCAGCCACCTGAGCTTCAATGCTCTGGGCCAGCTCAGGAAGATGGTGTCCGGGCTGCCACGGATCGAGCATGCTGGGGAGCTGTGCGACAGCTGCCTGGCGGGGAAGCAGAGGCGGCTGCCGTTCCCAAAGATGGTGAGGTACCGCTCGACGGTACCCCTTGAGCTGGTCCATGGGGACCTCTGCGGGCCAATCATGCCATCGACGCATGGTGGACGGAGGTATTTCCTCCTACTCGTGGATGACTACAGCCGCTACATGTGGCTGCAGCTCCTGACGAGTAAGAGTGATGCGGCGGACGCCATCAAGCGCTTCAAGGCACGAGCGGAGGTGGAGTGCGGCAAGCAGCTGCGGGTGCTTCGGACCGACCGCGGCGGCGAGTTCACGATGCTTGAGTTCTCTGAGTACTGCGTCGAGGAGGGGGTGGGTCGACACCTCACAGCACCCTACTCGTCGCAGCAGAATGGTGTCGTGGAGCGCTGGAATCAGACCATCATTGGCATGGCACGCTCGATGATGAAGGCGAAGCGGATGCTGGCGGCGTTCTGGGGAGAGGCGGTCACGACCGTCGTGCACATCCTCAATCGGTCGCCGACCAAAGCCCCCGAGGGGAAGACGCCGTACGAGGCATGGCATGGGCGCAAGCCCAATGTCTCGTACATGCGCACGTTCGGCTGCATCGGTCATGTGAAGACCGTCAAGCCGGGCCTCGAGAAGCTGGAGGATAGGAGCACCCGGATGGTGTTCCTCGGATACGAGGAGGGGTTGAAAGCTTATCGGCTATACGACGCGCTCAGCGGCAAGGTCATGGTGTCCCGGCATGTGGTCTTTGACGAGGCAGTGTCATGGACCTAGGATAGGACGGATGCGGAGGGCTTCGAGCAAGACGGTGGCGGCTCTGTGACTCATTTATCGTCGAGCAGCTTGTCATCCACGGACATGGAAAGGCCATGGAGGTGCCGAGGACCGGGGAAGCCGGAGCGGAGGAGCCGGGGGCAGGAGAGCCAGCGGCGGCCGGGGTGGCGGACTCGCTTAGTTCGTCCGGCGTAGGGGCCTCAGCTCGCGACTCAACACAGGGCCGCGGGACCTCGACCCGGACCACTCGACGGGAGGGGTCGAGCGCAGCACAAGGGGCCCCGACCCAGGTGGCCTCGACAGTGACAAGGAATCGAGAGGGGTCACGAGAGGCGCGGCTGGCTACGACCCAGACGGGCCGAGCGGTCTCGACCCCGTACCAAGCCGTCACAGACGGGTTCGACCCCGAGATAGACCTCGGGGGTCGATCAGGAGGCCTCGACCAGGAGTATGGAGCACGTGTCCCCGACCGTGCAGCTGGTAGACCCAATCACACGGGAGGGCTCGACCAGGATCGCGCGAGGGCTAGCCTTGATCGCGTGGCGAGCGCCCTCGATTATGACGTTGAGGCGGCAGGCTTCGACTGCGCGGGGCTAGGCCTTGACCACACGGGGGCAGGCCTCGATCGCGAGTCATGACTGAGGGGCCTCGAGTCCGACCGGGGGAGTCTCGACCGCGTCTGCAGGCACGACCGCACGGGAGCCCTCAAACGTGAGTCGGAAGGCCACGGTCACTTGATGGGCGGCCTCGACCACGGAGCGATCAGCCACGTCTGTGAGGCTCGGGGGGCCTCGAGTGCAGACGAACGTCCTCGAGTGACGGAGAATCTCCGCTGCGAACAACTTTGCCTCGAAGAACTATGGTGGCAACAATCGAGTATGCGATGCCACTGTCGGATGTTTCGGAGTTCATGGACGCATACCACTAAGGCGAGGAGGTCCGGTTCCGCCGCTTGGATGACATTATGGTAGATACGGCGGCACCCCTTGACGACGACCGTACTCTGTTTCTTATGAGTGCAGAGGAGCCAACCACATTCATTGTTGTGGAGCGCGATGCAGCGTGGCGAAAGGCGATGCTGGAAGAGATGAAGGCCATCGAGGAGAACAAGACCTGGGAACTGGTCAATCCGTCGGTGGGTTGCCGGCCGATTGGACTCAAGTGGGTCTTCAAGGTGAAGCGGGACGAGCGCGACGCTGTGGTGAAGCACAAGGCGCGCCTCATCGCTCGAGGGTTTGTGCAGCGTGAAGGGGTCGACTTCGAGGAGGTCTTTGCCCCCATTGCGCGCATGGAGTCAGTGCGACTCCTGCTCGCCCTCGCCGCTGCCAAGGAATGGCAGGTTCACCACCTCGACATCAAGTCAGCGTTCCTCAACGGGGACCTGGCTGAGACGGTCTACATCAAGCAGGAACCGGGCTTCGTTGTCAAGGGCGCGGAGAAGAAGGTGCTACACCTGCGCAAGGCCCTCTACGGCCTACGTCAGGCACCACGGGCATGGAACGCCAAGCTCGACACCACCATGGCTTAACTCGGGTTCAGGAGATGCGCCACAGAGCACGCACTGTACACCCGTCGATGGGGGAAGGAGCATCTCATCATCGGGGTGTACGTGGACGACCTCATCATCACTGGCGCACGGGCTCAGGACATCGCTAATTTCAAGGAAGAGATGGCCGCGCGGTTTCGAATGAGCGACTTGGGGGCCTTGTCTTACTACCTCGGCATCGAGGTGAGGCAGGGGGAGGACGCCATCAGGCTGGGGCAGTGCGCCTATGCACAGAAGCTACTCGAGCGGGCGGGCATGGCAGGATACAAGGCTGTGGCCACGCCAATGGAGGAGTGTATTAAGCTCTCGAGGCAGAGCACCGCGGCAGAGGTGGACACTACGCTGTACCGGAGCATCATCGACGGGTTGCGCTGGCGGACTCACACGTGGCCGGACATCGCTTTTGCGGTGGGCTATGTGAGCCGGTTCATGGAGGATCCGGGGAGGATCACTGGACGGCAGTCAAGCGTTTGTTACACTACGTCCAGGGCATGATGGAGTTGGGGATTGTCTTCCCCAAGCGCGGCGGGCTTCAGCTAAAGGTGTTCAGTGAAGCGCCGCCCGAGGCCAAGGAGGGTGCGCCGGGACTCACGACATTCAGCGACGCGGACATGGCGGGTGTTGTGGATGGACGGCGGAGTACTTCCAGCGTGCTCGTCTTTCTCGGCGAAGCACCGATCGCCTGGCAATCGCTGAAGCAGAAAATGGTGGCGTTGTCCACCTGTGAGGCAGAGTATGTGGCTTTGGCCATGGCGGCGTGCCAGGTGGTCTGGCTGCGACGGTTGCTGAGCGAGCTCATTGGTGTCGAGGCTCGGCCACCGGCGTTCAAGGTGGACAACCAGCTAGCAATTGCGCTAGCAAAGAATCCCATCCTCCACGACAGGAGTAAGCACATCGATGTGAAGTTCCACTTCCTTTGAGACTACGTCGATGGAGAACAAATCGTCATCGAGTTCGTTGACACCGGACGGCAGCTCGCTGACAATCTCACCAAGTCACTCGGACGTCTTCGGTTCGAGGAGCTGAGGAGGATTGTTGGCATGGTGGAGGTCAAGGGATAGCAGCAGGATTAGGGGAAGATTGTTAGACAATATCTGCTGCCACCCCACTCTCTTTACTCGGCATGGCCAAGGGTAGGTGGTCGGTCAAATGCACAGGCCAGGACGTGCGGCAGGGCATGGCAATAGGTCACTCCTGTTCGCTGTAGACACGCATCAGCAGGTAGTGGGCTGATGTAGGCATAGTACTAGGAACATTAGAAGGCTGTAGACAACCACGACTCAATGTACCTGGGAGTCTGTATATATATGCTACGCTTTGTAACGAAAAATGAGCTTCTTTGCGACCATTCACTTGTGTACTCAGTTTCGGCTAACGCTGAAATAAGAGCGGTGTGTGTGTTCAGGAGCTCGGCTCGTCTTTTTTCTTGGTTCAAAGAGGGTTTCGAGGGTAGGGACGAGTAGGCACTACTCGCTCCGTCGGTGCTGGGCTCTAGTGTCAACAACTATCACCGTCGGTTCTTGGCCAACTCCAATTATTTTCTGATTTTGATGCCAAGAACACTGAAGGGTCATCACTACCCGAAAACCGGTAGTGGGGCTGGCACTGAAAGCCGAATCTGGGGTATTGTCTGTTTCTTATTTCCTTGTTGGATTCGGTACACACATATACAGATCTATATATATATCAAATGATGGATAGTTACAACTATAATTGCCCTTCTGTTTATTTCACCTCACTGCTCATTACTGAAGTCAATAATAGAGCTTCCTTTTGCAGGAAGGTTGTGACACGAAGGCCACCAGGAGGTACGGTGTCCTCATTCAGGCTGTTGATAAGCTGTTGAGGCTGCTAATAATTTCAGATAAGTGGACATTAAGCATTTAGGCATCCTTTTAGTTTTTCATGTATGTTCTATTTTTTTTGGCATTTTGCTACATCATATATTTACATGAATGCATCAGTGGTGCTTCTTGGTTATGGCTGAACATTTTGGATCATTTCTTCCATAATTTTATGACATAGTTGGTTGTATCATATTGGTAAAAATAGTAGACATCTTTGGCTATGCTCTCCTACGTAAGATCATTTTGATTAGTGTTCTCATATGATAGTCTATATGAGTTATAAACTTTATACATGACAATCTCTCTTGTCATCTTTGCCAAACTTTTTTTATTTGTTTGTTATCACTACTGAATCATGAGCATTACTATTTCATTCTTTTTTAATTAACAAAAGAAAATGTACATCATACTGCACGAAAGCACCAGCAGGGGCGTTTGTTCCATTTATGTTTCCTATCTGTTATAAGTAATAGGGTTATAAAGTTACAGGCTATTTGGCATTTCAAAATACATCTCAAAAACAATTATGTGTACTTCAATTATAGGGGTCACTCTTACCAAGGATAATTTAATTAGAAGAAATTAAACCATACAATAAACAAACTATGTCACCATCACAATAATCATAGTCGTTGCACAAATAAATAATTTAATTAGCAAAGAAAGTAACTTGATAATTGTTGGAAGCCAATATCATAGGTTGTCTGCCTGTAGAGCTAGTTACTATTTTCATCTGTTTCATTAGTAGTATTCCCATCTGCAAGTTTAAAAATAGTAGTACAGATAAATTATTATTAATCACAACACAGGGCAATTAAAAGTGACACTCAACAACACAATCATACCTATTGAATGGGCAGCCATACTATTGCCACGATCACAATGGTCTTGGTTTTTCCTGTTATACCTCTCGCGGCGTTTCTTGTTTATTTCACTCTTCTTTTCATCATACAGTTTTGCATACCGTTCTCTCTCCCTCGTCTCTTTTGCTCTTTACGATCCCCATCTAGTGGCACCAACCCCGGTTGGGTATGATTACCTTCAATGAATGTTGATGAGGAGTTGTAAATGGATGGACCTAGAATATGTAGAGATATTGTGAAAAATTATATACCCTCATGCGTTGTATTTATAAGGTCCCCCAAAGGTGTCCTATCACCGGTTGGGCTAGGTGTATCCATCAACACTACCCGTAAAAAGCTATTGAATTGCACTATGTTAAAACATGTTGACTAATCAACAAATGGAAATCAATAGTACATTTAAATAAAAAATACCTTGGATTAGAAGGAAAATTGGCCTCGTGAGCCCAAATAGTATATTGCTTAATCTGTAATTACATGATAAAAACATTTAATTAAAGAATAAGCCCTATATAACGAGGTACAAAAACCAGACTAACATTTGTCATGGGTCAGTGCTTAAAAAATGAACATTAATTACATGAAAATTGACTAACATTTGTCAAATCCAAGGATTATATGAATAAAAGTTTTCCTGCATTTGGGAAACCATGTGCATTGCATGAAATATAGTTTGATACGTTGAATAAGTGCAAATTATATGGATTCGAAGCACTAAAAAATGTCTATGAAATTATTATACACCATACACAAGTGCAAGTACCTTTCAAAGCTTGTTGCACTACACAGGGAATTGAAATTAGATATCTTTAAGATGAGATCGTCTAAACCGGCACAGGATATATATAAATCTAAATCCCGTGGAGAATTCTATGGAATGGTGCTGCACAGGAGAATTCTAAAATATATGGAGAAATTTTAAAAAAATTAGACAAAGTTGCTCATAGAGTAGAATGAATCTTATCATGCTAGGAAGCAAACTGACAATCTCAGTAGCAAGTTTAAGTCTATGATTTGTAATATGGAACTCTAAACACAACTCTACATAAAAAAATCATATCAGAAATTCGGAGTCATGGTTTCCAGCAAAATAAAGATTCGTATGGTAAGGTAACTTTAATTTCAACAACAGCTACAGTAGCGTGCAGCTACAGTAACTTCAAAATTATGGATCTTGTTCTACATTCTCTTTTCAGAACAGTCTATAGCACAAACTGCATGGTGGAAAAGCTACAGACAAACTGCACATGCTTGTCATCTCTTTGATCCATGGTCCATATGATGAAGTCGTATTTGAGTTGTATTTTAGGTTTTTTTCATGAAAGAAAATGGCCAAAAATCACAAGATGAGGTCATGCTGATGACATCAAAAGCTAAGAATGATGTCATCAAAAGCTAACAAGATCAAACTACGGCTGTTTCGTTTGCTCGACGGTGCTGCTACGAATTCGAACTTCAGCAATAACCTACGGCGGCGGCAGGAAACATATAGCAGCCAAATTTAGGCCGGCCGCTGCCCCCTCGTTGCATGGCATACAGGGGAATACCCCTGGCGCCGCCCATGCAGGTACGCTATCAGCAGGCAAGAAGCACACAGCCACCGGCAGTGTAAAACCTAGCGACAGCCATGGCAAAACCTAGCAACTGGCACATGTCTGCGGCCGCGGCAGGCATGCAAGGCAAATCTAGCGGCGGCGTCCGGCAGGAAGCCATGATGACAGCGGCGCGGCAGCTGCGCAACAAAGCCTCGGCCGGCAAAATAAGGAAGCAAGATCGATGTTTTACGTACCTCGTTGCTACGTCGGCGGCGACATCGATCGTCTACGTCCGCGGCGTCGTCTACGTCCGTTCCTTTCGGTCGGGGCTTCTGGGCTTAGGAGACACAGCGTGGATGACGACGAATAGCGTAGGCGGCGGCGGCGGGTCGGCACTCGGGACTCGGCCGGCACACGATGGTTCACGGGCTGAGGAGGATTGAGCCTCTCCGTCAAGGCCCTCCATCAAAGCCCCTCCGTGGCGGCGTCGGCACGAGGCGTACGTAGCGAGGAGGAAGACGACCGATGGCAGGGCAGCTGGGCCGCAAATTTTGTACGGAGGGAAGGGAGGCGCGCAGGATCGCAAGTTGTTTTTATGGAAGGAACGGAGATTACGGAGGGGGGTTACGGGGGTAGGGAGGCCTGATCACATTTTCCCTTTTTACGGAGGAGGGGGGCGCCGATCGCAACGTCTGGGCAGGGCGACGGAGCGTTTTCTTTACCGCACGGAACGGTGTCCTGGTTTTACTATTTATTTGTGGGAGATTTGTCTGAAGAGATATTGTGTCTAAGTCTGTTCACATTGCATCCACAAAAAGATTGAAGTCTTTATTTTTCTTCATAACAAAGATTGAAATCTTTATGATTCCTGCCCACTCATATACCATATCCTTGTTGCAGAAGACATTGTGTGTGGGCGAATGACGATGCCTGAGGCACACTGTTTTCATGATTCTGATAGTTCTCTACTTGCCTACTACCTTATGTGCTCGTGTGCTGATTTCTTAACCTATTGTCACATGACATTGCATCCTTATTTACTTGTTCACTCAGCCTTCTACAATACAATGTTGTATTTACACACGTAACCAAAAACTTTTGACACCAGATCATTCCATACAATGTTGTATTTACACATCTAACCAATTTTTTGTGCACCAGATCATTCCATAGGATAAGGCTTTGCAATACTGGATGTGATGCTATCAAGCTTCAGGTATGCTTAGGCATATTTGATGCATGTGACATTTATCCAACAAAAGCCTAACATATTGAGCACACATTATATTATGATTACTCAACAAGCCCAGTCGACCACGTACTACAACTAATACTATGCACACCTTATTATGCTCAGTGTTGGTTAAATACGTATATATACTATTTAAATTTTGATACATTTTCCATTGAACAGATTATATTTAGTGTCTTGGATGAAAATCATTGTCTATATATTGTTATCATGCGAGACATCTTTTGACTAAAGGTCGAGAAGAAATCGGGGCCACATGATGAGCTCACAATCACCAAAACAATGGATCCTAAATTTTGTCCCAAATGAAGGTGGAGTCTATTTCATTGTTGGTATGGTTATAGTGTCCTAAAAAAAAGTGCTTCCTTCATCCATGTTCACATGATATTGTCTTTCTGAAGTTCTTGCAGCAACGTGCCAGAATTCTTCTAGTAAATATTGGTTTCAGGAACCCGTTCTTAAGTATTTTTCAGCTTTTTGTGTTAATATATAATATGCTAACTAATTTTACTTTTCATGTAAAATATGTTGTGTATTATTGTTAGCAATATTTTCTATGAATATAATATACTAGCAGATAATCCAAACCTTGAACTAGCTTGGCATACACACTTGTTGCATAGTTACCTGGAGCTAGCTATCTTTCTTAGACTTAGGCTTGGCCCTACCAATATTTCAATGTGTATATTGACTTGGACACACACACCCGAAGCTGGGGTGGCCCCATTGAAAACCCAATCATTTTTGTGCAATGGTCCATGCACCAAAGCTATGCTAAGTCGTGGCTGACGCCGTATTGGAACAAGGATAAGTTCAGTAGGCCACGGGCCTCGGATTTCTAATGTATTTCTATATTTACCATGCATGAAAGAGATAAAGTAAGAGTGTGCGATGACAGACCTATGAATTTTTTATTTTCCTTCAGTATTAGGTATATATAAATCTGTTAGTAGTGTGTATCAGCAGATCTCCAGTCGTTTGTGTGCACGATCACAGCTTTTATGTGACTCATCTCATGTGAGGTTCACTGTGAGTGAATCTCGGGTCGGATGCACTCAATGAACAAAGGAAACAAACACAGCAGCAAAACACTCTTTGCCGCCTCTATGTTTTTTTCATGAACTTATTTTGTTTTTTATAAGGGCAGAAGCAAAACAGCCACAACTAATAAACAAAAAAAAACATTACTAGCATAAGCTACAGATATTTCAATTAAAAAAACCATTACAATCAACAACCAACCTAGGAGTATAGGCTGTAGTACACATTATTTTAATCTAAAATCAACACTGAAGCCAATGGGATAGAATCTACTCAAATCCAGGATTTTGCTTCCTCTTGGTGCTGTTCGTGAGAGCAAAACGGGTATGAGAGATGATGGAGCCCGGCCCATCGAAGTAGTCTTCCATTCGGCTCCTTCCAGATCCCTTGAATTCACCCTGACGTGTATGCGTTTTATTTCCTGCTGGACGCAGGCAGATTAGTTATAGTCAGCAAGTGCTGTCCACAGCCGGAAGCGTGTGATCAACCACGAGTCACAATTTCCTCAACGCGTGCATGGCACAACGGCTCTTCCTCTTCGTCCACAAGGGCAGCGCCTCCACCGGTGTCAGCCATGAAATTTCCGGTCCGGCTTCAGCCGGACATCCTTTGTCTCCATTCACTCTCCACCGGTGCCGGCTCCTAGGCCTGCCCAGTTGATCTCTGTCACAGCGCCTGAGGCAGAGGAACTGGAAGACGCTTAGGAGAAGGTGTAGTCTGTTATTTACGTTTTCTCATTTTCATTTATGACATGTGGGACCCATGAGGCCAATGTCTATAATAACCGAGTACTTGTGCTGGAGGCCAAGCTCGGACAGGGACATCATTCATTCTGCAATTGCAACCCACGAAGCCAAGGCAAGGGGGTTAACCCTGCCCGCTTCCTCGTCGCTAATTCCGTGTATTTGCTTCACCATCTCACGTCGCCGGCGACGGATGGCCAAGGGGCGTGAAAGTGGTACCGGAGCCTTACCTTCTTTGGCCGTGGGGGGAGCATCGAGCAGCGCTCGACCTCCAGCCAGTTATCGGCGTCGCGGACCACCCACCTCGGCGACCACCACCACCACCTCCACCGCCGCCACCACCGCGCAATCCACCGCCACCACCACCACCTCCTCCAGCTCATCGCGGATCCTCACGACCGCGTTAGTAACTACCCGACTCTCTTCCGTGACACCACACTCGGTGTCTTGGGATGCACTCCAGGTGTTCGACGGAAGGTCCGGGCGGTGCTGGTCGGCATGTACGACGCCGATCGACGCAGACCTCGTCAAGCTCGTGCTTTTCGCTTCACTGAGTGCAAGATTGACGACGGACTAGGGTTGCACGATGCTCGTTTGCGGACGGCACCCCTGGTGACCAGAGATCTCCCTTAGTGTAGCGGCGCATAGCAGGCTTGGCAGATCAACGATAGACCAGGGTTGTGTGGTGTTCATTTGTGGGCAACACCCCTGGTGACCAGAGATCGTCTGTGGGGCGGCGGAGTATCGCGAGCTCAGCAGTGTTTGTGCTCTACAAATCGGTAGGGGAGGCTTCAGCTGAACCTCCTACAATCACCACTAGCTCCGAAGCGCAGTAAGCACCTCGATCCGTCTCCGCAGACCAAGCTACTGCTCGACGTGATGACGAGGCACTCAGAAGAAGAAAACTCCAAGTGGGAGCAGCTGCAGAAAAAATTTGACACCATGTTTAGTCAGATGAATGAGATGAGCACGATGCAAAAGCAGATGAAAGCACAGATGGACCTGTGTGATTAGGCCATGGATGATTATACTAATCAGCAAACAATGATCACCAAGCAGGTGCAAGCCAATGGCTCTGCCATTTCCAAGATCACAAGACAACAGATGGATCAAGCAGCTAAGGCAGATGACAAACCAAGATTTGATCAAGGGCCAGTCTTTGATGCTGGAGAATTTGATAACCTGCTATTTCCTGATCAGGAGCCATTCCAGAACATTTTTGCTAATGGCAAGAAGGCTGAAAAGGCAGAAACTTCCCGGGCTATCAGGACTAATTTTTCCTACACAGCTGACCAGTCCAAGCAAAGCAAGGATAAGGGGACAGTCCATATTGCAACTGAGAAGGAGGAACATACTATGGGACTCCGTCAGCTACCCAAGCATGCAGTTCCCAAAATGGAATTCCCTGACTTCTATGGTGAATATCCCAAAGTCTGGCTTGCTGTAGGGATTACTTTTCTCTCTACAAGATCCCAGAGGGCATGTGGATTATAGCAGCTAGGCTTCACTTGAAGGGAAATGCATGAAAATGGCTACAAGCATTCAAGCAGAAGAGCAAATTCAATAGCTAGACTCACTTTTGCCATGTGATTGAGCAGGAATTTAGCTCAGATGATCACAGAACCTCTCTCAGGCAAACATCTACTGTGGAGGACTACACAACAAAGTTTCAAGCCTTACAATATAGTGTATCCATGCACAACCCTCACTATGATGATCTCTGGTTCACCAATTGGTATATGAGAGGACTGAGAGAGGACATTAGGGGAGTGGTGGAGACACAAATGCCTACAACTCTACTGAAAGCTTCTACCTTGGCAAAGATACAACAAAACGTACTAGACAGAGCCAAGTTCAAACAATCAATAGCCCATACCAGCAGAAGCAATACATTTAGCATAGATCAGATGCTAAACCACCACAACAAAATCAGTTGCTGTGGAGAGACAGACAACTCAGAGACTATAGAAAAGCCAATGGCTTATGTTTTAGCTATGGTGAAAAATTTATACCTGGCCACATGGAATTGTGTAGAAAAAGGCAAAAACCTCAAGTTAATGCCTTGGCTATCAATGATCTTGATAGAGAATTGACTGATGAAGTGCTTAATGAATTAGCTGCTGAAGATATTTTGCATGAGGAATTCTATCAGTTATCTTTGAATGCTCTCACCTGCAAGGAACCCCTGTCTTGTATGAAGTTTAGAGCAAGAATCAAAGATAAGACTATGCTCATCTTGCTAGATAGTGGAAGCTCCCATAGCTTTATCAGTGCTCAGTTTGTAGAATTGGCAAAAATCCCAACAGTACCAATGCAACAAAAGAAGGTCACCTTAGCAAATGGGGAATCCGTGAGTATAAATAGAATAGCTGCTGACTTAAACTGGTTCTGTCAGGGACACACTCTATCCAGCAACATGATAGTGTTGGAAATGCAACCTTATGATGCTATCTTAGGATGTGACTGGCTTAAGACATAGGGATCCATGGCCTTTGATTAGAGCAATATGACAATGAGTTTTGAACATCAAGGCAAGAACATCACTCTTCAAGGAGTCAAGCCTCAACCAACACAACTTGATACCATATTTGCCTCCAAGGTCTACAAATCCACTTAGAGTAATGATGTATGGGCTTTGGTGATTCTCAACACAATATCCACTGCTATCCCAACCACCAAACCACTAAAACTCCCATCCCAGATCAAACATCTCATTACCCAATACAAGGACATATTCCAAAACCCTACCAACCTTCCACCACATAGAACCTATGATCACTCTATCCCACTCATACCTAATTCCATCCCTGTCAATATCAAACCTTATCATTACTCACCCCATCAAAAATCAGAAATTGAAGCTCAGGTGCAGGAACTACTGCAAGCTAGTTTTATCAAACACAACAACACCCCATTTGCATCCCCTGTCCTCCTAGTCAAAAAAAGGATGGAACTTGGAGGCTATGTGTGGACTATAGAAAGTTGAATGCTCTCACAATCAAAAACAGATTCCCCATGCCAGTGATAGAGTAGATCCTTGATGAACTATCTAGAGCCAAATATTTTACTAAATTGGATATGAAGGTTGGGTATCATCAGGTGAGAACGAATCCAGAAGATGAATACAAGATAGCTTTTAAGACACACCAGGGACATTACCAGTATAGGGTGATGCCCTTTGGGCTAACTAATGCCCCAGCTACCTTTCAGTGTCTGATGAATCATATACTACAACCTCTGCTCAGAAAATTTTTCTTAGTTTTTCTAGATGACATATTGATCTACAACCCTACTCTAGAAGATCACATAGTGCATCAGCAGGTGTTTGAAATCTTGAGAAAACACCAATTTTTCTTGAAAGAATCAAAATGTTCTTTTTCTTAGCTCAACCTGGAATACCTAGGCCACATCATATCAGCTCAAGGTGTGGCAACAGACAAATCCAAGATTCAGGATATGTTGCTATGGCCAACACCAACTACAATGACTGAACTCAGGGCTTTCTTGGGCCTCATTGGTTACTATAGACGATTTGTCAAGGGCTATGGTATGCTGACTAAACCATTGAAATCAATCTTCAAATTAAAACAGTTCACCTGGTCTTTAGATGCACAAAAATCATTTGAACAAGTGGAAGAGGCTATGACAAGAACTCCTGTGCTGGCTTTACCAAACTTCCAAGAGCCATTCACACTAGAAACTGACGCCTACATGGATGGCATTGGTGCTGTACTAATGCAACATGGTCGACCCATATCCTACCTCAGCAAAGCATTGGGCATTAAGAACAAGACTCTCTCCATCTATGAAAAAGAATTCATAGCACTTATCATGGCTGTAGAAAGGTGGAGACACTATCTGCAGATAAATGAGTTCACCATTCTTACTAATCACAAGTCATTTGCATATCTCAATGAATAGAACTTGCACTCTGACATGTAGAGAAAAGCAATGACAAGACTGATGGGTTTTAATTTCAAGATTGTCTATAGGAAGGGCAAAGAAAATAAAGCAGCAGATGCATTGTCAAGATTGGCTCATTTATTTCCTCTTTAGGCAGTTTCTATGGTCCAACCTGCTTGGGTTCAGGAGGTTCTCAATACATATGCAACTAACCCAATGGCTCAGAAACTCTTGTAACAATTGGCCATCACTAGCCCTGATGAAAAGGGTTATGCTTTGGACAAAGGGTTGATCTACCACAATGGCAAGGTATGGATAGGACATAACTCTGCTCTCCAAACCAAGCTTATCACATTTTGTCATTCTAGTGCCATTGGTGGCCACTCAGGCATAGCAGCAACACACTATAGATTGAAAAGGCACTTTGTTTGGAAAGGGATGAAACTGGATGTTGAGAATTTCATCAAACAATGTGCTATTTGCCAGAAATCTAAACACAGCAACACTCACCCTCTAGGGCTGCTACAACCATTACTAATTCCTCAGGGCATTTGGAGGGACTTGTCTATGGACTTCATTGAGGGCTTACCAAAATCCAAAGGCTATAGTGTCATTTTGGTCATTGTGGACAGGTTAACAAAGTATGCTCACTTCATACCTGTTAAACACCCTTACACTACAGCCACCATTGTAGAGCTATTTGTTGAAACTATTATCAAACTGCATGGATTACCCAACTCCATAGTTACTGATAGGGATACAATATTCCTTGACAATTTCTGGAGGCATCTATTCACAGCTTACAAAGTGGGTCTTAATCTGACAACAGCCTACCACCCTCAATCAGATGGCCAAACAAAAAGAGTAAACCAATGTCTTGAAATGTATTTGAGGTGTTCAGTATAGGATGCTCCAACATCTTGGAAAGATTGGTTTCCATTGGCTGAACTGTGGTATAACACATCCTTCCATACAACTATTGGCTATTCCCCATTCAAGATGATGTATGGATATGATGCAAATCTAGGTGCTGTTCCAAGCATTCCACCAGGAACCCCAACAGATGTCCAAGAAATTATTGAGAACAGGGAGCTCCATCTTGAATCCCTGAAACAACATATGGCAAGAGCACAAAACAAGATGAAGCTTATGGCTGACAGAAAGAGGAAAGATTCCCATTTCTCAGTGGGTGACATTGTGTTGCTGAAGCTTCAACCTTACACACAATCTTTAGTGGCAAATCGACCATTTGCAAAGCTGGCCTACAAGTATTATGGCCCCTATACTGTACTCAAGCTTGTGGGTGCAGTGGCCTACCACCTTCAGCTTCCAGAGAATTCGATGATTCACAATGTCTTCCATATTTCTCAACTGAAACCTTTTGTCGTCGACTACACTCAGGTCTTTGACAAGCTACCAGTGATCACTGATTTGCAGGCAGCAGCAGCAGTGCCGCTGGCCATCATTGACAAAAGGCTTGTTCACAAAGGTAATGCAACTATTCCACAGGTCAAGGTAACTTGGAAGGGCCTCCCTGCATTGGCGATATCCTGGGAAGATTACTTCATGTTGAAGGACCGCTACCCCGATGCCCCAGCTTGGGGACAAGCTGTTTCTCAAGGTGGGGGAGGTGTCACGGTGCTTGAGGCAGGAGGAACCAGAAGACGCTTAGGAGAAGGCATAGTCTGTTATTTACGTTTTCTGATTTTCATTTATAACATGTGGGACCCATGAGGCTAGTGTCTGTAATAACCGAGTACTTGTGCTGGAGGCCAAGCTCGGACAGGGACATCATTTATTTTGCAATTGCAAACAACGAAGCCATGGCAAGGGGGTTAACCCTACCTGCTTCCTCGTCGCTAATTCTGTGTATTTGCTTCACCATCTCACGTCGCCGGCAACGGGTGGCCAAGGGGCGTGACAATCTCCGGCCTTCGAAACGCAAAAAGACAAAAAGGACAAATCTCACCGACGTGTGCTGTGCCTACAGTAAGCCACCTTCCATCTTTATCCTACACGTCTAGCAAACGCTAGTTGGTGAGATATGGTCTCTCTGTACCTTCTTCTGTCCTTAAGACGCGGTCGCAGCACCCCTGTGGAGAGTGGTTACTAGTCACAGACTCACAGCCTGAACAACATGAAGCGCGTGCGTGAAGAGGAACAGCGGCGGCGGCTAGATGAGGAGGAGGAGCAGGCTGCACCCATGGCATGGTCCCCAACTCCCAATGCGTGAGTAGCTTCATCGCAGGTCTTCGTTCTCTGGTCTAGTGATTTGATCTAGTAATTTTGGATCTGATCCATTTGTTTTTGCCATGGGGAAGAAGAGGGCCAGCCGTGGCAGCAACAACATCAGAAACTGCTGAACGACGGGTGATAACGAAATATGACGCAGTTGACTTCATGCTAAGCATAAAGCGTACGTTCGATCGGGAGAAGTACTACGAGTTCCTTGACATCATGAGGCAAAGTAGTAGGTAGATCCCTATGACCATCAATCATTCCAATTGTTTGTGTGCTAACCTACAGATCTGGAACCCTAGACAGATCTTGTACGAGGGATGCAACATCCAGGGCTAGTTATATTTTTATCTAAAATGAAGCTATAGTTTGACCTTTGTAGCCAAGCTTTGTTAGGAGCTAGCCAACCACCAACCGGCGATTTGTAGCCACGATTTGTTAGGGGCGCTTGGCCAAATAGTCCCTATAGATGATCACCGTCTCCCATACAAAGGTTAAGTGTAGTAATGTGGCTGCTTCGCTCGCCAAATCTGCACTGCCACTCTGGGATTTCCTGGATCTACAGCGCCACTCTCTGGATCCGAAATACAAGGGAGGGGGCACAGGAGAGCGGATCTGCCCCGGCTGAAGAAATCCTTGATGCCCCGTGCCGCATCCATGTTGCCACTGCTTTGAGGTGCCCTTGCCTGATGATTCGCTCCGGACCTGCGTCGCCCATGCCTGCCTCCATAAGAGGTCGCAAGGCCACAACCGCCATAGGCGAACGGTGCGTGTGGGCCATCACCGCCGGAGCGAGCGGCCACGGCCGCTGGGGGCGCCGGAGAGAGGTGAGGTTGACAGAAAGATGCGTCATGAGAGAGAAGGAGAGTGAGACGATGAGTCAGAGACTGGGAGTGGTTCAGCTCATTGGGTCATTGGGTGAGGGAGGAGGCAGTGAGGTGCGGTGTTGTTGCATGTGGGAGGAGCCGAGTGATAGTTTGGTTGGGTGAGAACCAAAACTTGTGTGGCTATGTGGTTATATACACATTCGAGATGGGATGTCTCCGCTCCGAGGTGAGTATTTTCTAAGGCGGGCTGGTTAGGTTGCCTGCATCGGTTAAGCATTAACTGAGACGGTCGGTGCACCGGCTGCCTGGCCATCCAAATAACGGAGGCAAGCAACCGGCCCGCCCGCCTTCCTCCAAGCCCATTTTGCAAATGCCTTGCAGAAGTTTTTTCTGTAGTAGTGATGTGTCATTTGTGGATTAACTGCAGCATTGGCGTCAGTGGCATTGCAGACCGCATGAAGGTCCTGCTGCGTGGGTACCCTGACCTGAAGCATGATTTCAACAAGTTCCTCCCGACGCAGTACGAGCTCAGCCTCAGGGACGATGACTAGCTGGTAAAAGTGCCAGCAGACGTGGCAGGACCGTCCAGCTTAGCTTTCTTTGCTTTGCTCATGGGTTAGCTACTGCTGTAGTGATCAATGAATGCTTCTTTACTATTTGAACTGATCTGCATTTGAACTGGTCTTGGTGTTTAGCTTGCTGAATAATGTCTGGATGTATCCGTCGTTGCTTATTACTATTTGGATTTCTGTGGACAATTTAACTAGGACACCATCTTTGATTGTCCAGATTGAGTAGGTGCTTATTCTGTTTATGCTTTTTTAGACGTAGGAGAAATAGATCCAGTTTGGTTAATGGTGGGGAGAAATTGCTGGGATAAGGTTACATTATATCATCACAGGATTTTCTTTTTTCGTCAAAATCTTCCTATGTTTCTGATATATTGTGTTTACCTATTTTGTTTAAACTTATTTAGGTTCAGTGCTGTTTTTTTATTTCCAATATATGCTGTTTATCATTATCATCTGTGACACGATACCGTCAAGCCTCAAATAGAAGCTAGCATATAGCCGGTGGGTAGCTAACGTAAGGGATCTCAAAATGCTAAACGACATGACAACATGAGACACTTTAGATGAAAGGAAATTATTTTTCTTTCAGTCCTCTGTAGAGGCATGATGTGTCTTTTTATGGAAAGAGGCTCGGCCACATAACCAAAGGTAACTATCATCAGAAAATTGAGTCTTGTTGAAATGAGACATGTTCTCTCAAATTTGTTTGAAGTTGGAATATGTCTAGATGTAGTCTATACCTTCATTGCACTTGCCTCTGCAATAGCTGCTGTGATTATGTGTTGTATTGGACAAGACGGCACATTAGTTTGTGGATATCACATGGCCTAGCTAATGGTTGTCCTACTGATTCCTTGTCTCCGTGTGTCTTGCTAACCTTGCAATAGCCACAAGGGATCACTATTATTGCTATCTGGGCATTCGTAAGGGGCAGTATACATGCCATATACGTAGATAAAAGATGGATGTGAATAAAGATATGTAGTCTGCCTACAACTTGAAATTCTCCTGCTTTGCTAGTCTTCCTTCCGCTCTCATTTTTTCGTCACAGAACTAGGCAAATGAAGGCATCATGTTTGAGTCTTAGCTGGGATATATGTTAATATATGACTCTTCTAAATTTTTAACCAGATGTTTTTGTTGTCCATTCAGAAGCAAGTTGCCCTTGTATGACTTAGTCATGAGAAAAAAGTAGCATTTTTGTTTCAGGAACAAATCATTCCCAGTTTCTGAAACAATGTCATCTAGTCAACATCAATTCTCTAGTTTTCTTTCTTAGTTCTACTTGATAATCTGTCATTTGGAGCAGATAGTCGGTACTCTTAAATCTTTCCATGAAATATTCTTGGTGCCTCACATGTCACTAAAATGGGTAGTTTTGAAAGAATAAGAACTTGAAAGAATTTGAGTTCCCTTAGGGCCCTCAGCATTGTGGGCAGTTTATAAATTTCATGCAGACCATCCAAAGTTCAAATCGACTTGAGATGCATATGAAAGCATTTTTGTTCTTTCAAGCCCATGATTAAGGTTGGTAAGGGACTGATACTTCTATGATATGAATAATGCAGTGACCTGTTATTGCAGATGTCACTGAGTAGAGACATCTATGCACCGGTTGAATTTTATTGATATGGCATTGACTTTTATTTATACACAAGTATTGTCAATAAGCTAGATTACAAAGACATGTTCTTTAGTTTCTGAGGGTACAAATTTTGCATATGCAAAATGGTTAGATTACTGGGTACGGTGTAGTGCTCATTTCAAAATGATAAATATATCATCGTCAAGACATTTTTATGCACTGGCTAATTATCAGTGATAAAGACTATATATAGTGGTTTGTTTCAACGAGGAGATAGTTTAGGGTAAACTACAACTGAAAACCTGTTCTTCAGTATTTCTAATGTTCGAGGTATTGTGCGATCATGTAGTGTTGGCGATGGTGAGGTGCCGCCTCTGTTAATATGTTTTGACTATCTCTGAAAATTCTTACTAGTATTTCTAATGTAATGGTGTAAGAACTGCTTCGAAATTGTTTTTGGTCGGGGTAACAAGTGACCTTGATTTCTCCCTGCGTTCACATCTGAAACGCTTCCTCTCAGGTTCATTTGTTTTTTTGTCATCTCTATTTTACTCAACCATAATGCTACATTGGCTGCAGCGCCAAGCGTGATCAATTGTTTCCTATCCAACCAGCGGCTTCCACTATGTCGTCCTAAGCCCCCACTATAAATCACAATACACACGGCTAGGTCATACTATTTAAATTTGTTACGTTTTTTTCATTGCACATCTTACATATATTTAGTGTCTTGATGAAAATGCATGTCTATATTATTGTCACCATGCGAGACATGTTTTGATTATTAGGTCAAGGACTATTGAATCTAATTCGTTGTTGGTAGGGATATAGAGTTCTTTAACCAAAATATATAAAAAATATCATCCAGTACCATCTAGATATATTACTTTTACCATGTATGTCTAGATACATAACAAAATTAATGTATATAGAAAAGACAAAATATCTTATAATTTAGAATGGCGGGGGTAGTAAAAATTGTTGATGTTGCAACTGGATCCACAACTTATTATGTAGTTTCTAGAGTTAGCTATGTTTGTTGGATTTAGAGTTAGGCGTGAGCCAACTTATTTCTCTTGAATCAAATAAACCATGAGTTTTATAATAAACAGAAGGTACAATAAAAAGGATTAATTCCACATGAAAATTGACCAGAGATTGACCCAACTTAAATAGATAACTAAGCATCTGTTGTGAGGTTAGGGATGTTAGATAGGTGAGCGGCATGCCTTTACATGCACCAAAGCTATAGCTATATGCTCTAAGTCGTGATCGACGCGAAGGATGATACGACGACCTAACTTCACTGCTAGGTCATGGGCCTCGGACTCCTAATGTATGTCCTACATCTTCCATGGATGAAAGAAATAAAGTGTCAGATGTCAGATCAAAGAAATTAATTCTTGTACTTTAATATTAGGTATATAATTTTTTTCTAGTGTATTGCAGATCTCCAGCAGTTAGTAGAGCTCATCTCATGTGATGTTTACTATCCGTGAATCTCAGGTCGGATTAATAAAAATGTTAAAAATGGTGAAAAACATGGCAGAAAAACACTCTTTGCCGCCTCTATCTTTTCATGAACATATTTTTGTGTGTATTTTATTAAGAGGAGCAGCCAAACAATCGCAATTTTTTTGAGGAAACCAAACAT
>CM041635.1:26624959-26674185 GCA_023333625.1 Bothriochloa decipiens
GAAGACAGTAGCTAGGAATATTTAATAAAAGGGGAAAGAGATCCTTGTGTCTACTACAACCTAGTATCACTAGTGTAAAAGGGGATAAGTGAATAAAAGGGAAGGATATGTAAGGAATCACAAAGATGCTAATCTAAAGATAACTGGTAGAGAGCTAGCTAGGTGGGAGGACAACGAGCGAGCAAAGGACTCCTATGTATCTAACTTTACTTCTATGCACTAGATCCTAACAGATTGATGACTCAACTAGACTGGTGCCTTACAACTTGCGTGGTGGGGATGGGCGAGAAAGTAGACTCCTACTAAAGCGGCTATACTCTTATGGGCACCCTGCGTTTTAAGAACTAGTCCGAACGTGGTGAGAAAACCCTAATGCCGCCCGAGACCTGTCACCTCTCGGGAGTGCGCTCATGAACTGTCCGTGCGGATTAGCGGCAATCAAAGGTAAGACTAAGTCTGAACACCACGTTCACAGTTACTCTTACAACTCTAGCAAACGCGCAGATAACTAGAGCTCCTATGCAAGATAGGACGTTGATACACACACAAGGAGTTGGTTATAGGAAACCAATCTAACTAAGGCAACTATACTACTAAGATAAGCACACAACAGCACTATAAAGACTATAGACTTGCACAAAGTAAATACTAAGTAAAGTAAAGCAAGAATATTATATTGATAAAAGGGAAAGTCTTACAAAAGAGAAAAGATACAAGGACTATACCAGACTCTCCAGAAGATGACTCTGGAGACCCTGAGCTTCGCTTGACTCGACTCTAACTCTCACTCTAGACTAATTACTACTACTTTAGCTTGGAGCATTGGAGCTTGGATAATGGATTTTGTGATGCTTTCCAAGGGTGGTGGCAGCCTCCTTATATAGGGGAAGGAAAGGGGGTGCCACGTTAGCGATCCGTGTGCTCCTCCTCTCTACACCCTTGGATGAACTGACTTCACAACCACCTCAAATGGATGTTCATGATGAAGCTTGATGCATGGCGGCATGCAAGAGGTCGGTGAGAGCAAAGCGACCTAGTGGGGCCCACAGGAGGAGGTCGGCCGACCCCCTCATTGGCAGGTTGGCCAGGCTGGGTCTTCTAGAAGGTGTCCCCGCCTGTCATGTGAAGTGGCTTGGTGATCTTCCAAATATTTGTCACGTTGCTTGCTTCCTTGTGGGACCATCAATCTATGTGCAATAATCCTTTGCCGTTGGATGAAAAGACTGGTTGATCTGAGGGTTGAATTGGGCTTTGGGGACCTTGACATGGATCATGTCGAAGCTCAGCTCGAGGTGAACTCATAGGGGGTCGGTCGACCCCATCATTGGGTCCCACCAAGCTGCATTTTGTTGTTTCCTAAAATCACAAGCTAAGAGTACAAGTGGAACTGATTATTGATAAAATATGCTCATGTTATGCTATTCTTCCTTGGAACCGAGCCATGTTGACGGTGTTTTGAGTTTGGATTTTAGGGTATATACCGTCAACCCTCCCCCTCATATCTAGCCATGAGTTATATTCCTCTGGAGTCAGAGACCTCTTGAAGTCAATGAACCACTCACCCTCCTCCCATCAATCAACAACCCTACGGTTAGTATCTCTAGTGAGAAGAAATAAATCCTCATATGCTATTTTGAGAGGAACCTACAAAGCTCAACAATCATCCCATCAACTGCAAAACTTGCTATTCCCAACTTTGAAATGGCATCCCACTTAAAGAGGTGCTTGACCTTATGAAGCCCTTGCCAAAATTGAGAACTACCCACATTTTTGGATTGGAAGAAGCTCCCCTCATATATTTAGCTTTAAGAACTTTATACCATAGAGAATCTAGCTCTAAGTGTATTTTCCATATCCATTTCACCAATAAGTAGTCATTCATGATTCTAGTGTTAATTATCCCAAGTTCCCCTGGTCTTTAGGCTGACTAACCATCTCAAGTTTTGCCATATGATATCTAGACTTCCCATCAGCACCTCGCCATAGGAATCTGGATCTGATGCTATCCATTTTGTTATGGATTTCATCCTAAAGATTGTAGAAGCCCATGCAGTAAATGGGAATACTACTTAAACAAGTGTTGGTTAAGATTTGTCTCCCCCCCCGAAGATATATGTTTACCTTTCCAAGGGCCCAGATGTTTGACCATTTTGTCAGAAATAGATGAAAAAGCTTTTGTGTTAAGATGGCTATCGCTGATAGGAATCCCCAAATATTTCAGAGGAAGTTCCCCAAGTACACAATTTAGCATGTTTGCCATTCTCAGTTTTTTAGACTCAGATACCCCAAAAGCAAAAACTTCACTTTTATGGAAGTTGATTTTCAAGCCCGACATCCAATCAAACAGTAGAGAATTAGTTTTAAGTTCCTAATAGAAGAGTCTGAGCCATCAATCATGATTATCGTATCATCCGCATATTGAACATGTGAGATCCCCCTGGAATCAGATGTTCTAGAACACTCTTAGTATGGCCATTAGTGATGGATTTCTCAAGTAGAACAGCTGAAGCATCTGCAACAAGATCAAATAACAAAGGGGACAGTGAATCTCCTTGTCTCAAGCCTCTAAATGTTTTAAAATAAGGGCTCCTTTCCCCATTTACATTTATGCATGCCGGCCCCCCTTGACAGTCTGCATAACCCAACTGATCCACTTTTCAGGGAACCCTCTCCCTATAAGAACTTGTTCTAGGAAATCCCAACTTACTTTGTCGTAAGCTTTCGCAAGATCTATTTTTAGGATCAAGCCCTGTTTTTTGGATCTCTTTAGCTCATATAAAGTTTCGTGGAGCACCACCACACCTTCTAAAATATTTCTTCCTTTGATGAAACCAGTTTGGTTGGATCCAACGATGTTTCTTGTAATAGGAGTTAATCTATTAGTTAAGGCTTTGTTGAACCATTTGAAGTCAACACTAAGAAGGCAAATTGGTCTGAAGTGTTTCATGTTGTTAGCCTCTTTTATCTTGGGAACTGGAGTAATCACCCCATAGTTCAATCTTTTAATATCTAAGTTCCTAGCCCAAAAGTCCTGGACATCGCCTTTGACTAAATCCTAGAATTTTTGGAAGAAGAGGGCCCCCTGAGCAGTTGATTGGTCATATTTATAAGCTAGCAAGGTTCCTTCAGTTTCATTCGCCCTTTCCGCTCGCCATAGAATAGGTGCTGGCCATCGTGAGCACCATGCTAACCACATCCGTTTATGCCGGCTTTCACGCCTCTCATCAGCGGTGGGAAGAATCGAAGGCAATAAGCGATGCTCGCGCTCAGGAGACGGTAACGACAACAACGCGGTGTCCTTCATTCCATGGTTCGCGCCAAAGTTTTAGTGGCCGTGGCTACCGCCGCCATCGCATCAAAGACAGATGCATGAGGTGTGCAGAGAGGCCGGCATGGCATGGCCGAGCCTTGCGTGACCCTTCCGATCCACGTTGCCTTGACGCTCCATGGACATCCACTCCGGCCTTGACTTGCTTTCGTTGCGTCGCTCGCTCGCTCCCGTCTGTCGTGTCTCACGATAACACCAAGGGAATGAGGGGTGGCTAAGCGAAAACAATTCAGTCATGGGAGCATCAAGAGACAGACAACCAGCAGGGTAAACATGCTGTGGATGAGGCATGACAGTTAAATTATTTCTCATATTTTCTCTTTTTATTTTAACTTTAATAACGTGTAAAATTTGTCCAATAAGTAAAACGCTACAAAATTACCGCTGGATTATTAAGAGGAGCAGCCAAACAACCACAACTTTTTTGAGGAAACCAAACATCCACAATTAAACCTACCAAAGTTCAATTATATAAATAAACTCACTACAATCAAGCAACCTAGGAGTATAGGCTGTACTACACATTACTTGAATCTACGGTTAACTATTGAAGCCTATATATGAATAAAATCTTCATGGCCAAATCTCAGATTTTGCTTCCTCCTTGTTTCTAGTCGTGAGATATTGGGCCCATCGATGTACACTTTGTTTCGGCTCCTTCCGGTATGTAGGGATGGAAAACTGGATGTATGGATATCCGCTAAAACGTGTAATATGGATATCCATGTGCGTACTAGTTTCTAATGTCGATGCTAAATGGAAGTATCTGAATGTTTTTAGTAGTATTCTCAATTCTAGATCCGAATTCGATAGACATAGGGAATATCCGACATTTATCCTCCAAGAAGAACCAGGATCACTAAATCTATTCAAAAGTTTTCTTTTAATGATTAATAAATAATTATTTAATTTTAATATTATTAATGATGAATTAGAACTATTTAGTAGTATATCTATAAGTAGCCTTTCATATTAATTAATAATATTAATGATGCATAAATATTAAATTTAGTATAAATTTTATATATTTGTTGTTACAAATTATTTTAATACTTTAGTTACTTATTTTGATGTCGAATACTTTATATAATTTGATAATTTCGTACCAAGTACTATACAAATAATACTTGATTATTTGATACACTAATTTAATTGATAAATATTGTATATTGATTTAATTGATATAAATATTAATAATGTTTTGAATTGAGCAAACTTCTCAATACAAATCCGAATCAAACACTACGTCAAAAATGAATTTCTGCAGCATTGCCAAAATAGACTCCGCATCGGACGTCTTAGCTGCCCGGTACGGTAAATCACCACGATTTACTACAGCGGGTGCTTTGAATTTACCGCAACGGCCACCTTTGCCCGCTGCTGTAAATCGATTTACTACAGCGGGCATTGTTTGTGGCCCGCCACGGTTAAGGCCAGGCGAATAGGTCCAAGGCGAGGCCCGACATCTAGTTCGAGTATAAAAGCAGATACTTAGGGTTTCAACTGCTCACCCTCTCACCTCAGCTGCCCTCCACACCTAGCCGCCTCCCTCACTCTCACTGAGAGCGCTCTCTCACCGATCCCCTCCCTCACTCCTCCAGTCCTCCGCCCCTCCATCCAGACGCCGGCCATGGCCCCTCACTCCCAGGTTAGGCCGGCGAAGAAGAGGCCAGGCCGCACGGGCATGGCCTCACTCCCAAACGGCGGAGGCCGTGTCTGCATCCATGGAGGCGGGTCTCCTTCTCCCTCTCCTTCACCTGTGGCGGAGGGGCTCCCACCAGATCCAGCAGCGGCTCTATCTCTCCCTCCTTCACCGGCGGCTGAGGGGCTCCCAGATCCTGCGGCGGCTCTACCTCTCCCTCTCCTTCTCTGGCGGCTGAGGGGCTCACTGATCCGGTGCGGGCGGTGGATCCTGGCGGTTGTGGCGGGCTCCCACAGCACGCATGGTGGCCTCCGGTGGTGGATCTATGGCGGTGGCGGGCACCTCCAACCCTAGGAGCAGCGGCGCTCGTTCTCCCTCTCCTTCACCGCTGGAGTAGGAGCAGCGGCCAGATCCAGGCGGCCCGGTGGCGGCAGCACTTCCAGGTGCTCCTCCTCTCTCATCCTCACTCCTCTCTCCTCATTGTCCCTCCCTTGCTTCCCAGCTCAAGGTGGTCTGCGGCGGCGGCGGGCTCCCTCCAACGGCGACGGGCTCACGGTAGCGACGCAGAGGCCGGATCCGGACCCGACAAGGGAGGATCCGGCAACGGCAACTCCGGATCCAGCCCCGATGAGGGCGGATCGGACCCCAGCAACGGTGGCGACGACATCCATGGCGTGGATCCGGCAATGGCGGCGCTGTGGCCCTGGATGGGCTCGTCGGGCCCGTGGATGGGCTCGACGGGCCTATCTAGGGTTTTTCTTTCTTTTTTTGTTTTTTCCGAAACCTTTACGGCAGTGGGCTTCGTAATGCCCCGCTGCTGTAAATCTGATTTTTCGCAGCGGCCACTAGTGCCCGCTACGGTGCCGCCAGGATTTACCGTGGCGTGGCACCGCAAGCGGATGTTGAGGCCCGTTGCGGAAAAGCAAATATGCCCGCTGCGGTTATTGAGTCTCGACGTAGCGAGAGCCATTTGTTTTGTATCCGTATTCAACAAGATTTGTATCCGTAAATCAGAACTAAAACAGGGTGCCACGTACGGATCTAATTCCATGCGAATCAGAATCATTTTCTTCCCTGATAGTATATGTAACCAAACTGCCACGACATGATACGGTAGTCTTTTTTTTTGACGAAACAAAATTTATATTATATGCTAACCGGGTACATCACACATTATAAGCAACGATAACAGAAAAGTGCCCACGCGTGAATAGCAAACATTTCACAAATGGTACGAGAACAAATGCCCAATAAACAACGGCCAATATTTCTCTAGGTGGAATTGATGAAAATATCTACTGTTTGTGTTTTCCTTCTTCTCTCTACCACTGAAAAATAATGAAGAGTGATCTGAAAATTGTTCTCCCAAGTTCTTCAACGTGGCCAGCTCCAATCACAACAAAATGAAAAAGAGACCAGAGAAAATTATTCCATGCCGGCGAATCATCTCCGCCTTAATGCCCTCGTCCAGAAATAAAAGTCTCCATGTCATCATGTCAATAAAGATGTTGATGTTGAAGTGGTCATCCTCATCTTCAACGGAGAGCCGCCATGGAGAAATGATTCTATCCTTCCGCTCCACCATCGCCGGTGGGAAGAAGGAGAAGATAATCAAGAAATTTGGTAAAAAAGAAAAAGACTAACTATAATGACTTGATATACTAAAAAAAAGTTTATAAAAACAATAGGTCTCATCCCCTTTAGATGTTGAAGAAGGGGGGAGGACCAGCAGTGGTGGAAGGCATGACACAGCGGTGGCGGCTCTTATGGCACGGGGGCCGAGTCCTACGCGTTACACTTACCGAGTTCTATAGTCTGCACGTTTTAGGGCGCCTGATGTTTGACCAGACATGACAGTCAAGACCGTTACAATTCACCCTGCGTGCATCGTTTAATTGCCTCCTGTACACAACCAATTGTCATAGTCAGCAAATGGTATCGACAGCCGACGGTACGAACACGCGAGAAGCACGCATATGTCTGTGATGAACCATGAGCTGGCACAGCGGCTCCTCATCTCCGGCGTAAAGCCTAGCTCCACCGGTGGCGGCAAGAAATTCGGAAGCCAAGCCGAAACTGCCGGACACAGCCTTTCTGTCCCTTTACTCACCTTCTAACACTGCTGACAGCCGGCCGCGCCACGCCGTCAGCCCTGCCCTGCTGCCCACACGCACTTTCCCACCTTCCGAACGCAAAACAGTGTGCTGTGCCTGCGTGCAGTGCGCCGCCTTACATTACATCTTTGTCACTACGCTACGCGTCTGGCGAACGCTAGATGGCCAAACTGTCGCTTTCTGTGCCCTCCGTCCTTAAGACGTGGCGGCGGCAGCCCTGTGAACATTCACAGCGCGAACAGCATGAAGCGCATCCGCATCATGTCGCCCCCACCTCGCAACCTGTGAGTAGTAGTTTCTCACCTTCTCCGATCTGGTAATAATCTGACTCTGATCTTATAATTCTCCATCCCATCTGTTTGTTCGGTCACGTTGGTAGAAAATTTCTAACTATTGATACTGTGGATGCTTGCTGCAGAACATTTGCACTGAGTCCAGCAGCTAATGGCTCATCTGATAGCAGGCAAATGAAAATATATGAGAGGAATCCAAACACCAATGACTAGACATTCTTTGTATCAAATACAATTAAGAAAATGATTTAAGAACTACTAGCTAGCTAGATTGGCAATTCTGCTGTCTACTTTGTCCGATCCCACTGTCTATCTGTGTGTAGATTTCCATTTCTCTCTCTAATTTTTGGTCCTTGAGCACATACAAGAAATTTTTATCTGTTGTATTTTCAAAAGTGATCAAAGGACTGAAATTTTTTTTGACAACAGGGACTGAAAATCTTTGACGTTGCAGGAAGATACATGAAGCAACAATCGTAAGGGCATAAAAAAAATGGTGTAGTGATGTATGTATATCTACCTCATAATGCAGTATGATGTCACTTGTATTACTGGGACACCAGTAACAACGAATTCAAGCACAACAGTGCCACTCTCACGCCTATATATATTGCAAATTTATAGAGGTAGATAGGAGAGCCGATGTGATATGTAAGTTTGAAGCTAAGGTCTTCCATGCCCACATGTGGTTGTCGCAGCGTAGACACTTTGGTTTTCTAGGCTGAGGTGAATTGCAATTTAAAAAGCAACAATGTGTAAGAATTGATGACATGGAATCTGGAAGTTGGATTGCGTGGCCTAAAGCAGGCGCAAAACATCTAGTATGGCTGATTAGGCAGTGTGCACACAGGATTGAATATGTGCTATCTCACTAATATTATCTTATATTAGAAAACCTATTCTGCAGGAAAAGCAATATAGGTTTTGTGAATATTTATCTTTTATAACTATATCAATTAACCTAAATAACCACTAAGTAGCCAATCTACATCAGTGCAACAATACTATCATGAATCTTGGCTTGATTTATTGTGAATTAGACACTAGTGATCAGGAACATATATAATTGGAATTTCGATAGCAAGGGGTCATTTTTCCTACTGAATTATAAAGTTATCATTTTTACTGACTATACCTCAATTTCAAGATCACGTTTGAATCTTGAAATGTATACTCTATGAAGTATATTTTTTTGGCATGACACATTTTCATTGCTTTTAAAAGCGTAAACCTTGTATCCTTAGGATTCCATATTTTTATTTTCGAACCAGGGTGACCCCATTTCCATTATCAAAGAAATCAGAGCAGATAGAGTTTAGAGTAGCAGAAGAGAAAGACCCAAAACACCTGAACCAGTATGGAGCCAACAGAACAAGCAGTAGAAATTATCCGACATATGCACTCCAGTACAACCAACATCAGCAGCAAATCCATACTTTTCCTCAGGCTCATATGATCCTTGTTCTCTTCAAGGTGATGTTCTTCCATTGAAGTGCTGTACAGCTGCTCCCTCCTTGAATTAGGATTTTTCTTATAGAAAAAGGCATGAATGCCCAGCTTCTATTAAAAGCTGTAAAAGATAACCGAGTTTACGCTGGGGTTGCAAGCTTACATGGAACTGAGCTTACATAACACCAGCCAAAACACAAACACAGAGTTTTATGAATGTAAATAACAGAAATTGCGCCACGCTCTGTATTAGTCCCTCCAGCGTTTTGGTCATCCTTCAGGCGACGTTTACCATCTTGCCGCCCCCCTGCTGCAGTTTCACCAGCCACGCTCTTTTCTTGCTCGCCTCCTTTGGTTCCAACAGCATCCATTTCTTCAGATCCCCCAGCGCTCTGTAGGAAACCTGTTTAGGAGATTTCAGTATCACCTTTGAGAAAACCAAGTCATTCCTGGCCTTCCGTAAGGCCCAACCGAAAGCACACATCAGCCACCATAAACATTCCCCTATCCTCCTTGTTTACATAACTAGAGATGATACTTTGAAAATTCGAAATCGATGTAGGCAAATGATCCCATCCCAAGCTATCCCTAACCCAACATCAGGAAACAACAGCAGTAGGACATTGGAACAGAAGCTGATCCGCTGTCTCTTCTGCCCCACAGAATTTGCATGAGGTAGCTTCATCCCAATTCATTTTTCTAAGTTGCTGCACTGTTTCTATTCTATCATGCCAGGCCATCCATAAGAAAATCTGAATTTTTGAGTGGAACTTTGGATGCTCAGATATCCAGCATTTGCAAATCAACAACCCTCCTTGAATTAGGATTCATTTCTCAGGAAGCAAATAAAAATGGTTTTCTGCCTTTTGTGCAAGAACATGCAGAATTTTCAACATTTCATTAAGTCAGCCTCATTGTTTATTCTGTTTGGTTTTTTCTGACAAGTATTGTATTTATCATACCTTGTACAATGCTACCTTTTCAAATGAAGGTCACAGAGACAACATGTATATTAGTACACCTAGCTTCAATATTCAATGATCAAAAACAAATCTAAATCAAAAACAAATTATGCCTCACTGCTAATAAGCCGAATGAATCACTACCCAAATGTGGACTTCTTCTAGTGTTCTTAGTTAGTAATATAACATTAGTGGTAGTCATAGCACATGGGAAAGTTTATACTAAATTTTGAATGTCAATACATTAGCTAGTATAATAAAATGACGGCTTTGGGAGACGATTTTAGCAAAGTAGGCAGGTTTAAATATATGACTTTGCGCAGTGCCCTTGCATGTGTGTCGTTTCTAAATTTCTGCTGTAGAGTAAGCGAAGGTGAAAGTGCGTGCCTACAAATAAAGATTTTTCAGCTTTGAACTTTGCATTCCATATTCAATGGTTTGTCTAGAATTGTAGATAGTTTTGGATCAGGTACCTGATACAATAAGATATCACATGGACACTTCCATCCAAGCAAAATCATACTCTATTTTACTATTACACTTCCTTGGAACCTAATAACCAGCTCAAAACTAATAAAAAATTAGCTCTAGCTAACTCCTTAACCCACAAACTTGGTCTCCGGCCGATGAAATGGTGGACATAGTATATATAATTTCGACGAGCTTGGGCTCTGCTTGCAGTCTGCAGCTCTACATATGGTGTTACACAGCAGTTATACAATAGAAAACTAATGGAGTTAGCAAATGGTGACACCAGTCCAGGGCCTAGGCCGCCACAGCTCCGAGGCTTCAAGTGCATTATTCACCAAAAAAGGCATCCGTTCAAAGAATTACGACGTGGAACCAACCTTCCATGAGATATAATAACTTCAATTTCCAGTTTATTTTCCACCTTCTCAAATTTGGTCTATTTTACCTTTGTAGCTAATGCAATGTACTAGAAACAGCATTATCAATGTTTGTCGAAATATCGTCAAGGAAATCAATTGTATCGAGCAATTGATAGGCAAATCCCATCAAGAGTAGATTGACAGAAAAATATACTTCACATGTGAGTCTCCCAAAGAAACTTCATGTCTCACAGTCATTTTCTGATGGGATGTTAAGATAATTTATAACAGTAAGGCGAGAATTGCTTCCCTTTAGGCTTAGTGTCAGGGATTGTAATAATTTGTGGGTATATTGTAGTTTTTTTCAACCTACTGTCAATGAAATATTTATTTTTTGTCGGTCGAACACATATATTTATGTAGGTCTGCGTTCATGGACATACAATCATTTTCGTTGGTTCTAGACAACTTACTTTTTCTATATATTTCCCTTCAAGGAAACTACTATCCTATCAAAACAACACCAGATACAGCTCCCACACCCCCGCGCGCGTCGAACCCCATACGGGCTACTCGGGAGGTTCCTCTCCTCAACGCTACCCCACCATTCTTCATTCTCTCCGACTACACCACCTCCAGAGTGGGCTGCCGTCTGGGCCTTGTGGGCTGCCAGGATGGCGGCGGCAGTGGCTTGAGCATCCCTTCCTCTCCTCCATGTTTCTCCCCTTCCTCCATGGCATAGAAGCAGCAGCGGCACCGGCATGGCCCTTTTGGGCCTAGGCGGCTAGATTCGGCACCGCTTGGGCGGAAGATGTTGTCTATGCGGTTGGGAGTTCCAGTCGGGCAGCTGGGGCCCGACACCAGTCCAGGACGTGGCTGGAGCGTGGCTGGAGCTATAGCTTGGGCGGATCTGGTGTCTCCCGCTCCCATTCATCTGGACGTGCGCACATCAGCGCGCGATGGTAGCCAGCGTTGACTGGTGCATGCTCTTTGGTGCGTTGATGCGATGGTTACGTCTCTGGCTGCACCTCGTTGTCCACCTAGTCATTCATTATGCTGGCCGTAGTGGGCCTAGACTTGAAGTTCGCGCTGCTGAGGAATGGGTTGTTGGTGGTGTTGTTGCTATCTATCACAGCAGCGGCCGAGCCTGTTGGCGGAGGTTATGTGGCTCTGTAACATGTTGCTGCACCGGGGTTCCCTTGTTACAATACGTTAGAGTATCCCGAGGTGGCCGGGAATGGTAGGGTTGGCGGGGTCGCGTTGGCTCGTTTACATGGCAAGGAGATGTGTTGTTACGTTGGTGGCAAAAATTCTTATATGTGCAGTTGTGCGGTTTGTTTCGACTGCTGCGGTCATTTCAAACGTCTTGTGGAGAGTGCGCTTCCTCCAGGAGCGATGTCATGTGGGTTGGCATCTTTCGGTTGGCAGCGGTCTACTTTGAATGGCCTAGCTATGACGGGTCACACATGTCTATGGCCCACGCGCCGCCGCAGACAACCATCGGACGGTGCCTCGATGAAGATGGTGGCTTTGCGGGGCAGGAGGGGCGTGGTTTGCTCCCAGCTTCTCAGATACTCGTCAGGCATCGATGTGCAATGACATGGACAGCGCCCTAGGCTTGATGCAGGAACAAGTTGTGGCTTCCCACAGTGGCCAGTGCCAGGTAGGATAATGGTGGCCCTTTTGGGCTGGCATGTTTGTGGTAGGTCATACATGCCTGTGACCTTGCTGGTGCCATAGCAATCAACCGTAGATGGTTGTTCACTGTGGTCGTCCATGATATGTGACTAGTTTGGGTTTGGGTGTCGGGGGTTTTTGTGCGAATGCCCTACTTGCCCGTCAACTATATCTATAGAGATGTCGTTCCGGCCCCTCCTTCGAAGCATCGCTGTAGAAAGCTACTCCCCCTGCAATAGTTTACATCGTCTGTTACTTCTGAGATTAGTGGCCTTTTTATTTCATTCATCTAGCAAAACACTCTTTGCCACCTCTATATTTTTTCATGAACGTATTTGGGCGTCTATTTTTTTGATAGGAGCCGCCAAACGCATTCACAATTAAACCTACAAAAATGTCAATTATATAATAAACCCACTACAATCTTTCAACCTAGGAGTAGAGGCTGTAATAGACATTATTTCAATCCAAAGTTAATGACCGAGGCCAATAAAATCTGAATGTCTAAATATACGATTTTGCTTTCTTCTTGATCAAGGTCGTGAGATGTTGGGCCGTCGAAGAATAATTCTTAGTTCGGCTCCTTCCATAGTATGTAGGGATGGAAATGCATGTCTAGAAATCTGAATTTTCTGAATCCGTATTTGCTAAAACATGTAATATGGGTATATCCATATACGTGTCAGCTTCTAATGTGGTTCCCAAATGGATGTATAGGAATTTGTTTTCCAGCAGTTTTCTTTATCAGATTCTAGATCTGTATTCAACAAACATATGGAGTATGCAATATTTATCATCCACGAACGACAAGGTACATTAAATCTATTCAAAAGTTTTCTTTTAGTGAATAATTATATAATTTTAGTACTATTAATGATGCATTGGAACTATTTAGTAGCACATCTACAAGTAATATTTATTATTACTTAATAATTTTAGTGATACATAATTATTAAATTAATTTTAATATTTTTCTATATTAGCAATTTATTATTTATTTTCTTGTGCAGATTATTTATATATTTTATAATTTCATTACAAATATTGTATCGAATTGATATTGATTTAATTGATAGATATTATACATTTTTTTGAATCGAGCAACTTTGAGAATAGAAATCCGAATCGGAGACATTTGTTTTGTATTTGTATTTGACAAGATCCGTATTGGAATTAGAATTGAAGTGGAGTAAAAGGTGATATCCGCATCTGATTCAATGTGAATCTGATTTGTTTCCGTCCATAATACTTCCTCCATTTTCATTGATAAGGCGCTTTGAATTTTTTGTTCATCTATAATATGTATATGTATATATATATATATATATATATCAGAGTCCTATAATTTAGATGGAGGGAGTAGTATGTAGGTAAGCTAACTACAGGACCACACATGACAGTCAAGACCCCTTCAATTCACCCTGACTTGTGTATGCGTTTAATTTTCCGATGGACTCGGCCAGCGTCTAGTTAGCAAATGCTGTTGACAGGCGTCAACGGAGACTCAAATCCTGTGGGCTGTACCACGCGACAAGCATGCTGGCACAGTGGCTCCTCTCTGTGCCAGGCCTGCCAACTCTCCTGCCTTCCAAACGCAAAAAGATACAGAAATGACAAAAGCCATCAACGTGTGCTCTATGCAGCTGTACGCCGAATTCTAACATTATCATTTGCTTCTGGAGAACGCTAGCTGGCAAGCAGATTGTCCCTTTATGTAGACTACACCCTACGCAGCCGCGGCAGCCCTGGTAGTGTGTGAGTAGCGGTGACCATTCACGCCACGGACAGCATGAAGCGCGCGCGTGAAGAGGTGGAGGAGCAGCCTGCGCCCATGGCGGCGTCCCCGACTGGCAACCCGTGAGTAGTTTGTTCACCTACATACAAGCTCTCCCTTGTCGCCGGTCCTCTTGGCTGATCTGGTAATCTGATGCCGTGATTTTTCGTCCCATCTGTTTGTTTGGTCATGGGGAATAAGGGGGCTTGCAGTGGCGGCGGTGGCACAGTATGAAACTGGCGAGCCGCGAGTCATGACCGAGGATGACGTTGTGGACTTCATGGACCGCACCAAGCGTGCGATGGGTCAGGAGAAGTACCTCGAATTCGTGGGCGTCCTCGAACAAATCGACAGGTATCCATCGGTTCCCATCCTTGCAATCTCTTTGCCAGCCTGTAGATTTGGAACCGTAGCTAGGAACCGTAGCTATATCTTATACGAGAGATGCACCATCCACGATGGGTAGGATTTGGATGCAAAATTAAAGAGGTTGCACACAATCGGTAACGCAGGAAGAACGCTGTGTAATTGATTATACCGATCTAGAGACCATTAAGACAGATGTAGAGGCCATTCTCGGCTGCAAAGCTTTCGAACTTTTTCAAGGAAGACCGTCAGAGAGATGCACGTGGAGGATGTCCTATGACTAGCTAGGTTTCCAAAATGCCAACAATCTCATCGTGAGACATGCTGGACAATAGGAGGCATTTGAAAAGAGGTAAGAGGAAAAATTAGATGTGTTTGTGTGACGATTGGATAGAAGGGAACTCCAATGGCCATGATCCTCTCATATATAGAGAGGGTGTTATCTTATCTTAGTAGGAACCGACTCTAAAATGTGTTGTCCAAGTTTGCCATCTCAAAAAATATACTAAAAATCAATTTGGAAACCCACTTTGGAATCTAGGATGAGTCGGCTTAGTTGACAAGGGAGTTGTCTAAACCGACTTTTGCGGGAATGGAAACACTTGTGACTGGCTGAATCACAGGGATTCAGCTTAGCCGACTCAGACAGTAAGGCGACTGAGCATAAGGAGTCGCCTTACTGGACTCGGTGAGTTGGCTTAGGCAGATCTAGATTAGCAAAACTCTTTTGAAATTCAAAATTATTTCATCTAGACTCTAAACGGTGTTACCTATATATATCTCTTTGGAAGAACCCGATGACAGGAATGCAAAGGTGGTGTCCACTATTTGCAATTGAAGAAGTTGGGGGAGTTGGCTTAGCTGACTTTAGGAGTCGGCTATAAGCTGACCGGACACAGCTTGCCTTGGCTCACGGTCTTCTCTGCACGTCTTGTTCATTATTTTGCTGCGCCATTTATAATTTGTTGCTAGTTCCCAAGATCACCTTACAACATTTTTGAGCGTCAAAAACGTGCATAATCAAGGCAAGATCATGCAACAGGCTGATGTGTGTGTTGCTTGTGGATTGATTGCAGCATCGGTGCGAGAGCCATCTGGGAACGTATGAAGGTTTTGTTCCGCGGGCACCCTGATGTCAAGCGTCATCTTAATTTGTTCCTGCCCACGCAGCACAAGCTCAGCCTTACGGACGACGTCGACCAGGGGGAAGAAGCGCTAAGCGATAGCCTGCATGGAAGCGTGATCGACTGAGAAAAGTGTTATCTTTCGCTCATAGGTCTGGCTATGGCTAAATCTAGTCATCGTTGTTGCCTAACATTCTTTGGTTTGCTCATAGGTCAGCTGCACTGCTGCAGTCATATATGGATAAATGCTTATTCCTTTACTATTGGAACGTATCTGCACTTGAACTGGTCGTGCTGAGTTGCATGCTGAATAATGTCTGTCTGTATCCGTCTCTTATTTATCTTTGAAATATATTTCTGAGAACAGTTTCACCATCTTTTATTGATCAAATCGAGCTAGTATGTGTATCAGTATGTTTGACGTCTATGCTTTCCAGGATGTGCGGCAAATAGATCCAGTTTTGTTTTAAATGGTGTGGATAATATTTGCTGGGACAAGGGTACAGCCGTACCCTATATCATAATGGAGTTTCCTTTTTTTCGCCAAAATTTGTCTATATTTCTAGTATATCATAGGACCTGTTTTGTTTAAATTTATTTAAATTCATTTTTGTTTTTGTTTGATTTTCAAAACATGAGACATTTTTGGACTAAAGGAAATTCTTTTTATCTCATGCCACTAGTGTTTGGCTATGTTTTATCTTCCATCGAAACAGGGTGACTCTGATGCAAAGATGTTTTATGGAAGTCAAACTTATCTCTCAATTTCATGGGAATTCGGATTCGACAAGTTTGAGAGAAGGTGATACCTGGATGATCCTTCAACATTTCGGGAAGCTCAACCTCTTTGTTAATTTGTTCCCTTGCAACCAGTTCTTCTTGTGCATCGAGTACAGGAGGAGGTATTTCATCATCTGGGACATCAGATGACGTGTCAGAGAGGGTCGCATCAGCAGACATGGTCTAATCTGAATCAGAGATGGTCACATCGATCTGAATTTGAAGCCATGGATTCATAAGCACAACCTAGGTGGAGAAAAAGATTTCTCGAGACGTGCAACAGGAACCCCTGCATTGAAAGGTCTATTTTTTTAAAAAAAATAACTTAGGCTAGCGCAAATCACCAACGCTAGTCAAAATAATAGAGGCATGCATAAATGCACACCATAAAAAATAATTTATGAATTAAAGAAGCACAGTGTCTAGATCCGCCATAGCGCAAGCCGCCACCCACCCTTGCTTTGTTGATGGCCAGATCTGGTCACTTGTGGCTAGCATTGAAGACCGGATCCACTCGTTTGTGACCGGATCTGCCCTTGTGCCCGCCCTTTCACTGCCCTTGCAGCCTTGTGCTGGGAGCTTGCTCTGGTGATGGATCAACTCACTCAAGGATAGAAATACCACCCATCCTTGCAACTCCTGCTCTAGTGACTGGATCCACTCGCTCTTGGCGAGATCCCTCTTGTGAAGGCCCTTATGCCACCCTTGCATCGCGAGGTTTCTTTGGAGACCGGATCTTCTTGCTTGTGGCTAGAAATACCACCTGCCCATGTGCCACCGGCTCTAGTGACCGGATCCGCTCACTCGTGGTTGGGTCCATGCGCCCTTAGATGGGATGGCCAGATATGTTTGTTATGTTGGATCTATGTCTCCGCGACTGATGGTGACAAGATCCATGCCCCCACTGCCTCTAGTGAGTGGTTGGTGGTTGGATTTGCCGCCGGTGGCCGGTTGCAGCATGGATCCACGTCAATAGCTGCTCTGACCCGAACACTGCCCCGCTCGTGGACATCGAATGGGATACGGAGAGGGCGCCACACTCGGGGGAAAGAGGGAGGGCACCGTGCTTAGTGGAGAGTGAATGGAAAACCCTAACCACTGCTTTTATACATGCCCAACAGATGCCTGGTTTGGGCTTTGGCTGGGCGGTGGCCACGATTAACGGAGGAGGGCCTAATAAGAGTTTCCACGCCCAAAATTGACATCCGATTTGCGACGTGGATCTCTTAAATTGTATGCCTCTATATATCAATTTTAGGAGGCCGTAAACGGACTTTCACTGATGGGCATAATCTGACAAACTTCTGCATTTTTAAATCAATTTAGCGAGACGGGCAATCGGGACCATCTTAGTTTTGGAGTAGTGTGTAGATTGGGTGGCTGGAGATCTCTCAATAAATGCATACGTATTTGTTTTGTGATCTATGAAGATCGTGACTAGAGATACATCCGTTGCTGTCCTATTTAATGCATGCCAGGTAAAAACCATCTGCTAGTTTTGCCCATTGTTTTTAGGAAGCAGCCAACTATTTTAGGCCGGTAGAATTTCTGTAAGTGCATTGACCCCCGATGTGGGTTTTGGATAATTAATGATAATTAAATTAGGGACTAACGATTTTATCTAAAGTGAATACGTAGGTGTTAGTCCATTGAAAGATTTGAGTGATAACATTTGGTGATACAAGCACCCTAAATTTTATTCAAATAGACGATGTTTCTACTCAAGAGAGCCTTCAAATTTTATCTTTTCTTAAGTTATAAGAAACGCCGTACTATCAAGAGGGATACAAATTAAGTTGGTAATTCGAGGTCCAAAAGTGCTCATGTCGATCTTTAGAGCTTTTGGAGAGATACTGTTGCACTCACTGCACTTAGAAAAAGACCCTTTCTTCACCCAACCTAGCCTACCGGTAGTACCGAAAATAATTGAATTATAGACCGGTACTGCCGGCCCATTATTTTATGCCAAGTAGAAAGCTCGTGGTTGTTATTGATGTTCTACCGGTAGTACCGGTCGTCATCCGCAGTACTGGCTAAAAATGAATTATAGACCGGAACTATTAGTCGAATATTTTCTACAAAGTCGAACGCCCTAGGTTGTAGTGTTGAACTACCAGAAATACACCGGAAGTATATCGATAGTACACGTTCCAGCCGGAAGTACCGATTTAATTGATTTATAGACCAGAAGTTGCAACGAATATTTTCTGGCCCTGTCGAACATGCATAGTTGCTCATCCTTGTACTACCGGTAGTATGGGTCCATGGACTGGTAGTACCAGTCTGTCACACTCTGCACATTCTGACATGCCCCAATGGTCATATTTGGTGAGGTATCGGTAGTTTTGGTGGTTCCCATCGGTAGTATGGTAGTTGTTCTGGACATGCACTATATATACCCCTTACCTCACTCCTTTCTCCCACTCTTGCCTATTCCATTCATTCACGCGACTCACCCGAGAAAGGCTCTCTCCCAAGCACCAGCTCGCCTGCTCTCTCTCCCCCTTTGCTTCCAAACTTCATCTCCTCAAAGATTTGAGCTAGGGATGCGAGATTAGAGAGTGGAAACTTTAATCTACGACTTGAACACTTGGATTCCTCGTCTTACTGGCATGATTTGTATTTGTTACTCTTGTGTTCTTGGAACCCTAGTCGGCTAGGCGTTCTTCGTGGCTGCCCGTGTTGATTCATTTGTGAGGGCGCTCCGAAGTGTTTGTATTACCCTTGATTCTTAGTGGATATCTCAAGCTTTTGCTTGAAGGAGGAGACCTTCGTGGCCGGAACTTCGTGGTCACCTCAACAACGGGGACGTAGGAGCTCGTTTATGGAGATTCCTGAACCTCGGTAAAAATCGTGTGTCTTGCTGTGCTGGTAGCATCAACTACCCTTGTCTTTGTGTTCTTCGTGTTCTTCATCCCTATTCCTAAGTTCTTAGGTTGGAGGACTCGATCTACCATTTGGTGTGGTGAAAAGCTCCAAGAAGTTCAACATCTTCATTAGCAACATGAACAAAGGGGTGGTAACAATTGGATTTGAAATTACAGCTCAATTTACTCTGATTTTCATTTTGATTTCATAGTTTCGTAGGGCACCGGTAGTACCAGAAGTTTGCATCGGTACTACTGGTTTTCAACTATCGGTCCTACTCCGGTCCTACTACCGGTTGGTATTTAACTTTCGCATTTGAGCTTTAAGTTTCAGGTTTTCAATAATCACCTATTCACCCCCCTCTAGGCCGATTAGATCCTTTCAAATGGTATTGGAGCAAGGTCCCTCGGATAAATGTTTCAAGCGTGAAGAGTAACAATAGCCGCAATGAGTGATGATGCCATGAAAGAGTTAGCCGCCCAAATGACGGCACAACTCACCGTGACACTCCAAAAGCAACAAGAAGAATAAATGAACAAGATGCAAGAGCGACTTGAAAATATGCAAGAGATCATTGACAAGAAAGGTTAAGAAGCAACTAGCAAAGAGAATGAAAATGAAGGTGATGATTCAAGAAAAGCACCAAAAAGATACTCAAAAGTGGGGCATGAGTATAGCTCCACAAGCAAGAACACCAACCCTCACATGCCAATGATAAATCCCGGCAAGCCACCTCCTTTTGATGGAGTAAGATACACTGATTGGGCTCATAGGATGAAGTTGCATCTTATTGCTGCAAGATGTTGGGAAGCAATTGAAGTTGGTGTGAAGATTCCCGAAAATCCTAGTGAGTGGACACCCAAAGATGAGGTGGACTTTCATCTCAATGCTACAGCTGCAACCTTGATCTTGCAATGCCTCACTCTGGAAGACAACAACAAGGCAATTAGTATGGTGAATGCAAAGCAAATTTGGGAAACCTTGAGAACATTATTTGAAGGAGATAAGTGTGTGAGATTTGGAAACATTGAGCTTCTACAAGGAAAGATTGAGAAGTTTACCATGCTTGTAGAAGAGACCACTAAAGCTATGTATGATAGATTCATGACCTTGATCAATAGAGTTAGAGCACTCGGATGTACACGATGGGATGAACAAGCTGCTGCAAGAAAGCTATGTAGAGTGTATAGAGAAAAGAACAACATGCTAGCTTCGGTGATAATGGAAAGAGAAAATTACACTACAATGACAACACAAGAGATGCTTCCAAAGATTAAGCATCATGAAGTTCTAGATGATTAGGTCAAAGAAACACTTAGTCAAAAGGGAAACATTGTCCTCATGGCATCTCATGCAAGTGGGTCAAGTCATTGCAACAAAGGATGTTGTGAGCACAAGCATGATGATAGTGATGAAGAACTTGATGAACAACATGCTCTCATGGTGAAAAATTATGCAAGTTCTTGATGAAGAGAAACAAAAGATGAGGAGTAATGGTGGAAACAAGCAATATAAGAAGAGATTTTGCTATTACTACGGTCTCACCAGTCACTTTGCGACAGATTGTCCTAACAAAGGCAAAGTATCAAGATACAACAAGGAAGGTGACAAGAAGTACAAGAGCAAGAAGAGGGGTGAAGCTCATATAGGTGAAGAATGGCAATCTAATGATGATAGTGATGAAGACAATGACAATGAAAAGAAGAGTGTTGCTACAATCGCTATACATGAGACATCCTCTTCATTGACATCATTCTTCACCAACACTTCTTCATCACCTAAACTCTTCGCCAACCTCTCCGACGACGATGATGTCACTCCTACTTTCCTTATGGCAAATGAGGAAAAGGTATCATCATATACTCCCACACACTCTAATGATGAATGTGATGATGATGATGAATTTGATGAGAACTATGATATAAATATCATTAAGCTATATGGAAAAGAAGCTGCCTCTAAAATCTTAAAATTGATGTACACCGTAGAGAAGCATGAGACATGCTTGGAGTCACAAAGTGAAATGCTCCTAGTGGAAAGGGAGAAGAACCAAGGGCTAGATGCATGTCTCACCAAGGAAAGGAAGAAGGTTGAGAAGTTATGTGTAGAATTGTCTTTGGCCAAGGACTCATTTGAGAGATTGACTAAGGAACATTCTTCACTAAATTACTCTTTCGCTAGTCTAAAGAATGATTATAGTTTATCTCAAGAAAGCCTCACAAGATTGACAAATAAATATCATGAGCTTGAGGTAAACTATGACACTCTTTGGAAGAGCACTTCTACTTCTTCTAAGAACTCTAATGCTTCAACAAGTAAAGGATGTGTAAAATGCTATAATGTTGATTTAAATGCATGTGCTACTAATCTTGTTGAGCTAGAGAAGAAAGAAAAGGAGATTCTTAGGTTGAAGGCCATTGTGGAGATTGGTTGCAAGAGTAAGGATAAGCAATCAACCACAATTTACAAGGCATCAAGACATCCAGTCATAAAGGATGGCCTCGGGTATAGGTATGACGGTAAGGTAAATGGGAGAAACATGGTAAATGGTATACCTTGTGCGAAGTTCAACAAGGGCATGTCTCTTTTTGATCTTATTAACAAGGTGAACAATGTTGAGGTTTCTCCTAGCTCTTCCTCCAACAATAAGAACATCAAGAAGAAGGAAGTGAAGGTTCCTAAGCAACAAGTGCCTATATCAAGGAACAACTTTTGTGATTATTTATGTTGTTGGGATAAGGATGGTAAAATTGTTGTAAAATATGTGGGTGCTCTCAAGAAGAGGAAAATCTTGACAAGTGTTTGGGTGCCCAAATCTTATGTGTCCAACCCCCTAGGACCCAAGTCAAATTGGGTACCTAAAATAAAGGCTTAATTTTGTTTTGTAGGCCTATTCCTCTGGTGGACCTTGTTGGGTGCTAGATAGTGGATGCACCAATCATATGACTGGAGCAAAGAAAATGTTTGACTCCTTTCAACAAAATGAAGGCATGGGTGAAAGAATCACATTTGGTGACAATAGTAAAGGAGAGATTCTTAGTTTGGGTAAAATTACTATATCAAATGATAATTGAATTTCAAATGTATTACTTGTGGATTTGATCCCATACAATTTGTTATCCATTTCACAACTTTGTGAGATGGGTTACAATTGTCTCTTTACGGATAAGGGTGTGGAAGTCTCTAGAAGGGTGGATTCCTCTATTGTCTTTACGGGTCAACTAAAGGAAAAGCTCTATCTAGTTGATTTCATAGCTAGTAGAGTGGGGTCTGAGACTTGTTTAGTGGCAAAATCTATCATGGGTTGGTTATGGCATCGCCGGCTAGCTCATGTTGGGATGAGGAACTTTGCAAACCTTCAAAGAGGTGAGCACATTCTTGGATTAACAAATGTTTCTTTTGAGAAAGATAGGATTTGCAGTGCATGTCAAGCGGGAAAACAAGTTGGAGCCAAACATCCCACAAAGAACATCGTGTCAACATCAAGACCACTTGAGTTACTACACATGGATTTATTCAGACCCAATGCTTATATAAGCATTGGACGTAACAAATATGGTTTTGTAATTGTTGATGATTATTCTTGCTTCACTTGGGTGTTCTTTTTGAAAGATAAGAGTGAAACACAAGAAATCTTCAAGAAGTTTGCAAGAAGAGCTCAAAATGAGCTTGATGTGAAGATCAAGAGAGTGAGAAGTGACAACGGGACGGAATTCAAGAACACCAACATTGACAAGTTTCTTGATGAAGAAGGGATCAACCATGAATTTTCGATTCCCTACACTCCCCAACAAAATGGGTTCTGCAGAGGAAGAACCGAACGCTTATAGCAGCCACAAGAGCAATGTTGGATGAGTACAAGATTTCAGAGAAGGATTATTAGGCGCAGGCGGTCAACATGGCATGTCATGCAATCAACCGTCTATATCTCCACAAGATTAGGAACAAAAACGCATACGAGCTACTCACCGGTAAAAATCCTAAGGTTGATTACTTTGGAGTTCTTGAATGCAAGTATTTCATACTTAGAAAGAAATCCAAAAGCTCTAAGTTTGAACCAAAGGTTGATGAAGGTTTCCTACTTGGTTATGGTACTAATGAACATGAATATCGTGTTTTCAATAAGACCACCGGTCTTACTGAAATAACGGTAGGTGTGACTTTTGATGAATCCGACGGCTCTCAAAATGAGCAAGTCAATATGGAAATTGTATGTAAAGAGGAGCCTTCTCATAAAGTGATAAAGAAGCTTGCCACTGGTGAAGTGAAACCCGTTGAACAAGATGATGATGATGATGCAGAAGTGCAAGTCCATCATGATCCATACATGCATCATGGATCAACTGATGCCCGTGGTGATGCTTCCACATCAAGAGATGGTCATGACTCATGAGAACAAGCTAATGGAGATCCACCACAAGTTGAAGAAAGCAACCAAGATGATGATCAAGTGGGAGGCCTTGATGGAATTTCCCTAATCAACCAAGACTATGATAGTGAAGATGATGACCCAATTCAAAGAAGGACAACAACACCTCACCCAAGAGTTCATCAATCCATTCAACGGGACCATCCCGTTGATAATGTGATAGGAAGCATATGAAGAGGAGTGATGACTCATTTTATTTAGCAACTTTTGTGAGCATTACTCATTTGTTTCTTCTATGTTACCTCTTAGGGTGGAGGAAGCCTTGAAAGATAAAGATCGGGTGATGCTATGCAAGAGGAGTGGGGCAACTTCACCCGGAATGAAGTCTGGTCCTTGGTGGAAAGGCCCAAGCAAAATATGATAGGTAGCAAGTGGGTATGGCATGGTCACAAGGAACAAGGCATGGTTGGTTGCACAAGGTTACACCCAAATTGAAGGTTTGGATTTTAGGAAAACTTATGCACCGGTAGCTAGGCTTGAATCTCTTCGATATTACTTACCTTTGCTGCTCACCATGATTTCAAGTTGTTTCAGATGGACGTGAAAAGTGCGTTCCTCAACGGCCCCCTCCCCGAAGAGGTGTATGTTGAACAACCACCGGATTTTGAAGATCCACATCATCTCGACTACGTCTACAAGCTTCACAAGGCACTCTATGGGCTCAAACATGCCCCTAGAGCTTGGTATGATTGTCTCAAGAACTTCCTACTCAAACAAGGGTTTGAGATAGGAAAGGCCGACCCTACTTTAATTACTCGTAAAGTTAATGGTGATATCTTTATTTGCCAAATATATGTCGATGACATAATATTTGGTAGTACTAATAAGGAGCTTTGTGAGCAATTTAGTAGAACTATGACCAAGAGGTTTGAGATGTCCATGATGGGAGAGTTGACCTTCTTCCTCGGTTTTCAAATCAAGCAACTCAAGGAAGGAATATTCATTTGCCAAACCAAGTACACCAATGACATGTTGAAGAAGTTTGCTATGGACAAGGCCAAACCCATCAACACACCAATGCCAACTATGGGACATATTGACCTTGACCAAGATGGTAAAGCAGTTAATCAAAAGGTATATTGCTCCATGATTGGACCATTGCTTTATCTTTGTGCATCTAGGCCTGATATTATGCTTAGTGTGTGCATGTTTGTAAGATTTCAATCTAATCCGAAAGAATGTCATCTCATGGTCGTTAAGAGAATTTTTTGGTATTTCGTACTCACACCTAATCTTGGCTTATGGTATCCCAAGGGCTCATCTTTCACTCTACTTGCTTATTCCAATTCGGATTGTGCCGGTTGCAAGGTAGAGAGAAAGAGTACATCCAGGACTTGCTACTTTCTTGGTAGGTCTTTGGTGTCTTGGAATTCTAAGAAGCAAAACTCCATTTCCCTATCCACCGCTGAAGCCGAGTATGTGGCGGCCGGTGCTTGTTGTGCCCAACTACTTTGGATGAAGCAAACCTTGAGAGACTTTGGTTACAACCTGTCCAAGATTCCACTCTTTTGTGATAATGAGGGTGCAATCAAACTAGTGAAAACAAGTACAAAGCTCATTCCTGTACAAAGCTCTAACCCCGTAAACCATTCCCGTACAAAGCTCATAGACATTCATCATCATTTTCTTAGAGACCACCAAACCAAAGGAGATATCACAGTTCAACAAGTGAGAATCGAAAACTGATATCTTCACAAAGCCTCTAGATGAGTCAAGACTTTGTTCTTTGAGGCGTGAGCTCAATATCATGGATTCTCGTAACGTGGAATGACATCTTGCACACCTTTATTGGCATAGAATTGGATAAAATCACTATGTGAAATTTCAAAACCTATTTTTAGCACCTCAAGCTTGACCATGGTTTTGTATTGATGTGATGAAATCTGGTCATGTTTGAGAGGGTTCAAGTTTCCTTTATGGTTCACCTTCTTTTGAATTGCTTCCTGTAGAATTTTGACCCAACGGTAGTACCAATGGTACCACCAGTAGTATAGGTCGCTGGTACTACCGTTGGAGGCCCGAAACTACCGGTAGTTCAAATTTTTGCATACTTCCATGTTGACCTGACCAGTCCACTGGTACTTCTGGTCCTATGACCGATACTACCAGTAAGCCAAATTTATAGCGTTATATAAGGGGCCTCTAGTTAAAAGTTTCTATCTTTTATCTTACCCCTTCGTTCTTCCCCTCCTGACCCGCCCGAACTTGTCGGTGGCGGCGGCGCCGCCTGACCATACTCCACCCGGATCTTCCTCTCCCTTCGGCCATCTTCGATTCCCTTCGAGGGGAAGCTTCTCTTTGCCCTGGAGATCATCTTGGTGGTGTTGGTGGACATCAGGAGGTCTTGCATGCACGGATCGACCTCTTCTTCGTGAGCATGAGGTATATGGAGTTCATGTCCCAATCTCCCAATGGACTTTTTTCTAGGCTGATTCCCTGTTTGTGCTTGCTCCTTATCGCATATACATGCTTTGTGAATGCTTGGTCTGCAACTTCCATGCTTGGTTTTGTCATTCCTAGTTGATTGCGCCACCGGGTCTACTATCGGTACTACCGATCCTTGCGGACCAGAAGTACCAATAGCCCTGTGCTGGCTCGGTTTGCTTGGTTTCTTCATTCCATTTCACTTGCAGCATTTCCAATGTGTCTAAGACCTTCCTTGCCCATTTTTTGCCCCTATTTTGCCCTTGCAGCATGTCAGAACTCCGGCACAACCCCCCTTGTGGTGCTCGCCCTCGTCCACAGTTTGGGTGATGGGGAGGATGACCGTGCAGCTAGTCAGCATGCTCAGCGGCGTGGGACTGATCATGCTAACTCCTCCCATGGTGGTTGTGCTGAGTCTTCCCATGGTGACTGTGCTCATGCGGTCGATACACAAGATGCTCGTGCTCGTTGCCACCATCAGGACATTGTTAATGGGGTTATGTCAACCAATCCTGCTAAAATTCAAGGCCTTGCTCTCTAGCCACAGTTCAATTAGTCTCCTGAGAGGATTGGAGATATCACTGCAGATCGTGTTCTTCCACGTCAGCAGCACCGTAAGGCCAAGATTCATACGCCTGATCACCCTCGTACATTCTTTGACTACACCAAGGATCGTCAGGCTCTAGCGAAGCAGCATTTGGAAAATCCCTACCCTATTTATTAGTAATCCTAGGGTTGATAAAAGATTTTGGTCTCTATTTCTTCATGATTATTAATGCTCTGTGTGCCTCAAGGACACTGCTACTGGCCCTACTCCTATATTTGTGCACAAGGCCTTGAATCCTGCATCTCTGGACAAAATCAAGCATTTCGATATTCCTACTTTAAAGGCTAGACTTGAGGAGTGGTGCCTTTTGCCACTCAAGACTTTCTAACATGATTGAAACATCGAGATCATTTATCAGTTTTGGTCCACCCTCCATATTGATCATGACCGCAAGGTGTTACATTGGATGACTTAGAATCATCATTATCGGTGTGACTATGTGCAATTTTCACTTTTGCTTGGTTTCAATCATGAGGACGATGAGGCACGTAGTCTTTAGGCTCACTATGCTAAGAATGTTGGTAGAGATGATTTTATTGCAGCTGAGATGTACCTTGATGAGCAGCATGCTGATGGGAAGAACACTTACTTGAAGCCCTGTTTCTATGTATTGAACAACTTGATAATGGCCACCATTGATCCTAAAGGTGGTGATTCAATTCATATTCAAAGCCATGCTCCAAACATTCTTGTTTGTTTTGGCTTGAACAAGCGCTTTAGTGTGTCAGACTTTTTGTGGAGAAAGATTACAGATGCGTCTGTTGATCCTCGTAGGTCACTGCCATATGTTCCTTATCTTATGCATATCATTAAGCAAGTTGTGGGCCACACTTTTCACCTTGATGCTAGTCACCCTACCTGGGGAGTTCGCAACACTCGCCCGCACACACTGAGGACTGCTGCTCCTACTTCTGCTAGTGCCCCACCAGCTGATGCAGGGGCTACTAGAGCTAAGAGGGAGGATGTTCCTCCTGTGGACCCTTCAACTGGACCTTTTGCAGGCCGTGGTGATGGTCATGGTTGTGGTCGTGCTCATGGCCCTTTCAAGTTGCTGAAGTAACATCCCTAAAAATCCAAACACCAAAAATACCAACTATCAAAAATTTTTCTTAAGTATACCAATGTTTGGTGAGTGTCATGTAGAAAAACATCCCATAGTTGCACAAGTAGCACCTAATGTTAGTCAGAACATTTGTATTTTAATTACAAGAGTGTGATTTGCCTCTCATTTGATTTTATGTAATGCCTAATAAAACCAAATAACCTTTTATCACATGTGAATATTTACTTATACTAACCATGGACATGGACCCCGCACCACCATGAGATTCTATGGGACCCATCAAGCCCTTGAGCCATGACACTATCTCTTTAGCACCAACCCTTTTCCTAACTAATCATGGCATGGTTTAGTGTTTGGGGAAAAAAATAGAAAAGGGAAAGGAAAAGGAATAGAAAATGGAAAAGGCCAAAGCAGCCCAGCAGCAGCATCAGCCCAGCTGGCAGCCACCAGGCCGGCCTGACCCCACGGCCGAACTCGGCCTCGCTCATGTTGCTACCTCCGTGGCGCGGCAGGCCAGCGAGCAACTCGGATAGCCGCCCGCCAGGCCGACCGCGCGTGCCCCACGGCCCACCAAGCGGCCCACTCCGCTGCCGCGCCCGGCTGCCGCCCCACGCTTGCCTGCTCCCCACACGGCCGGCCCAACATGGGCCTGCTAGTGCCACACGCCCGCTCGCTCTCACTGCCCCGCGGGCCCCGTCCGTCAGCTCGTACCTCTTCCCACAAATGGCTGCCCGACATCCCGTCCGCCATTCCAGAAGTGGAACGGCAAAGCTCCGCCGTCCGCCCGCGCACGGCCGCGCTCCCCACCGTTCGTCATCTCGCCACACCCGGGAAGCCCCAACCCTAAACGGTGTGCGCCCCTGACCGCCCCATGGGCATCTCCCGCCCCCACCGTCCATGGCCGGCCGCCATGGCTATATAAGTCAAGCTCGGCACGCTAGGGTTTCCCCATGCCCAGCCGCCCTTGCTGACCATCCTACTCGCACCCGTCTACGTTAGAGGGGTTGGAGGGGAGGGAAAGAAGAAGGCAGGGAGGAGCTGGACCAGAGCAGAGCGCCACCACCGCCGTCCGCGTCCTCGCGCCAGAGAAGCCCGGCGAACCCGCTCGACCCCGACTTGCCTCCCCGATGCTGCTGCTCTACTACCTCCCCACCAAGCCGCTACCTTGTCACCGAGCCTCACCGCGTGACCGCGTCGACCGCCATAGCAAAGTTGGTGAGCTCCACTTCCATGGCCACCGGCCAGAGCACCCTCGCACTCCCATAGCTACGCCTATATTTTCGTGTCTTTAACTTCCCCATCATGGGTGTCGTAGCCTAGAACGCTTATTTGGCAACATCTCGGGAGCATGGCTCGACCACAGTGAGGCCATGCCACTTTGCGGGCCTTGGTTGCCATGGCTTTGGCCGCTGGAGCGCTGCCGTGACCTCCGCGGTCACACGCGCCTCATCGTGCCACGTAACCACGCTCTTAGTCACCTGGAGCTCCCAGCTGCTCCGCACGGGTAGGAGGACGAGAAGATGGAGGTCAATTTGGGGCCACACTAGAGTTTTGCCACCGCTGACGCCATTCACCGCCACTGGGTCGCCGCTGCCGTCCGTTCTGCTAAGAGCCCCACGACCAAATTAATGTGGTCTGCCACCTTCGCCTTGACCTCACGGATCTGTTATGCGAGTCAAAGCTGCCTCTCCGCCGCTGCTATGCCCTGCTGCCGCGCCCCACCACCGCCATGCGCACACCGGCGAGACCGTGCCCCGTGAGACTGCTCGGACCGTGCTGCTGCATCGCACCACATGCGCCTTGGCCTTGTGAACCCAAGGTGCTAGTTGAGGCTGCTCCGCGTGTGTTGCTGCGCCCCGCAGCCGTGCCTCACCGCCGGCCGCCACCGGAGCGCATATGCCGGCGAGCCCAGCCCTGCTAGCGCCACCGCAACCCCACCATCAACTTTTCCCTACCTGTGCGCAGCCCCGGCCACCGTCTTAGCCCGCCGGCCGCTCGAAGCCGCAGCGCCACCCGCCGCCGACCTAGGGCCGGCCATTCCTGGCCGCGTGCACACGAGGAGGGGAAGGGGAAATTTCCCCAGTGCCCATGTGGATCGAGTCCACCAGGCACACATGGCCACGCTGGGCCAACCAGCTGGGTCCACCTAGCCCCATAGCCTTAGGTCCACCATAGACCGAGTCCGTGGACCAGAAAGCCGTAGACCGAGCCCAGTTGAGCATAGTTTGCCACGTGGCCTGACCCGATGCTCGACACATGTCAGGGCCGGCCGGCCCAACCGGCCCAGATCTGGCCCTACCCAGGCCCGTCCTGGCCCAGTCCAGGCCTAGTTCGCGTTGACCGTTGATCGGTCAACGTTGACTGTTGACCGATCAATGTCGACCGTTGACCATGGGGCCCACATGTCAGCCGCTGACCTGAGCCACCTGTCAGTGCTGACGTCATCATGACGTCAGCGTGATGTCACTCCTGCCTTCCCATCGCCGGACCCACGCGTCAGTGCTGACGTCAGCATGACGTGAGCATGACGTCATCCCCTAGGTCCTTGCTGTTGACCGTCGCGCCACGTGTCAGCCCCGAGTTGCGCTACGTGTCAGCCTCTGGTTAATCCAGTCCTTTTCTTTTTCAGAATATTATTTAAACTTCAGAAATTCATAACTAATTCATACGAACTCCAAAAAATATGAACCAAGTGTTCAAATTTTCATAAAAATGAGCTCTACGTCATAGGCTTATGTATGATTGCATTTGGAGTTATTGGATTTCATTTGGTTCTTTGTGTTAATCTATAGGGGTCGCTCCCGCGACCATTATGTCTCGATTTCAGATCCTACGAAGGAGTTGCCCGAAGAGGAGGACTAGGAGCACGCCAAGGACTTGAAAAAGCACTCGAGTGACAACTATTCAGGTGCCACACCCCACCCAACCTCGTAGAATCCTATTACACATGGCATAATATCTAGTTTGCTAGCGCTTGTTTATGAATATCATCTAATGATAGGTTGCAGGGTAGAATTGCTTGATGAGCCTTTACCTTATCGCAACCTTACCCCTGCACAACCGCTGATAGGCTAGATGCTTGCTTATTTACTTATGATGCTTTACTTCTACTATGCTTATATCTGTGAAGTGATGCGTGGTGGAGAGTATGGTATGGTATATGGTTAAGGTACGTGGTGCCACTGTACTCGGGGAGAGTGCTGCGTGAGTCTTCGATGTGTGGTGAGGGTTTGAGTCGATCAGGCAGGATTCTACGACGAGCCATGAGGGCGAGTCTTACCGGGTGGTGAGTTCTGGGCATCCCTATGTGAGGTATCTATGGCGGATACATTACTAGGTATATGATGATCCTAGGGGTGAGAGCCTTCATGGAGAGATGCCCCGGGTAGGAGGTGCTATTGTAGCATGGACTGTTGTTGTCCATATGAGTAGATAATTCTGTCTGATCCCCCTAGGACCTGATGTCTCTTGAGAACCAGAACCTTGGGACCTACGTGCTCACCACTCGCTCTTGTATGGGTGAGAGACGGATGTCTGACTAGCTAGGACGGTGCCACTACTACTAGATTGTTAGCAGATAGTGTCGAGAGGTACGGGCATGGGGTCCCACACCCTCCTTAAAGCCGCGAAGTTACCTTGGTGGCCCAGGTAAATACGCCTCACAGTCTCAGTGTGCCGATGTACCTATCTGTGTTCCGGTGGTATATCGGGGTGTCCCAGTACTGAGTGGTAGTGTGGCATCGCACCGGTTAGAAATCAGCCGGATTCAGCCTAGGTGGTAGGCACCGTCGATGATGGTGATCTTGTGGTTATGGGAGTACACACTCTGCAGAGTTTATGAATCTATATATATAGTCCGCGAGCCTCTGGTATGGCTTTTTCCTAAGACCCATGTTTCTCGGGAGTAGTGAGATGAGTCCTTCCATTCTCCCCCTGGTGTTACCCTTCTGGCTGTGAGCCGCTAAGACAGGCTCCGAGAGGGAGTTGGACCTGTCAATTGAGTGCGAGAGTGTGAGATGTGTGTGATGTGATGGGATGGATATGTGGATGATATGGGTTAAAACTTGTTCAACAATATTATATAAATTTTGGTCCCTACTTGCATAGGAAACCACAGCCATATATTAGGCCTCTTTGATTATACCCTTTGCATCCCACCAAATACTACATAGCAAAAGCAAAACATAGGGTGGGAGATGTGGCCAGTCCAAAATGTACTAAAAATTTGGATCCAGGTTTGCATGATGGCTTGCCGACGCCCCTGAAGGACGAAAGGATTAGATGGTCTCGCGCCTACACTCAAGATGGTGAAAGACGATGCTTCTGCAATATCCATCTACTTCCACAGCTGTTCTGGGTGCTAGATACTCTGATGATCCTAGCATGTGACGATGTAATAAATTATGTAAACCCCCTCTATTGTATTCTTTTGATCAATGTATGGCTTTGTAATCAACTGATATTGGATAAGTTGATGCTTGGACCTCCTGGGCTATCATTATATCCTTCATTTTGTGTATTTTTCTCTCATGGAAAATTGAGGATGTTTCAGGTTTGTCTCCTACATGTGCTATACTCAGAAGAAGCAGGACGGCATGCTTCGTCGCATTGAGGAGCAAGTTGGACTTACCCCATCCTCTCCCCTTCGTCCTTTTCAGTACACCTTTGAGAAGGAGGATGATGAGCAGTTTGATCAGCCACCTCAGGAGCAGCAGGGCTTTGGGTAGTCATCTCAGCAACAGTAGGATTTCCAGCATCCGAGTACTTTAGATGTTCCACATTATGGACGACCTTCTTCTGGTTATACTCTTGATGCTTTTGGATCTCTTTTCAGTGGGGCTGATTATATTAGTCACACCTCTACCAGTGGACCATCTTCTTCTACAGATCCTTATGGCAAGAGTAGGTATATCGACCCCAATGATAGTGACGATGACTATAGGGAGCTCTAGTAGTTTTCTACCCTTGGTCTCTATCATTGCCTATCCTTTTTGGCATTTGATGCCAAAGGGGGGAGTGTTAGGCTTATCATGATGTAATAGGGTAGCTATTATTTTGGTTATGTATAACTCTTCCTCCATGGTGAACTATGTGGTGAACTTTGAACTATGTGTGTGATGGATGCTTGTAGGCTAAACACTTATGCTTATTTGATATATCATGTTGTGACGGCCTATACCTGGTATTTTGTTGATGATAGTTTAAGAATGGTTATGCTATTTTTAAGTCTTATTCTTTCTTGCATAACCATTCTTATTCTTTTTGCTTATTTCTATGTGATATATCTAGTCATAAGCATCATGGTTTACTCTTATCACACACACCTTTTTAGGCACCCCACGGATTGCAAATTTTAAGGGGAGCTTGCCTTTGATGTATGCACTCTTGATTATGATAAAGATTTGAAATTCTAATCCTATGCATACATTAAGGGGGAGCTCTGCTTAAACATTGGAATTCAAAAGCTTCAATTCTTTCAATTTTTGTAAGCCTAAGTTGGTTGTCATCAATTACCAAAAAGGGGGAGTTTGTAAGTGTATTCACCCCCAATGTGGGTTTTGGATAATTAATGACAATCAAATTAGGGACTAATAATTTTATCTAAAGTGAATACGCATGTGTTAGTCCATTGAAAGATTTGAGTGATAACATTTGGTGATACAAGCACCCTAAATTTTATTCAAATGGATGACGTTTCTACTCAAGAGAGCCTTCAGATTTTATCTTTGCTTGAGTTATAGAAAACGCCTTACTATCAAGAGGGATACAAATTAGGTTGGTAATTTGAGGTCTAAAAGTGCTCATGTCGATCTTTAGAGCGTTTGCAGTGATACCGTTGCACTCACTACACTTAGAAAAAGACCCTTTCTTCACCCAACCTGGCCTACCGGTAGTATCGGAAATAATTGAATTATAGACCGGTACTATCGGCCCATTATTTTGTGCCAAGTTGAAAGCTCGAGGTTGCTATTGATGTTCTACTGGTAGTACCGGTTGTAGGACTGGTAGTACCGGTCATCATCCGTAGTACCAGCTAAAAATGAATTATAGACCTGAACTAGCGGTCGAATATTTTCTACAAGAGTCTTTTCCATCCATGCCATTAAAAAAGTTGCTTGTTCCACCCAAGCCATTAAAAAGTTAGTCCGGTCACGTGAGCCATTCAGTTAAAGTTTTTTAACACTCACGCCATAACGTTCGTGTTCTGTTTTGATTTAACGGTTGATGGCATCTGACAACTGGAGCCGGGTAGTGAAATTGTCCATCTTGCCCATGGTCTAAGATGTGTACCCTTGCATCCATCTGACCGTCATCTCATTGTCGCACTGCCTCCTTCCAGCTCGACTCGATTCCACTCCCCCTCACCTTACCCTAACCCTAGCGGCGGCGGCAGTCCCTGCGGCTGCGGTGGGTGGAGAGGAAGCTATCCCTCCTGCCCGAGGCGGCTCATGGAGTAGTGGACCCTGGATGGTGCTGATTTGAAGGACATGGCGGCGAGCAAGGGGTCAAGCGACCCATCAGAGCCAATTCTCGACAGGTGAGTCGAGCTCCATCTTCTCCCTTTTGTTTGCTTGGTCATCATGTTTCTGGTTCTTGCTAGAGTAATCTTGTTGCCATTGCTTTGTTGTGAACATGAACTCAATTTTGTCCACATGTAGGATGTTGTTCAACCTAGAAATTTGCATTGTTGCTCCGAACTGTCATGCTGAGTGGTATGGTTTGAGCAAAGTCATGGATGCTGCCAATACCAACTTCTCAGATTTGGTTAAAGGAGTAGAGGACAAATGCCCACCTTGCTATCGTGAATTAGTAAAAGTCTTTTATTTCTGCTTGGACAGTAAGGGCAATATCCCACTGCTTTCTGACCAAGATATTGTTCACATGTTTGACCAACATAAGGCTTCAAAGTGCTGTCACATTACCTTTGCTTATCATACACCTGGTACCGACCCTCCTCCCATACCTCACTGGGATTTGGGCAGTAGTAGCCAGTCTGTTGAACCTCCAATCACTCCATCAATGCCATCTCGTAGCATACCTGAACCTAGCCAAGAAATTGAGGCTGCCTCCACCAATTCTGAATGCCTTGCTAACCTAGAACAAGAAAATGAGCATGTGGGTGTTGATGAGGAAGGGATGTATCTTGACCTTGCCCCCTACCATCCACAACAAGTAAAAACTCAGAGTCAAGGTGGTAGCAAACCAAGTGTAGATGAAAGCTCTGATGATGAATCTATCTCTGATGACTCTGATGATGATGACTCTGTTTCTGATGACTCTGATGATGATGATGATGTTGAATATGAAATAGATGAAATTGTTAAGGAAAGAGAGCCAGAAAATATGCCTGATGTTGATTATAACAAGAAGGATCCACCTATGGCAGTAGGAACTGTGTACTCTGATATTGCTTCTTTTAAGCTGGCTTTAGCTACTCATGATGTCTTTCATTATAACATTGAGAAGAGTGATACAGGGAGATATAGAGTTTTCTATTCTGGAAGAATAGAAGGCTACCCCTGGATAATTCATGCCTCAACTATGAAGGATGGTGTTACAGTTAAGGTAAACATAATGATCATGCATTAAAACTCTTTCTTTTTGTTATAGTCTTGGTGCATTAACAATCTTTCTTTTTTGTTTGTAGTTCAAGAGGAACCCATCTATTCATGAAAGAAGAACCCATCTGTTCATGAAAGGAACCCATCAAGAGGAACCCAAGCTGTGCACAAGAAAGGAAAAGAAAAGGGTAAGAAGGTTGCAAAGGAGGCAGCAAAGGAGCCAGCAAAGAAGGCAGCAAAGGAGGCAGCAAAGGAGACAACAAGTAACAGGTAAAACTCATCTTCTCACTTCATTTTCATTCAAATTTCATCATTACCATACTGACTTTTGTATTTTTGGTAGATCTAGATCTGTAACTGGATCTAATGACCCACAACCACTCAAGGTTGTCTACCTTGCCCCACCAACTACTTCCACTAATGCATCTACTGGTACAGTTTAGAAGCTAACATGTAGACGGAAGGTTGCGGTCAAGAAGAAGCTGACAACTAAGAGGGCTCCACAACAAGGCACACAAGCTCTTCCTACAAGCCCAGCTGGTAACAAGGCTTCAGCTGGAGTGCACAAGATGAGGCAAGGTGACTCCATATCTTTTGAGCTTGAGTTTCACCTTACTAAGCTGTTGTCATGGAGAACACCATTACTTTTGAGTTGTTATGTTGTCTAGGAACAACTTAGATGTGAACTTTTATGTCCAATACTTCTGTTATGTAACTAATGCACTGGTGGATGCATGTCCATTACTTTTAGTTTGAATGACAGGCTTAAAAATGTTGCATAAATGTTGCTTTGTGACTTGATGTTGATGAAATGTTGTTGAAATGTTGAAATGTTGATGAAATGTTGCATAAACAAACTTGATTCATTCATTCATTCTAGGCAACAATACATTCACTGGGACAATACATAGTTGCATTGATACACATACATAGTTGCTGCATAGCCCTACTTCTTGAATATAGCAAACAAGGCAAGGAAAATGCACACAAAAACCAACTTCTCAATCCACCTTAGCTGTTGGATAACACCATCTTCCACTACTACTTTATTGCATTGCATTGCTGCACTAGCCTGAACAGGAGCTACTGGTATTGGCACTGGCTGGTGAGGGGCTGCTGGTGCTGGCACTGGCTGGAGAAGGGCTGCTGGTGGTGGCAGTGCCTGAAGAGGAACTGGCTGCATACTGCTTTCACCCATTTCGTCCTCCCATTGGTAATATTGGCAACCACCAACCTGTGAACCAAAATGTCTTCATAAATCAAATGACATATGTACAGTTAAATAAACAATAAAGGTAGAAGCAAGAAGGAGCACAAACTGCAAAAAATGGGCACTTGTGAAAAAACATGATTGTTGTTCTTCCTGGTCATCGACACAAAGTGGTTAGCTAGCACATCATAGTTGGGGCAAAGAACCCTCTTGACCGGCCCTCCATAGTTGCTTGAACCTTGCGACATGGAAATTGAGAGCAAGAATGAAGTGAAGAGAGGAGAGGAATGGAATAGATCTGTTGCATATAAAGGCATCAGGACTGCCTTTGGCACCAACCACGGCCACCTTTGGCGCCAAAACCAATCACTGCACCACCAAACACCAGCCAGGGCGTCAGACCAGCCTTAACGTCTGCTGAGGGCAATTGTGTCTTTTGGGACCTCTGTTAGCCACCGTTCCCACCCAGATTGGACGGAATAGCGTGAGTGGTAAAAACTTTAAGTGAATGGCACACGTGACCAGACCAACTTTTTAATGGCTTGGGAGGAACAAGCAACTTTTTCAATGGCATGGGTGGAAAAGACTCTTTCTACAAAGTCAAGCTCTCGAGGTTGTAGCGTTGAACTACCAGAAGTACTCTAGAAGTAGACCGTTAGTACCGGTTCCAGCCAGAAGTACCGGATTTAATTGATTTATAGACCAGTAATTGCAATGAATATTTTCTAGCCCCGTCTAACGTGCATAGTTGCTCATCCTTGTACTACCGGTAGTACCAGTCTATCACACTTTGCACATTCTGACATGCCCCAATGGTCTGTCACACTCTGCACATTCTAACTTCAACTCAGGTAATAAGCACATTAGTTTTCTTTCTTCATAAAATGCTTGAGTCCTTAAATTGTTGGAATTGATCTCAAGTAAACTAGTAAGTTCTAAGGAAAAGAAAAGATACTGGTACACTTGGACTTGTCATTATAAATTTGATGTTTTAGAAAATGCCATCTCTCGGCTAATAGGATTCGTGCCGTACAATTCTCTCAATGTACGGAATATGCCACTATGTATTCCCATGCACCACTTTAGCTCACAAAAAGGCATGGATCATTTCTCTCCCTGTCCCTCTCTCCAATGTGTTCATCTTCTCTCCCTAATCTATTTCTGGTTCCTTCTTGTGATGACCCGAAACTCATTACAACCCAGGCAGTCATTTTCGACTATCAAGAGGAGCCATGAAATGCTACGCAAGATGAAGCCTCAAGAATCTATTACCGCACTCGGCGAGGAAAAAGAATCTTTGCACAGATTGATGTTCATCCTATTGACGTCATCAACACCAGCTCAGCCCCAAGAACATACTCAAGGACAATACATTGGTCATACCTAACAAATAAGCCAGTGTGTTACAGCATGGCATATAACTTGTTGTTTCTAGTCACCTGGAGCTAGCTATATGTGTATTGGATTTAAATAGAGGCATCGCCCAACCTAATTCAGTAAAATCAAATAAATCCCACGGTCTGCATTAACAAATGCTAAGTATGACCAAGAATTAGCCCCAGTGGGGAATTCACTGTATATTGATAGCTAAGATTAGCTATTGCGTGTAATCTATAATATGCCAGCTAATTTTATTGTTTAGATAAAAAATGTAGCTTATGATTTGCAATCCGACTATTAATTAGTTGGAAATATGGAAGTTTGTTAAAGCAGAGCATAAAACTTGTTGTATAATCACCTTTTTTTATAAAGGAAGCTTTTATTAAAACCTTGGAAGCAATACATCGAAACTCTCAGCCTCTGCCTAACATGAGGCACACGGCCAAAAAGAGAGAAGAAACCTGACATAATCTAATAACTATCAATTCGTAGACTAGACTGCCACCCTTGTGCCTAGGAGAAAAAATCCTTGACCACCTACGTCAATTGTTGTGATACCCCTACAATTGTATGCTGCAAATCCGGCTTGTGCAGAATAGCCCAAGTACGTAGCTAGTGGGTAACCAAATAAATAACGTGCACAGGAGAAACAAATTTTTTCTTTTCAAAAACAACATCATTCCAGCTGAGCCAAATAGACCAACAAGTCACGGCTGCTCCTAACAGGAGTAGAAGCTTGACATCTTTGTTGACACCTCTAAGCCAACCATTGAACATATGACTTATATTGTGGGGTTTTAAAAGACCTGTCGCAACATATGTAACAGATCATATTGAACAAGAAAACTGACAGTCAAAGAACAAGTGCTTAATTGTCTCTTCTTTGTGACAAAAGCAACAAGTTTTAGTACCTTGCCAATTGCGCTTTGCTAGGTTATCCTTTGTTAGTATAACTCCATGTTGTAGGTACCACAGAAAATTTTTTATTTTCAGGGGGGCTTTCACTGTCCAAATGAGTTTGTTAATATTTGGGATATCAGTTTGTAATATCACTTGATAGTGTGACTTCACCGAGAATTTTCCATTTGGATGTAAATTCTAGCAAAACTCATCTTGTTCATGGACCAACTCAATATTAGAAATACACGGTAACAAATTGTTTCACACTACTAATTTGGGACCAATGAGGTCTCTTCGCCAAGATAGGTTTGGTGATGGACCAGAAAGAACCTCCGCAATGGTAACATGTTTAGGTCTAGCAATGTTATAAAGACATGGGTACTGTTCCTGTAAAGACGTACTTGAGTTCCATTCTTTACAATGAAGGATCCAAAGCGAAAGAAGTCTCGCTTCACCTTCATAAGACTAGACCAAAAGTGTGAATCTCCATTTTTCCATTCCACTTGTATTAATGGTTTCGATCCTAAATATTTATTGCGGAGTAATTGCTGTCAAGTCCCATCTGTGGTAACTAACTTGAACAACCATTTACTAAGTAGAGCAATATTTTTAATATGCAGGTTATAAATTCCAAGACCTCCTTGATCTTTGGGCTGACATAATATGATCCACTTGGCTAAACGATATCTCTTTTTTTGCTCATCACCTTGCCAGTAAAATCTAAATCAGAAATAATCCAACTTCTTTTGTACTCCTTTTGGCAAGGCAAAAAAGGACATCATATACATTGGTAGGCTACTATGCACTAAATTTATCAATGTTAAGCGTCCCCCAATTGAAAGATGTTTCCCTTTCCATCTACTAAGCCATATCTCAAAACATTCCTCGACCTTCCTCCACTCAGTATTCCTAAGCTTCCTAAAATGTATAGAAATTCCCAAATACCGGATTGGAAAATCACCAAACTTACAGCCAAACAATTCAACGTATTGATCAAGATGGTCTTGGGCTTCTTCAAAACAAAACAATTCACTCTTATAAAAATTGATTTTTAAACCCGATACTTGCTCAAAAGCACAAAGCAGTAGCTTCACATTTTGAGCTTTCTCAAGGTCATGATCCATAAAAAGAATTGTATCATCAGTATATTGTAGAATAGATAAACCACCATCGATGAGATGAGGCACTACTCCACTAATTTGCCCATCCGCCTTGGCCCTATTTACAAGAATAGCTAGCATGTCTGCTAAAATGTTAAAAGCAATGGGGATAAAGGATCGCCCTGTTGAAGGCCTTTTTCTGTTTGAAAGAAATGCCCGACATTATCATTAACATTAATAGCTACACTTCCACCCGAATGAAAGTTCTAACCCAATTTATCCACTTGGGCGAAAACCCTTTCATTCATAGTGCTTGAAAGGAAAGGGCCATTTAACTTTATCATATGCTTTTTCAAAATCTATCTTGAGGATTACCCACTCTATTTCTTTCGGTGCAGCTCATGAACAGTCTCATGCAAGATGATGACACCCTCTAGAATATTTCATCCTTGCATAAATGCTATTTGAGTTGGACTAATAACATTGTCTGCCACTGAATTTAGCCCGTTGGTTGCAGCTTTTGTGAAAATTTTGAAGCTCGTGTTAAGTAGACAGATTGGCCGATATTATTGAATCACATTCGCTTCTTGGACCTTTGGGATAAGGGTAGTTACCCCAAAGTTCAAACTAAAAAGCGGTAAATCCCCTGCATATAATTCACGGAACATTTGCATTAGATCCCATTTGATGGTATTTCAAATTTTCTGATAACATTCAGCTAGAAAACCATCTGGACCAGGTGCTTTATTATGTTCCATATCAATAATTGCCTTTTGCACTTCTTGCTCGGTAAAGGGTGCGGTCAGAACGTCATTCTCGGTTGTGTGACCTGAGAAATATCAAAAAACCTATCCTCCTATAGAGTAAAGGAACTAACCTCAGGTTCTCCAAAAAGTTCCTTATAAAACCTAGTGATATAGGCTTTTAGGTTTGCCTGACCCTCCACAATGTCATTTCCATGATCTAGGGAAAAAATTCTTTTTCTTCGATGTTTACCATTGGCAACCGTTTGGAAGTATCTAATGTTGTTATCTCCCAAAAGGACATATTTTATCTTTGCCCTCTGATAGTACTTGATTTCCCCTTCTCTAAGTAATTTGGTCAGTTGATCGTGAGACTGAGCAAGATTTTCTTGTTCAAATTCAGTCAAATCCCTGACCTCTGCAGCAATGTCTAAGTCATTAATTGTTGATTGAAGTTCAACCTTTTTTGCTTATACACTTCACTAATATGTGCAGCCCATCCACGTAAGTGTCTCCGTAAGGCACTACATTTATTGTTCCAACATTTATTGTTCCAACGTTGGACAGAATTCCTACCTTTCACTGGTTTATTCCAGACCTCAATAACTCAGTCATTGAAATCCTTATGGGTGAACCAACTTCGTCCAAGTTTGAACTGTTTTCCATTCCCCTTGAAGGTCGGTGTTCCCGTGTCTAAGAGTAGGGGTGTGTGGTCCGACACCCCCTATCCATAGCATGTAGCGAGACTAAATGATACTTAAACTCCCATTCAGTTGACATGAGAGCCCTATCCAATCTCTCGTATATGGGTTTAAGTAGTGAATTGGCCCAAGTGAATTGTCGTCCCGTTAAATCAATTTTCTGAAGATCAAAATTGTCAATAACGACATTGAACAGGAAAGGCCAATGGTTAACGTATCTATCATTATTCTTATCTTTGCTAGATCTCACAATATTAAAATCTCCACCAATTAAAGTGGGCAAAGGATTTTTGTTGGCATGCTCTAACTAGTTCAGCTAAAAAGGCCGATTTAAAATCATCCTGGGCTGGACCATAGACTGCCATAAGAATCCATTTGAAACTATCTGACTTGTTGCACAAATGGAATTTAATATAGAACTCCCCTTCTACAATCAAAGAAAGGTGTAGCATTTCTGTATTGGCTCCAAGAAGGATTCCACCAGATCTGCCACGAGGTGGAAGACAATGCCAAACAAAATATGCACCTCCTGAGAGTCGTGCCAAATTTGTCTTTGATATGTCTTGTTTCCTGTTTTCCAAGATAGCAATGAAGTCTAGACTATGGTCTTTTACTGCCTCTGAAATATATTGAAATTTAGCTAGGTCTGATAAACCAGCTATTCCAAAAGAAACCTTCATCGGTAAACTAGGTTTTTTCATGACCCTTTTCTGAATTTTATTTTTTCTCGAGGTAGATTTTGATTTTCGGGCAGTGGCCTTCAGATCACATAATTTTGTTTCCGGGTCCATGTCCTCAAAATCTACCTCTGACACAGCCTTGATCAAATGAGCAAGCAGGTCGTCATCTACGGCGGCCTCATCATCACTAGCATCAAGAATCAATGGTTTATTAACCCCCGCATTCATATCTCCTTTCAATTGTTTTGTACGTGGTGCTACACTCATTCTATCGACTTATATTTTCTTTAAAGCATTGATAGACATAGTACACTCGGCACTGCTATTACCTAATTTATAACCTAAGTTACTGAGATTTCTAACACAAGAATCATTCCAGATAGGAATAAAGGAAATAGCAGGACAGGAGCTGTGCGTACCAGGCTATGGAGTTGATGGAGATGAAAGCGAATGCGGCACCACACTCTGTGCAGCCGCCGACTTCTTCTCTGACGGGCTATCCAAATTTCGGATGGCAGCCCTTCGCATAGCTTTACTTGTCATATCCTCATCAGCTATGGAAATTCTATCAGCAGATTGGATATTATACGTGCACTATGTCGAAGCCCTTCAGATGAGTTCAAAGGAGACAACAAATTTTCATTTGTACCTGAAGGGGATTGTAACCTTGAACCATCAGCAACATTAACTGGAACATCTTTGCCCGGCTTGCTTGGAGCCCACGGCCACGGAGTCATCGACCTTGACATCAACAGATCGCCTGATTCTGCAGGTTCAACTGTCTGCCTGAGGGGAGGAGCAGAACTGCTGCTATGAGGTTTCTCTGGTCGAATACTGCTATCAGTGTCACCTGACAGAGAATAGGTGATGTCGACCTGTTGTTTGTCCCAGCCTTTGGCCTAGGTGATGTTGTCATGGGTTGAGTAGGCGTCATCTTACTGCTAGACTTAGACAAATTTGACTGATCTGCTGGCATAGTTTGTGTTTCAGTCACTAATGATCGGTCTGTAGCTTTCAAACTGAGTTCAGTACATGTGCGTTCACCACTAGTAGCTTTCTCTAGTGAATGAATACTCTTTCCTGAGCATGAATTGCCTTTGATATTTTTGGCAGGAGGGGTAACGTACACTGGCGGTAGCTTAGCTATGTCATGCAGGCTTAATAACTGGCATAGTTTCCCTAGGCTTTTTTTCTCAAGCAGTGACATCGCAGACCCCATTTGCATTGGCACAGGTCCACCTCCAGTAGGGGCATTAGATGAAGATGACGTATTGTCTATGGTCTTCTGTTTTTTTGGGGCATTTCCACCATCACATCCATGATCAGTATCATCTCTTCCAGCCTCATCCTCATGCCGATCAGAATAATTTGGCTTTGGTGGAGGAATTGCTGGCTCAAAGTTTGGATCCTCCAAGCTAAAAGTAACTTCATGCCCTGTCTTCCCAAAAACCACATCAGTGGTAAAAGGGTAAATGCTCTCTGCTCATCATCCCTACCCGAATCCGAATCACACCTTTTTTCCTATAAGTGAGCATATCAACATCTAGAGTAGCACCAATGACTGTACCGAGTGCCCAAAAGGCAAGGTAATGGCGCGAAGGATGAGGGACTTTACTGACATGAACCCAAATTTCATCAAGTTGATAGGCTGGAATAGAGTCAGCAGCATCTTGCCACTCTGAGATAGTCAATATGACCCCATGATTCTTCAAACAAATGTCAATATCGACTCTTCGTTTGAGTTCATCCTTAGACTGGAATTCCACCAGAAAACAGTCATCCCCATGAGGAAGCGCTTCCCAGTTCCAGTCAGCTGTGATGAATTTTGCAAGCTCTGTCTGAACTGTGGCTGCATCAATTGTTCCCCCGGTAACCTTTATCAAAGAAGTAGGAGAAGGTTTCAGGGTCTCCAAATTGTACCCAAGGTCTGTATGTGGAAAAACCCTAGCTCATTCTTAGCAAAACCTAGCATGGACGCTGTTGGTTTTGGAAGCTTGACAAGAGGACACTTTGCTGAAATATGGGCATTCTTTTTATTACAAATAAAACAATCTAGATCCGCCATGCAAGAATCTGCTAAATGCCCATTACACTTACACCTAAAACAGTGAGGTGGTTTGACCTTTTTTGGCTTTACAAGATCAGTGGAGGCCAAGGGTTGCGATCCTGACGCCGCCACCTTGTCTTGCGTCTTTGTTGCCTCTATAGTAGCAGAAGGTGCTTCAATTCGCCCACGAGGCCTGTACTCTGCTTGCTGGAAGTGTTGCTGATGACCACGTTGATTCCAGTCATGGTCCAATTGGGTTCCACGACCATCGCCGTGTCCTGCTGTATGCCTTCCTGGATGACGCCCACCGTATCCATGGCCAGCGCCCGGACGAAAGCCATGACCACGCTGAGGCCGATAGAACTGGCGAGGAGGTCTGTTTTGGTGAAAATTGCTAGTCGGCGGAGGGCGTAGAGGAGCCTCACGATTCGGTGGTGGTGGCGGCGGCGGTGGGCGAGCCGCCATCTCGGTGTAGTAAGGGCGAGATGGGATGGCGGCGGCTCGCGTAGGATCTGCTGATGGGTTACGAGGGCTATTGGCAATTGCTGCTTTTGTGTCTATCGGAGTCACCCGCATGTGGGTCCGTCAAAGACACGGTCGCACCAGATCACCTCTGGACCGGCCACAGGCTTTTCGGGTGCACTAGCGCCCGGACGTCCGGACGGGCATGCGTGTCCGGACGCCCGTGGCCCCTGCGTGCTGATCTGAAAGTACTGCCTCAGGCCCGCAGCGCATATGCATGTCGTGATTAAGGCCTTCTAAATCCTTTCAACAAAAATTAAGGCCTTCTAAATTCCTTTTCTTTCGTACGGACACCGGTGCAACACATGCACAGGTCAGTTTTGTGCATGCACATGCTATGTAGTTAAAAAAATCATATCTCGTAAATCAAATATCAAAATTAAAATTCGATTGTATCATTGTGTTTCTCGTGATAAAATCTTTAAAACAAGACCCACATAGATATATTTTGATACTTTTTTAAAAAAAATATTTATCTCATTTGAATGTACAGTAGACTAGATTTTGAAACAACCCAAAAATATATGTTAAAACAATGTAGAAATACCTGTTACAACACCCTAAAAATCAGTTGTTGAAATACACCCGAAATATTTGTTAAAACATTTCATAAACATGTGTTAAAACAACAATGTTAAAACAGCCCAAAAATGCATATTTGCAACAACCCGGAAATATATATATGCTGAAACAACCCGAAAACTTTAATTGAAACGACCCTATAAATACCTAATGACACCACTAAAAATACCAATTGAAACAACCCAAAAATATATCCGTAGGCTTTTGCCCGCTCAACTAGTCCTCGTAGATCCGACTCTGTTTTGCAATTGATTTTACAGACATGCCAGGCGCAGCATTCACAGCAACCCGATCAGTATTCACCAATTCAGGCGGCATGAATGTGGCCAGCGTCACTGCATGTGACGAACGAGGCTTGGGCAAGGGCCCCCTCGAAGGACGAACCATCCCTGGCCGCCGGAGAGGAAACCCAGTGGAAATTTTTGGATGAGCGGATTGATTTGCGATTGATCGTGTTTTTTCCCGGTCCGCAGTATCAACCTCGTTAGAAAATTTAGAACCGACAAAGTTCGATTGGCCAGGGAGCCGTCCGTTGGAGTCAGACTCCCACCATCGAGATCCCTTTGGGAAGCCGATTTAATTCCAAAATTCTTCACATAGAGTTTCATCTGAAACTGAAAGGGCAGAAAACTCGTTCTTGTTTACATTGATTTCGCCAGAGCATTTTTCAAAAGCACAACCAGCTGCCTCGTCAGTCGTCAGAGTTAAAACCTGCCAATATAGCTGAATGGAAAAACTCACCGTACTCTGCAGATGTCGCAGGCGTCTCCTCGTCCTGCAGCAGAGCAGAGATAGACCAAAGTGCCAGGGTGAGTCGACGACGTCGTAGCATTTCTTCGCGAATTGGATCGTGAACTGAATCACCATCCGCACCTAGATCCTCGATGGCACCATCAACAAGTTGAGCACTGTCGATGCCGAGATGTGCCCTGTCTGAGGAGAAAGGATCCTCGCCGGAGAACAAGTCGATGTCTTGCTTCTCGGAAATCGCAGGAGCCGTCGGAGCTGCAGACGTCGCCACGTCCGGCACCGAGCAGGAGCGTCATCCACCTTCCAGATCCCGCTCCCCATCCTCAGAACGATGGGCGCCTGCCGGATCTTGTCGCGGCTGCACCACCGCCAGATCTGCAGCGGGCGCCGAGCCGAAAATCGCCGGATCAGGGACTGCTGGAGCGGCCGCGGGCGCCGAGCAATAGGTCGCCCGTAGGTCCGCCGGAGTTGCAGCGGGAATCGAGCAGGTCACCGGACTGGCGAAGGAGGCCGCCGGTAGGTGTCCAGCAGGTTCCGCCGGAGTGCTTGGAAATGTGCTCGTGCGCCGCCTTCTCCTACCGGCCGTTCTTGTATAATCACCTGGAGTTAGCTATATATTTTAATTGGATTGAATTAGGCACGGAGCAACCTATTTCAATTTGATGAAATACTAGCTAGGTAGGTATAATGACAGCTAAGATAGGTGGCTATTGCGTGTAAAGTAGTTTTCAGTTATTTGTAGTATTATATAATGTGCCAACTAACTTTACTTCTCAGATAAAAGTTGTAGCCTGTAGTTTACAAAATTGCTTTTATCATTATTAAATACTATCGTATACGCCAGTATGTGTTATAGCAGGACACAACGCGTGCATCACACGAGCGTGAGTGCGCATATGAGGCCAGCGTCGCTTTCCCCACTCTCCTCCTCCTTTAAGACCTGGCGCGTTGTAGGTGGCTATGTTAAAGCTAAACCACCTAAGGATATGGGTTTTATAGGCAAGCTGAGGCGCTCGAAACAGGAGAAGCATGGTGTGTCCATGAAGTTCCTAGTCTGTGATCCGTGAGTACCTACTCCTTCACTTCTCCTCATGTATCTTATCTATCACCAGGCCTTTGTGCCTTTCCGCGGCGTCTTAGTTTATATTATCTCTGCCACACATGATACGGGATCATGTTTCTGATTCAAAAATATATCTGGCGCCCCTTGTCTCTGGTTTTGCTCACTTTGTGATCTATTAATGGATTCCAACTCGATCCATGTATCTGTCTTTCTTCATGTCGTGCCACCACATGATATAGGAGGACAACGCAGACAACCGAAGATGGAGTCCGCTTCCTGAATAACTTGAAGCAAGGGTTGGCCGGCAAGCCAGAGAAGTACGATCAGATCGTCGACAACATGGGCGAGTTCGTTTATGAGAGGTCAGTAACAATCCATCCTTTCACCTGTTTCACGCCTAGATCTCGGAGTGATCTCGCTTGTTGTGTGGGGAGATTAGGATTTCGTTTCTTGGATTGTCAGTCTGATATTTTGTCGTGTTGTTCGTGAATTGCAGCATTTGTACTGCTGTTCTAGTTGAGCGTCTGAAGGTTCTCCTGGAAGGCCACCCTGATCTCCAGCGTCAGTTCAACCAGTTCCTACCATGGGGATGCATAAGGGCTCATGGACCACTCGGGAGGACCAGCATCTGAATGTCTGATCCAGCCAGGGCTGGGAAGCTGGGCAACCTCGCTCTGTGCCTAAACCTAGCTGTTGCAGGTTTTCCTTTGCATGAATGGGACTTTGATGAGTACCTCTAAGCTGCAGTGATTGGCCCATCATTCCTGCTACTCTGCATAGGCAGTACTATTAAGATATATAATGCTAAATGTCAGACTGTATCTGCCTTGCATTATGTCATGTCTGTGTTTGGATATGTAACATGGTTAGTGACCAAGCTGGGGTGAATGGGATGCGCCGAACGCGGTAAATGAAAGAATAGTCTTTATTCTTGCCTGTACATGGGATATGAAACCAACGACAACGGACCATTATGAAGTAAATGCCTAAGCATAGTGGCAAAATTTTCAAGCTTACAAGTTGCCAGGACATAGACGTTGGCGTGGAGACCCAGCCTGTGTTTTTTGCACACAAGCCGAAAGTGTGAACCACTTATTTTTTACTTGTTCTGTAGCTAAATGTGTCTAGGCCACATTAGCATCTGACATACCCACGAAATTTGACCAGTGCTGGTCATGGTGTTGCAAATGGTTAAAAAATGCTAAACACTTTCATGCTATTGGGATTGCTGCTGTTTGCTTTGAAGGCAAAACACTGAAAAAAATCCTTTGACGACCATTAGTGACTCATGTGCTCTTATGAAATACTGGGCAAGGTTGTTGAAGTCTGATGATAAGCAGGCAATGATCGAAGAAGTGGATGCGTTATACAAGATCGCTGTCAGGCTGCTGTCCAAGAAGGAGTCGGTGCCCATCCTGAGGATTATGCCGGTCCTTGAAGATGAAGACGGCGAGGACCAAGCTGCTGAAACTCATCCAGGACGTCAAGGTGAAGGCCAAAAGTGATCGTCCAGATGAGGAAGACTAGAAGGGATCGTCCACTGTTATCGAGCTATTTTCCACTCGTACTTGCATGATTAGCTTCTTGTTTGTCCTGGGTGAAAGACAGACCTTCTGGGTCTCTCCTCAGCTTGTCTGTTTGTGTTGGTAAACTCTATTGGTCAACTCTGCCTAGACCCCTTCTATTACTTTTCCTAAATCGATCTTAAAGTTTGCTGTATTTTCATTATCAATATAATGGAAATGGGGATCCCCTTGTTTGAAAAAAATTGCCAGGACATATATGAACTCAACCAAAGGGAACACAAAAAATAGGAGACCACATTTATTAGTAAAGAGACAAAGTTCCATGTCGTAATATGTTGGGATGTCTTATCTTAATATGTCTCCTCCATACCTATGTATTAGACAAGTATGTTGTTGTCAATTGCTTCTACTTTGTCCTCCGGTATTAGAGGCGTAGAATTCATATATAAGGCCAATATATGAATTCTGCACCTCTAGTGGAAGCTGTATCGTCAGTTATTTAGCTATGTTAAGTGTTAAGTTCCTTGTATCATCTCAGTGTAATTCTATCCTGAAACTGTGTTAAGGTTTCCTTACAAAAAAATCTATGAAGGGTTAACAGACGACACAATTACTTCATTTGGCAAAATAAATGTATTTTTTGAAAATTAATGTCATTGGAATCAACAAAACAAATGTACTGTAGTTCTAAAATAAGCTTATGGATTGGAACAAAATTGATGAAAAATGA
>CM041635.1:26674963-26813327 GCA_023333625.1 Bothriochloa decipiens
TAAGGCCAATATATGAATTCTGCACCTCTAGTGGAAGCTGTATCGTCAGTTATTTAGCTGTGTTAAGTGTTCAGGTCCTTGTATCATCTCAGTGTAATTCTATCCTAAAACTATGTTAAGGTTTCCTTACAAAAAAGCTATGAAGGGTTAACAGACGACACAATTACTTCATTTGGCAACATAAATGTATTTTCTGAAAATTAATGTCATTGGAATAAACAAAACAAACATACTGCAGTTCTAAAATCAGCTTATGGATTGGAACAAAATTGATGAAAAATGATTAGACACTGATATATATGATTATGGAAACAGGATACATGAATTTCTGCAACATAAAGCGCAGATTTTGAGAAGCCATTTGTTTATAGGTAAACTAAAATAATACAATCAAACCCACATAAAAGTTAACATAATTCAGTCTTGGTTTAAATATGCCATAGCCCTTTTTACTAAAATTTTCATGACAGTCATTTTGTCAAAATCATTTTGCCTTGTATCAGATAATTAGTCACTTTGTTACAGTGATGACCCAACAGATCTGCTCTACATTTTAGTAACTTGGACCCTGACCTTATTAGCTAGTTGTTTCCTATTTACATTACCAGCTTCGCACCTGGCATTCCTGGATTGGAATTTTAGTTTCCATTGCTCACTATTTAGAAATTGCATTGCTAGTTTGCCACAATTTATGTGTTTAGCATTTCAAAAGAAATATTTGTAGGAACACACATATGGATGGCAAGCTACACAACATAAAAACACATGTGATGAGTACTACATCCAGCTTAAGTTAGGAGCCACCATTCCTTTGCTTCTGGAGAGATTAGGTAACTGTTGATGTCATTTGCTATTTTAAATTTTTGCTAGCTAGGAGGTAATATGATTGGAGGAACTTTTGTTAGCATTGTTTATTTTGAATTATGAATCTTGATAGATTAAATTTTCGTTAGGCGCAATTCATATCTGGTATCTTTTGGCCTTTAATTACTCTTGATTTTGATGCAAAGAGTCTTTGAAATAGCTTGTGACATTGATATCGCGAATCAGTAGACCTCATTGTGCTTTTGATTGTTATGTGTTAACATTTAGAAGTCTTATTGTGGCATATAGTTTTCCTTCATGACCATCTTATTAGGTGCCATCTTATTGTTCCAAATATTTTATTGAGCTATGCTATAGTATACTATTCACAGTCGTGGCCATCTTATTGTGCCAAGATTTTATTCCACCAATTCTACTATTGCAAACCAGAAGTCTATGTAGTAGTATCACAATTATGCACTTCTACTCAGTTTTTAGGGGCCTATTTTTTTATTCCTTGTTTGATTGAACTAGGTCTGTTGCTTATTTGCTTGTTGGAGTCAGTAGACATATATTGATCTATATATATACCAGATGATGTAGATCCCCAGCCTCGACAAGGTGTCCTATAATTGCGCTTCTGTTTTCACCTCAATATATAGTTCTCACTGAAGTCAAACCTAGAGCTTCCTTATCTAGGGAGCCTATTAGAGCAGCTAGAAGGTTGTGAAGGGTCACAAGGAGGTGTCGTCATTCAGGCTATTTACATGATGTTGAGGCTCAGTGAACATGAAGCATTTTGTTACTTCATATCTTTATTTACAGGAATGCATCAGTGTTGCTTCTTCTTGTGCTCAAAATTTTGGATCATTTCTTCCATAATTTTATAACATGGTTGGTTGTAGCATATTGGTAAAAATAGCAGATCACCTCAGCTATGGACTACTCCTTACTTAAGATCATTTTGATTAGTGTTCTCATATGATAATCTTGGTGAGTCAAAGCATTTCAACTTTGACCAAATTTATATGATAAGGTAATAACATTTAGGATGTCAACTAAGTAACATTGGATTCTTTGTTAACTATATTTTCATAACATATCTATTCGATGTCACAAGTTATTGTAATTTTCTCTATAATCTTGGTCAAATTTGAGATGCTTTTGACTTTCTATGGTATTGGAATGACTTACAATTTGGAATGGAGAGGGAGTACATGACAATCTCTCTTTTTATCTTTGTCGAACTTTTTTATTTGGTTGTTATCACTACTGAATCATGAGCATTAATATTTCATTTTTTAACAAAATAAAATGTACATCCAACTTCTTGAATGAATACACTGCTTGTCCTTTTTTGTTTTGTATTATCAATAATAGTGGTTAAGGTTAAACAATAAATTTGGCATTTGAAAATACCTTACAAAATAAAAAAGTTACATGTCACTTTAAAAGTGGGGTCATTTTTACCAAGGTTAATTTGCTTAGGATATATTAGAATGTTAGTAACGTTTTCTGCTTTTGTAGTAAGTCAGACTACCAACAACACCTTTTCTTTGAGTGTAATTGTGCCAAAGCTCTGCGGCAGGCTGTGTACTATGTACTAGACATTGAACCTTGGTGTAAACAAGGGGGCTATTAGTGTCTTAGATCTTTGTTATTGATAGGAGCTACAGCTGTTTGCTGGCATTTTGGTTAAGAAAGAATAAGTTTTTTTTTAACAATGCACAAACAAAAACATTTTTGCATGTACCTTTTAGTGGGTGCACTGGGGTTGATCTTGAGATCTGTGGCAGCGCACCAATGACCATAAGAATTAGTTAATTTTGGCATGCCAGACTCTAGAGTCTAGAGTCCAGAGCAGTGCAAAATCTATTTTATTTGCTTCTTGAATTAAAATTTATGCCTCTTCTTTGAAGAGGTTGAAACCAGAACTTTTCCATTTTCTAAAAAAATTAGTTAACGATAAGCTTGCTGAAATTGTTGACCGTGCTGATTTTAGTACAAAAAACAACCTATAACATTATTTATTGACATACACCTACCGTCGTATGGTTGTATGTTTAATCCTTCTTGTGATCATATTAATGGTTATTATCATTATATTAATTACATGCAACTTTGAATGCTGATTGTTTTTGTGTTGTATTTCGCATAATGTTATATATGTTCCAACAACATTGCAGCTTATATACCTGATGCTATCTGCATAGATTGTCTCAAAACTGTTTTATCCTTGCAAGCAGGAGCATACAAAATGCTTGAGAGCATTCAAGTGTATGCGTGTCAGTATAGTTACGAGCATCCTTGTGGTTATCCGTTTCACAAAATAGCTTGGGCTGCATATATTGGATTGGAGAGGATAGACGCATTTAGCATTCTAATGGAAGCATAGATTTTGGTGTGTTTTTTGTTGTCACATTTCTGCTTGCCATGCAAACATTGTTTTTTATCCGATGAAGAGATATTGGGAAGTCCATTCGTACACGATTGAAGTCTTAATTTTTCTTCATAAGAAATATTGAAATTTTTACCATTCATGCCCTAGACTCGCATATTCCACCTCCTTGTAGCTGAAGCTGTTATATGTGGGTGAATTATATGCCATGGCTATACACAACTTGTTACAAAGTTACCTAGAGTTAGCAATGTGTATTGAATTTAGTTGGCCTTGACACAGCCATTTCAATTAAATCAAATAAATACGGTCCATGAACCAAACAACCACAACTAAGCTTGAAAATTTTCAATTATATAAATAAACCCACTACAATCAAGCAACCTAGCAGTATAGCATACTACACATTATTTGAATCTACAGTTGACAACTGAAGACTATGAATAAATCAAGGATTTTGCTTCTTCCTTGATCCTAGTCGTGAGATGTTGGGCCCATGGAACTACTCTTCATTCGGCTCCTTTCATGATATGTAGGGATATGGAAATGGATGTTTGGGAATTATAATTATCTGAATCCAAATTTGATAAAATGTGTAATATGGATATCCATATACGTATCAGTTTGAGTAAAATGCACGGTGGATATTCAAACTATTGGAATATTCCCATCTATGTACTTAAACTAAAAAAGCTCCTATCTAGATACCTAAACTGTTGGGGCATTCCCATCTATGTACTTAAACTGAAAAGCTTCCATCAAGGTACCGAAACAATTGTCGACACACACTTACAGTCCAAAACTCGCGACGTCCGCACCAGCATCTGGTGCCTCTATGGATTTGCACTATCGCACTAGTCATGATGATTAGCTTTGCTGAATAATGTCTGGCTGTATCTGTCGTCACTACATGCATATTTCTATTTGAACTTCGGAGGCTGTTTAGTTAGAACAACATCTTTTATTGACAAGATCGAGTATGTGCTTATTCAGTCTATGGTTTTTCAGGTGCGTGGAAAATAGATCCAGTTTTGCTTGAAATGGGGTGGGGAGAATATTTGCTAGGATATGGGTTTTTCTTAATATCCAAAAACATGCTACTCCCTAGTGCCAACACAAAACACAATTCTAGCTACAAATCTAGACACGTGTGATGATCCAGATTCACAGTTAAAATTGTGTTTTTTGTTCGGATAGAGGAAGTACATTTTCGATATATCATGTTTATCTGTTTTGTATAAACAGTTTGGATTTTGTTCAATTTCCTATATTTCTAGTTTATCCTTATCCTCTGTGAGCCTGGTAACCCAACTTTATTATGGAATATATAGCGTAAACTCACATATAGAAGCATATACCATTGGTGGCCAAGGTAAGCAACCTAAAAATGGAAAACATGATAACATGAGGCATTTTTAGATGAAAGGACAATATTTTTATCTTAGTGTTCTCCGTAGAGGCACGCTGTGTTTTTTATGGAAAGAGTCACACTCTGTTGCACTCAAGTAGCGGTAACTAACATAGGATTAAGACTTTCTTATGGAACTGAGACATGTTCTCTCAAATTTATTGGGAATTGGGATATGTCTAGAAGTCTATATACCTTCTTCGCACTTGTCTCCACTAACTGTTTGTGATCATGCGTTCTACTGGACAAGATTGCACAACACATTCATCAATAATTCACATGGGCTAGAGAATGATGTTGGCTTAGTGTCCCCTGGTGTCCATGTCTCTTGCAAACCTTGCCATATACCTATGAAGCATACATGAATATTATTGTTGTCTTAGCATTCCAAAGGGGCAGCATGCGATTCATTATGTAAACAAAGATTGATGTGAATATTTATAGATTCCAGCATGCAAGTGTTCTAGCATTTGTGAATCATAGCATTTTTTCTTTTTGAGTTAGAAATATCTGCTCTGCAACATTTGCTAATCTTCCTTCCGCTCTCAATTTCCCCTCACACAACTAGGCGATGAAGGCATCTTGTTTGAGTCTAAGCTGGAATATTAATATATGATACTTCTAATTTTTGGCCAAATGTTTTTCTTGTTCATTCAGAAGCAACTAGCCCCAATGTACGGCTCAAATATGAAAAAAAGGAAAACTAGCTATTTTTCTGTTTTAGGAACAAAACATTCTCGTTTTATGAAACAATGTCATCATCCAGAGAACCCCAATTTCCTACTTTTCTTTCTTAGTTGTAATTGATAATCTATCAGTTTCTGCATATTGTCGGTCGCCTTCTTTCTTACCATGAAATATTCCTCGTGCCTCACATGTCACTAAAATGGGTAGTTCTTAAATAATAACAACTTGTAGAAAGGATTTGAGTCAGTAAAGGACATAAACATGGTAGTGGCCACTAAATTTTGTGCAGAGCAACCGAAGTTCAAGGCAACTTCAGATATGGTTTACTTTACCATATAAATAAATGTAGAGATTTGCTGTGGGTAATCACGATTCATTTTGTTGTTTGAAAAACACATTACCTCTCTCTAATATATGCATATGAAACTTCATATACAAGAAATTTTGTCAATAAGCTAGATTAATAAGACATGATCTTTAGATTCTTTGAGTTCATAGAAATTTCACACCAGCAAAATCATTAGGTTATTGGGTACAATGTATTTCATTTAAAAAAGATAAAGATGCTATGATGATAGTAATAGTGGTTGTTGTGGTCTTCGTTACTTTAAACAGATAGGAGATCTTTGTCAGATAAGCTAGAGTCATGAGAACTTATTCTTCAGTATTTGAAGATTCGAGGTCTTATATGATCACGTAGTGTTATGGAATGGAAGCTGGAAAATAATAAGCTGAAAATTTTGAAAACTAATAATTCATTGGTTCTGAGGTCATGTGAGCGGCTGCTTTGATATGTACCTGATCCATGAATTCCTCTATCTGAAAAATCAAATGTGACAAAGATGGGTTACATAATTATGTTAATAAACTATTTCAAAGGGGCGTGAAGCAAGTAGAAAATTTATCCTACATGAGCTTAACAATAACTACGGGTGAAGTGTTTAATTCTGGTCTTATCAGTTAGTGAGTGTGGAATCTAAACGTTGGTAAAAAATTGTAACTAGAGATATTATATATGGATGCTTGTAGCAGAACATTTGCACTGTGTCCAGCAGCTAATGTCTCATGTGATAGCAGGCAGATGAAAATATAGCAGGAGAATCAAAATTCCAATGACTAAACATTCTGTGCATCAAATACAATTAAAAAATAATTTATGAGCCACTAGCTAGATTGACTTAATTTATCCCACTGTCTATGTCTATATCAACCATTGTTTTTTCATTTCTCTCTCTGATTTTACTCCTTGAGCACACACAAGGAGTTTTTATCTATTGTAGTCTCAAACATGATCAAATGACAGGAAACATTTGACATTGTAAGAAGATATGTGAAGCTGCAATCGTAAGGGCAGCAAAATTTTCTTTGCTTGAAAAAATAGTGTAGTGATGTATGTATATCAACGTCCTAATCCAGTGTGATGTCACTTGTTTTACTGGTACACCAGTGACAATGAAATCCACCACAACATTATCACACTAGCCTAGTACCACCCTCACACCTATGGATGACAATTATGCATATTGGATATTTGTAGAGGTAGATAAGAGAGCCGATGTGATATTTAAGTTTAAAGCTAAGGTCTTCCATGCCCACAATTTGGTTCTCGCAGCATGCACTTCGATTTTCGAGGCTGAGCACTGTGAACTACATTTGGAAAATTAAAGCAACAACGTAAGAATTGATGACATGGAACCGTCTGGAATTTGGATTGTGTGTTTTAGTTACATTTTGGAGAAGATTGGTAGATTTAGCCATGACAAAGGATCCGGCGACCATATGCAGACCAAAGTCGTTCAAAACATTTATCGTCACTAATTAGGGAGATAAAATTTTCCCAGGGTTTTTTACTCTTTCTTTGGGATTTTTTGTTCTCTGAAGCAATCCATACTCTGAAACAAAACAGCATGAGAGTGTGCCCACTGCAGTGAATATGTATTAGCTCACTAATATTATCTTATATACAGTATAGTTTTTGTGAATATTTGATCTTTTATAACTAGTATATGATTTTTCACTTAAAAGAACAACTAAGTAACCGCTCTACATCAGTGGAACAATGCGATGAGACACAAATAATATGGAACATAATAGCAATTTCAATAGCAACATTTTTTACCTGTCTATAATCTTAGTTCATGACATACCTCATCAACCTCAAGACGTTGTTTGAAACTTGATATATATAATCTATTCAGTGTTTTCAGCATGCATTTTCATTGCTATTAGATGAAGCGATAAAACCGAATCTGGGTCTTGTTCTTCCACCGAGGTGATACACAGCTTTTGCCTCCTTGATTTTCCATCATCACCCTAATTGCAGTGTAGTACAATGTTGGCACCTTTAACAACCTTAGAATTCACTTCTGAGGAAGCAATTTAAAACAGGTTTTCTGCCTTTTGAGCAAGAACATGCAGAATTTTCAACATTTCATCAAGACAGCCCAATTGCTAAGAAGTGTGCTATTTGTCATACATTCTAAGTTCTACCTTATGAAATGATGGCCACAGAAACAAGATGTATATTAGCGGAAATATAAACCATTTCTGTTATATTTGAAGAAAAAGATATTTTTCCCAACTCACTGGTAATAAACATGCATGAATTACATATTAACAATGCAAGTAGTTCTTCTCACATAATAGCTTAATATAATTGATTAATATAATACAAGATTGCTTTGGTAGAGGATTTTAAGAAAGAAAGGCAGGTTTAAATATCTGAGTTTGCACAATGCCATGCATGTGTGTCATTTCTAAATTTGAGCTGCACTTAGAGCAAGACCGCTGAATATGCGTAGCTAAAAGCAAAGAATATTTACCTTGGAACTTTGCACTCCATTTTCAAATGGTTTGTTTAGAATTGTCGATTGCTGTAAATCAGGTGTCAGATATAATCAAACATCACATGGACACTTCCAACCAAGCACTGCGACTTAGTGCTGCACTGTTTTATTTACACTTCTTTGGAACATGGCGGAATACTTTTATTCTACTTGTGATTTTTATGATTTAACTTTATTTCTACATGGGGGCCGCCTATTTAAAAACACATTGGGCGACACCTGACCTCCAATGAATAACAGTAAAATAAGATACATTTTAAAATAATAAAGATGTTAGAAACAAAGAGAGAGAAATAAAGGATAAAAATAAAAATATATCTATGATTGAAGAAAAAAGTACAATTATTCATTTGATTTGACAGTGAAAAAGTAGTACAGTAGTAAATATCGACCAAGAACCTGGTTGGTAAAACTATTAATCTCCTCTAATCAGCGTACACACTAGTAGAGATATGGCTTGTAGCCCCGGGCTGGAAACCCCCTGTTATCCCGGTTACCCAACCGGGATTGCCCAAACAGGACTAAAGGTCCCCCTTTAGTCCCGGTTACACAAACCGGGACTAAAAGGCAACCTTTAGTCCCGATTTGTGTCACCAATCGGGACAAATAGGCATCCTGAGACATGCCTTGGGGCATGCCTTTTTAGTCCCGGTTTGTGATAACAACTAGGATAAATGGGTTTGGCCTTTTTTATTTTGGTATATTTTCAATTGCATTCATATTTACTTCGAATTAGTTATTTGTGTATGAATTCTACGTATAATAATCTAATATTTGTTTGTTCATGCATTTTATACATGAATAAGAAACTAATATATATACAAACACAAAAGCTTAACTAATGTTTTAGTTTACATCGATCCATGCATGCATGAAATAATAATTATAAGTGTATCACATGAAACTTTGTTCTTGGGGGATTGCACACGCTCTATCATTGTCCTACAGTCGACTCGCCATCGTGTCACTGCTACTAGGTAAGACTAGTTTAGGGTCATAGTAGAACTCGCCGGTGGGTGCCGTGACATGATCAACAAGAAATCCTGAAATAGCCTTTTGAACTGCTTTAATCTGGTCTTCTCGCATGCACCTTGCCATTAACTAATTTGCCTACAATGTGAATGAAAGAAAGTAAGGTATGAATATATATACTATATATACCAACAAACGTAGTCAATTGTGTTTTGTTACATACTTTGAGTTGTTCTTCTAGAATCCTCTTTCTGAAGGCCATCATGTACTCGCAGACGTAGTATGTGTTGATATTTGTTACGCACATGAATGATAAGAGAAGTAATCTGCAAGCGCACAGATATCGGTGAGCACTTCACCCGAGAGATAATTCCAGAATATCGTATTTGTTTATCCGAAAATAGAAAGCATGCAAGACTAACTAAGTCTATACTTAACCCCTGAGCTGCAATCAAGGTAATGTGATATAAGAAATATAGAGAAGACTACTTACGACACCCTGGTTCTAACCTGTGGCAAGCTATGTGACTACTACTCCATTGGGGACGTACTAAAGGAAAAGAGACACCATATAGGATGCTTAACCTCAGGCTTTTAATCCTACCAGTCCTTCTAACAGGAGGAGGCTCCAAAGGTAACAATGGGACTATCACTTCCCATGCTACTACCAACCGTTCCGGCTAGACAGGGGATATCTATGAGTATCCTAGCCGAAGCACCATGCTTATGCTACAGATGATTACCCTACCATCAATGCAAAGATAATAAAGTAAACTCATAAACCATAGAACAATAATAACAAGAACTTACTAGTATTTAGAAGTTGAATCACCAAGGAAACAAGCTCTGGGTTTGGGAGACTTGATCCCGTAGGTACAAGCTGGAGAGGAGACACCGACATGTCGGGCTTCCTCCAACTCTCCCTCCACTTTATCTCTCTCAATCTAGAAGAAGAACTCTAATCTCACATGGAGACTACAAAGCTAATCTCTCTTGAATGTTAGGCTGTAGAGAGAAGATCCATTCAAGGGACCCCTCTTAGCTGAACCTCTCTAGAAATAATGAATTAGTGTTTCTAGGAATTGCACCTCCAGGGGCCAGGGGCCTTGTTTATATAGCCCCCTAGGATGCACCACAGCCCTTGGATGCAACCAACCTTAATGAAGGGTGATTATTGATCCTCAAAGGCGGTGGAGGCATGATCCGCAAGTTCGCTCCTGATTGGTCCAGGAGTAGGGCGGGCGCCCTAGAGGTCAGGGTGGGCGCCCTGGCCCCGAGCCCGATCGATCTCCGGTTCGGTCCGGTGCCTTCTCGTGTCTTCTAGAATCTTCCTTCTCGTGCGTGGGTTGTTTCTCTCTATGTAAACATGACATGTGGGCCTTCCTTGGTTCTTTTCAGCTGACACCCTATAGAAATAGACATTCACTAAAACTCATGGAATTCTATTAGTGAACCCCCTATATCTATGTGGTATTTGCTTTTAAGTCCTTTTCCATGTTTCGTTGACAGTTAAAAATGACACTTATCTACCGTCAACAACTCCCCCAAGCTTACCCTTTGCTCGTCCCTGAGCAAAGATAAACTCAGTGATGAATCAGGAGTTGCTACAACGCTTTCATGTTTCAAAAGTACACATGCGTTCAAATAAGAACTCATCTCTGGATTAGAGTGAACGATTCTGACTTTCAAACTCACCCATATTACCTCCACCATGGGGCTTTTAGCCATCACTTGGGTCTTGAGCAGTTGAAAGACAGAATGGTCCAGTCAAGCACTATGTCTCGAGTTCTTTGATCTACCTTCACTCTAGAGTTTTTGCAGATTTTCAAATAAAACTTGGAGATTCCTTTGTATGACCCTCTCAGGTCTCTTATTTATGGTATTTGTGGATTCTCACCAAGGCAACAATGGTGTATGCCTTCTCTCTTCTCCCAAGATATGTGGTATTTTTGGCATAAGGCATAGTAACATTGTGCCTTCTCTCTCTCACCGCATAACTAGTAGGATTATGTGGAGTTCATAGGTGCGAAAGAAATAGCTCAAACATATTTGCAATACATATGTTGCCTAGTCCAACCATGGATCCAGAGGAACTCGTCATATAATCAAATCAAGATGTGCATGTGTGGTTGCAAATGAGTAGTGAATAGAAAATATTTGTGGGAGGTAGAAGGGGTGAAAGCCTAATTCTACAATGCTCCTTTACAAAGGGTAACTTGTCTCAATTTGGAACTTTGAAGAATTTGGAAAACTGGGGCTTTTTCTCTAACTTCTTTTTTTCTCTTTTTTTTCATCACAAGTTTTTTCACTTTTTTCAATTCTTTTCACTCTACAAATAGCCCACTTTCTGATATAGTGGAATTTTTAAGACAAAAGATGATAACAACTTGGAGCATTTATTTTGAAACTTGGGTAGCAGACAAGGAAAACCTATCAGGAAATATTTTTGGTGTTCACTCCCAGCGTAGGAGCAGAACATTTCTGAGTGGACCTAAATGGGTGAATATGATGGTCCGTACTTCTAGGGTAGAAGTAATAGAGGTGCAAGGTATGTGTGAAATCTTGATTTTAACCGCATGAATAGCTCATAAGGGTCGACACAGCTGGACCAAACTCAATGCACGCAAGTAGTAAATAAATGTGGAAGTCTCTAGCAAGCATGCAAATATGGCTGTGATAGGAATTTAAGCTCTCATCATACAGGAACTCATCATATGGCATTTTTATGTTTTCAAAAGATAAATTCTCCAGAACTCTAGTATCTCTAGGAACAAGATAAACAACTGCTCAAACCTTCCCATATCATATCTGCCATCTACCTAGACTTAGATCAAGCATTCACTATCCACAAGTTTAGGTTCAGAACAAATCTTAGATCAAAATAGTTGTGTCCAAAACTCAAGAGAGTTCAAGGTTGAAAACTAGGTACTTGAAAGAAATTACAGCAGAGCAACTTTTAATCATTTCCATGCAAGAGATTATTAAGAGACTCCTCTTTTATGAACAACTTGTTTAAGAACAAAAACAAGCAAACTAAACACACCCTTTTTATTTTACTTTAATTATTTTAGACCATTATTATTAAATAAGAAAACTCATAAAGAAAAAGGTAAAACTAAGGGAAGAAAATACTTCGTTGGATACATAGGGGTGCTTCCCCCGAGCTAGATGTTGACATAATATTGATTGATGCCGTAGACAGACAGTAGAGGTGTAGTTCCCCTCTTGGAGTGTTGGTGATGATGACTGTCAAGACAACACTCTAATAGAGGACAAATCATCCTCCTGTATGGTAGCTTCACTTGATCCTTCGAATTCTGTGAAGCTCAAATAGACAACAAAGCTTGTGGAGCCTTGAGCATACTGAGCCTCCTTTAAAAAAATTTTGTTAGTAGGATCTTTCTATTTTTATATTTTCACATTTATACTATGCAAGAAACTATAAATATGATGAATGCATATTTATTTTATTTTTATTCCACCACAGCAAATATACCTATGGGTGTTATGCCACAAATTTATTCGCATGGGGCTTAGGAATTGTATGAATGCAATGCTAGACATTTTTATTTTCTTTTCTATGATAGCATTAACAAAGTAAACATGCAACTAACTATGCATTTTAAGAAAAGTAAATATGTTGGATAATTTAATGAAGTGCTAGAAAAGATAAAAATGGATAACTACCAATGTTACCTTCCAGCGAGAGTTCAATGTTTTAGGTCCTCTAAACAGGGCCGCTTACCATGTTTATTCCATAGGTGCATAATCTAGTCCCATGGTAGAGACCTTGCTAGATTGCACCTTTTTAGATGGTGTCACCCTTGTTCCTTTCCCTTCCAGTAGTTTAAAGTGGTGTATTAGTTACAGAAGCTGGCAGCATCTTACTTAGTGTGCATGTTCATAGGTCTAGGACTTCCACTTGTAGGATTCTTGGGGAGTTGACAAACTCCTCTACTATTTTTGTTCAAAGTGTGTGCTGCACACAAAGAAAAGCAGAGATCAAGTGCATGGGCTCTGTTGGTGGAAAAACACCAACATAACCAAAACTTTATTCCTCTCTAACTTTAGGCATATTGAGCAAGAGGATAACTTTGATGTTTATGTGTTTTGTTCGAATTTAACATGGGTGACAGAATATACAGCGAGAAGCATTAAAACATTTGGAAGATCAGAATACTCAACCTTATGGAAGGATAGGCATCTATGCATGATGTATTTATTTTACATGACTGTCATCTTCTAAAGGTTGGATGTGCAACACTTTTTTAGCTCATATGGTTAAGACAATGAGAATAAGAAAGTGGTGACAGGAATAAAGATTAAAGAACTAAACATGTTGAGTTAATTAGGTTGGATCAAGTAAGACTGTAGCTCAAAACATGTTTGGCTCTCTATTTATGTGTATACCAGAATTAAGGAAAAGCTTTTCAAGTGATGATTACTTACCCTGGTATGTTACCTTGAACATTGGAGTGTTTGACATCGTAACACCTTGTGGAAGCTTTTTCTGGTTGGTTGGTCTTGTCTCTTTGTTCATGCGCCGACTGTCTTCTCTATTGCACTCCTTCCTTTCTTGCCTTTAGTCATGCCATCCTTTGTGCTCTCTTTTGATTCCTGCTATCATTAGTAGACAACACATACCCGAAGAATATACAAGTAATAATAGGGGCATTATTGTCACAAGGCTAAAGGTCACTTTTTATGCTCCATAAGAGTTTGTTTAAACATACTAGCATAGAAATTTATTATTCACTATTACTTCTTTTCTAGAGGATTGCTTTTATCTTATGTCTGATTCTCATATATAGGCATTAATGAAGTAACTCAAACTCATAGAAATGAAGCTATAATGAATTCAGAGATTGCAAACCAGCGTGTGAATTGATGGGTGTTGGGGTGGAGGAATCACAGAAGTGAACTATGAGGTGAAAACAATATGCAAACTGCAATTGTATTTCATTCTGCCTAAAAATATGCACCCCAGGGGGTATTTATAGACCCCCTGGCTTTGCTCTTTACATATTCTTTACAAATTTAGACGTGACATCTCCTATACATTTTATCTAGAAAACAACCCAGTGAAGTGTTGAAACATACTTTGCCCCTATCCTTATGTCTCTTTAAGCAACTTCAGACTTGATCACGCTCTCTTAATTTAGCAGATAACTTTGTTGATCCTTCGCATAAAGCCGCCATGTCAGCTTTGCCAGTCATTAGGAGTTCAGCGAAGTCATCTCCGCTATATAACCTGAAACATGTAAAAAATATATGTGTGAAGTTCAATACAATCACAGCGAAGTGTCCATGTCATCTTCGCTGAGCAATGTACTATCTCAAATATTTACTATGAAAAGTTTGTTCTAGACTCTAAAGTTTGAGACGGAAGTTTTGTGCATCAAAGTTGTTTCCCAATAGCAGCCCCTCGCGGGCGAAGGCCTACTCCAAAGTTGTTTCCTGCGAAGTTTATATAAACTTTGCCTAACAAACACCGTCCAAACTTTGGAGTTGGCTTGTCAGTTTTTTTGAATTTTTGAATCTAACGGCTATCTTTGACTATTTGACCGGTTTTGCTTATAAATAGCGATGACCCCCTTGAGCTGTCATTTTCAGAAGACATGAAACTCTGCCAAAAATTTTCTTGAGCTGGAAAATTGAAGATAGTTTTTTGTGACACCTACTGTTTGTGTTCATTCTGTGATAATCTTTTGGGCGAAGTTTGTTCAACAACTTCAATCAGGTTTGTTTCTTCAATTCTTTATGTTGTTGTTCTTAATTTTGTCAGAGTTTTAATGATCTTGGTTTTTATAGATGTCTTTGCTGGATTTGCAAGATCAAATTCAGTCTCAGGAGAGCTCCAGGGCCGAAGAGGACAAGTCTCAGATGGATTCTGATGAAGAAAATCTTGAAGACATTGATGCGTCCGTTGAGGACTTGGTTAAAGATGAAGAGGGTTTTACCTTGACTTTTGGCAAGTCTTTGTTTGAAAAAAGTCATCTTGATGAAATGGTTTGGTTGAGGATTGTTGATCGTGATCAGGTTGGAGTGCCTGACCCTGATGAAAGTAATCCGAGGCTATTTCTAGATGAATGCATTATTTATCGAGACTTGTTTACTGCAGGTCTTCGCTTTCCTTGTCAAGACTTCGTTGAAGATGTGCTGAAGGCTTGTAACATTCAGATGCATCATTTGACTCTGAATGGAATAGTTAGATTGGCTCAGTTTGTTTGGGCCATGAAGTCGATGGAGGCTAATGCTGATATTGCTGCTTTCTATGAACTTTTTGAGATGCACACCCAATTCAAGGAATTTATGCTTGAAGGGCGAGTGATTACCAAATATTTTGCTTGTTCAAGTTTTAAAATGGCTCGTAATGCTATTCAAGTCTCTCCAGCGACAAGGAACAAGTAGGGTGTTGGAGACTGGTCGAGATATTGGTTTTACCATTAGGTGCCCATGGTTGAGGAAAGGGACCCTGTTACAAAGAAGATGGTGAAGAAGTATCCAATGGCTGCTAGAATGAAAATTGAGAAGTTTAAGTTGTCTTCGTCTTTTCCTACTTCCATGATCTCGAAGACTGCTGTAAAGGCGTACAAGTGCACAGCTTCGCTGCAATGTGCTAGGGATCTTGTTGAAGAGTATGCTGCTGCTAGAATTTGGCCGTTAAAGAAAGGTTGGACTTTTTAACGGTTTCATGCTAAAAAAAGTCCGAGGGGTGAACTACAAATTTTTGGATAATGTCTTTCATCGTCTAAGGACTTTTGCTTGTGATGAAGATTTTGCGAAATCTGTTGAAGGCCAAGCTGAAGATTTGCTTGGAAAATATGTGTTGAGTGAGAAGAACAATATTGATAAAATTCTTGGGAGTGAATACAAATGTTTGAATAGAGTTTTTGAGGTTGCGCAGATTGAGTATGGTGAAAGGCCTCCTCCTGCTTATCGTCATGAGAAGAAACAAGGCCCAAAGAAGGAGAAGGATGCTGCTGCTCAGGCTAAGGGCTCTAAACGTAAGGCTAGTCCTAGCAAAGTTGTTGCCAAGAAGCTGAAAAGGAATCAAAGTCCTTCTGTCTTACTTGATGCTGAAGAAATTGATGTTGTGTTAGAACGGAGCATGGATATTGAGGGAAATTTGGTTTCTGGTTTAGTTGGTTCTGGTGTAGAAAATGTTGGTACTTTCAAAGTTGTTGGTGATGTTGGTGTTTCTGAGTCTCAGCATGTTGAAGAGTAGGTGAGAAAGATTACTATTGTTTTTTCTTCTAACAGTTTGACTTCATCGTTGCTTACTCCACTGAGTGATGTATTATAGAATGTACAGGGTGTAAGTTTGTCTGTAGGAGGTTCTGTTGATGTTGAAAATATTAATGTTTCTGAGAAAGAGGTTTTTGAGGGTGAAACTTTTGTGGAGGAAACTCACAGAGCTGCTAATCCAACTTTGCCAAAACCTGGTGCTATGGCCCCTGTGTTGAATCTCACGAAGAAGATGTTGATATTAGGAAAACCACTTCGGTTGAAAACCCAGTTGCAGGTGCAGTTGGAGAAGTTGGTGCTCAAAATATGTCGAAGAAAATTAGAGGCTCTAGAGTATATTCTCTTAACCTTGAAGACGGTGATGAGGAAGTTTTTGATGATGTGATCAATGATGAGCGACTGGCGCGCTTGTTTTAGTTCTACTATTCATGTTGAAAGTGGAAAGAATGTTGAATGCAATTTGGGTGAGCATGTATCTACTGGTGAGTATTGTGGCTTCGCATTTCTTTTTGATTCGAGTTGCCTTATTTTGTTAATTCTTGATTTTTCTTGCAAAAACTATCTTTCCTCATGCACCGTCTTCTCCTTAGAAAAGTGTCGACTTGAGCAAGTTTAACAGTCAAGATCCTGCTACTCCCATTGTGCCTGCTAATGGTGAAGGAGAAGTTTCTGATGCTCTTAAGCATGGGTTAGCGTTTTGTCAAGAGAAAAGTTTGGGTCTTGATAGTTTCAAGTTTATTGGTATTAGGGCTGATAAACTTCAGATGATGCCTCGCACTTCTGAGGTTCAATTATTGAAGTGTATAGATGAGGCTTTCACTGTTCCTGATGCAGATCTTGAGATATCCAAGAAACCCTTGCTCGAAGTTGCTGATGCTGAGCTATCGATGATGTATAAAGGTTCTCTTTTGATGAGAGGTTTGCGGACTGGGTTAGAGGAAAAAGAGAAAAACTTTGCCCATCGCGAGCATGATTATCAGGTTGAGATCCAAAAATTTGAAAGAACAACTTGCAGGGAAAGAGAAAGAAAGAGCTAATGTCGTGGATGCCCATAATAATTTAGAGACTAGATTGATTAGTGCTCTTGCTGTTGTTGAGAAGAAAGAAGATGACATGAAGAGGGTTATTGCGAAAAATGAAAAATTGAAAGTTGATATGTGACATATTGAAAGAAAATTGCAGGAGCAGGCCAAGTCCTTCATCGACAATTGCAATCGTATCTGGGAACTTCGTTTTGAGTGGTATGACAAGTTTGGAGCTCGGCCTGAGGAAAATGTTGGGAACATGGTGATCGTGATAGCTTTTTCAATTGGCTTTGCTATCAATATGATGATTTGTCCTAAGTCACCGAGACCACAATTGATATTGGGGTTTATTACTCTGCTCGTTGTTTGTTTAATTTGATGAGACAAAGCCAGGATCCTTTGTTTGCACAACTTTGTGATGCCAACTACAAGTTTCCTTCTGTGAGTGAACTAACCAATGCGACGAAGGCCACACAAGTATTGTGCAATAAATATCTTGAGCAGTATTGGAGGTCAGGTGGTCGGACCCATTGCTTTGATAAAGCTAGAGAGAAATTACAGAGGGTAAATTTTACACTTAATTGTTTTTGTTTTCTATTGTGTTTCATATCTAACCTTTTCTTTTGTTTGTTAGCAAATTGCAAAGGAGACGGAGGCTGCTCAGAAGGAGATGGAGGAAGCCACGAAGAGGGAGGCTAGTGCTAAAGGTCAAGGTGGTGCTGGATCTAGCAACGTTATTGGCGGCCAACCATAGGCTCTAGTTGTCTTTTTCTTTTTGCAAGATGAGAGGGTTTTAAGATACAATGGTTCTAAATTATCGTCTTCGTAAGATATACACTTGGAAGCTGTTTGACTATTTGTCCAAGTAGGTTCCTCATGCTGAGCCTGTGCAGGATATCAAAGATATTGCTCCGTTGTTAATCTGTAAAGATGACTTCGTTTTTGAGCCTGTTGAGTTTTATGATTTTCGTGCAAAGTGTGATGGCTGTGATGTCGATGATTTTCTTGCTTGTAAGTTTCGCTTCTGTTATTTTGAACTTGAATTTTTTGGGGATTCCATCTTACCAATCTTTTATAGATGTGAATAAACGATACCGTAGTATCAGGCCTCCCGGCTGTCGAGTTTTTGATTTCACCAATTTTGCACAGGTAAAGTTTTGACACATACTATTTAATTTTCTTCTGGGAGTTGTGCTTTTGTTTGCTGACCTCTTTTTCCTATAGTCATCGGGGTCGAGTACTTCGCCAACGAATGTTTGCGAAGATTATTTACGCCGTGAAGCAGACGAAATTATTAACGAAGTTGTAAGCGACATACTTGGTGAGGCTACCGAAGTAGTTAGTTCTCAAGATGACTGATTTTGTAAACACATTTTGTTTGTAATTGGGTAGGTTGTACTGTAAACATTCTTGTTGTATTGCGAAGTTTGTGAGTTTTCCTTCGCTTGTATGAATGGGTATAGAATAAATACTTTGAATTATATTGTTTGTATTTTTGGGAATTCCTTCTTTTTTGTTTGAAGTGGACATGTGCACTTTGCTTAGAAACATTTAGAGAAATGGAGTCGAGAAATTTGCCGTAGCAAATTTTGAAACGCCATCCCTTCTTTCTTGTTTGAAGTGGACGCGTATACTTTGCTTGGAAGTTTGAAATATTTTCTCCTTAGAGAAAAGAAGTCGAGAAATTTGCCTTAGCAAATTTTGAAACGCCGTCCCTTCTTTTTCGTTCGAAGTAGACGCGTATACTTCGCTTGGAAGTTTGAAATATTTTCTCGTTAGAGAAAAGAAGTTGAGAAATTTGCCTTACCAAATTTTGAAACGGCGTCCCTTCCTTTTCGCTCAAAGTAGACGCGTATACTTCGCTTGTTGAAATATTTTCTCCTTAGAGAAAAGAAGTCAAGAAATTTGCCTTAACAAATTTTGAAATGTCATCCCTTCTTTTTCGTTCGAAGTAGACGCGTATACTTTGCTTGAAAGTTTAAAATATTTTCTCCTTAGAGAAAAGAAGTCAAGAAATTTGGACAGGATTTGTTTGTATTGGATAAATTAGCACTTTTAGGTTTAATAAAAATGTTGATGCTAACTTACATTTTTGCGAGGTTTATGCTGATGTGAGAGTATACTTTAGATATACTCTTTGGCATTTTGTTTCTTGATCATGTAATGTGAAGACATTTCTTTTGGGGAAACTACTTTCTCGTTTATACTTCATGAGATTTACGAAGAGACTACCTTGTTAAAAAACCACTCACCCTCCGAAGGGTTCCCCTGAGTGGAAAAAGAGTGCAGCTCATTTACATTGTAAATTTCCTTGGAATGAAACACTTCTACTTTGCAGAAAAGAAAACTACTCTTCTAGTTTGGCTATGGGTATTATTTGCAAAGTGCTTCTATATTTCAAGTGTGACTGAGTTCTTCACCTTTCAGATTTGCTAGATGATATGCACCTTCTTTGTTTGTTCTTGTGATGATGAAAGGCCCTTCCCACTTTTGTTGGAATTTTCCCACTGTGCCTTTGCCTCTTTTTCTTTTGAGGACAAAATCTCCTGGTGCTAACTCTCTTGGCTTGACTTTTTTGTTGTACCACTTCTATGTTTCAAGTTGGTACTTCTTGATATTCTCAAGTGCTTCATTTCTTTCTTCTTCAAGTAAATCTTTGCTTGTTGCTTGATCCTCTTTTGTGAACATTTGAATGTTTATTCTTGGTCCCTCATACTTTATTTCTTCGAGGGTCATTGCTTCATCTCTGTATAGTAACATGAATGGAGAAAAATCTGTTGGCCATGGCTTTGATGTGTTGTGAGACCAGATAACTCTTTGTAATTCATCTACCCATTTTCCCTTTTTTAGATCTATTAAACACTTTGATATTCCTGTGCAAATTATCCTATTTGCTCTCTCTACTGCTCCGTTGGACTATGGGTGCCTTACGGATGTGAAACAGAGTTTGATTCCCATTGAGTGGCAGTATTCTCTGAAGTCTTCGCTATCAAATTGGGTTGCATTATCTACTTGATGTGTCTTGGAACTTTGAATCTGCATATGATGTTTTGCCATAGGAATTTTTTCATTGTATGAGAAGACATGTTTGTGATTCATTTTGCCTCAATCCACTTGGTGAAATATTCGACTGCTACTATTGCAATATGGTAGTTTCCTTGAGCCAGGTGTAATTTTCCAATTATGTCGATGCCCCATCTTGTGAGTGGCCAAGTTGGTTCAATTGGCTATAAGTTTGTTCCTGGTGCATTTACTTTGCTCCCTACCATTTGGCAATTGTGACAGGTCTGAATTATTTCTTTGCTGTCACTTTGAGCGGTTGGCCAGAAAAACCCTTGCCTGAAAGCTTTCTCAACTATTGATCTAGCCCCTGCGTGGCATCCGCAGATTCCCTCATGTATTTCTTTCAGGAGGTTTTTTCCATCTTCTCTTGGGATACACTTTAGAAGTGGCTGGAAAATTCCTTCCTTGTATAGTTCACTATTGATGATTTTATAACTTCTGGTCTTTTGCTTCATTCTTATTTCATAAACTTCATTTTTTGGTTCGTAAAATCCCTTGATGAATGCCATGATTGGAGCCATCCAGTCTTCGCTTTCGATGATATGTACTTCTTTGGGTTGTTCAACTTTTGCTTTTGTTGAAGCTTCGATAATAGTTTGGAAGAATACTTCTAGTGGTAGCTCCAACTTTTGGGCAGCGTCTTTTGCAATTTCATCTGCATCTGTGTTATCATTTCTTGAGATACTCTTCACTGTGAATCCAGTGAAGTGTTTTCTTGATCTCTCAATAGTTGGAGGTACTTTGTTAGCTCTAGGTTTCTTTCTTTGTAGTTTTTCTCTATGTGCCCAGCCATAACTTGAGAGTCTATTTTGATTATTAACTTTTGAATTCCCATTGCCCTAGCTTTGCGAAGTCCCAATAGTACTGCCTCATATTCTGCAATGTTATTTATACATTGAAAGTCTAGTCTTGCCGCATATTTGAGCTTGACTCCGAAAGGTGAAGTTATGATTGCTGCTGCTCCGGCGCCAGTGAAGCCCCAAGCACCATCATAATAGATTATCCATTCTGGCTGCTCCATTTTTTCTCAATTATATTTTGATGGTGTCCAGTCTGCTATGAAGTCGGTCAATACTTGAGATTTGATCGTTGTTCTCTTTTCAAATTTGATGAAGTATTGAGACAATTCTGCTGCCCATTTTCCCAATCTTCTAGAGGACTTACAGCCTTGTAATAATTCTTTGAGGGGTTAATTTATTGGTATTCTTATTTTGTGTGCTTGGAAGTAATGTTTCAACTTTCTTAATGCCATAAGTACTGCGTATGCAATCTTCTCTATTTTTGAGTAGAAAATTTTTGATCCTGACAAGGCTTCGGATGCATAGTATACTGGAATTTGCCTTGTTGAGTGCTCATTTTCTTCTTCTTTTATCAAAACTGCACTAATTGTTCTTTCATTTGCTGATACATATAATAGTAAGTCTATGGTTGGATCGGGCGTTGCCAAAGTTGTGGGACTAGTTAGATGTTTCTTTATTTCTTTAAAGGCTTCTTGCTGTGACCCCAGCTGAATTTTTCCTTTTTCCCCTTTAATGCTTGAAATATTGGCAAGCTTTACTCAGCTGATTTAGATATGAATCTGTTCAGCGAAGCTAATCTTCCTGTTAATTTATGAATGTCCGTGATGTTTCTTGGCACTTGCATATTCAGTATTGCCTTCACCTTCTCTGGGTTCGGATCAATGCCTTTTGCAGATACGATGCATCCCATAATTTTGCCTATTTGAACTCCGAATGTGCATTTTTCTGGGTTCAACTTTAGATTTGCTTTTCTGAAGTTTGAGAAGGTTTCTTATAAGTCTTGGACATGTTCTTCTCTTTTTTTGCTCTTGACTACCAAATTATTGACATACGCAAGCAAGTTTCTTTGTATTTGATCTTTGAGGACTGTGGATGTCATTCTGATGAAAGTTGTTCCTGCATTGCAGAGCCCCTCGGCCATTCTTTGGAAGCAATAAGTTCCAAATGGTGTAATGAAACTTGTGTACTCTTCATCTTCTTTTTTATTCAAATTTGATGGTAGCCTGAATAGCAGTCGAGGAAACTGAGTATTTCACTCCTTGCTGCCTGATCTACCAAAGTGTCTATTCTTGGTAACGAAAAATTGTCTTTTTGAGCATGCTTTGTTGAGATTTGTGAAGTCTATACACATTCTCGACTTTTTGTTTTTCTTCTGCACCATGACTATGTTCACAAGCCAAGTTGTGAATTGAACTTCTCTTATGACTTTTGCATCTAGCAATCTTTAGAGTTCGGCTTTTGCAGCTTGTGTTCTGTCTTCCAACAACTTTTTGAGTTTTTGCTTTTTCGGCTTGAAGTTTGGATCAATGTTACTTGTGTTCTATGACATCTCTGCTTACTCCTTCGAGGTCTTGTGCGGACCAGGCAAATATGTCCTTGTTCCTTCACAGGACTTGGATTATTTTTTCTTCTTCTTTTGTTAAGTTTGTGCCGATGATAACTTATCTTTGTGGCACCATTGGGTCAAGTGGTACTTTCTTTGTGTCTTCGCAGGGCTTCACCTTTTCTTGAGTCTTTGCATTTTCAGTTTTGAGCTCGTCCTCTTCTTCTTCTTCTTGTATGACATGGATGTTTTTAAAAGCTGGGCTTGCATCTATTTCTATGTTTCTTGCCTCTGTTTGATCGCCGAAGACGGTTATGATGCCATTGATTGCTGGCATTTTCATGCATAGGTATGGGTAGCTTACTATTGCTTTGAAGGCATTTAAACTTCCTCTTCCGAAGATTGTGTTGTACTGGCTATGCATTTCAACAATGTCGAATGCTAGTTGCTCTATTCTTGCATTGTTCACTATTCCAAATGAAACTGGCAAGACAATTCTGCCGATGGAGTTTATTTTCTTTCCGCCGAAGCCAACTAATGGATGTTTGGCTCTCCCCAAAGTTTTCCTATCAATTTTTATTGCACTATAGTTGATGTGAATATGATGTTGGCGGAGCTACCGCCATCTACTAGAATCTTTAAGATTGCCCATTCTTCAATGTTTGCTTCGATTACCATTGCATCCATGTGAGGGTAATCTTTCAATTTGAGATCTTGTTCTGAATATATGGTCATGGGTTCGAATCCCATAGACAGCGCCAGATGTTGGGGTGGAGGAATCACAGAAGTGAACTATGAGGTGAAAATAATATGAAAATTGCAACTGTATTTCATTCTGCCTAAAAATTTACACCCCAGGGGGTATTTATAGACACCCCTAGCTTTGCTATTTACAGATTCTTTACAAATTTAGACGTGACATCTCCTATACATTTTATCTAGAAAACAACCCAGTGAAGTGTTGAAACATACTTCGCCCCTATGCTTATGTCTCTTTAAGCAACTTCAGACTTGATCATGCTCTCTTAATTTAGCAGATAACTTTGTTGATCCTTCGCACGAAGCCACCACGTCAGCTTCGCCAGTCATTAGGAGTTCAGTGAATTCATCTCCACTAGATAACCTAAAACATGTAAAAATATATGTGCGAAGTTCAATACAATCACAGTGAAGTGTCCATGTCATCTTCGCTGAGCAATGTACTATCTCAAATATTTACTATGAAAGGTTTGTTCTAGACTCCAAAGTTTGAGATGAAAGTTTTGTGCATGAAAGTTGTTTCCCAACAATGGGGCATGAGAGGAGGATGAACTCGATTGGTTCATCTAGAGGAGTTGGCATTCCTTCCTCATGCATCAGCTTCTTAATCTAGGAGGTGAGGGTGCAGAAAGTTGCATGTTCTTCTCTTGTCAATCTTTCTTGATTCCCAATGATTAGTGGTTGACAAGAGAATGCAATTGTAACTGCAACTCGATGTCCTCCACAATGGTTTTTGTCTTTAAGTGTCATGATGAAAACTTGTTCGCCAACTTCCATGGAGTGAGTGCTTTGATTGTGGATCATGTGGCACTCTTCTTCTTCTCTTTGAGTTCTGTCTCCCTTGTGTAAAATTATTGTGTCTCTCTTTATCTCCAGTGTGAGTTCATCTCAGGACTTTTCCAATTTGAATTTGAAAGTTTTCCTATAGGGGTTAGTCCAACAAAATATCCAGCATCTACTATAGCATACTATCGGCTCAAAAATCAACCTAGACACCACATCTAATTTTATTTAGGAAGGAATTTTAATCGTTCTATTGATGCAAAATTCTATCTGCAAACACACTGGGCTAATACCCATATTCGATATCTGAAGCGTGCTAGTCGATTTGACCTGTTAATCAACAAAATGATAACTTGAATAAAATCCGAACGAGACGACAGCGATATGCCCGGACCTCAAAGCTCAGAATGTATTCGATAACTGTTGAACAGATCAGACAAGACGACAGCAATACGCCCAGAAGTCAAAGCCTGAATTGTGCTCAGTAGGCGCAAAACTTGCAAGGTCGCCGAAGATCAAGTTGATGCAGCCCGTCGATTCTTGAAAGAACTCGTTGAAAAAGAAAATGCTTGACGAAGTCATCGAAAAGTAAAGTACTGGTAGAAGTAAATTGCGATAAAAAGTAGATTTGTTTATTGATGCTTGGATGTCTATTACAATGCCCCTCGACATATATTTATACTCTGCTAATCGAATATAACACGCAAAGCTCAAAAACTAATTCCTTATACGGACTCTATCTCTTTAAGGAAAGAAATAAAACTCGTATAGGAATTGGACTTAAACTATAATACGAAAATCATAAGCTCCGTGTCGCCGATCCTCTGTCTGCTTCTGTCATGATGAAGTTATCTCTTCATCGGCACATCCCTGGCATCGGCAACAACCTTCTAGTCTTCCTGCCTATCTTATCGGCAATAGCTTTTCGTCTCATCGGCAACGATCCTCTAACAGCTTTTCAGCTTCATCGGCAATGATCCCCTAGCTCTCTATCACTCTCATTGGCAATAGCTCTTTAGCTTCATCAACAATGTACGGAGAGTAGACGGCCGAGAGTATACTGTGCTCGAGGGTCGCCTATTTGCTCGAGGGAATTTTCGTCCTCAAGGGGTCAATGACTCGAGGGGTCGTATTCGAGGGTTGGCTCAAGTGCATCAGTAACACGTCTTCAGCCCAATTGGCAATAATCCAGATCAACCTGCCCTCCAATGGCAACTACTCATCGACAACATCAGAAGCAATATCAAAGAAAAACCATCCTCCTTGCCGATTAGTTCAGTCTCTGATCCTTATTGACACGTGCCGAAAAACAGTGTCAACACATGCCCCCAATTTCGGAGTATAAAATACTTTATGCACTGAAATTTCCTCCAGGTCATGATTACCCACTACTGAGCCGCCTGAACGTCCCCTCGAACATTGCGCACACCGCCATAAAAACCCTGTATCAATGGGCCCATAAAATACTTCCTCCATCGCGGCCCATCCTTCACTTTTGATTCAACCCTAGCATTTTCTCTCTCCGGCGGTGACATCAGCAAGCAGTCTTTCGGCGAACTCGACTGGCGCCATTCTTAGCGGCGATTCTTAGCCTCCATTAGCATTCTTCGTTCTCTCCATCTTCGTCCGTGGCCATGGCTGTCCCCTTCGACGTCCCCAAGGTTAATCTTCTAATTTTTCCTCTGTTCCGCAGAGTTCATGACTCTATTCCCCATACGTCTTTTGATTTTTCCTCTGTTCCGCAGAGTTCATGACTCCTCATTTCAATCTTTAATCTCAGGAACTTCGCAATAAACTTCTCATCCCTGCACATCAAAACCAATTCATCTCCTAGGCCTAATGGGGAATCCAGACCCAACTGATATTATAAATGCGGAAACCAATCGAATTCCCTTTAGAGCTCAGAACTTCGATTTGGGCCTTTGGACTGACACTTTTCGATCTTGGCCGAAAACCACTAAGGGATGGAAAGATTGGTATCTAAGGGTTGCCAGGCTGATGGAGCTGTACTAGGCAGAATGAAAACTAGACCAGTGCATCAAATTGTCCATTGCCGATATGGAGAGGAACGAATCACTGCTAATCGCTGCCTCCTACTTTTGGTCCGATACCATGAATGCCTTCATCTTCAAACATGGACCAGCCTCCCCCACTCTTGCTGATGTAGTCATGCTCACTGGCCTAGATGTCTCAACTGCCAATGACAACACTCTATTTCAGAGGAAGCCTGAGCATCGGCTGACCACCAGGAACATCGGCGGTTGGACCAGATATATCAGCGAGTATCAGAAATCTGGATTGGTTAATCAAAGGGAGCACTCAGCTTTCTTGAACATGTGGCTTGAGAAATTCATCTTCTGTGGCAGAACAGTTGGATCGACCAATATGCACCTTCCTGTAGCAAAGATGTTGGCTAACGGCGTCAGACTCCCACTTGGCCGATATCTCCTTGGCTCAGTTTACCATCTTCTTCACCAAGTGTCACAAAGGCTGCTGCAAGGCGAATCCATCGGCAATCTGGGAGGCCCTTGGTGGTTCATCAATATGTGGCTGAACACCCATATGCACAAATATTTTCACATCGATCTGTTTGCCCAGCGATTCCCTCGAAATCTTCCTGAAGACTATCAACTCAGGGAAGAAGAATCGGCAACACGCCCCCTCTCAACTTTGGAGAAGCACTGGCAGTGTTACCAGGGGCAGAAGCAAAAAGAGCTCAGATCGATAATCTCTTCCACAGACTCTACATAGGCATCCCTTCTGAGCTTCAGGCCTGGGGCCTTGAATAAAGATGCCGATATTCTTAGGGCAATAATCACCCCTCGCACCATCCCAGTCAACATATTTGGAAGTGGGAAGAACATCAATCCCTCATACGAGTTCTATTATCCATCGGCAGCAGCCAGACAATTAGCTTTTGGACAACTGCCCATCAACCTCTGCTTTGCCGATGTGATTAAACCGAGAGAGACCATCACGAACTGCATGGATTGGCACAAGATTGTTACTCTCCTTCCTAATGCCGATATCTCTAATGCCAATCCGACCGACTGGGCACCGGCCTCCTTTATCACCGAATCTTTCAACGTCTAGTAGCAAGAGTGGAAAGAGCAACTATTCTTTGCATCTCCTCACTTCTATTGGAATCTCATTGACCTTGATCATGTCGTACCTGCTGATGCAGTAAGTTTGACCATCTGCACTTCTCCCAATTCTCTTTTTCAGTCTATCGGCAACTAACTCCTTTTCAACAGGTTGATGACCCAATTCCAACATTAAGCAAAAGTGGCAAAGTTATAAGGCTACAGCCGATATCTCTAATATCCACAATCGGCTACAGAGCTCCCTCATTAGATGCTCTGATGTGCCATGGTCGTTTCAAGAAGAGCTCCTTCAAATCAAAATTGACCAGAAGTATGGCTGCTCCATCGGACATGGCTGCATCCTCAGCACGGACACTCCAGGTAACTGTCTTATTTTCTTTTATGTGTGTCGATTGCCATGATATAATGATCTCATATTTCAGGGTGCAAGTTCTACATTTGATGAATCCTCATCAGCAACTCACCCTTCATCTCCACCTGCTGCACCTTCATCGCCATGCCTCGTCATCCTTGACGATTCTCCAAAGGTACCCCTCAAATTAAACTCTGACCATCGTATCAGCACTTTTACTCATTTTCTTCTCTTATAGCACCAAGTAGTCACATTGGCAACTGCTCTGAGTGCGCAGACACTCCAACCATCCATTGTTGATGCCCCCAGCCATCCAATGCTGATATTTTACAGCACAAGCGTAAGGCTTCATCGGAGGACGAGTCTCAATCAAAATGGTCGAGGCTTTCACCAGCTCCAATCGCATCATCGGCATCTTTGCCTCACCAGATATCGCTCGATGTTCCTGCATAAGATTCCCCATCGGCAATTGCTCCCCAATCGGCCATTGTATTTGTACAAAAAACTTCATCGGCATTGGTGCCGCAGTAGCAACCAACCAAGACGCCGACACAGGAAACGCCATTGGCAATTATGCTTCCGGTTGCTTCTTCAAGCCAGAGGCAAGAGATTGCCTTGAAACAAGTAAGTCAACTTCCTTAGCTAATCTTTGATACTTAGATTCTTCAGCTAATGCCCTTTTTCCCTTTCAGGAGCAAGATTCACCCGATAGCCTATTCTCCTTTTCTATTATCAGAGATATTCCTCATGATGATGAAAATGAAGAAAGCTCTGCTCCGGCCCTTGAGTCTTTATCATCTGAAACCAAATCCCGGCTGGAGACGTTATTATCCTTGCTGCAACAAGAGACCTCTTTGCTGATCCAGGACTCTGATTCCACAAGAGCAACCTTCAAAGAAATTCGAGGCCATATTCCTGCTGATGTCGAGGAAGCACTCTTCCAAGCTGCACATCTAGAGAGTCGGTAGCTGCAGTACCAGAGGGCTGCCCAGCAAATTGCCGATAGAGCCACCCAGGCAAAACTCCAGGAGGACATGATGAAGCACAAGCAATTTGCCGATGAGAAACACAAAGACATCAGTAAACTAGAAGCCTCCCATGCAGATCTAGAAGAAATGATTGCTCAACTATTGGCAAAAAGAGAAGCCTTGCTAGCAGAGCTAAGACAAGTCGAAGAAGCCTTGGACGCAACAAATCAGGAGAAGGCCCAAATGCCCGAAGCTATCAAAATCCTCCAAGAAGAAAGAGATAACCAAGCCCTCAAGACTCTGGCCCTCATGAAGAAGATCAAGCCAGTGGAAGGCGATGCCAATGAAGATGCAAGGATGCTAGAGGAAGCTGACCAGGTTTGCCTATGTGCGATATCAGCCATCCGTTCATTGTTGAATCTGTAAATTTTCTTCCTCATCGGCAAAGTAATGCATCGGCAACTTGTAAAACTTCACATTAACGTAGTGTCGATACACTCTTTTTGAACAAGTACTTTATCTGTTTTCTTCACGCATCCATCCAAATGCTAGGATAGTACTTCTTCAAATATTTACCGTTCAACACTCTTGGAAATACCTCCCCCTCGAAAGTTTCTAGGATATAAGTATTACTAGGAACAGACCGATTTACGCGATAAGGACCCTCCCAATTAGGAGATCACTTGCCAAACTTTGCACTCTTAGTCCCAATCGGTAAAATCGGTTTCTGGACTAGGTCACCATCAATGAATTCCTTCGTCTTCACTTTCTTGTCGTACCACCTAGCAACTCTCTTCTTGTTCTCCTCGATGCTATCTAAAGCCTTTAGCCGATGACCTGCCAGATCTCCCAACTCGTCCTTCATGAGCGTATTATAATCATTTGGCTGACCTGCGGAAGATATTGGAGTGCACAAGGAACCATGGGCTAAAGATGAATTCTAACAAGTGTGCATTTGGTGTATCGATAGGGCAATTCTTGACATCGGCTGCCCATCAATTCTGGCCTTGACAAATAAAGCTTTGAGATGCTATTTCTCATCATCGGTAGGCTTCTTAGAGATAGCCAGCATTGGATCTAAGGTCAGTTGAGCCACTTGTTCTGAAAGAATTGTTTCTTCTTCTTCATCGGCAAGTGCTCGGAGTTCCATTGGCAACATGAAAACAATGTTGATGTTTGCCGATGGGCTTTCATTTTTGCGCTTCGGCTGCCATACTTGAGTTTTTGCCCCATGGGAGTTTTCCTCTTTACGCTCACACTACAATTTCCTCTTCTAAGTCTTCGTTAGACCTACAGGGCACCATCGAGGAAGCTTCGTCTTCCGGACAGGCTGATAAAGTTTCACACTTGAATCTGGGCAATTTATATTGGGATCTCTACAGAGTATTGCCTCATCAGGGACTCTTGCATCGGCCATCTCTTCGAGCTCCTCCTGGTTCATCAGAAAACAATCTTCATGCCTGCCCAATCTTTCATGTACATTGGCTCTGCCCCCAGCCTATCATGTATCGATGCTCTTCCCCTGATCGGCTCATTGATGTATTTGCTCTAATTACCATAGCGCGATCTTCTCTTTGCCCAGTCGGCTCGATCATAACCATTGCATTCGGGGCAGCTATCAACAGTAGGCAATTTAATGCCTTCTTCCTAGCAGTAGATGAAGAAGGGCATCTCCAATGATCTTCATACCGATGCCATTCTTCCCGACGCAACTCCTCTTGTCGATGTCGATAGCGGTCACCTGAAATTCTGTATGGAACAGGTCTAGGAGGTCTTCTTGAACTGCTGCTTTCTTCTACTACTTCTTTCCCCTTCAAGTCATCGGCAGTTACTTGATGTCTAGGATCTACCGATGCTCTCCTCTTAGCGCTTACTGATGTCAACACTTTGGTTTTGCTTACAGCATCCACCATGTTTGTAGGGAAAGGATGCTGATCAATCTTCATCAGCCTTTGAGCTTTAGAGTTATCGAATTTGATTCTCCCAGATTCAATTGCCGATTGCAATTGTTGTCTAAAAATCTTGCAGTCATTGGTACTGTGCGAAGTTGCATTATGGAATTTACAGTACGTCATCTTCTTCAGCTCTTCTGCCGATGGAATTACATGATTGGGCGACAGCTTAATTTGGCCCTCTTAAAGCAATAGATCGAATATCTTATCGGCCTTTGTGATGTCAAACGTGAACTTTTCTGGTTCTTTCCGACCAAAAGGATAAGAAATCGGCTTCTTCCCCTTCACCCATTCAGCCAGGCTGATAGTTGGTTCTTTGTCTGACTCCTCTGCCTCTTCTACGAAGGACACCTTTTTGTTCTAGCTCTTCCTAGGTTCTGAAGCTCGAGCGCTTTGATCAGAGATCCTCTACACAATATGGCTAATACTTTCAAACTCCTATGAATTGTACTTGTCCTTGAGATGCGGCAACAGACCCTGGAAAGCTAAACCAGCTAACTGGTGATCATCAAGCACTAAGCTGTAGCACCTGTTCTTCATATCTCGAACTCTTTGCGCAAAGCTCTCTACCGATTCGTCACTTCGCTGCCTCAACTTCATCAAATCGGTAAGCTTCTTTTCATGGACAACAGCAAAAAAGTACTTGTGAAATTGTTTCTCCAGATTAGCCCAAGTAAGAATGGAGTTTGGTGGCAATGAGATAAATCACGTGAATGCTGATCCAGACAAAGAGGACAAAAATAATCGGACCCTCAGCTCATCCCTGTTCGCTGCTTCCCCGCACTGGATGATGAATCGGTTGATGTGCTCCATTGTCGATGTATCATCCTGCCCAGAGAACTTAGTAAAATCTGGTACCTTGTACCGATTTGGAAAAGGAACTGAGTCATATGCTGGAGGGTATGGAGTCTGATAAGAGTAAGTATTAATCTTGGGCTGAATCCCAAATTGCTCTTTCATCACTTTCGCAATCTTATCGGTCCAAAATGCATCTTGATCTTGCCGATGCACTGGCTGAATTTCTGCTGGAGGTGCTGGCTGATATGCTTCTACGTATCCTTGTGGTACTTGGCTTGGAGGAATCGGCATATTCACAGCACCAGTCTGCGGAGCAAAGCTCATCGGCTGTTTTGCCGATGTTTGATCCTGGAAAGCTGCCTGTGGACTATATTGCTGAGTCCCCATCATCTTGTAGCTTGGCTGAGTAGCATGTTGCTGAGCTAATGCTTGCCCTGACCAATTGTGATTATAACTCATTGGCACCTGACTTGCCGATGGCTGATAGCTCGCTAACAATTGATGCTCTTGTATGATTGGATGATAACCAGCATAATTGCCTTGATTTGTAGGTAACCCAGATTGAGATACAAATGACACTATGGGTTGTTCTATAGTAGAAACCTTCTGTTGCATTGGCAGGGAACTTGCCAATGGATTCGCATAAGACGTTTGCTACGGAGGTGCGTGGAATCCCATTGATAATGGCTGTATAGTAGGAGGTGTAGTAGAATAATGTGATACTTGGGTCATCGGTCAGACCAAAGTTGTCGATACCATAGGACTCTTTCCTGCTAATCATGCACCTGAGGCAATCCAGAATTGGTAGTAGATGGTCCTGGAGGCATCCTCTATCCCCACCAATTAGCAGCAACCTGACTGTGTTGACCTGAAGGATCTGACATTGTCGATGTTGATAGATCTGTACCTGAGTGATCTGCCTTTCCTGAGATATTAAATCTGATCTTATCAGCGTGGCTTCAATGTTAGATAATCCTGATAAAGCTGGAGGAGCAGGAGCTTCCATACTCTCAACGGCTGGAATTGCCGATGGAGTACTGACAGATGCTGATCCTGGCTGATGATATGATGTCCCGACATAACTTGGTGCTTGTCCTTCTCTTAATGTTTGCACAACAGCATTGTAAATAGTATTGGACAGCATAGTGGAGTGGTTGATCACAGCCTGATTCAATGCAGAATTAACCATCTCCTGTAATTTACCAGGGTTGGAATCAAAAGTTACCTGCCGAGGCAACGGTAGATCTTGCTTCTGGATGACTTCTCTGCCCCTATTCATGCTAAAAGACTTCAAGCAAAGCTGCCTGTAGTCCTCCATGGCTTTTTCCATGGCAAGCTTCTGATCTTCCTTAAGATCTAACTCTGATATCTCGATGATGTTCTCTGGATTGATATCAGTAGGATTCTTCATGATAAATCTGTTGACTTGGTCCCACCGAGCGTGCCAAAAGATGTGTTGATGCAAAATTCTATCTGCAAACACACCGGGCTAATACCCAAATTCGATATCTGAAGCATGCCAGTCGATTTGACCTGTTAATCAACAAGGATGATAACTTGAATAAAATCCGAACGAGACGACAGCGATACGCCCGGATGTCAAAGCTCAGAATGTATTCGATAACTGTTGAACAGATTAGATGAGGCGACAGTGATACGCTCGAAAGTCAAAGCCTAAATCGTGCTCGGTAGACGCGGAACCTGCAAGGTCGCCGGAGATCAAGTTGATGCAGCCCGTCGATTCTTGAAAGAACTCGTTGAAAAAGAAAATGCTTGACGAAGTCGTCGAAAAGTAAAGTACTGGTAGAAGTAAATTGCGATAAAAAGTAGATTTGTTTATTGATGCTTGGATGTCTATTACAATGCCCCTCGGCATATATTTATACTTCGCTAATTGAAGAGTCCTAATCTAACACGTAAAGCTCAAATATAGAAGAAATAAACTAATTCCTTATACGGACTCCATCTCTTTAAGAAAAGAAATAAAACTCGTATAGGAATTGGACTTAAACTATAATACAAAAATCATAAGCTCTGTGTCGCTGATCCTCTGTCCGCTTCCGTCATGATGAAGTTATCTCTTCATCGGCACATCCCTGGCATCGGCAACAACCTTCTAGTCTTCCTGCCTATCTTATTGGCAATAGCTTTTTCGTCTCATCGGCAATGATCCTCTAACAGCTTTTCAGCTTCGTTGGCAACGATCCCCTAGCTCTCTATCACTCTCATCGGCAACAGCTCTTTAGCTTCATCAACAATGTATGGAGAGTAGACGGCCGAGAGTATACTGTGCTCGAGGGTCGCCTATTTTCTCGAGGGAATTTCCATCCTCGAGGGGTCAATGACTCGAGGGTTGTATTCGAGGGTTGGCTCAAGTGCATCGGTAACACGTCTTCAGCCCAATCGGCAATAACCCAGATTAACCTGCCCTCCATCGGCAACTACTCATCAATAACATCAGAAGCAATATCAAAGAAAAACCATCCTCCTTGCCGATTAGTCCAGTCTCTGATCCTTATTGACACGTGTCAAAAAACGGTGTCAACACATGCCCAATTAAAAGCCTTTGAAAGTAAGATCACCACTCCTAAACTTGACACCATGCTTTATTTTAGAGATAAATGAAACTACTCCAAACCTAAACATATACTGTAGAAAATGAAGGTAGCATGAGAGCATGATGGAGATTTACTCAAACAGTGATGGAAGAGCATGATTGTTGTTTAGCAAATTGAGCATGTCTTAAAGGTAGGGACAACCAAGATAATGTAGCAACATGGCAAAAGATGTTTTATGGAAATATATCCCCCAAGCTTGAATTTTGCAAATTCAAGTTTGGATGAATGTAAATCAATGTTGCATAATGATTGGTTGGACATACCCTGCATTTGTTATTCCTTTTTTCTTTTTGCTCCAATCCTGGAGAGGTTAGTAGCAAGAATACCTGAAGAAATATTTTCACAATTATATCTCTATGCTCATTTCACAAGGGCAATATAGCAAGAAGATGAACACTCATGTTATGGTCTAAATAGTGCTTGTTTTTAGGACACTAAGCTTGTCCTTGGGAAACCTTCAAGATGTGCTTTGGTTAAGTGGTTTCCCTTTCAACACCAATCAATGTGCACCTATCTCAAGATCAAGCCAAAACAACAAGATCAACAATATTTATGATAAACATATGCATCCACATCCACCTTTTCAAAATCTTTAGAGAGTATGAGGGGATTTAAGATCTCGTGCAAGCCAATGTTAGAGAGACTAACTGAATCGGGAGATTTCTCATACGAGCAAGGACTTGATGGGTTGTTAATGAAGTTGCTTCCTTGCTTATTGAAGTCTCCATCATTTTCAACTTCCAAGTGTGATTTGTTATAAATGTCCAAAGTTTCCCTTGGATTGCCTCTCAAGTCGGTCTCATATAAGGCATCGTCCATGCATTCAATGACAATAGCATATATTTTTTTAATGCTCTCTAGCCATTGATGATGCTCTACTTGATCTTCCTTCTGGTCATGATGAATTCTATGCGTTGGATGTTTGGATGGATTCCTTGGATCATCAGGAGGTTCAGGAGAAAGAGCATAAAAGGAGTCATAGGGGTCAAGGATGTGTTTAAAGATGGGTTTGAATTTTATATCTGGTGTGGGCATAGAAGGGGAAAAGATAGGAGGAGAATCTAGATGGCTTCGCTCTCCTTCTATGGTGTCTCTTGACATGCCACCCTTGAGTCCTTCTAAATGTCCTTCAAAGGGATTGGGTTTGAGAAGCTTTCTAAGAGATCCCTTCTTGATGAGAAGATTCAAAGTATATGCACTAAAAGGTCTCTTATGAAGCGAGAAGTTTAAGATCCTCCCAACGTTGTCACTAGAATGAATTTCCATGGGTAAAACTTCTTCTTCCCTTAGAGGATTTTGGAGCATTAATGGTTTGGGATTGACAGCCAAATCATGGAATTGGAATGTTTGTAATGTGGCTATAGAAACTTCCTCTTCTTGTTTTGGGGATGATTCCTTCTCCTCCTCCAGGAATTTATCATGAAGGCTAGTGCAAGAAGTGTGTCCACTAAAAAGGACAAACCTTGCTCCACTAATGGAAAAAGAAAGGAATACTCCTCCAAAGGTGACATGATTAAGACCCTTATAAAGATATTGTAGAAAAACAAGGTCTTGTAAGGCTAGGTCTAAACCTTTATTGATAAGAAGATTAAAATATTCCTTAGGTGTAGCCAAAAGTTCATTACCTTCTTCATGAGAAGATAGGACCCTGGCTATAGAAAAGGATTGGTTTTGACCTAGTGCAATCAACTTCAGATGCAACTCATAATTAGGGGCAAAGATAGGCTTTGATGATTCCCATGGTCTATGGCTGGTCTTCGAAGGTGCAGAAAATTCAAAGATAGGCATGGAATTTGGGTTATCCATAAAGATAGAAAAGCAAAGGAAAAGATAAAAAGATAAAAGGATAAAAGTATAGTACAAGGCAAAGCAAGACATAAGGTTAACTCAGCAGACTGTTTTCTCTCCGGCAACGGCGCCAAAAATTATTATTGATATTTGTTACGCACACGAAAGATAATAGAAGTAATCCACAAGTGCCCGGATATCGGTGAGCACTTCACCTGGGAGATAATTCTAGAATATCGTATTTGTTTATCTGCAAGGAGAAAGCGTGCGAGACTAACTAAGTCTATACTTAACCCCTGAGCTGCAATCAAGGTAACGTGATATAAGCAATATAGAGAAGACTACTTACGGCACCATGGTTCTAACGGGAGGAGGCTCCAAAGGTAACAATGGGACTGTCACTTCCCATGCTACTACGAACTGATTCAGCTCGACAGGGGATATCTATGAGTACCCTAGCCCAAGCACCACGCTTACGCTATAGATGATTACCCAACCCTCAATGCAAAGAGAATAAAGTAAACTCGTAAACCATAGAACAATAATAACAAGAACTTACTAGTATTTAGATGTTGAATCACCAAAGAATCTCAAAAACAAGCTTCGGGTTAGGGAGACTTGATCCTGCAAGTACAAGCTGGAGAGGAGTCATCGACAGGCCGGGCTTCCTCCAACTCTTTCTCCACTCTATCTCTCTCAATCTAGAAGAAGAACTCTAATCTCACATGGAGACTACAAAGCCAATCTCTCTTGAATGCTAGGCTCTAGAAAGGAGATCCATTCATGGGACACCTCTCAGCTGATCCTCTCTGGAAATAATGAATTAGGGTTTCTAGGGATTGCTCCTCCAGGGCCAGGGGCCTTGCTTATATAGCCCCCTAGGATGCATCGCAGCCCTTGGATGCAACCAACCTTAATAAATGGTGATTATTGATCCTCAAAGGCGGTGGAGGCATGATCCGTGAGCTCATTCCTGATTGGTCCAGGAGTAGGGCGGGCGCCCTGGCCCCGAGCCCGATCGATCTCCAGTTTGGTCTAGTGCCTTCTTGTGTCTTCTAGAGTCTTCCTTCTCATGCGTGGGTCATTTCTCTCTATGTAAACATGACATGTGGGCCTTACTTGGTTCTTTTCAGCTGACACCCTGTAGAAATACATTCACCAAAACTTGTGGAATTCTATTACTGAACCCCCTATATCTATGTAGTATTTGCTTTTAAGTCCTTTTCCATGTTTCATCGATGGTTAAAAATGACACTTATCTACCGTCAATAGGCGCGCGAGTCGGGGCGTCGGAGCACGCATCGGGGCCGTGTGCGAGTCGTGGTCGGAGCGCTACTCGGGGGCCGGGGCTCGGTGTCATCGGTGTCGTCATCGGTCGGTTTGGGTTAGAGCGAATTGGGGGCGCGGTGGAGGAGGTGGAAAAGGAGCCAGCGGGGCAAGAGATATATAATGAGGACCTTTAGTCTCGGGTCTTGTTACCACCCAGGACTAAAGGTATGCTTTAGTCCCAGGTTGTGACACCACCCGGGACTAAAGGTAAATTTTGGTGGGCCGCCAAAATGCAATCCACCTTTAGTCCTGGGCTGTAGTATCACCCTGGATTAAAGGGGCATGAGTTTCGGCTTCCCACCAATCTCCAAAACAATCATCTCTTTTTTATAACAAATACCCGTAAAACTGATAATTGCCGAGTAAATGGACTATTAGCAAAAATAATAGTGGGAAAATAATCTACATCTAGTCTTGCATTATTGTTCACGAGAAAATGGTAACATAAGCTTTTTGGTCTCAATTTACTAATACATAATATAGTCCAAATTAATGATGACAATTTCAACCATGCAAAAATGTAGCAAATAATAAAAATTATTGAAACTGTTGATTTCCAACTAGAAATCAGTTTCCACATCTAATTAACGTAGATCATTGTATTTTTCATCACACATTGGCCAAATGAAATCCGCCAAGCAAATGTGAAATTCAACATGATATAAAAATCTCATGAAACATAATTAATATTACATATATGTGAATATTTAGTTCTAATGCACCACAATATCAAGCGGGAACAACAAGAAACTTCTTCCTAACGTATGTCCCTCGTGTGTGATCTTGCCATAACCATGGAGTGTCCTCATCAATTAGCAAGATACTTGGGTCACTTTTCATTATGAAGGGCGGGAATCCATGTTCCTTTAGATATTCAGACGTGTTAGTCCTATCCTTGATTCCCATAATGTTTCTTTTCCCTGGAAGAACTATGTGGCGCTTTGGCTCAACGTCATCATTTTTTGTTTTCACTTTTTTTCGGTTTGCTCGCCATGTCCTTAACATAGAACACCTGATTCACATCCTTGGCTAAGACAAATGGCTCTTCTATGTACCCTAGATTATTGAGGTCCACTATAATCATTTCGTAGTCTGGGTCAACTTTTACCACTGCTCCATTCAACTTCACCCATTGGCACTGAAACAAAGGTACCTTAAGGTTGGGTCCATAGTCAAGTTCCCATATCTCCTCTATGCGGCCATAATATCTTTCCTTTTTTCCATATGGGTCTATGGCATCTATGCATACACCACTATTTTGATTGGTGTTCCTTTTATCTTGTGCTATTGTGTAAAATGTATTGCATTTATCTCGTACCCCTTAAATGTAGCGACATTCCAGGATGGTTGCCTAGCCAACATATACATGTACTTATCAATACTCTCATCACCCTGACATCATTTTCTCAACTAATTGCCAAAAGTATTCATGTGCTCTTTTGTAATCCATGCATCACTCTTTCCTTGGTTCTCAGATTGTAGGGTGTTCTTGTGCATGTCGATATAAGGGTGCACCATGGTGGAGTGCTGCTGAACTATGTAGTGTGCTTTTTTGAAAGAATCACCCCTCGTGCTTTTGTATGGTTTCCTCCCTAGTGTACCCTTTCCACTATCTCCCCTCATACCATGATTTAGGAACACCAATAGGGTCCAGGTCAGGAGTAAAATCAATGCAGAACTCAATGATCTCATCTGTTCCATAACCCTTAGCGATGCTTCCTTCTGGGCGAGCAAAGTTGTGAACATTTTCTTTAGTACTCCCATGAACCTCTCAAAGGGGAACATGTTGTGTAGGACACGGGACTGAGAATACTAATCTCCTTGATCAGGTGAACTAGAAGGTGAGTCATGATATCAAAGAAGGATGGCGAGAACACCAACTCAAAGTTGACAAGACATTGGACCAGATCCTTCTGCAGGTTAGCTACATTCAATGGATTGATTTCCTTCTAAGAAATTGCATTGAGGAATGCACACAACTTCATGATGGTTAATCATACTTTTGGAGGTAGTATTCCTCTTAATGCAACAGGGAGCAATTCTATCATAAGCATGTGGTAGTCATGAGACTTCATGTTTATAAATTTCTTGTCTTGAACATTTATTATACCCTTTATATTCGAGGAGTATCCATATGGGACCTTGATGCTGTTTAGGACTTCAAACTTGATTTCCTTCTCTTCTTTGCTAAGAGTGTAGCTAGTAGGTCTGAGGTAATGGTGCCCATCATCTGTCTTCTCTGGATGCAGATTGTCTCGTTAATTCATAGGTTATAGGTCCTGTCGTGCTTCTAGTTGTCCTTATGTTTCCCATACACACCCATGAAGCCTAGCAGGTTCACACAAAGAATCTTCATCAGGTGCATCACATCAGTTGCGCTGCGTACCTCTAGGACTTCCCAGTACGGTAGCTTCCAAAATATGGACTTCTTCTTCCACACCGGTGCGTGTCCATTAGCAGCATTTGGAACAGGCTCGCTGCTAGGTCCCTTCCCAAATACTACATGTACATCCTTCACCATATCAAATACAGCCTTGCCACTATGACTGTTAGGCTTTGGTCGATGATCTTCTTACCTTTTAAATGTTTGCCCTTCTTTCTTACACCGTGAGTCATTGGAAGAAAATGACGGTAGCCCACGTACACGACCTTTTGACATTTCTTCAAGAATACACCTCTAATGTCATCAAAACAATGTGTGCATGCATTATATCCCTTGTTTGACTATCCTAAAAGATTACTAAGAGCTAGCCAGTCATTGACTGTAACGGACAACAATGCTCGCAAGTTAAAGTGTTCTTGTTTGTACTCATCCCACACACGTACACCTTCGATCTTCCATAACTCTAGAAGTTCACCAACTAATGGCCTCAGGTACACATCAATGTCATTGCTAGGTTGCTTTGGACCTTGGATGAGCACTAGCATCATAATGAACTTTCGCTTCATGCACAGCCATGGTGGAAGGTTGTAGATACATAGATTTATGGGCCAAGTGATGTGACCGCTGCTCTGCTACCTGAAAGGATTCATGTCATCCGTACTCAAAGCAAATCTTAGGTTTCTTGCGTCTTCTGCAAACTCGGGGAACGATCTGTTGATTGCTCTCCACTGGGACCCATTAGCGGGGTGTCTTATCATATTGTCTACCTTATGGTCTTCTTTGTGCCAACGCAACAACTTTGCATGATCTTTGTTTCTAAACAAACGTTTGAACTATACCTTGACAGGGATTCTCTTTTTGGGATGTTGTTCATTGGGGTCTTCCCCCTCAACCTCACCAGGGTCATCTCGCCTTATCTTATACCATGATGCATGGCATACTAGACATTCATCCAGTGTCTCCAACTCCTTGCCGCGTTAGAGGATGCAGTCATTAGGGCATGCATCTGTCTTCTTGATTTCTAATCCTAGAGGGCAAAAGATTTGTTTTGCTTCATATGTCGTGGCGAGCAAGTCATTATTCTTCTGAGGCATCTTCTTTTGGATACTCAGTAACTCCCCAAAGCCCTTGTCTGAGACACCATTCTTTGCCTTCCATTTTAGCAATTCTATTGTGGTACCTAACTTTTTCTGTCCCTCTTCACATGTCAGGTATAACAATGTCTTGCGATCCTCAAGCATGCGGTCAAACTTTTTCTTCTCCTTTTTGAGTTCATAGTCTGTCTATGTATCACGGAAGGCCTGACCAAGTTCGTCGGGTGTCTCATCTTCTACTACTACCTCTTCTTCATCTTCACCCATTGCGGTGTCACCAAAGCCATCAGTGTATTCATGAATAATATTGTTGTCATCCCCTTCTTCTTCTTCGTCTTCTACCATCATAATGCCACATTCTCCGTGCTTAGTCCAACAAATATAGTTTGACATGAAACCCACTGAAACAGGTGTTCTTGAAGGACCTTTTGAGCAAGAATAATCCCTCTCATTCCTGCATGTGACACATGGGCATGACATAAAACCATTCTACATGTTTGCCCTGGCCACACTTAGGAAACCATGCATGCGCCATCATGAACTGATCTGAACTAGGGTTCCCGATCTTCCAAAAGGTTCTAATAACTCTCGATTTGGTGGAATCGCGACACAATTCGATCCGGCTTCCGAACAACTCGGCTCTGAACCCCGCAATCACAGCACCACGTCTCCTCTGGTTATCGACCATCGAAGCACAGTCAACCTCACCAAGAAGGCTGAGTCCTTTGCCTGCTAATCGAAGAACACAAGCAAGAACACGAAAGAATACAACCAATTGCAGATGAATGATTAATCTCATGAGTTGGGGTCTCACAAACTGACGGCGCGGCGAAACTGTTGTGAACAGAATAATCTAAGCAAAACCCAAAACCTAACGAGAGAGGCGGTGGCTGGTTGTAGAGGTCTAAGGGTCGTCACCACCCCTGGACGCGCTCCCTAATGGGCTCAACAACGATACACGGCCCAACGGACCAAAAACGGTGACGTAGCACCAGAACAGATTCTGGATGCTAAGTTGTTTCGATGTTTCCCAATGACTCCGAAGGAATTTTGACCTCAAACTAATGCCATTGGCTTCCTTATGAAATTATCTTTCCATCCATAGGTGGATCATCAAAAACAGAGTCCGGATGCGTCCTGGGCATCCGCTTTACTTCACACTAGTCTTGGACTCCGAAACAGGCTCGAAGTCAACTCGGTTTGGGCCTCCACCTTGACTTGGGCGCCCTTGCCGGTCCTCCACGCCTCCAAGCCATCCCTTATGCATCCCTTGGTCCTCTCCATGATTCCTAAGTATAATATAATCATTAGGTAGCAATCTATTCTTAAAATCATAAAAAGACTTCCTTAAGAACGAGCTCACCTGTAAATTTAATTATCGTGCGCGAGCTCTTGTGATTGGACCTTGAATGTCCAGTGGAGGATCATCTTGTGCATTCAATAGAGTGATGTCCTCATCATCCTCCCCCTCTTGAATTGGAGTCGTCCTCGACTCAAGGTCATCTTCTTCTCCCAAATACGGCTTCAAATCTGAAATGTTGAAAGAAGGACTAACCCCGAACTCGGGTGGCAACTCAAGTTTGTATGCATTATCATTTATTTTCTCAATAATTTTATAAGGACCAGCAGCTCTTGGCATTAATTTTGACTTACGCAGCTCTGGAAACCTATCTTTTCTCAAATGTAACCATACTAAATCACCTGGTTCAAGTTTAAGTTCTTTTCTACCTTCACTACCAGCAATTCTATACTTTTCATTCATCTTTTCAATATTTTCTTTAGTTGTTTCATGTAACTTACAAATAAATTCAGCACGTGCACTAGCATCACTATGCGTTCTTTCATTGGTAGGTAAAGGCAAAAGATCAATTGGAGCACGAGGGTTAAAACCATACACTACCTGAAAAGGACTTACCTTGGTGGTAGAATGTGTCGCCCGATTGTAAGCAAACTCCACATGAGGCAAACATTCTTCCCACATCTTTAAATTTTTCTTCAAAATAGCTCTCAGCATGGTGCCCAAAGTGCGGTTCACTACCTCTGTTTGTCCATCTGTTTATGGGTGACAAGTTGTTGAAAACAACAATTTGGTGCCCAACTTATTCGATAGAGTTCGCCAGAAGTGACTCAAAAATTTGGCGTCATCACTTGGAAACGAACAACCACAATAGTAGTTCATCACTTGGCGTCATCACTTGATAAAGAACAACAATTTGGTGCCCAACTTATTCCATAGAGTTCCCACAATAGTAGATGGCATACCATGCAAACGAACAATATCTTGGAAAAAGAGGTCAGCAATATGAGTTGCATCATCACTTTTATGACATGGTATAAAATGTGCCATCTTAGAAAATTGATCCACAACCACAAAAATACTATCCCTTCCCCTCTTGGTCCTAGGCAATCCTAAAACAAAGTCCATCGAAATATCTGTCCAAGGAATAGAAGGAACAGGAAGAGGCATATACAACCCATGTGGATTCAAGCGAGACTTAGCTTTTTGACATGTGGTGCAGCGTGCCACGAACCGCTCAACATCTCTCTTCATCTGTGGCCAAAAGAAATGTGTGGCCACAATAGCTACCGTCTTTTTAGCACCAAAATGGCCCATCAATCCTCCTCCATGCGCTTCCTGTAGCAACAAAAGACGAACAGAACCAACTGGAATGCATAGACGGTTAGCTCTAAACATAAATCCATCATTTATCACATACTTGTTCCACGTACGGCCCTCTTTACAATTTAGCAACACATCTTTAAAATCAGGATCAAGCGTATATTGTTCTTTTATTGTTTCAAGCCCAAAAATCTTATAATCAAGTTGGGACAACATAGTATATCGTCTAGACAAAGCATCAGCAATTATATTATCCTTTCCTTTCTTGTGTTTGATAACATAAGGAAATGATTCAATAAATTCAACCCACTTAGCATGTCAACGATTCAGATTATTTTGAGAATGAAGATACTTAAGTGATTCATGATCTGAATGTATAACAAATTCCTTAGGCCACAAATAATGACGCTACGTCTCTAAAGAATGTACAAGAGCATACAATTCCTTATCATATGTAGAGTAATTTAAAATAGGACCATGCAATTTTTCGCTAAAGTATGCCACAGGTTTACCATCTTGCATCAAAAACCTCCAATGCCAACTCCACTAGCATCACATTCTAACTCAAAAGTCTTACCAAAGTTTGGAAGTTGCAGCAATGGTGCATGTGTAAGCTTATCTTTTAACGTCTCAAATGACTCCTCTTGTGCCTTACCCCATTGGAAAACCACGCCCTTCTTTTTCAACTCATGTAATGGGGCAGCAAAGGTGCTGAAATCCTTGACAAAGCGGTGGTAGAAACCTGCAAGACCAAGAAAACTCCTCACCTGTGTGATGGATTGGGGTACTGGCCAGCTCCTAATGGCTTCAATTTTTGTCTCATCCACCTCAATTCCCTGTGGAGTAACAACATATCCAAGAAAAGAGACTCGATCCGTGCAAAAGATGCACTTCTCAAGGTTACCAAATAAGCGTGCATCGCGTAAAGCATTAAAAATAGCACGCAAGTGATCCATATGTTCATCCAAAGACTTGCTATAAATCAAGATATCATGAAAGTAAACTACCACAAATCGCCCAATAAAAGCCCTTAAAACTTCATTCATCAATCTCATAAAAGTACTAGGTGCATTAGTTAAACCAAAAGGCATTACTAACCACTCATATAATCCGAATTTAGTTTTGAAAGTTGTTTTCCATTCATCTCCAAGTTTCATTCTAATCTGGTGGTAACCAATACGCAAGTCAATTTTAGTGAAAATTACAGAGCCACATAACTCATCAAGCATGTCATCAAGCCTAAGAATAGGATGACGATATCGAATAGTAATATTATTAATGGCTCTACAATCAACACACATGCGCCAAGAACCATCTTTCTTAGGAACCAAAATCACAGGAACAGCACAAGGACTAAGGCTTTCTTGTACATACTCGCGGTCCAAAAGCTCTTGGACTTGTCACTGAATCTCCTTAGTCTCTTCAGGGTTGGTTCGATAAGCAGCACAGTTTGGAAATGTCGCTCCCGGAATCAAATCAATTTGATGCTCTATTCCTCTCATAGGTGGCAGCCCTGGGGGTATCTCAGCTGGAAAAACATCCTCATACTCCTGCAAAAGGTTAGTGACAGTAGGAGGTCTCGAACTAACAACATCATCAAGAGAAAACAAAGCTCGTTTGCAAACCAAAGTATAGCAAATATCATCATCAGAAATTTCAGCGAGGTCATATTTTCTTACAAGCATAACACCACCCTTCAGTTTAGTTTCCTCGACCATAGAATTAGGTGTGAACTTATCCTTTTTAGGTGGATAAATGGAATTTGCAACTTGCTAATTTTCAGATTTAACATCATGCAAACTAGCAGCTTGTTCTTTATCAGCTTGTACAATTTCAGCTAGGGTCATTGGCACCAAAGTAATTTTCTTTCCTTTATGAACAAAAGTGTATGTATTACTTCTACCATGATGAACAGCATCATTATCAAATTCCCAAGGGCGACCCAATAAAAGTGAACAAGCTTCCATAGGTACTACATCACAATCAACGGAATCAACATAGGTACCAATGGAAAAAGAAACTCTGCAAGTTTTTGTTACCTTAGCCTTACCGGAATCATTCAACCACTGAATATGGTACGGATGGGGATGTGGGCGTGTAGACAAGTCAAGCTTCTTGACCAAATCTGAACTCACCAAATTATTGCAGCTACCCCCATCAATGATGACATGTGCTCGCCGGTTGTTGATGACAAAGAAAATTTGGAACAAATTGTGGCGTTGCAACTTCTCAGGTTGTTGTACTTGTGCGCTAAGCACTCGCTGCACAATGAAACTCATGTAGGCTGATGTGTCCTTGCTACCAAAGACCTCACCTTCTTCTTGAACATCTTGTTCTTCATCATCATCTTCCACATCAGAGGTGCTGATGTACCCATCCTCTGTAGCAATGTATGCCCGCCCACTTGGACAGTCCTTTTGCACATGTCCATAACCATGGCACGATGACACTGAATGCTAGGAGTGCGTCCTGTTGAGGCAACAGAAGATGCACTCTTCGATGGTTCCTGCACTAAATTTTTACCTGAACCAGAAGGTTGAGCAGAAGACGTCCTCTTGTTCGCTAGTAGAGGCGCGCGGAAGGAGGATGCCTTGGGAAACCCCGATGATGCTCCCGTGCATGGTGTGTATGAGGTGCCAGCCTTACTCTTGGCCTGCTTATCTCGCCCCTGCAATTCCTTCTCTGCAAGCATAGCAAATTGAAACAACTGGTTGACAGTGTTAAATTCCTTATAATCAACTATGTCCTGAATTTCCTCCCTCAAACCCGCATAAAAACGAACAATAGAATCCTCAGTTCCCTCCACTATGCCACAACGCATCAAACCTTTCTGAAGTTCACCATAATAATCCTGCATAGATTTATGTCCCTGTTCTAAATGCATTAGTCTTTTACGTAGGTCTCTATGATACGATGGTGGCACAAATCTATCACGCGTAGCAAACTTAAGTTCTTCCCATGTATGAGGTTGGCAATTATCTGCAACTAAACCAGTCCACCAAATGATAGCAAAATCTTTAAATTCACTAGTGGCTTGTCTAATGCGATGTTGCTCAGGCACAAGATGGGCACAGAATTTTTGCTCTACTGTTATCTCCCAATCAAGGTATTCCTCGGCATCATAATGTCTCGAAAAAGAAGGTATGGTAAATTTAACCTTAGCATAAGGATCACCGGGAGCATGAGTACGATTACCTCGGTGGCAGTTGAAATGTTGAGCGCCACCCATACCTGTGGTATTTGTGCAAAGACAATGACGTAATCTATTTTCTCTTGTCGCTGCTCTATCAACATTACCATTAGCATCATATACCTCATCGCCAGCATTGCTGCCATCATTATTTTCTTCAGGTGGTGGCGGTTCTTCTAAAGCAGTTACCCTATCTATTAGCATGGACAATCGTTTATCCAATCTCTCAAGGGTGTTGCCAATCTTGAGATCAATGAGTGCAGCAGTTACAGCCTTGGTAACTATCTCGTTTAAGTCCTTCTGAGCATTGTTTATAATAGATTGTAGTTGCTCTTGGCTGACACACTCTGAAAACTCTTTGGGTGAATTCACTCCCTCATCACCTGCCATTGTAGACACAAAACACAAGCAGCAAATGGTGAAAGTTATCCCAAATAATCCTCTACAAATGTGGAGTGGTGCCTCTCAAATTTAGAGCAAAAGGCAACACCTTAACAAGTTCTGACCGGTTCTTACCAGCAAGGCACGGATACCTGAAAGACGTAGCGCTGAGATTACGGGTGTCACAACTTTTGCTGTCTAGAAGTATATGTGGGGCTTAGGAAGGCTTGCCAAAAAATATGTGAGTGGTACACAATTCAAAGACAGAAAGTAATATTGAATTATAGTCCCAATTACTTATTCTCGTTGCTGGCCTAACGTGTTCCAAGTACCAAATGTGTGTGAACAAGGACAAAGGAAGCACAAGTATGATGGAGAGACAAGTATGAATGAAGCACAAAGCACAATGTAGCACACGCAATCACAGAACAAGCAACTCCTTTTTGTTTTTCCTTTTTTTTCCTTTTTTTCTCTGAACAAACTTTTTTTTACACTATTTTTTAAAATTTTTCTCTGAACAAGTATGACAAAAGATGCAACCACAAAAATTTTCACCTACAACAGAGGTGGAATGTGGTCTACAGAAAATCAGCACGTTCTCTGAAAAGCGTGCAAGAACCTTGTCAATTTTTTTCTTTATTTTGCCAAATTTTTTTGCCAATTCTAACTGGACCAAACAGGCCAAAGGAGAGTTTGGGTCAGCTCCAAATGGAGTCAAGAAGCTGCTGTAAAACTTTCAAATTTTTCTGATAAACGAGTCAAAAGTTATGCCTGTTTTACCGAAGGTATCTCAAGTTATGTTTCTCGGAAGGCACAACACGGCGGCGGCAGTTAGGGCGAAGCGTCCCTAAACTCCAACACCAATCACAGCAGTAGGTATTTGGCTGATGATGCAAGGAGGGCTGCGATGCAAGCAACAATGAGCGGCCGGCGACCTATCTAGGGTTTGCGCGGCGGCGAGAATTGACACAAGGCGGCAAACGGGGCAAGTCGAGTAATATGGTGGATTCGACTTGTTGTTTGGGACGGTGGAAGGGGACAGCATTGAATGGAAACGATGGGGAAAAACACACGACTGGACTCTAACACAACCTAACCAGCAACAAAACCCTGACCAGGACACAAATTCAACACTACGGAATCTGACAAGAACAATGCAAAGGCCAAACGTGGTTCTGGGATAAGGGAAAAACCTAGACTAAACTGTTTTTGGCTTTTTTTTGGATTATAGGACGAAGGCGAAAACAAACTAAACTAGGGTAAGGGCGAACCTGACAGTGTACTCGAAGCTCTGATTACCACTTGATGTGAACTAGGGTTCCCGATCCCGATCTTCCGAAAGGTTCTAATAACTCTCGATTTGGTGGAATCGCGACACAATTCTATCCGGCTTCCGAACAACTCAGCTCTGAACCCCGCAATCACAGCACCACATCTCTTCTGGTTATCGACCGTCAAAGCATAGTCGACCTCGCCAAGAAGGCTGAGTCCTTTGCCTGCTAATCGAAGAACACAAGCAAGAACATGAAAGAATGCAACCAATTGCAGATGAATGATTAATCTCATGAGTTGGGGTCTCACAAACCGATGGCGTGGCAAAACTATTGTGAATAGAATAATCTAAGAAAAACCTAAAACCTAACGAGAGAGGCGGCGGCTGGTTATAGAGGTCTAAGGGTCATCACCACCCCTGGACGCGCCCCCTAATGGGCTCAACAACGATACACGGCCCAACGGACCAAAAATGGTGACGCAGCACCGGAACAGATTCTGGATGCTAAGTTGTTTCAATGTTTCCCAATGACTCCGAAGGAATTTTGACCTCAAACTAATGCCATTGGCTTCCTTATGAAATTATCTTTCCATCCATAGGTGGATCATCAAAAACGGAGTCTGGATGCGTCCTGGGCGTCCGCTTTACTCCACACTAGTCTTGGACTCCGAAACAGGCTCGAAGTCGACTCGGTTTGGGCCTCCACCTTGACTTGGGCGCCCTTGCTGGTCCTCCACGCCTCCAAGACATCCCTTATGCATCCCTTGGTCCTCTCCATGATTCCTAAGTACAATATAATCATTAGGTAGCAATCTATTCTCAAAATCATAAAAAGACTTCCTTAAGAATGAGCTCACCTGTAAATTTAATTGTCGTGCGCGAGCTCTTGTGATTGGACCTTGAATGTCCAGCGGAGGATCATCTTGTGCATTCAATGGAGTGATGTCCTCATCATGAACTGTGAGGAGCGGCCGTCAGAGTTGTACATCCATTGTCGATTCATCTGCATTACAGACACATACACACCACATCAAAAGAGAGCCCAAATTATAGTCTCCATCATTGAACATGATTACACTACAAACACGATTTTATTCCATCCTACATACAAATGTGCACAACCCCAAGTATCACTAATCAAAGTAATAAACCTACAATGCACTTCAACAAAAAAAGGATTTCATGACCAATTCCAACTAAAACAGACAGATCATCAATTGGCTTCTCCTCCTTGCTCACTACATTATTATCCACACTGCCAGCCTCCTCGTATGGCGAAATAGTCACTTCCTTCTTATGCTAGCTCCCTACCACATAATCATCCACACCTGCACTCTCATCTGTCGCTAATGCCTCCTGCTCCGCAAGATACTCTTTAACACGAGTCTCATATGCTTCCTCCCAGTACCATCCCTTGCATGATCCTGTGCCATCCCATTGAAATTACAACAACATAAATGAGAAGACCGTTAATTAACCGAAATCATCACGATCAATGGCTCCAAACCAGAAAAAAGTAGCATGACAAAATAAACAACTCACGTTGCGATCTGGACATCTGTGAAGATAGGACCATTGTTTGCACCATCCTTCCTCACTCGGTAGTCCTCCATGGCCTTCTTACACTTGCCGCATGAAAACGAGCGGGAGGTCCGACCTCAATCGCCAGGGTTGACGTGAGCCCGAGGAACTAGAAGCGGTTGCCATCTACTCTGTAAACTCATTTTCACCAACTACTATAAATTTCTAATTTATGAATATATATAAGTCTGTGGCACCATGCATTGTTGACACTAGGAATCAAAGCATTGAAGCTAGTTTTCATGAACTACTATAGCTTTCTTCATCCAACTATTCAACTAGCAAGCAATTTTTAGCTCAAATGGCATACACATCAAGAAACATCACTATTTGTCTTCCATTCTTAAAAACCACAAATCATCCTTTTCTAGACCACGAAATGAGAAATGACATGGATGAATCATAAGAGGATGAAGTTTCTAACCTTTACAGTGGAAAAAGTAGGGGGAGTAGATGAAAATCGCAGATGGCCGAAGAGGATGAAGAAGACACGCCGGCGACGAGCAAGAACCGAGAGTTGCAAATGGCTCGGGCTATGGGAGGAAGAAAGGTGTATTTATGTCGGGACTTATAGTCCTGGGTTGTATCTAGAACCCAGACTAAAGGTCAACTTATAGTTGCGGTTGGTGCCACAACCCGGGGTAAACTCTTTGTAGCGGCTGTCAACTGCAGCCGGGACTAGAGATTGATCGTTAGTCCTAACTGGGACTAACATAACTTCACCTGTCACTAGGCTGCAAAAGCTGCCTCCAGAGCCGTTGGGAGGGGCTTTAGTCCCGGTTGGTGGGACCAACCGGGATTAGTCATGTTTTTAGTCCCGGGCCATAAAATGGCCGGGACTAAAGATCCAATTCGAAAGCCAATTCTCTTCCAGTGACATGATTCTACTTGTTGTGACTGTCGTCGTCTTTAGTTTACATTATACCTACGCATGGCGCAACATCAAACTAGAGATGATATATAAGAACTGCAATCGAATGTCCAAAGCTAAGCGCTCATGGTTAATAGTTGCAACAAGACAATTAATTACTACATACGTAGTATGGGAGGCACCAGCAATGTGTGCCTGGTGAACCTTGAAGACAATGAATCTCCGAAGCCAAATTGCGGTGATGTCCTAAGCACCTCAGCGATGTTCTATGTGCGACCCTCCGTTACCCCCACCCCCTCCCCCCCCCCCACCCCACCCCCCGTTTGTATCATAAACTTCGTTTGCACAGTCCTAGAGCAATGTTCTTTCCTTCACTGCATTTGTTGCCTTTTTCGCAGTCAATTGGCCTTATGCCATATTGGATTACTCATATAGGACTGAGTTATGCTTGCTTACATAAATATGTCAACTAAAGCATGCTCAAATATGTAAGATGGTGCATTTCTTTATGACATCACCTGTGCTTCATTGAGCTCGGATCGATTACTGTTTATTTTTTGTGGTAACTGCTCTGTAATAATACTGATAACACACATGCTGGATTCATTGATGTTTTTACATACATGCGCAGAATTGTCCCCGAACCGTTCCTGTTACGACCCTTGCACATGCCATCAAGACATGAACCCATTTTGACACTACAATTTCGCACCCTGTCCAGTTTACATATGTTTCGTGAAAACTAATCTTTACACTTCTGATTGCTAAATCAATAGCATGGAAGCAATGAAATATGCTAGCACGGAGTAACTTTTTTTATCTATTCCTTGCTACAGCTGCTCCTTGATGAAAACAGCGACAACCAGATTCCAGGGTCTAATCATCTCTACAAGATACCTTTACAAAAAAAATCTGTGTACGTGAAACATTAGGTTATGTGAAACTGTGATCTGTCCCATTCTATCCTTTGTCTAATATATACTTCAAAAAAATGTAAGTCAGTGCTTTAATAATCTTTTTTGCATCTTCCTCCATGATTATGACAACATTTATCAAAGCTTACTATTCTGGCCGCACACATTGCGCAGCGAAACTGCATAGTTTTATTATTGGGATCTGTTCACTATTGAAGGCTTTACATACTGCAGCAGCACATTTATTTAATTCAATCACCACCTTTAATCATTGATGTCTCCAACAATGATGTATATAGCGCTACCTGAAATGAAGGGCAACTGCATTGTGCCGGTGAAGATTCGGATGATCAGAATCATGAGCAAGGCAACATGCACTGCAATGATTAGCTGTGCAGCTGAAGTTTCTGACGGCCAGGGAGCAGTGAAGAACAAGGTCATGGGCTGTGCCAGTGCCAACTGGCATCCTCCCAAAGGTTACTACCAGATGTGTTAAACTGAAGCGCCCAGTCTATTGGGTCCAGGAAGAGGAGGATGCCCAAATTCAAGCAAGTACGCTAGCCTCGCCATGTGGCCGGCGCACGCCCAGCCCCACACGCCGCACGCCACCCGACCAACAAGGGGAGGGGGCCTCCGAGAGGGGAAGGGAGGGGAGGGGGTGTTGGGCTCCATGCACGGAGGAGAGTTATTGATCGCGTCGGACGGAAACATGCGGTTATCAGAGGAGTGCCGAATGATAGGCTGAGTGAGTGAGGAGAGGATGAGAGAGTGAAACCCGAAGTTATAACTATGTACTTGAGCGATATATTAGACTGGGATGGGTTGATATTTGCTGTTTGGGCCAGTATTAACTGAGACGGGCCTTATAGAATGCTAGTCTCCATTAATGCATAACCAAGGTGTTTACGTTACAACAACCACCTCGGTTACTTGATGTTAACTGAGGAGGTTAATCATCGATCTTTCAATGCCTCGGTTAATAAAAAATGACGTCTTGGTTAATGCCATTAATCGAGCTAGTTGAAAATCCCGCCCACCTTGGAGGTCTATGTTAAAACGCCTCAGAAAAGATTCTTTGTGGTAGTAAGAGGTGATGTAGATGGTAATATCAATCATTCTTAATACATGTAATTTGGATAGCTTGAATGCAATGATCTATAATTTATATATGAATACTATAATATGCAATTTTCTTATCTATATATCTAATTTGGGTAGCTGGAAACTGACTGTCTACCTTATATAATTTTAGGATCGATGATGACTATGTAAATCCAATAAAACAACTATTTCTCAACCATAATAAAATATGGTCCACAATATAGTACTAAAAATGTTCAAAATCTGACAAAACACATATGTCTCAACCATAAGTTCCATGATATAGTACTAATAAGTGTTTATAGTGAAACACATTATTACAACCAGTCTAGGGATCACAAACATACAAACATAGTTCCTCCACATATAGCAAGCAACAAGTGTTTATAGTTCCTCCACATATAGCATGCATATGCCACTGCATGGTGACCAAATACCGTCATTTATTCTCCAGAAAGTTGATATTAGGAATCTAAAGAAATCAGGAGCCATCTCTTCATCATCAATTGAAATGACCTGGGCGAAGCGAACGTTTTGGTCTAGTGTGGTTGGCAGACGCTCTTCTTCCAGCAGATTTATTACTTGTTCCTGTATACCCAATAATACGTTATGTGAAACCTAGATCAAATAAACTTTCTACAGGTAAAATAATTTGAAAACATATTTGATCTGATTAGATGAAGGGCATACCAGCATCTTGATCATCCATACCAGATATCTTCTGCATACACCAAAATAAAAAATATCAATCTTCTACAATCCCTTTGTTATTTTAAGATTCAGGCACTGTGGGGATCTCCCCCCCAGAGTCTTTTCAGTATAAAAAATCAATATATTTCTATATGGACAAAATGTAGAACACCAAATTAAAAAGGTACTCTAATAAAAAACTTGCATAGAAAACCTAGAAAACCAGGAAATGTTAAGCTTCAAAGTATTGATGGCAAAGAAATTTTGAGTTATAGTTTTCTCAAGTCTTTTGTAGTTTTGTTCCATCAAATTCGCCTGTTGTCACCCTGTTCGAATCCAAAAATATTGAACTTCAGGTATGGAACGGAACTAGCGGCAGTATTCCTTATGAATGTAAGTCTAAGAAAATGTACTTGGGATCAGTATCATATTTCGGACTGTGATTCTGCATGTCTTAAAAATAGACACTTCTCCACATCTGACTACAATAATATTATTACATTTTAAACTTTGTAGGAAACATTCAGTCTGCAAAAATTTTCTATTAACAAGGTCATAGTAACAAAGGGAGTGCAGACCGGCTGTTCGAGTACTCCGGGTGGCACCCTTGTGGCCTCAACACTCCCCCCCCCCCCCCCCCCCCCCCCACCCCCCCCCCCCCCCCCGAGTCGAATTGTAGTGTGGTTAGGGGTTTTTTTTGGATTGGGTGGCAAGGTCTCTACCATAATGCAAATGCTCACGGAGTGCATGCTATGCCCCCACACAGTCCAAGAATTTTTTAAACCATTCCTCCGTTCATATGTAAACAAAAAATATTGGATTATGACCGCAGAGAGTATAATTCGCTCATCATGTAAGGAAACATACAACTAGCTGAGTAAAAATGGTCACCACATTCACAAGATACACTACTCCATATGATGAAAGAACATTCTTATTTGTTTACACTTGGTACAAGTACATGATGTCTCTAGATTTGTCTTCGAACTGCAATTTTGTTGTACACATGTGAATAAGTGAAGAATTTTGTGAAAATAACTCATAGAAAATTTAAACAACATCAACAAATTCAAATCCAAACATTTTTTGACACCTAGTTGTCGTGAAAGATAAAATCAAATGCATAGCTACAATTTAGTGTATGTCTCATTTCCCCGCTAATGTTGTGGTGTTTTAGGGAACATGCCACTAAAAATTAATGGCTAATACAGAATTTCAATACAGATTTGTTGGGTTCTTATATAAAACTCGACATACAATATGATTTGAGGGTAACAATATTTCTTAGTCCGAGCCATCCCTGGATTTTGCAAAGGGCACTTCATTAAATATTTTTGGGAATTGGAATATGGCTAATCGTCTCTAGCTCCCTTCCTATCCCTAATTTCTCCCTTTCAACAACAATACATATAACAAACAATCTGTTCAGCCTGAGAGGCAGAAGAATAAGTAGTACCCCATCATGGCTCTGCTGCTGTAGAATAATAATTTATGGTCTAGCCAGCACTCCAATGTCTGGACAACAACATGAGTGACCAAGATATTCTCTAATTTTATTGTTTGTGTAGTGTAGACGAGGAAGCTAGTTGCTATTATATGCTAGGACCCCTAGTGCGTCTTTTTTTTTTGTAGAAAGCAAGTCAGACAAACAATTAATAGCACTACTTGGGAAATGTCTTGAATAAATATAATACTATCATAAATCATAAATCATGAATACTATTTACAGCAAGGTGCATTAGAAATGAAAGTTTTGAATACCTTTTTGTTTACATGACTATGAGTTTATCGCCTTTTTTTTGCTAGTTCTTCTAATGTGCTTGTGCTAAGGACTCATCTAAAATGTTCTCATGTAACTTTTATATCAGCAATCACAAAAGCATTTTCACTAGACAATAGCGCTGGTAGAAAGAAAATACTCATCCTATCAGTATGCCCATCAGGTTTTTTGCTAGCAAAGGCTCTCCAGTCCTGCACTTGGATACCAGGATGATCCCTCAACGTTTGGGGAAGCTCTACCTCATTGTTAATTTGTTTCATTGCAACCTCTTCTTCCTGTTCTTCTTGTGCATCTAGTACAGGAGGAGGTATTTCGTCAACCGGGACATCAGATGACGTGTCAGAGATGGTTGCATCAGAATCAGAGATGGTCTTCTCTGAATCAACTTCGGCTGAATTTGAAGCCATGGAGTCACTAGCACAACTACACACAGAAATTATCCTAGGTGGAGAAAACAGATTCCCCAAGGTGGGTTACAGGTCCGCCTGCATTGAAAGGTCACATTAATAAAATTAATATAGGCATGTGCAAATTGCCTATGTTAATCAAAATAACAGAGGCAGTCACAAATGCATGTCTTCAAAAATAATTTCATGAGTTAAAAGAAGGCCACCGAGTTTAGTGGCCCACCAAAGCCTGGTGCGATCTGCCCTAGTGCAAGCTGCCACCCACCCTTGCACTGTTGATGGCCAGATCTGCCTACTTGTGGCTGGTTCTGAAAACCGTATCCAGTCTCTTGTGACCAAATCTACCCTTGTGACCGTCCTTCCACTGCCCTTGCAGCCTTATGCCGAGAGCTTAGTCTGGTGATAGATCAACCACTCATTGCTAGAAATACCACCCACTCTTGCACTACTCACTCTGGTGACCAGATCTGCTTGCTCGTGGCCGGATCCGCTCTTGCGCCACCCTTGCACCCTAGATCTACTTGGTTGTGGCTAGAAACACCACCCCTTGCACCACCGGCTCTAGTGACCGGATCGGCTCACTCATGGTTTGGTCCACTCACCCGTAGTCGCTGATGGCTAGATCTGCTTGATGTTGTCAGATCCACGCCCCCGCCGCTGTTGGTGACCAAATCCACGCCCTTGCTACCTCCAGTGATTGGTTGGTGGCTGGATCGTCTGCCACTGGTGGCTAGTTGGAAGTTGAATCCACGCGGGGAGCTGCTCGGGCTTGAGACCAGACAAAGCCCCGCTCGTGTATAGGGAGTGGGAGAGGAATGGGGCGCCGCACTCAGGGGAGAGAGGAAGGACACCATGCTTAGGAGAAAGAAAGAGAGGAAAACCCTAACTTTTGCTTTTATATACAAGCCCGATAGGAGCCTGATTTGGGCTTTGGCTGGGCCATGACACAAGTAATAGAGGAGGGCCTCATAATACGTCCGCGCACCACCAAAATCGATTTGTGTTTTCTGAGGTGGATATCTTAAATTGTGAGCCTCCATAAATCAATTTTAGGAGGCCATAAATGGACTTCAAGAGATTGGCGTAATCTGACCGTTTGTAAACGTCCGCTTTGGTAAATCCATTTTGCGATCAATATCTCTAAATAAATGCATACTTATTTGTTTTGAGATCTGTGAAGATCGTCACTAGAGATACAACCAAAGCTGTCCTATTTAATGCATTCCAGCTAAAAATCATCTGCTAGTTTTGCCCATTGTTTTGGAAGGAACCAGCTCGATATCTCTAAATAAATGCATATGTGAAGATCGTCACTAGATGTACATCCAATGCTGTCCTATTTAATGCATGACAGCTAAAAACCATATGCTAGATTTGCCCATTGTTTTTAGGAAGGAGCCAGCTATTGTAGGCTGTAGAATTTTCAACTAATCCCTTAATTTTCAATTGTCAGTTTCATATTTTTAATAACAACTAGAATTAGCCAAACAGAATTTGGTTCACCAAAATTAGAGTATCCAAACTCCAGATATGAGTTTTCAAAGATTTAGTCAAACATTTACAAACAGGTCCTTAAGGCACTATTTTAGCCAAACAGTTTCAAAGATTTAGCCAAACATTTTCAAAGATATGAGTCACAAGCTGTGCAGATCAGCCCTTCCCTTTGCTCGAATTAAAGCAAGAGGTCCTTGATGTGATTTCAACAGAGGAGCTCGACGGCCTCGTGGTTCTGGCGTTCCGAGCCAGCACATCGGTGGCAGGGTAATGGTGGGGGAGCACTGGGAGGCCAGCGCGCACCCGCTGAGCCATCGACTTGGCCATGAATGGCTCATGGTGTACCGTCCAGGAATCGCGACGGCTCACGCCTACGCAACCATGACGACGGCGGTTGGAGATGGGGAGGCGACGCAACGAGACGAAGGCGGCGGCATAGTCGGCAAAGGACGGGAAGGCACGGAAGAGGAGGAACGATGGTGGCGGTGCTGCTGCTGCTCTCCCCAGCCACGCGCGAGCCACGAGCTGCGCCACGAGGACGGACAAGGCGCCTCCTGGCCGGCAGTACCGGATGGGAGCGGGGGAGCATGGCACCCGAAACCTGGCAGGGGCGATGGATCCACCGGCCTGGGTGGCGGTGGCGGAGCCGTCGTCCATCCGCTTCATTTTTTTCTTAAGGGAAGTCTACGGGCTGCTGTGGAAGAGGAAAGTTGTGGGCGGCTTCAGACTTCAGAGACTGAAGAACTAAGGAGGGGTAAAATCTTCTTTTTTTATGATGTATAGTGCAAAAAGTTCATGGACTATCTTGATGGAAGTAACGGAAGGCTAGTTTCCTAAAAAAAATTTGGCTTTGAGGCCAGACTCCCAAGTTCAAAAAAATAGGGCCAATTTCCTAAGCGCTAGTTTTTTTAAGGCCAATTTCCTAATTCCTCCAAAAATCCCTGCTCTCCCTCTCTCCACTGTGTCCATCTTTCTTCTCTTTATAGTCAATTTCTAGTCCCATCTTGTAACGACTCAAAACTCATTACAACTATCGATGTCCTGACCCCGGGGGCCAAGCACCAACGAGTGAATTTGTGCTGCTTGCTCCCAAATCCGGATGGTGATGCAAGAAGAACACACGGTTTTTATCCTGGTTCAGTCAAAAGAAGGCCCTATGTCCAATGCGGGGGAGAGATTGTATTATCTTGCACCGAAGTGCTTGTACAGGGGGGTACAAGCGAGCGTATACGACGGGATGGAGAACAAGGCCTAAGGCTAGAAGTGCTATGCCTTTGCCTTGCTGTTTGAGAGCTCGGACTCCTTAGTGTGTTATTTGATGCCCCTGAACTAGACCCAGCGTCCCCTTTTATAGGCCAAGGGGAGGTATTAATGCATAAGAAACCCTAAGGGAATCGCCCTTGGTAGGGCTGTCGTAGGCGATGACGTCGAGGGGGTGATGCCAATCATGTCGTAGTCATTGTAGAGGCGTTCACTGGGCATGGCCTCCGTCCTTTGGGTGTGTCATGGTGATGTTGACGGTGGTCGGTGATTGACCTATCCTTCAGGTGCGTCACGGTGATGCCAGTGTGATAGACCCGTGCTTCTATAGAGGACATGTGGTTCGCTGTTGATGATGTGTAGGAGTCATTGAAGCACTGACCGGAGTCACGGGAGGCTGGTTTGAGGGGTGGCTCGAGGGGGTCGAGGCCAAATGGATAAGACAAAACCCCAGTAAATGTGGTACGGATGTTGGCAATTGCATTTTGAGGGGGCGCCTGACGAGGCACAATGCTCGGCATGGTGTAATACTGACAGTACAATTCACCGTTTCTCCAGGGATGGGTGGTAAAAAGGGGATTTGTCTCTTGTACTGGGCCACTGTTGCCATTACTGTAGCCATGGAGTTAGGCCAGAGACGGTAAGGCACATTAAATGCCCTGCTTTCCCATACGAGAAGTAGGTAGTCGAGGAAGAGGCGGTGGTTGATGGGGGGTCGTCTGACCGTGCAGAGTTCTGTCACTCGAAGGGGGGTCGTTTGCCCGTGTGGGCTTCCGTCAATCAAGGCCCCCCGCCAAGAGAGAGAGAGAGAGGGACTCGAGGCCTTGCTTTACTAGCGATTTGCAGGCCTGGTATGTGATGGGCTTTCTCAGAATTCTATGCTAGTTGATTATCCTCCCTGGCTGTGGGTTTTGGGGTACCCCTTGTCCATGTACCCAACAGTAGCCCCCAAGTCTCTGTGCGAGTACTGGCACTCATGTAGAGGCTCATGAACTGGAGTCGTAGCACTATCGTTTTTTGATGGGTGCGTGCAAGCATAACCATCGGGGGTAGCCCCTAAGGCCTCGGAGAAGTAAAAAACTCCTTTGAGGGCTGAGGAGCACACCTTTGTTGAGGGTTATTGGGCGTTCAAGCCCCCGGGCAGTTAATCCCTCTTTTGTCGAGGCCATCCAGTTGTGAGCGAGCCCACGAGCCTCTTTTGTCGAGGTCGATCGAGGACGAGCCCATCTTTTCTTTTCAACCCTCGCGCTCCTTTTGGACGAGAGGAGGGGCAAGAAGTGCCGTGCTACCCTCGTTTGGGCGAGCACCGGTGTCCTCTGGCGAGATGTTATCGGGAAATTCAAGAGGGAGCTCTCATTGATGAAATTGAATGGACACATGGATCCCGGTCCCATTCGATAGGGTCCGGTGGCTTGACGCCTCCCTTTAAGGGGATTCCACAGTCATCCCTTGTTTTGCCTTGAATATGTCTGAGGGTGCCTCAAGAATTAGTTCTCAAGCTGGGGCCTTGCACTGGCTCCCCTGTAGTCATCCCTGACTTAGGTACTCAAGGGCAGTTGTTGAACCTTGACCGAGGGCCAAGCTTCACTCCCTCGATATTTTAGCATGGGGTCGGGGCCCGTTTTCCTTCTCGTGGAAGATATCGCCCGTGAATAACTCCTTTAGTCCGCTGGGCACGTTTTTTTACACAGGAACTCGAATGGCATGCTTGTGGACGGCATGGGGAGCAATTGGCTCATAGACGGGCGACACATGTTTCTAGGCCCTAGAATCGAGGGAGAGATTAGGTAAGCGCATTAAATGCAAAGATTCGTTTACCCATTCGCCGGATTCTCCTATTGCCTCCTGGGCTAGCTATAAATACGAGGGATAGGGTTCCCTGGGTCTCCACCCTGCCTTCTTGCCATCACCGCCGCTGCTGCTAGAGAATACAAGCCTACGAGCACGAGGGAGAGAAAAAGATAAAAATAGGGAATCTTCCCTTTCGTTTGTCCTTGGAGCAGATCCATCCTTCCTTCATGGCGTGGAAATCCTTCCCACGGATGATTGGTTGCCCTCGTCCGTGATGGTGGAGCAGCTGCAGGAGCCTGTCGACAATGGGCTACTCCGACCCATCACCTCGAGTGATTGGCCAGTGTGGAGGGTGCCACCGCGGAGCCACCGGGAACCGAATCCACCGGAGGACTACGTCGTGAGTTTCATCGCCTTCGACAAGGCAAGACACGGGGCACCCCCAAGTCAATTCCTACGTGTGCTAACTCATCACTACGAGGTTGAGCTTCAGCACTTCTCTCCTAACTCTATCTCCCACATGGCAATCTACGACGCCGTCTATGAGGGATATCTAGGGATGAAGGCACATTGGGATTTGTGGCTCCATCTCTTTAAGGGGCAGCACTTTGTCAGGCCGATGTCGATGGGGAGGTGGACGGTCTGTGTCAACTACTGCAACCTGGCTCTGAAGAGGGCAGATCAGTACATCTCGATGGGGCTAACCTCCAACCATGGCGGGTGGCATGGCCTGTGGTTCTACCTTTGGAACGACAATGATTGGCTACCACACTACACTGGGTGCGTTATTGAGAAGCGCCCGTACCACTGGCCGCACGATGTGGTGAGGGGAACCAAACAAGGTTGAATCTCCTCCTCGATGCATTGAAGAGGTTGCACGATGGGGGTTTGACTGCCGGCATCGTTGTCTCAGCCATCCACTACCGTAGGGTCCTCTCATTGATGCAACGCGAGCTGCGCGTGGATCAGATGGAGCCCGAGGCATCGATCGAGGGGATTTAGATGTCGGCTGAATGTTGTCCTTCGAGGACATTGTGAAGCGGGTAAGGGAGGTGGTTGCCAGACCCTTCATGCCAGAGATGGTGAATGCCATCCTGATGTGGCCGAACAATGGTCACATACAGCTGGTGAGTATTTCATTTTACTACCTTTGGGTTCGTCTCATCTTTGCCCTATATCCATGTCTTCTATCATTGGTCTATATGCAGGTGATCCCTGATTTTAGGACATTGATGCCCCCAGTCAAGGAAGATGAACCTGCTCGTCAGGTGAGATGCTTCACCATTGACTAGCAGAAAAAAGATAAGGATAAGAAGAAGAAGAAGAACATTAAGCGCTAGGCGTTGGAATAGCGCCGGGCATGGCAGAGGCGCGAGGGGCTTCTCGTGGAGGAGTTCCCCTTAGAAGAAGAGGAGGAGGAGGAGGAGGAGGAGGGAGGATGACGACGATGACATGGAGTCATGGTACAACGCCGTGTTGCCCGATGCCCCTCGAGCGGACAACCGGTTTCCACAGGGGGTGGTCGAGGCAGAGTCGACTTCTCAGACGTCGAGGACGGCCTTGACACCTGTCAAGGGTCAAGAGGCGAGGGTCACGAAGTAGCCCCAAGAGAGGAGGACAGCCGATCCCTCGATCCAGGAGGGGTCGATGTCGTAGCACACACGAGGGAGGACGTCGCCGGCCTCATCAAGGGGTAAGTCTGGCACGCCGTTGCCTCGTACTAGGTCCTTGATGCTCGGCACGATGACACAGGGTCAACCAGACTCGGAGGAGTAGAGGACGCTAAGAGTGTCACAGGCTATGGCCCCGGGCAGCTCCAGGTCTGGTAAGGGTTCGTCAGGAGGGGGTCTCAGAAGCCCCTGAGTGCTTTGAAGGTGCACGCTAGGGTGCCTATCATCCCGATGGGGTAAGCTTCCATACTTTATGTTTTTATTTTCTCCCTTTGCTGCTTTTAGGGTGTTCAGTACCTTCCATTCATGAATATTTAGGCTCAAACGCCCAATGAAGGAGGGACGCCTATGCCTGCCAAGCGGCTTAAGGCCGAGGCCATCGCAATGATGGCGACATCAGTGGGCGCCACCACCCTGAAGCCTCGGTGGAAGGTAGAAGCTGCTTGGCTAGAGGATGCCTAGGATGCCATGGCTTGGGGAAAGCAACTAGGCGTCACCCTTATTGCGGGCTTGAGTGCCCTGGGGGCCATGGCGGGTGACGATGCCACCCAGGATCGAGAGCAGATAGAGGTGCCCTCGATACCGTCGAGCTCGAGAGCGCCGCTAGTGGCCGCGTGTCAGGGTTGACAGAGGAGGTCCTAGTGACCATCGAGGACAAGGGGATTGAATCCTCCATTCACAACAGTGGAAGAGGTGGTGGACTGCCCATAAGAGGCAGGAGTAGAGCTCCCTCAACTACGGCAGTTGCTACGCCGGCCGTGGCCGCAGGGGTTGTAACAGTGGAAGGAGCGGCAGCAGCGGGAGCAGCTGCTAAAGCAGTAGCAAGATGAGCTGTGGGCCTTGGGCCAGCTACAACAGCAGTAGTAGGAGGAGCTGGCATCATATAGCCCACCGTAGCAGCCATAATGAGAGGAGCCGATGGCCTCGAGCCTACCGCAACAACTGTAGGAGGGGCTGCCGTCCTCGAGTCTACCGCAGAAGCCACAATGGGAGGAGCTGGTGGCCTCGAGCCTACCACAACAGTAGCAGGAGGAGGCCCTACCAAACATGGAGCAAGAGGATAGGCGTCTAGAGCTGCTAGCCTCAAGTGAACTAGAGGAGTTGGCGGCCGAGGATGTCCCACCGAAAGCAGGGAGATTGGTCAGACAGCCGATCTCACAGGCGGTCCTGCCGGAGGCATCGACGGCGAGGGAGGTTGGAATGGCACTGCTTTCTCGCCCATCATCAGCAAGAGCATTGGCCAACCTAGGGTCCTTGTATTCCCCTGGCTTGGTGATCGTTCCCTCCTCTAGTCCCTATGCCATCAAGGGAAAGAAGAAGGAGAGGGATGCTGACTCATCAGGGGTCGAGGGGGAGTCGATGTTCCCCACTCTGGCCATGTGGGTGTATCATGCCGGTGGTTCCACCGTGCTAGGGGACAACATCATGGCGGCCGTGTGTGATCAGATGGTGAGAGAGTTTCCTTACTGGGGCTAGGAGGTTGTTCGGCTCCGGGACCTGACGGACCCCAACGTGCTTCTGTTCGAGATGAACGACCCAGTGGAGGTTGAGTGCTAGGAGCGTATCAAGGATGACAAAGCCAAGGAGGAGGAGGAGGAGGAGGCCAAAGCCAAAGCCAAAGCCAAGGACGATGGTACCAAGGCCAAGGACAACGTACCAAGGCCAAAGCCAAAGCCAAAGCCAAAGCCAAAGTTGGGCTAAGGAGGAGGAGGTCAAAGCCAAGGATGACGGTACCAAGGGCCGATAGGAGGCGCAGAAGACCTTCGAGGACCTTACACTGGTGGTAGAGCATGTCAAGACGCTCAAGGGGGACCTCATCTAGTCTATGACACGCATCAAGGAGCTTGAGGAGTCCTTCGCCGAAGCTTCTAGCCAGCACGACTCCCTCAATGTCATCATTGGGGGGTGAACCTCCGCCTCCAGACCATGACTACAGAGGTCATTGCGCTGAAGGGGATCATCCAAGAAAAGAAGGAAGCCCTCTCTGGCATCGACAAGGAGAGCGAGGAGCTGAGAGCGATGGTCCAGGATAAGACTGACGCCCTGGCGGAGGCCAAAAAATGATCGCCACCCTACGGGATGAGCTCATGGCCCTGGAGACCCATGCCAATGGTGAGTCTTTCTTTTTGGCTTTAGTTTCTCAGCTTGGGTGCCTTGTTTGTCATGACTGATTTAGTTTCATGTTTAGACCTCAAGGAGGAGAAGCTTGAGGCCCAGAAGAACACCATGATGCTCCAGAACCTTTACTGGGCTGAAGCAGTGCTAAATGAGAGGCTCTGTGGTGCCATTACCTCAATTTGCAATAGCTTAGGGGTCGAGCCTGAGGCGAAGGTCAAGGGTGACGTGCTCGGGAACTCTTTCCTCCTGTGGATGTACGCCCTTGGCCGCATTGTGTGGGAACAGATTCATGACGTGCTCCATCATGGCGTGAAGAGAGCATTGGCCGTTGTCAGCTCAGGCTATACGTATGACATGAGGGTCGTGTCCGGTGGCTTTGTCTCTAATCCCAACAAGTCTGAGGCCAAGAATCATGCAGCGTGCCTGGGTTAGATCGAGGCGGCTAAGGTTCCTGGTAGTGAGTTGGCAAAGCTCTTCGAGCCCGAGGTTGTCCCTCCTGACGTTGATGAAGACAAGGGCCTGTGAGCCAAATCTGGGCAAGAGGCCCATATAATAAGTTCATTTTTGTGGACCATGATGGTATGGCCTTAGTGGCCTTAAAACAATATGCATTCTGATGAATGCTTTTCAAGGTTGCGTCCTTTATTTCTTTTTTGGTTGATTTTTATTTTTCATGAAGTTTTCAACGCACGATCATGCCCCACGAGGGGGGAGTGATAGTGCAGAGGTGTAGGTGATCTCATGGCTCAATAGCCCTCGACCCCCGAGGTATTTGTGGTGTTTCCAACTAAGTGATAGTAAGTATCGAGGCATAGAAAAAAAGGAACGTTGAGTTTTAGAAAAACGTGCTAGTTTTTTTAGGAACTTAGGGGTGTTCCCCCCTGTAGCCCCTGAGGGAGGCTCAACTTTGATGGAGCAGTTCGAGGCTACCTTATGTTTGTGAACAAAAAAGTACTAGAATTGAAGGCACTTTTTCTTCATTCATGCAATGAGAAAATGTACAAGGTTTTGAGGCCCTAAGAGTAAAAGCGATGTAGCTGCTCAATGTTCCACATGTTGGGGAAGGTTTCACATTTGCTGTTCCCTAGCTTGTAGGTTTCGGGCGTCAACACCTCCGCGATGATGTAGGGACCCTCGCACGATGGGGTCAGCTTGTGGTAGCCTTTTTTGATCTGTCTTCTCCAGAGGACAAGGTTGCCAATGTGGAGGTCGCGCTTGCGGACGTGCTAGTCGTGGTAGCATCAAAGTGTCTGCTGGTATCTCATGGAGTTAAGGAGGGCTACGTCTCAAGCCTCCTTGAGCTAGTCAATGGCATTTTCACATGCTTTCCCATTCATCTGCTCATGGTAGGCCTTCAGTCGAGGTCGGTGGGAAGGATGGCCTCGGACCCATAAACCAAGAAGAACAGGGTGAACCCCATGGCTCGACTTGGCATCATCCTTAGGCTCCACAGGACCGATGGTAGCTCAGTGGCCCACTTCTTGTCATGCTTGTTCAACCAATTGAAGATCCTTGGCTTGAGCCCTTGTAGAATCATGCCATTGGCACGCTCAACCTGGCAGTTAGTTCTAGGATGAGCGATGGCGGACCAGTTCACACGGATGTGATGGTGGTCATAGAAATCTAGGAATTTCTTGCCAGTGAACTACGTGCCGTAGTGATGGATGATGTCGATGAAGAACAGAACTGCCTACGCGGACCAGATGTTGGTGATGGGTTGAGCCTCGATCTACTTGGAAAACTTGTCGACGGCCATGAGCAAATGGGTGTAGCCCTCAGTTATCTTTTTTAGGGGCCCTACCAGGTCGAGGCCCCAAATGGCAAAGGGCCACATGATGGGAATGGTTTGTAGAGCATGAGCTAGGAGATGGGTTTGCTTGGCATAGAACTGGCATCCTTTACACAAGCCGATGAGGTTGATGGCGTCGGAGATGGCGGTTGGCCAATAGAAGCCTTGCCGAAATGCGTTTTCGATAAGGGTCCTAGGTGCAGCATGATGGCCGCAAGCCCCCGACTACATATCTTTGAGCAGCTTCCTTCCCTCCACGATGGTGATGTAGTGCTGAAGGACTCTGGTGGGTGAAACATCCTCAATTTTCCACGAAGGGAAAATACACAGAATGGTGAATAATATAATAGTTCGAAGCTCAAACCATCACATTGTCCGGCAATAGTTGATACAAAAATCCATGCATCAAAAAAAAGAGTACAAATAGAGGGGGTTACATCAAATCATACATTGCTAAACTAGCGAAATCATCAGAGTAGTAGCATTTGGAACAGCTGCGGTAGGCGGAAGCAAAAACAATCTCTAAAAGAAGCCTGAGCATAGGAATGAGACGTCTACTCCTCGTCAGTGCAAGTGGTCAAGTCCAGCTTCTTCTCGATCTCCCTCAGCCAATCATCAGTAGCGATGGGGTCGATGCTAGTGCCATCGAACATTGGGGATCTCAGCTTGAGAAAGAACTCCAGCTTCTTGTAGTAGTCATCGCGTGGCTCCCTGTCGTAGGGGTGCAGCATGTTCTCAGCTAAGACTTGAAGAAGCTCGATCTGTTGAGCCATCACATGTACCAAAAGTGGCACGGGTGGTGGTGGCAAAGCTGCATGTCCTCCAGCAGCAGGCTCAGGCACAGGCTCAACAACAGGCGGTGGATGTCCTCCAGCCGTGCCTTAAGCAGCTGGTTCCAGCTCAACAACCAGTGGTGGTGGTGGTGGGTGTGCAGGTTGTGGGGTGGCAACATGGGGTGGCTCCTCAGAGTTGAGGGGTATGTGACCAACGCGTCCACGACCACGACCCTGACCATGACCGCGTCCATGGCCCATGGGGGTACAGGTGAAGGGGAGCGGTTGTTCAAGCGGTTGGAACAACGGGTGGACATCCTGCTTAACATATATAGGATTAGGGCATGAGTGCATGTGATATAACTTGACATTAATTGATGTAATAATTAAAATAGCTTAAATGATTTAAAAGCATTTAATCTATCCAACACTCATACAAAGAAGCATGAAGATCCATAAAGATGCGATAAAATCCAAACATCCATTACATCAAGTTATTACACGGTGATGTCTCTAACAGATACGCTAGGAGACTCATGGGAAATGTACTACACGCTGGTAGTTCTAACAAAAGGGGTGGACAATCTACTCAACAACATGGTGAGACTGGTCATACGGCCATGCAGGGCCCAACATCACTCCTGATCCTACAACACTGCTAATCCAACCCTGAGGACTAGCCCAAACTATAAGCTGAGGTGGGAATACCAATGCCAGAAGCTCAGATCTGCTCGTCGGTCATCTGAAGGCGAGAAATGTAACAATGGGCCTCCTCGAGTTGAGGAGTGGGCACTGTCTGTCCACTGAGTCTAGTGGTAGGGCATCCACTCAAGTTGAGGCGAGATTGCCCCAGCTCAAATGTCTCAACCCTGACCTTCTTATGGGCTCGCATGGGAAGCTCATCCTGCAGGTCCTGGAACTCTATTACTCTCTTGCGATCTAACCTCTTCCAAGCCTCCATGGTTAGATTGAGCTTGTCTATGAGGGATGCTATTTTATGGACGTAGTTGATCCGGTGTCCCTAGTTGTAGTTAGCAAGAGTGTATTGCTGCAGCAACTTCTCACGTTGAGCCTTACACTGCTCACGGAGTTTATCCCTGTAGGCGGCATCTTGACTCTGCTTCTGGAAACTCTTCGCAATGTCTTCATTCTTCTTAGCTATAGTGGTCTCAAGCTCACCAATCTTCCTGATGAAACAGCTGCCATGGATCTGAAGCTTATCCATCTCGTTCATCAGACTTGTGATCTCATCCTGGTGAGTGTATGCCTTGCATGCCAATGCACACTCTAGGTCTGCAATCTTTTGCTTATAGGCTGCCTCCTTGTCCTCTTACTTACAGATCCTCTCATCAACCTCCATCAGGCAGTGATGATCACGGCGCCCCTTTTGCTCCAGCTCGGTGATGTACATGTCTTAGCACTGTAGGTACATCTCAAAAATATGGAGGCAAGGGTTGTGCTCAACTCTGGCAGGCTGCTCGGTGGCAATCTCCTCCCAAGTACCCTGGTAGGCGAGGGCACGAGGGAGCAGATGAAAATGGTTGTCCTTCAGGAGGTCAGCCATGTTGCGCAGCACAGTGCGAAGTTCCTGGCGTGAAATGGTCTGAACACAAATGCTGGTCTTGTTATCGAAGGCAAAGTCAGTGAAGGCAGCAACTCCAAGTAGGTTCATGCTTGCAGGCATGTTGATGCGGACTGCCTTGTAGCCCTTGATGCCTCCTCCAAGGGTGGGCTTGCCACGACAAAGGTACTTGACATCCTCCATGGGAACACCAAGCTTGGTGAGAACCTCGCAAAGCACATGAGCGTAGCCTCCATACTCTGCTCCGTCGAGTCTGTACTCAATGATGTCCATCGTCAACGGACCAAGCGGCAAGTTGGGATCCATCTGTAGGTTGATGCGAGAATGTAATTAGAAATGTTGCAGAGAGATGCAAGCCATGCATTAAAGCGTATGCAGTGGTCGGTGTATAACCGAGACAGATCAAGTTTCTCCTAATTCTATCGTCCAATCCTATGCGTCTCATCCTAGGGTCAAAGGCTGGGCCACAGAGGCACGGCGGGCGCATGGCCTTGCTGGGCCGCGGACGTGGGGCAGCTGCTTGGGCCGACGCTGGGCCATGGGCAGGCAGGCGTGCAAGGCTAGCAGGCTGGTGCTGGGCGCCTTGCTGGGCCATGGCGCTGGCGAGGCGAGCAGGCCAAGGCGGGCCTGCTGCTACTATGGGCTGCTTTGCTCTATTATATTTCCCTTTCTTTTCTTTCTCCTTTTCTATTTCTAAGCAAGGCTATAACATGAAGTGTTAGTGCATGCAAGTTTGTAAACTCAAGACAAACTCCATGCTAGGTCTACTAAGGTCTCATGGTGGTGTGGGGTCCATGTCCTTAGTTAGTTGCTCCCGTTAGTATACATATGAATATACATGTGCTATAAGGTTATTTGATTTTATTAGACATCACATAAAATCAAATAAGATGCAAATCAAACTCTTGTAAATTAAATGCAAATGTTTCAACTAACATTAAGTGCTACTTGTGCAACTATTGGATGTTTTTTCTACATGACACTCACCAACCATTAGTTATTTTAGAAAAAAATTTGTTGGTTGTGATTTTTGGTGTTTGGATTTTTAGGGTTGTTACAGTGGGGCTATGTCGATAAAGCTCCTTGTCATTGTTGTAGAGGACATAGGTCTTGACCTGTTGTGCGATCTGGCGGGCCTAGGAGCTCCCCTCGAATAAGGCAGTCAAGGAAGGGAGCGCACCAATCTGGCTTGGGGGTCGGAGGGGCGTCCCGTCGATCTCCATGACCTTAGCCCTGGTCGAGGGGTCTCAGTCGAGGGAGGAGGGTCGACCGCCTGCATCATACCTCCTCCTACGCTCAGATCGATAGAGGGTTCGTACAAGTCCCTCGAGAAGACGTCGGGTGGGACGATACCTCGAGTGGATGCAATCTTTGCTAATTCATCCGCGCCCTCATTGTATCTACAAGCGACATGGTTGAGCTTGAGACCGTGGAACTTGTCCTCCAACTTGCGAACTTCTTTGCAATAGGTCTCCATCTTGGGGTCGTGGCAACTCGAGGCCTTCATGACTTGGTCGATCACAAGCTGTGAGTCACCACGAACATCGAGCCGTCAAACCCCAAGCTCGATGGAGATGCGTAGGCTGTTGACGAGGGCCTCATACTCTATGACATTGTTGGAGGCGGTGAAGTGGACTCAGATTACGTAGCACAGGTGGACTCCGAGGGGCGAAATGAACAGCACGCCCGCACCTGCCCCTATTTTCATCAATGACCCGTCGAAGAACATTGTCCACAGCTCTACTTGAATTTGTGTTGGTCCACTTGACTATGAAATCAGCCAGTACATGGGATTTGATGGCCTCTCTATGCACATAAGAGAGGGTCTTGCCCATGAGCTCGACTGCCCACTTTGCTATCCTTCCCATGGCTTCCTAGTTCTGGACTATCTCTCTGTTGACGGTAGATATGTATCAATTTTAAACCGTTAACATAACATGAGATACCATCTAGTCATAGGGGTTACACTAATAGAATTCCACGAGTTTTGGTGATTGTGTATTTCTGTAGGGGGTTACCAGAAAAGAACCAAAAGAGGTCGACATGTCGGATTTACATAGTGAGAATACCACGTCCAGCAATCAAAGAATACTCTAGAAGACTCGAGGAGGCACCCCTACAAAGTTAGGCCCACATGGCAGCCAGCCATGGGCGCCCACCCAAGGGCAGGGGCAGCCGCCCGGCCATCTCCACCAATGGGGAGCGACCTCGTGAATATTGCCTCCACCGACCTTGAGGATTAATATGAAGTGTCCATTTAGGTCAGTTTGATCCAATGGTTGTGGTGCATCCTAGGGGCTATATATTTAGGGCCCCTGGCCCTTAGAGAAACCCCAATTCATTCTCAAATTCATTCAAGAATTCATTTGGAGAATTCATACTCATCTCCAGAAAAGCCCTAGAGCCACCATCTCAATTAGAGCTCCATAGTTTAGTAGCATAGCTACATAGGAATAGATCTAGAGGGAGTCAAGCCTAGCTTTGAATCTGGATCTGTCAGCATTCTTGGTAATTTCTTCTACTTTATTGTAATATTCATTATTGTTCTTGCTACTGTGAATAGTACTTTATTCTATTCTACTATATTAGAAATGACTTTGCTCTACTTGCTTATGTTCTCAATTATATTGTTTTTAGTTTACTTTGACTATATGCTTAGCATAGTTGGATTAGAATTATGTTTATGCATAGGATCATATAGCGCTTGCTCATTAGATCGATGGGTGAGTGGTAAATATTGTGTAGGAGTGGTGCCTAGACCGTATTTATCTACGATTGCACCCTATATTCCGAATTGTGAGGTAGATTGCGGGAGTGACAGTCCTATTGAGTCCTTTGTAGTCCTCCCAGGTATAGGACTAGTAGAACACCACTATTACAGGGAAGTGATTTCTCTGTTCTTGATCTTCCTTGGTAATATCACTATGCATAGATGTATCCTTTTCCTGCCATGATTGCTAGGTGTAATTGCACTAATCATTGTATGTTTTGACGTTATAGTTAGAATAACTTAGGATTTATTCTTGTAGATCATCCTAGTCCATGCTAGTGTTATAAACTTAGAGTACTCTATTGAGATGATTATCATTATTTTATGTGACTATGTGCTCTCATTTATCCTTTATCACTTACCATTCATTCATATATATATTTATCTTATATGACACTTACCCTGTATGAGAAGATAGATAAAGACACCGTTAAGCTCTCCATTATCACATGCAGTGCTCTTTGCTCATTATCCATAAGCATTCCCTTCCCATTGGTAAAAATATAAATAACGATGCCTAGATTACTCCTGGTTAAAATGCTACGTCGGTATTATTTGTGCACTTGCGGATTCCTCATTCATTTCTAGAAATCATACACCTCTGGTGCCATGCTGGGGATGACAACCTAGCTTAAGTGGTGTTAGAGGTGTCAACAAGCATTTTTGGCGCCATTGTCGGGGAAGGTTGATAGCTTACCAAATGAATAATGAGCACCACTGCATCCACTAATGTGATTGAGGAAACCTATTCATACTAACCCTTCTCTACAGGATTACCCTTGTTTTATCTACTTGTGTATCTTTTGCAGGGTAATATATCGACAGGTTTGATCTTCCAGAAAAGTATGTTGATAATCCAGAAGCTTTAATCAGGAAGACCAAGGCCAACTTGAGAAAGCATCGATCATCATCATCATTGTCTCAGGCTGTCGATTCTTCTAAGTCAGAAGATCCAACTATTGTTCAAAGTTTGACACCAGCATTTGAAACCATGGCTAACAAGTCACTCTGTGAGTTCTCGTCTCCCACTATGGACAACATCCATACTAGACCAGCTGTGGACATCAGAAGTCTTTTGAGCTTAAGCCTGTGCTCATCAACATGGTGCAAAGCAACCAGTTCTATGGAAAGGCCCATGAAGATGCTAGTGCTCATCTCCAACACTTCCTAGAGATTTGTAGCACTTTTACTATCAAGGACATCCCCAGAGATGCTATACTACTTCACACCTTCCCATTCTCACTCTTGGGAAGAGCGAAGCAGTGGTTCTATGCCAACAAGGAGAAGAATACTACGTGGGCACTTTGTTCCACCAATTTCTTAGTGAAGTTCTTTCCTATGGGCAAGACCAATGCTCTCTGTGGGAAGATATTGAGTTTCCAGCAACAACATGATGAGACTGTCCCAGAAGCCTGGGAGCACTTTCAAGACTACATCCTCGAATGTCCTCATCATGGGATGGAGAATTGGTTGCTCATGTAGACCTTCTATCATGAGCTCAGCAACAGCACTCATGAAACCATGGATGCTGCTACTGGAGGTGCATTCTCATTACTCACCATACCTCAAGCCATAGCTCTTGTGGAGAAGATGGCCTCCAACCAAGGTTGGAGTGAAGAGAGAACTCAAATCCGTAAGAGAGGTGGAGGAATGCACCAGCTCAAGGAGGTAGACATGCTATCTGCCAAGATGGACCTGCTAATGAAGAGGCTCGATGAGAGAGCCACTAAGAAGAAAGAAGTTGTAACAACCCTAGAAATTCGGTCACCGAAAATATGGACTTTCAAAAATTTTTCTAAAAAGATTACCAGTGTATGGTGGATGTCATGTAGGAAACCCGCCAATAGATGCACAAGTAGCATCCAATGTTAGCCCGAGCATTGCATTTAAATTACCAAAGCTTGATTCGCATTTCTCGATTTTATGTGATGACCGATAAAATCGAATAACCTAACATTGCATGTGTAAATTTGTGTTGACTAACTCTAGAAATGGATCCATCATGACCTAGAGACCCTAGTGGACCCACCATGGTGTATACATCATGGTCACTAACCACACTAACATAGGGTTATGGCTCAATTAGTTGCTTGGCAAGAAATAGAAATAGAAAAGGGTTTGGAAAATAGAAGGAAAAAGAAAAGAGAAAACCAGCCAGACAGCTCGCTCGGACTGCTCTTGCCCGCGTGCCCGGCCTGCCTAAGTGCCCTCGCTCATGGCCCGCATAGCCGCATGGCCCAGCATGCGCTGCCCGCGCGCCAGTCCAGCAATGCTCGCCTGCGGCCTGCCCGCACGCCCGGCCTTGCTCGCTTGCGCATTCGCGCCGCGGCCCATCAAGGCGGCCCAACAAGGCCGCAGCTCGCTGCCCGCACGCGCGCGCTGCCACGCCGCTCGGCCCATTGGCAAAATGCGTGGCCCACCAGCCAGCTCGGCCCATCGGCAAAACTCCCGCCGCCGCTCTCACTGACAAGCGGAGCCCACCTGTCAGCTTCCACCTTTTACCATTTCTGCTCGCCGCGCGTCGCGTCCGTCGTTCCAAAAGAAGAAACGGCACCCTCCGCCGTCCGTCGCTCGCCCATGACCCGCCAACGCACCTCGGATGCCTTCCGTCCTCACCTGCCTGCACCGCGCCTTTCCCCGAACCCTAACCCTAATGCGCGGCCGCGCTCAGCCGCTTGATGAGGATCTCTGATCCCCACCGTCCGCCGCTGGCCATCGTGCCTATAAAGAGGGGAGCGCCCCGGCCCTCTAGGGTTTCCCCATCGCTCTGCTGCCTTTGTGGAGACCCGCTGCCCTGACCAGCTGAGAGAAAGAGAAAGAGGGAGGAGTAGGGAGGGAGCGCTGCCCCGTGGAGCTAGAGCACCGCCGTCGCTGCTACCGTCCGCGCGCTGAGGAGGACCCCGGAGCGCCGCACGACCGTCTTGACGTCCCGGCTCTGCCTCCCCCGCACTAAGCCACCCCAAGCCCTCGTCACCTACCTCGACCATTGCTGCGCAGGTGAGCTCCTCGCTCTCACCCTGCTCGGCCATGGCCGCCGCCAGCACACCGCCATTCCCATGCTCCTATCCGCCTTAGGCGTCATTAGCCACGCCGTTAAGCCCGCCTTGGCCTGGGACACATTCCTGACATGCTAGATGGAGCCGGCATGAACCGTAGTGAGGCCGACACCTTTGCCAACCTCGGTTTCCCTGGGCTCCGGCCGTCGGAGCGCAGCCACGGCTTTACAACCGCGCGCGCCCTGCCGAGCCCCCTTTCTTACCTTCGGTAGGAGTTACATGACCCCAATCGAGCCTGGGGCAAGAGGATGAGGAGCAAGTTGGTGCCCTGCAGGAGGAATCACCGCCACTGCTGAGAGCCACCGTCCGCCGCCGCCGTCCGATGGCCACCAAGCTGGGAGCCCCTTTCCTCAAATTGATCAGGCATCCATGTTCGCCGTGGCTCCACGAAGCTAGGGTGCAAGTCCAAGCCACCTCCTGCACGCCGTAGCACCCTGCAGCCGTGGCCTCGTCGCCGGCCGCCGCCGAAGCACGTGCGCCGGCAAGGCCAAGCCCTATGGGACCACATGAACCCCACCGCTGCACTAGTCTAGCCTTCGTGCCTACTTAGCCACGCCACAGCCTGGCCAACCCCGCTTGCAACCGCTGCCCGCCTGCACACCGTCGACGAGCCCAACCGCACCGGCTGCGCGCGTGGGAGACAGAAAAGAGGGGAAAGTTCCCCGCCCGTGTGGACCAAGTCCACCACATAGACCCAGCCAGCCAACCGCGCAGCGCCACCTAGCCACCCAGTCTCTGGTGCACCGTGAACCGAGCCCGTGAGCCAAAGCACCATGGACCGAGCCCGCTGGACTCCAACCTGCCACGTGGCCCAGCTAATGAGCCGACTTTTGTCCGGGACGGGCCGGCCTAACCCGGCCCAGATCCAGCCCTGCCTAGGCCCGCCGAGGCCTATCGGGGCCCGGTCTGCATTGACCGTTGATCAGTCAATGTTGACCGTTGACCTGGCTCCACCTGTCAGTGACTGTTGACCGGGGGTCCCACCTGTCAGCCGCTGACCGAGTCGATGTCAGTGCTGACGTCAGCATGACGTCGACCAAGCCATCTGACCCCGCGTCCGTGCTGACGTCAGCATGACGTCAGCACTGCGACAGCACCTGTGCCTGGGCGCCACGTGGCCCAATCAGAGGACGCCACGTGTCAGCCTCTAGATAATCAGCCTTTTTTCATAAAATAGAATAAACTTCAGAAATTCATAACTTCTTCATACGATCTCCGAAAAATATGAAGCAAGTGTCCAAATTTTCATAAAAATTAGCTCTACGTCATAGGCTTATGTATGAGTGCATTTGGAGTTATTGAATTTTATTGCTTCTTTGTGTTGACTCTATAGGAGCCGCTAACACGGCTATTATGTCTCGTTTCAGAGGAGGATCAGCTTGAGGAGGACGACTACGAGTATGAGGAGGAGCTTGATGATGACTTCACAGGTGCCACACCCCACCCAACCTCGTAGATCCTATTACGCATGGCATAATACATAGCTTGCTAGTGCTTTAATTATGAATATCACCTGATGATAGGTTGCATGGTAGAACTACTTGATGAGCCTTTACCTTATCACAACCTTACTCCTGCACACCTACTGATAGGCTAGAAACATGCTTATTTACTTATGATGCTTTACTTCTACTACGCTTATATCTGTGTGATGATGATGCGTGGTGAAGAGTATGGTTAAATGGCTAAGGGAAGTGGTGCCACTTTTACTCGGGGAGAGTGCTGTGTGCGTCTTGGGTGTGTGGTGAGGGTTGAGTCAATCGGACAGGATTCTACGATGAGCCATGTGGGCAAGTCTTGCTGGGGGATGTGTTCTGGGCATTCCCATGTGAGGTGCTTGTGGCGGGCACATTGTGAGGTATAAGGAGATCCCGGGGGTGAGAACCTTCATGGAGCGAAGCCCCGGGTAGGAGGTGCTGTTGTAGTACGGACTATTGAAGTCCCTAAGGGAAGATAATCATGTCTGATCCCCCTAGGACCTGATATCTCTTGAGGACCAAAACCTTGGGACATACGTGCTCACCACTCGCTCTTGTATGGGCGGGAGACGGATGTCTGACTAGCTAGGACGGTGCCACTACTACTAGGTTGTTAGCAGATAGTGTCGGGAGGTACAGGCGGGGAGACCCACACCCTCCTTAGACAGCATACTGACCACGGGGGCCCGGTACTATGTCTCACAGTCTTAGTGTGCCGGTGGTACCTATCCAGGATGTCCTAGTACTGAGTGGTAGGGTGGCATCGCACCGGTTAGAAAGCAGCCGGAATCAGCTTAGGCAGGGCATCGCCGATGATAGTGATCTTGTGGTTACGGGAGTAAACGCTCTGCAGAGTTTATGAATCTATATATATAGTCCACGGGGCACTGGTATGGCTTTTTCCTAAGACCCACGCTTCTCGAGAGTAGTGAGAGGAGTCCTTCTATTCTTCCCCCTGGTGTTACCCTTCCGGCTGTGAGCCGCTGAGACAGGCTCAGAGAGGGAGTTGGACCTGTCGACTGAGTGCGAGAGGGTGAGATGTGTGTGATGGGAAGGAATGGGTTTGGACATGTGGATGAGATGGGTTAAAACTTGATGAATTATATTATATAATATTGGTCACTACTTGCATAGGAAACCATAGCCATATATTAGGTTGATTTGATTATATCCTTTGCATCCCACCAAATACTACATAGCGAAAGCAAAGCATAGGGTAGGAGATGTGGCCAGTACAAACCGTACTGAAAATTATTTGGTAGGTGAGCCCGACTACGACTACGACGATGAGGAGGAGTAAATGTCTCGTTCCTATGCTCAGGCTTCTTTTGAAGATGCATTGTACTTCCGCCTTCCGCAGTCGTCCCAGAGGCTGCTGCTACTCTGATGGTTCTGCCAGTGTGGCAGCAAACTATTTATGTAATTCCCCCTAATTGTACTCTTTTATTTGATGTATGGATCCTGTATCGACTGTTGCGAGATAATGAGATGGTATGATGCTTCAAACTATTATATTATCTGCCATTCTATGCATTTTCCCTTCGTGGAAAATTGAGGATGTTTCAGAAGTCATGGACATTCATGATTCCCACATGACTTGTAAAGAGTGTGGAGAGACTAGGCATATAGGTGCCAACTGCCCAGAGATGAAGGAGGATGTAAACTACCTCAATAACAACAACAACAACTACCGTCCTCAGCAAAACCAAGGCTAGAATCAGCAGCAGAGGCCTAACTACTTAGGTAACTACTCAGGTAACTACCAAGGTAATAATTTTTCTTATAATAATTTCAATCAGATACCTTTAATAGAGTTAGTGCTTAACCAGGGCAAGTTGATGGATAACCTATCTAAGAAGCTAGCATCCAATGATAAAGCTCTAGAAACAATCAATAATAGAATGGATAGTTTTTCCAATGCTATAAAGAATTAGCTTAGTTTTAATAAGATGCTAGAATCTCAGTTATAACAGCTTGCCAACTTTGTTCCCTCAACCGACCAAGCTAAGATTCTGGGGCAACCAGAAGGGTTAGAAACTGCAAATCTTGTAGACATGTTCAATGCAGGAAGCTACTAGAGAGACCCTCCTAGAGGATCATGGATTGACTCGACTTTGCCAATCAAGAAGGACGATCTAGGGAGACCAGTTGTTCCAATCTCCATTAGAAGCGTTAACTTCAATGAGGCAATCTGTGACTTCGGCGCAAGCGTCAATGTCAAGCCGAAGGTGATATATGAGAAAATGTTCAATTGTCCTTTATTGCACACAACCATGTGCTTGCAGCTTGCAGACCAGTCACTCTGCTACCCAATAGGAACCCTAGAAGACATTTGTATGCGAGTAGGCAGCTCGTACATCCCTGCAGACTTCATGGTAGTGGACACACACAGTGACGAGAGGTCCCCCATCATTTTGGGATGACCATTCTTGAAAACTGTCGAGGCCATCATCTACTCCAACACTGCCAAGATCATCTTCAACATCAAGGGCAAGCGAGAAACCTTCTTCAAGGACAGGGTGTTGCAATTTCTAGCACACCCTCAGTACCCGTATGAGCTAGAGAAGGAGACCATCAACAGGAGGAACAAGACCAAGATCAATACCAAGATCAAGAACAAGGGCAACAATAAGAAGGCCCAAAAGACAAAGATAGTGAGGATGGTCACTGTAGTCCATAGAGACCATGACCACCAGCTCAAGTCTCCACATCTGATTAAGAAGAACGACCCAGGTGTCCCGACCATTCAATGTTCCATTAACATGTGTTCCTTCAATAAGGCTATTTGTGACACTGGATCAGGCATCAACATAATGGCCAAGGTAACTTATGAATATCTATATGGTACTATGCCTTTAGACCCCACATATGCACAGCTGCAGATGTTGGACCAGTCCTTTTGCTTCGTGGAAGGGATAGCCAAAGACATCCTCGTCCTGATCGATGACCACTACATCCCCGCTGCCTTCCTAGCCATTGACATGGGTGAAGATGAGTATGATCCACCCATCATCCTAGGGAGGCCGTTCCTGAACACTACCAAGGCCATCATCTACATTAGAACAGGTGAGATCCACTTCCACTTCCCCTCAGAAAAGGTATGTCGCCATTTCAATGATAATTACATAATCGACGAGGAGCCCAAGAAGAACAGGTCAAGGAGAAGGCAGCGTACCCATCGCTAGAAGAAGAAGATCATCATAGATGGATGGGCTGACTATGAAGGAGAAGTGTCAAGATTTGAAGATCGGTACCCCGATGAGGAGAATGCCGACGAAGAGGTAGAAGAGGTACCAGAAGAAGAAGAGATAGTGATCATAAAAGCTTCCTCCTCCAAGTCACCATCACCAACAAGGTAGGCATGGAAAGCAAAGGTAAATTTGGAATCAAAACCTGCACAAGACGCAGCACCAGTGGCACCGTCCGACGCGCCCCTTGAACAATGAGCAAACAAGAAGGTCCTATTCGGAGGACTTAAAACCACTAAACGCCGCGCCAAGAGGTAACTTGGTATTTATCTGCATTTTCTTTTTCAGCATTACATTTCCATTTTGCATATCTACTTTTCCCAAATGCATCATTAGTTGCATCTTTACCTTACTGTTTCTGCATTAGAAATAAGAAAATAAAATATGTAATGCATTACATCCAGAAAAATGCTAAGCCCCATGTGAACAATGTGTGGTGCAACAACTCACATAGTTATCCACTATGGTGGCATAAAAATAATTTTTCATCATAGTTATGTTTTCCTATCTGCATACCATAAATATAAAAGTATAAAAATATATCGAGATCCTGCTAAAAGATAAATGGGTTAGGAAGGTTCTAGACATCCAAGGCTTAGAGATTTACCACTAATGCTTAATCAGTTCTATGAGCTTTGCTGTCTATTTGAGCTTCACAGAACTTAAAGCATCAAGAAGAGCTAACAGGCAGAAGGACGTCCAGTCCCCTATCGGAGTGCTATCTCCAATAGTCAAGCGCTGTTTTCAACAGCAACCACCCAGGACACTCTAGGAGGACCAGTACGCCTTTACTACCAGTCAGCAACATCAACAGACTATGTCAACATCCAGCTTGGGGAAGAGCAACCCCCATGTATCGAGCTAAGTATCCCTTACTCGTCTGTTTACTAAGTGTGCTATATTAAATTTAAAATAACTAAAAAGATGAATAACCTTAGAAACCAAAATAAAGATTTCCCTATTTATTTCTATAATTTTTCTTCTGTGTAATTTTTTTAGCTAAATTAAAGGAGAGCTCTTTAAAGAATCTATTGCTAAAATGAACCTCTAGAATAAACTCTATATGGAAATGATAAATAGTTGCTATGCCATAATTCCTTTCAAGTACCTAGTTTTCAACCTTGCACTTTTTTGAGTTTTAGACATAACTATTTAGATTTAAGATTTGCTTTGAGCCTAAAACCTGTGGGTTGCAAATGCTTGATCTAAGTCTAGGTAGTTGACAGATAAGATATGGGAAGGTTTTGAGCTATTGTCCATCTTGCTCCTAGAGATACTAGAGTTCTGGAGAATTTATTTATAAAAATCTTATTGCTGCATGATGAGTTCCTTAATGACGAGAGTACAAAATTCCTACCATAGCCAAATACTCGTGTTTTACTAGAATAGGAAAGCCACCCACTTACATATATCACTCTATAGGCGTTGAGGGTAGTTAAGCTGTGTTGACCCTTAGAAATTAGTCATGCGGTTAAAGTCAATAATATGTGCTCTCCATCCATTGATCTATGCTGCTTCTGTCCTCAGAGGTATGCACCTACTTACATCCACTATGCTACACTCACTCTATGCTACTTCTGTTCCTAGAAGTACCACCCACATATACACACACCACATTACGTGCTATTTCTACCCTGGAAACACGCACCTATGCTGCTCCTACCCTAGGAGTACACATCCATGCATTCACATACATATTCCCCATCCAGATCCACTTAGAAAATGTTCTAACTCCTACACTGGGAGAGTGAACACCCAAAAATATTTGTTGCCATCATATCTCTTTTCATTGTGCAATAAAGCTCCAGTTATTTGAGTTTATACTCCTTATTGCTATAGTTGTATCAAGAGGATTGGTTTCTCTAAAAAAAGAAGAAGAAAGAGAAAGAGAAAGAGGACAAAAGTCCCAAGTGATAAAGCAGCCAAGTCCTCCTCTTCAAAGAATTTCAGAGTTACTAAATAAGGAGGTATGTTATCCCCAAGGAGCAAGTGTAGAATTAGATCTTCACCATCATTAATCACCCCTTATAATCATCTCCTTATTTATCATCATCATTCGTTCCCCTCATTCACATGCACATATGACTTGATTGTATGACTAGTTCCTCTGGATCCATGGTTTAACTGCCTAATATATGCAAGTAGGTTTTGAGTCACCTCCCCACCTATGAGCTCCACAAAAGCTTATTAGATGTAGGGTGAGAGAGAAGGCAACCTCACTATGCCTTAGTTCCACAAATACCACACATTCTGAGAGAAGAGAGAAGGCATACCTTACACTTGCCTTAGAGAGGATCCAAAAATACCACAAATGAGAGACTTGAAAGGGTCATACAAGGAATCTCTGAGTTTTATTTTGAAAATCTTGCAAAAACTCTGGAATAATAGTTGATCAAAGCTATGGGTGAGTGGTAAATATTGTGTAGGCATGATGCCTAGACCGTATTTATCTATGATTGCACCCTATATTCTGGATCGTGAGGTAGATCACGGGAGTGACAGCCCTATTGAGTCCATTGTAGTCCTCCCGAGTATAGTACTAGTAGGACACCACTACTACGGGGAAGTGATTGCTCTGTTCTTGGTCTTCCTTGGTAATATCGCTATGCATAGATGTAACCTTTTCCCATCATGATTGCTAGGTGTAATTGCACTAATCATTATATGCTTTGATGTTATAGTTAGAATAACTTAGGATTTATTCTTGTAGATCATCCTAGTCCATGCTAGTGTTATAAACTTAGAGTACTCTATTGAGATGATTATCATTATTTTATGTGGCTATGTGCTCTCATTTATCCTTTGTCACTTACCATTCATTCATATATATATTTATCTGATGTGACACTTACCCTGTATCAGAAGGTAGACAAAGACACGATTAAATCTCCATTATCACATGCAGTGCTTGTTGCTCATTATCCATAAGCATTCCCTTCCCAGTTGTAAAAATATAAATAATGATACCTGGATTACTCCCGGTTAAAATGCTACATCGGTATTATCTATGCGCTTGCGGATTCCTCATTTATTTCTAGAAAGCATATGTATTTAATGCCAACACCTCTGGCGCCATGCTAGGGATGACGACCTAGCTTAAGTGGTGGTAGAGTCATCAACACTCTCTGAGGGGAAAGACAAGACCACGGTCATCGGGTGGCCAAGGAAGTAATGTCGAAGCTTGCACCGCGTGAGCACGATGGTGTAGAGCAACTTCTGGGTATGTGAATATCAAACCTTGGTCTCCGAGAGTACCTGACTAATGAAGTAAACGAGTCATTGGATGGGCAAAGCTTGCCCTTCCTCCTCTCTCTCGACCACTATGGCCACGCTGACCACCTGGGTGGTGGCGACGACGTAAAGCAGGATAGACTCATGTACGATAATTGGAGGAGAGGTCAGCATGGCTTTGAGCTTGGCGAGGGCCTCCTCGGCCTCGAGGGTTCATGTAAAGTGTTCTAATTTCTTCAAGAGGCGGTACAAAGGTAGTGCTTTCTCTCCAAGACATGAGATAAAGCAACTGAGGGCCACGAGGCAGCCCGTGACCCTCTGAACACCCTTGAGATCTTGGATTGGACCGATCTTGGTGATCGCGGAGACCTTCTTGGGGTTGGCCTTGATACCGCATTGAGAAACTATGTACCCTAATAGCATGCCTCGAGGGACATCGAAGACACACTTCTCGGGGTTGAGTTTGATATTCTTTGCCTTGAGGCACTGGAATGTGATCTTGATGTCGTCGATGAGGTTATCGACCTTCTTAGATTTGACTATGATGTTGTTTATGTAGGCCTTGACCATTGGCGCGATGTGTTCACCAAAGACATGGAGCATGCATCGCTGGTATCTTGCCTTGGCATTTTGAAGGTCGAAGGGCATGGTAACGTAGTAGTACATTCCAAATGGGGTGATAAAGGAGGTTGCGAGCTGGTCAGACTCCTTCATTTTGATTTGGTGGTAGCCGGAGTAGGCATCGAGAAAATGGAGAATTTCACATCCCACGATAGAATCAACAATTTGGTCAATGTGTGGTAAAGGGAAAGGAACTTTAGACATGCTTTATTTAAACTGGTGTAATCTACACACATCCTATATTTCCTACTCTTTTTCTTAACTAGTATAAGATTAGCTAACCACTCGGGATGATGAACCTCCTTGATGAATCCGGCCTCCAAAAGCTTGTGAATCTCCTCCCCGATGATCTTGCTCTTCTCCTCATCGAAGCGGCGCAAGCATTGCTTCACCAGCTGGGACCCGGCCCGGATCTCCAAGGCATGCTCGGCGACTTCCCTTGGTATGCCCAACATATCTGATGGACCCCATGCAAACATGTTGGCATTCGCGCTGAGAAAGTCAATGAGCACTTCTTCCTATTTGTTGTCGAGGGTGGCGCTGATCATCAACGCCTTCCTGTGGGAACTACTGGGGTCGAGGAGGATGGACTTCATATCTTCTGCGGGCTCAAAGTTGCCAGCGTGGCGCTTGGGGTCAGGGACTTCGGCAGCGAGACCCTCGAGGGTCGCCGTCAGCATTGCTGACTCCTCGACGGCCTCCCCATTCTTGATGCACTCGACGTCGCAGTCATAGGCGTGCTTGTAGGAGGGGCCGACAGTGATGATGCCCTTGGGTCTCAGCATCTTGAGCTTGAGGTAGATGTAGTTGGGGATCGCCATGAACTTGGCATAGCCGGGTCGACCGATGATGTTGTGGTACGTGCCATGGAACCCGACCACCTCAAAGGTGAGCGTCTCCTTCTTGAAGTTCGCGGAGATGCCAAAGTGGACAAGAAGGTCAATGCGGCTGATGGGAAGAGCCTTCTTTCCCGGTACGACTCCATCAAAGGCCCCGATCCGTGAAAGCCCCCAATGCTAGGCTGGAGCTTTGTCTTTGAAATCCCTAAGAGGTCGAGGGTCTCAGCATACATGATGTTGAGGCTGCTGCCTCCATCCATGAGCACCTTTGGTGAGACGAGTGTTGACGATGATGGTGTAACATTCCTAAAAATCCAAACACCAAAAATACCTACTATCAAAAATTTTTCTTAAGTATCCAATGTTTGGTGAGTGTCATGTAGGAAAGCATCCAGTAGTTGCACAAGTAGCACCTAATAATAGTTGAGGCATTTGCATTTTAATTACAAGAGTATGATTTGCCTATTATTGATTTTATGTGATGATTAATAAAATCAAACAACATTTGTTATCGCATATATATGTATAGGTTCACAAGCAACTAACCATGGACATGGCTTCCAACACCACCATGAGACTCTATGGGACCCATCAAGGCCTTGTGCCATGACTCTAACTCACTAGCACTAACCCTTTCGCTAACTAATCATGGCATGGCTTGGAAACAAATGGAAAAGAAATAGAAAAGAGAAAGGAAATTAGAAAGGAAATAGAGGAGGGAAACCAGCCCAGGCTGACAAACCACCAGGCCGGCCTGCTACCCTTTCCCTGCCATGGCCCAACTCGGCTAGCAAGCCTCTCCCTCCGCCAGGCCTGCACCCACAACCGCAGTAGCCCAGCAAGGCCACCAGGCTCGGCCTGCCTCCACCACACGCCCTGGCCTACTTAGCGGCCCAGCAAGACCAGCCCCGCCACTCACCCACAGGTGCCTGTCCGCGCTGGCTTGCCTGCACGCATCGTGGCCCAGCTGGCCAAGCCGGTCCAGCAAGTGCTGCTGCCCGTGCGCCGCGTGCCCATCGCCCGCAGACGCTGACGGGTGGAGCCCGCTTGTCAGCCCCAACCTTTATCTACTTCTGTTTACTCCCGATGTCTTTTTCATCGGCCATTTTTAGGATGGCCGAGCTCTGCCATCCATCCCTTAGCTGCGTGCCCCCGGGAACCCTAACCCTAACTCACAGCCGCGCACGGCTGCCCGATGGGCATCTTCCATCGGCGCCATCTGTGGCCACCATGGCCGCCGCCGCTGCGCTATAAAGAGGACCACCCCGGTGTTGCTAGGGTTTACCCTCACCACACAGCCTTCTGATCGCCTCGCTCACTCACTGCCAAGCCAGAAAGAACAAGGGAGGAGTGAAGGAGTGCCACCGCTGGAGCCAGAGGTGAGCACCGCGAATGCCGCCATCGTTGCCGCGCGAGCCATCAGAGGAGGAGAACCCGGAGCTCCTGTGTGCCACTACTGCACCACCCCCACGCTTCTTCCTCTCCACCAAGCCAACATAGCCACATCAGACCGTCCCGTATCGACGCCACGCGTAGGTGAGCTCACCTAGTCCTTGCCATGGCCGCTGGGAAGTGCAACCTCCACGTTCCCACTCTCCCGTTCTCTTTAGGCTTCATTAACTTCACCGTCACCTCCACTATAGCCTAGAAGGCTTAGATGACAATGTCTCGGGAGCTGGCACGGACCACGGTGAGGGTGCGCAGCTTTGCCACCCTTGGTCTCCCCGGACTCCAGCCGCTAGAGCGCCGCCGTGGCGATTTTCACCGCGCGCGCCCTGCCATGCCCGTTTAGCCACACGAGTAGTCCCCTAGAGCTCCCAGTTGCTCTGCAAGGGTAGGAGAAGGTGAAGATGGAGGTCAATTTGGTGCCCTACCAGAGAAATCATCGCCGTCGCCGGAGCTCGCCGCCGCCGGGTCGCCGTTGCCGTCCACCTCGCTAGGAGCCCCACGGCCAAATTATTGTGGTCTGCCAGCTTCGCCTTGACCTCGCGGATCTATTGCATGAGTCAAGGCTACCTCTCCGCCACTGCTATGCCCCGCCGCCATGTCCTTGCCGTCTGCCACCACCGCCATGAGCATGTCGGTGAGACCATGCCCCGTGAGACCGCTAGGACCGCGCCGCTGCATCGCACCACATGTGCCTTGGCCTCGTGAACCCAAGGCACTAATCCAAGCTACTCCACGCGCGTTGCTGCACCCCGTAGCCGTGCCTCACCGTCGGCTATCGTCGGAGCACGTACGCCGGTGAGCCTAGCCCAGCGAGCGCCACCGTGACCCCGCCAGCAGCTTCGCCCTACCTGTGCACAGCCTCAGTCACCGCCTTACCCCGCCGGCCACTCGGCGCCGCAGCGCCGCCCACCGCCAGTGAGGGCCGGTCGTGCCTGGCCGCGCGCACGCGAGGAGGGGAATGGGAAATTTCCCCTGTGCCCATGTGGACTGAGTCCACCAGGCCCACGTGGCCACGCTAGGCCAATCAGCTAGGTCCACATGGCCCCTGCCCAGGGTCCACTATGGACTGAGTCCACACAGCACCAGCGGGACCAGGCCATGGACCTGGCCCAGTAGAAGCCCATACCGGCCACATGGTCGTTCCACATGCCGCCACGTGTCTGGGCCGGGCCGGCCCAACCCGGCCTAGATCTGGCCCTACCTAAGCCCACCGAGGCCCGGTCGTCATTGACCATTGACTGGTCAACATTGACCATTGACTGTGGGTCCCACATGTCAGCGACCAGAACAGTGGGCCCACCTGTCAGTGACTGAGCTGCCGGACCCACGCTGACGTCAGCGTGACGTCACCCTTGCCTTCCAGTCGCCGAACCCACGCGTCAGTGCTGACATCAGCATGACGTTAGCATGACGTCATCCCCTGTGTCCTTGCTGTTGACTGCCACGCCACGTGTCATCCCTGAGTTGTGCCACGTGTCAGTCTCTGGATAATCCAGTCCTTTTTCTTTTTCAAAATATGATTTAATCTTGTAAAATTCATAACTTATTCATACGAACTCCGAAAAATATGAACAAAGTGTCTAAATTTTCATAAAAATGAGCTTTACGTTATAGGCTTATGTATGATTGCATTTGGAGTTATTAGATTTCATTTGGTTCTTTGTGTTAATCTATAGGGGTCGCTTCCGTGACCATTATTTCAGATCCTATGAAGGAGTTGCCCGAAGAGAGGACTAGGAGCACACCAAGGACTTGAAGGAGGACTTGAGTGATAGCTATTCAGGTGCCACACCCCATCCAACCTCATAGAATCCTATTACACATGGCATAATATCTAGTTTGCTAGTGCTTATTTATGAATATCACCTGATAATAGGTCACATGGTAGAATTGCTTGATGAGCCTTTACCTTGTTGCAACCTTACCCCTGCACACCCGCTGATAGGCTAGATGCATGCTTATTTACTTAGGATGCTTTACTTCTACTACACTTATATCTGTGATGTCAGCGTGGTGGACAGTATGGTATGGTATATGGTTAAGGCATGTGGTGCCACTTTACTCGGGGAGAGTGCTATGTGTGTCTTGTGTGTGGTGAGGGTTGAGTCGATCGGACAGGATTCTACAATGAGCCATGAGGGCGAGTCTTGCCAGGGGGTGTGTTCTGGGCATCCCTATGAAAGGTATCTATGGCGGATACATTGAGAGGTATATGGTGATCCCGGGGGTGAGAGCCTTCGTGGAGCGAAGCCCCGGGTAGGAGGTGTTGTTGTAGCACGGACTGTTGTAGTCCCTATAAGAAGATAATCCTATCTGATCCCCCTAGGACCTGATATCTCTTGAGGACCGGAACCTTGGGACCTACGTGCTCACCGCTCGCCCCTGTATGGGCGGGGGATGGATGTCTGACTAACTAGGACGGTGCCACTACTACTAGGTTATTAGCAGATAGTGTCGAGAGGTACGAGCATTGGGTCCCACACCCTCCTTAAAGCCGCAAAGTTATCTTGGTGGCCTAAGCAACTATGCCTCACAGTCTCAGTGTACCGGTGTACCTATCGGTGTTCCGGTGGTATTTCAGGGTGTCCCAGTACTGAGTGGTAGGGTGGCATCGCACCGATTAGAAAGCAGCTGGAATCAGCCTAGGCGGAGCGCACCACCGACGATGGTGATCTTGTGGTTACGGGAGTACATGCTCTGTAGAGTTTTTGAATCTATATATATAGTCCGCGGCCACTGGTATGGCTTTTCCCTCCACCCACGCTTCTCGGGAGTAGTGAGATGAGTCCTTCTATTCTCCCACTGGTGTTACCCTTCCGGCTGTGAGGCACTGAGACAAGCTCCAAAAGGGAGTTGGACCTGTCGACTGAGCGCGGGAGTGTGAGATGTGCATGATGGTGTTGGGATGGGATGGATATGTGGATGAGAATGGGTTAAAACTTGATGAAACTATATATTATATAATTTTGGTCACTACTTGCATAGGGAACCACAGCCATATGATAGGCCTCTTTGATTATATCCTCTGCATTCCACCAAATACTACATAGCAAAAGCAAAACATAGGGTGGGAGATGTGGCCAGTACCAAACGTACTAAAAATTTGGATCTAGGTTTGGATGATGGCTTGCTGACGCCCTAAAGGACGAAAGGATTAGATGGTCTTGTGCCTATGCTCAAGATGATGAAAGATGATGCTTCTGCAATATCCCTCTACTACCGCTGCTGTTTTGGATGCTAGATACTCTGATGATTCCGCCATGTGACGATGTAATCAATTATGTAAACCCCTCTATTGTATTCTTTTAAATCGAGGTATGACTTGTAATCAACTGATATTGGATAAGTTGATGCTTGGACCTCCTGGACTATCGATATATCCTTCATTCTATGTATTTTCCCTTCATGGAAAATTGAGGATGTTTCAGATGGGGTCGATGACAAGTGGGTAAACCCCTGGCTTGTGGACGCGGTCCGGGTGGTCATCATGGTCGAACGTGATGGCCGTATCGGACCAGGCGAGGTAGTGGGGGTCGCAACCTGCACAGAGAAGACCTCTCGATGCTCCCTCTTGCACTAGCATGGTGTGAGCCGAGCCGAGGGCCCCCTGTATATCATGTAGCAGTCGAGGAGATCGGGGAAGCCATCTTCCTTGTCGCCGCCCTTGTCCTTGGGGTCCTTCTTCTTGTCATTTTTCTTGAGGTCCAGGCCCTTGAAGTACTTCTTTAGCATTCGGCAATCCTCGAGGTTGTGATTTGCAGGCCCCTTGTGATAGGGGCATAGCTTTTTTAGCATCTCATCGAAGAGGCCCCTTTCGGGGGGACCTCGAGGCATTTTGTGTTTGGCGGCGGCAACGAGGCCTTAGGCCACAGCCTCACGCTTGCCCTACTAGTTCTTCTTCTTGTTCTTCTTTTTCCTCTTGGCACCCTGGTTTGAGCTCTCAGGATCGCCCTCCTTGGCTTTCCCCTTGCTCTGGTCGTTGTCAAAAAAGGTGTCACAGCCTCTTCACCAGCCGCGTAGCTAGCAACGATGTCCATCAGCTCATTAGCAATCTTGGGGGTATTGCGCCCCAACTCCCGGACCAGCTCCCTGCATGTAGTCCCAGCATTGAATGTTGGATGACGTTATCATCAGAGATGTAGGGGAGTTCGATGCGTTTCTTGGAGAAGCGTCGAGCGAAAACGCGGAGGGACTCCTTCGGCTTTTCTTGTAGCTTCAAAGATCCCACTTGTTGCCTGGGCGCAAGTAGGTCCCCTTAAAGTTATCCTCAAAAACCCTCACAAGGTCGCCCCAGGCTCGAATCTGGCAAGGGGGTAGGTCCTCGAGCCACCCTCGAAAGCTGGCAGATGATGACTCTATCATTAGAGGCCCCACCGAGCTGACAAGCTAGCTTAAAGTCAGCGAGCCACAGCTCGGGATTTGTCTCCCCATTGTACATGGTGACGATCATCAGCAGGCGGAAGCGGGTAGGTAGCTTACTCTTTGCAAATACCCCCAAGACCGGCTTACTCAGGCGGAAGGTGGATTTGAAGATTGTTGGCCCATGTGGTTGATTTATAGACTTTAGCCATTTCTGTCCAGTTCACCAGGCCTCAAATTATCTGGTAATTGGTTTTACTTCATTCTTATCCTTGTTTTGCTTTTGGCCGAAAATGGATTCTTGTTTATCTTATTCTTTTCTCCACTTTGGATCCACTTTAGGTATGTTTTCATGTTTGTCCTGCAAAACAAGTGAAACACCAAAACTTGTGAAAAGCATTATTATAAATCCCTATTCACTAAGTTTTGTGTGCTTTTAATATTCTTATTGGCGGTATAAAAGGTGACATAAGGACTGCCAACAAACTCCCCCACACTTAGCCCTTTGCTCATCCTCGAGTAAAGTTTTAGGACTAAGATGGGTCATCTCCTTGATATATAAGCTGCATACAAGATATTCCAAGCTTCACCTGCACTTGTGAACTTGAATTGTCTACCACATTATCTTGGGCAATTTTATAATGGAACAACATGTATTCAAATTCCCTTGCATCAGTTAGCTCAGAAACTTCGGTCTTCATAAGATTTTTGAAAAAGAAAAGATATCCTTGCTCCTCAGATGATACTCTCAAGTCACTCATAAATGTGCCTTGTTCCTTACCAAGGCATTTTGAAATTGCCTTCTTTTCATAACCTATCTCTAAAGCTTTTGAGTGGAGTTTTAGGTAGTATGAAAATGGGCATACTTGCATCACATATATTGTCAAGTCATAAACCGAACCACATGGAGATACAAGTCATACACTTTGATTGAGATGTGTAAGTGTGCAGAATAAGGGATACTTCCTAATTCTAAATGTTTTTGGTACTCCATGCACCATGACTTTCTTTATTGGTAGATTGATGACTCTTTGAAGAGTATGGACTATAAAAGGAAACATTCATATGTTTTTTTTGAATGGGGCTTTGGACTTTCACGTTGATTATTGCTTGGAATTTTTTTCTTTCTCTCATGCCCCTAGGCATGTATGTTTTTTTATTTTTTTATGCCCCTTGGCATATATATATATATTTTTACATAGCCCATATCTCTTCTTATGGCAATGAAAAACTTCGAACGGAGAGATGTCATGATGGAATGCATGGAGTAATTATATGGTGGATAGAGAATGCGTGGCTCTCAGGGTAAGAGTTGGCATTTTTATTTGGTGGATAACAAATGCACGGCTGGCAGGGTAAGAGTCAGCATTTTTATTTAGCAGAAAAGTGTGCAACTCTCAGGGTGAGAGTTGGCATTTTTTTTGTTGGACGAAGGGGTGCATGTTGTGCGCAACTCTTAGTGTAAGAGTCGGCGTTTTATTGGTGGGTGCACGTGAATCTCAATCATGGGTGCATGACTATAATCTCACATAGGTCACAACAATTTGACCAAACTCAATAATCCAACAAGCAACATATGACTAAAGGTTTGCATGAATGAATCATGTCATATGGCCTTGGTAGGAAATTCTTTATCATTGAGGAGCATGCTATTGCATTTTGCTTTTGTAAAATAAATCCCAAGTCCATCATAAAAAGAGCAAGGTTCAAACCATCCAGCTATATCACATATTCCAATTACTTAGATAACATGGGATCCCTATAATAGTTGTTCACAAGTTATAGGAATATTAGCGAGGAATAAGGAGTATGCAAATTTTATCAAAAGATAGCATGGAGTTGTTGTGCCAAAAAGTTTTATCTTTTTAATTTAATAAATTTTAAACCTCAAAACTTTAGGAGATGTGAGGGTAGAGTTACACAAACCATCGTTGAAGATGAAGGAGTTATGTGGATCAAAGATCTGGTTGGTTCAACCGATCTTTTCTTCAACATATTGATTCGGCCCTTCTGTATGATGGATCACTCGATGTTGCACATTGTTGGGGAGATCTCAAATGTGTGTGTTATTTATGTCTGTGAGATCTCCCCCACACTTATTCTTGCACCTGTTTATTTAATAAAAAGAAGAAAAAATAAAAAGGAACAAGCAAAGTTTCTATTGGTTGGAAAACTAGGGAGCAAAGATTTTATTGAGATTATTATCATTATCCATTAATTTTATTATGACTAAAAATTTGTTCATCCAACTTTTTATTAAAACTCATGCAGGGTTGGGGTAAGATTGGAATTTAAAACATGCCTTGATTTATCTCTATCATAAATTACTTCTATTTTTTATTCCAACAACTTAAGGTTCATTAATTAAGTTTTAACACCATGTCAAAAATTGATTAAAGAAGGTCATTTTAACCTAAGCACCACGCTTAATTTAAAAAGACCTATGGATGTATGACATGTGCACATGTGAAAACACCCAAACCAAAGCATATGACATAAACTAAGGAAACAAGAATTGCATTTTCATGGAGGAAAAAGTGAGAAAAGGTGTTGGTAAACATTTATTTACCTTCGCATACCTGAGTATATGTATCGACAATATATATGTATGAGGCATTGAAGTTGTTGTTGCGGCTAGCATGATGGCTCTGGTCAGGTGATCTCCAAGGCCAGGCCACACACACATTGATGTGCATGGGTTATGGGCCTCGATGATACTAGCAAGGGTTTGGAGGTGAGCCCTTTTTGCTTGTGGAAGCAAAAGGTGGGTGGAGCCAGTTAGCTCATAAGCGTTCTTTTTCTTCTCTGGACGTGAGGGCCAGCCTGCTCCTTCTCTCTCCTCCTAATTGTTTTATTTTCCTCTTTCTTTTTTTCTTTCTCTTCATATTTTTTTAAACCTCCTACTCCCTTTTTTCTTTTACAATATTTTTCTTTTTTAATATTTTTTCAATACTCTCCTTTTTTTAGCAAGGGTGACATCATCCTTTATCATCATTTTTTTATGACCACTTGGTATGTGTGTGTAACTTGGGCTTCTCGCCATCCTCCCCCATACTTGGACTTTTGCATAAAAGTCAAGTATAGAGTCAGGGTCTCCTTTGTTTTTGAGTGTGTTCCATCACCCAAGAGCATCGAGGTTGATGTCGTTTCAAGCATTGTATGACCTATCACTACAAGATTTTGACCCTATTGCCACTCAATGCCATTTCATCACCATAAATTATGTTGTAATAGGGGTGTATTTTGCAACATTTATCCAAAAATGTGGCAATAGGGTGACTATGTTGCGACAAAAATAGTGCATTGCAATTTTTACGTTTAGTGTTGCAAGAAGTTAGACCTATAGAAACCGTTTTAAAAAAGTGTTGCTATTGGTTAATAATATTGCCTTGATGACATTTAGTTGCATTATTATTGATTAGTGTTGCAACTATCTAGTGCTCTTACAACTAAATAGACTATTGTTGCTATTGCTTGAAAGTATTGCCACAGGTTTGTTGAGTTGTAATATTTTTCATGACCATTGCAATAGGTAGATTATGTATTGCAACTAAATTTCTAAAGTGATGCAATAGTTTGTTGCTATTGCAATAATTTTTGTTGGTTGTAATAGTTCTCACGACCATTGCAATAGGTAGCTATTTGTTATAACTGAATTTCTAAGGTGACGCAATTACTTGTGGCTATTGCCATAATATATGTTGGTTGTAATATTTCTAGTGACCATTGCAATAGGTAGTTGTTTATTATAACTAAATACCTAAATCGATGCAATAGTATGTTGGTATTGCCACAAGTGTATTTGGTTGCTATCAATTCTAGTGATATGTAATATGTTGCTGTAGAAAACACCTTATTGTGTAGGATTTGGATCCAGCAAAATGGCTCACTGTTCATGACTTCTCATTCACTAAAATACGCCCATGTGTTGGACCGGGTCAACAAAAATTTGTCTACGTATACGAGTATGCACGTGGCCATCCATCTTATTAAACAAGTTATACCTTAGCTTACTTTTTCTCTAATATTGACTGATGTGAAGTCATTGATGATAGCATCAATATCAGTTTTATCTAGCAAATTATTATTAGCTGCCCTAGTGAAACTATAGTAACTGCTAAGGATTCTATATCCCGATATACTAATGAAAAAAGATTTGGGACAAAAAAGAAAATTAGATCTTGATTAGATATTTATACTTGGCACACATCGATCAAAGAAGCAATTGGGTACCTCCATAGGAGACTTGGATCATTGGATGTTTTGCACTGTTTACGACTGCCCTAGTGCTTAAAGGTACCGAGAGCAGGCAGGGCGCCGGCGGCCAGCGGCCGCGTGCTGGTTTCTCTACGAGAAGAGCGAAACTACAAGCGCCGACACGGCGAATGGCCGAAGCCAAATGCATTTCACTTTCACGTACGTGCCTCTCAGACTCCTGGGCTGCTCCTGGCTTTCTTAGCGGTGCAGCAACATGCAGGGCCAAGGAACCAAATGGAGGTATTTTCTGATCGTCGCATGAGAGACATCATGGGCCCCTGGCCAGCAGCTGCCGACCCAGCAAATAGAGCCAGCAGGCCATCGACCAACCCTGAACTCCACGAACAGGTGACCAGATATATACTTATATGGGGCTAGACCTTGACGTCGAGGGCCCTGTTCAGCTGCACCGCTCCAGGGCCGGGCCTGGCTAGATCGTAAGTGTTCAAAAAGGCAAGCAAGAGAAATCTTATCGGAAAAGGAACATGAAAGGATGATTTTCTATGTATTATTAGTTGTTTGCTCTTGGCTAGGCTAACAAGGAAAGTTCTAAATATACTCCGAGATATATATGAGATATAATATGACCAGGTCGGTAAGGAATAGAAATATTGTAGCTTTGTGTACAAGGCATATTAATCTTGTACGTATAGGACTCGATTGCTGTAGACCAGGCACCCTATATACATATATTTTGTATGGGGCACAGCCGAATCTAATCGACACCAATAATACATCCACTTCTTTCATCTACGTTTTGCAGCATAGTAGTTCGCAGTCTTGGAGCCCTAGCGACGTGCCAACAGCCGCCTTCACATCTATAGCTGCCGACTCGCTGTCGTGGACACATCGGGTCCCCAGTAGCCGGCACCACCTTCACGTCTTTTGCTACCAACCTGCCATCATGGAGCTCTCTACCTGACGAATCAGAAGATTTTGATTAATACAGGTTGTTGGTGTCACGACCCCGGGGGCCTAACATTGACGAGTAACTACATGCTGCGTGCTCCCTAATTTAGATGGTGATGCAAGAAGAACACACAATTTATCCTGGTTTGGGCAAGAGAAGGCCCTACGTCTAGCGGGGGGAGGATGTCTTGTATTATCTTGCACCGAAGTGCTCGTACAGGGGAGATACAAGTGAGCGCATACGAAATCGGGTGAAGAATGAGGCCTAAGTCTAGAAGAGCTAGCCCTATGTCTTGCAATGTGCGTGGTGAGGCTCATTGAGTTCGAATGAGTTCACCCTCCTTTCAACTATCCCAGCGCCCCCCTTTTATAGGCCAAGGAGGGGCATAGGTGTACAACAAACCCTAATGGTGCTGTGAGGGCTGGCGTAAGCAATGATGTCGAGGGGTGATGCCGATCATGTCGTGGGTACTGTAGGTGTGTGCGCTGAAGTGAGGTCGAGCCCTGTAGCAGCGTGCCTCATGATGAGATTCGCCCTTTTGCGTTGTCACGGCGAAGTCGGTGATTGACCGGTCATGATGATGACGCTGGCGTGCCTCAGCGACACAGTGAAAGACGTGACGTCCTGTTAAGGGCATATGGCTCATAGTAGATGACGTGCGGGGGTGGTTGGATCACTGACCAGGCCTCTAAGAGCTTGAGTTGAGGGGTACCTAGGGGGCCTCGAGGTCGTGCGGATAAGAACAAGCCCCGGGATTTTCGGAACAGATGTTGACATTGCATCTCGAGGGGGCGCCTGACGGGGAACAGTGTTTAGTATGGAGGAATAGTGATCTTTAGATGACGCTTCTCCGGGAATGGGCAGTAAAAGGTAGACTAGACCTCTGCACTTGCCCATCACTATAGTCGCTGTAGCCACGGGGTTGGCAGGAGTAGGCAGGACGCTTTAATTGCTCCGAGCGCTGTACTGGAAGTTGGTGGGTCGAGGGGTGTGGTACTCGATGTGGGGTCGTCTGCCCGCGCGGACTTTTGCCACTCGAGTGGGGGTTGTTCACCTAGGCAGAGTCCGATCACTCGAGGCCCCTGTCGAGTGGTCGAAGGTTGCCTGGCTCAGTCCGTTCGTGGGCTTTGTCTTTGGTCATTGGGCCTTATCCTTTTAGCAGTAGCAGGCTTGGATTAAGGAGGGCCGTTGGGAGGTTTGGCTTGAGTTGTCTAGGGATTACATCACCTGGAGTCAGGGTTAGGGTACCCCTTTTCCAGGTACCAGACAGTAGCCCCTGAGCCTCTACGCGAGTACTGATCACTCTCGCTGAGGCTCTCAGGTGAGAGTCATTTTGTTCGTTGCTCTCAGAAGGGTACGCGCTAGCATACCCTTCGGGGGTAGCCCCCAAGGTCTCGGAGGAGCGGTGGAAACTCCCCTGAGGGCTTTACATGCCCCTTGTCGAGGGGTGCCCATTCGATCGAGCATAGTAGGTGCGCCTGAAAAGTTAGGTTCGCATGAACTGGAGTCATCACACCATCAGCTACCTCGAAGAGTTCCTGGGAACACCTTCTCGAGGCTGGCCCTCAGGTCCCTGTTTTAGGCATGGGATTGAGGCGAGTCTAGGCGCTTGAGCCCATTTGACCCTCTTTCATCGAGGGGTGCCAAGCACAGTCAAGCCCCCAGGCCTCGCATGGCTAGGGCTTTGCTAGCCTTTTGCGAGTCATCCCACAAATCCTTTCAGTCGGATGTGAGGTAAAGAGCGCCATACTACCCTCGATGGGCGAGTCTTGATGTCTTCTATGAGCTGATACTAAGAAATCCAAGCAAGAGCTCAGCCCCATTCGATAGGGGTTGACTGGTGGCCGCAGAGGCGCCTGATTAAAGCCAAACAAGCTGATGCATGGATGTCGTTCCCATTCGTTAGGGGCCGGTGGCTCGATGCCTCCCTTCAAGGGGATTCTGTGAGTGTCTTTTTGTTTTGGCCTTGGATATGTCTGAGGGGGTCATGAGAGTTCATTCTCGAGCGGGGCCTCATATTGGCTCCCCTCAGTCACCCCTGACTCACGTACTCGAGGGTGGCTGTCGAACCATTATCGAGGGCCAGCCTCCGCTCCCTAGAGGTTTTATGTGGGGCCAGGGCCCGTTTTCCTTGTTGTAGAAGGCACCATCTGTGGATTACTCCTCCCATCCATTGAGCTCATCTTTTTAGGCGAGAACCAAAGTGGCGCAGTCGTGGTGGGCCCAGGTAACGGCTAGAAGCTGAGCGGGCGACGTGTGTTCCTGTCCCGGGATTCGAGGGAGCGGTTAGGTAGGCATAATAAATGCGAATGCGAATGATTCACTTACCCCCTCGGTTGAATCCGCCCATTGCTCTTCGCCCTGGCTATAAATTGGGGAAGGTGGGGTTCTGCCCATTCCCCTCTTTTCCTTCCTTCCTTCATCCCCATCACCGTCGCAAGAGAGCCCAGCCGTCTTGCGAGCAAGAGAGAGAGATTGGGAACCTCCCTTCGCGCCCATCGGCCGAGCAGATTCATGCTGCCTCCATGGCGCCCAAGCTTCTTCCCTGGAGGACTGGCTCCCGTCAGTTGTGACGAGGTGGGATTTGGAGGACCTGGTCAACGGCGGGCTTCTTCATCCCGTCACCTCCGCCGATTGGCCAGAGTGGAGGGTGCCACCGAGGGGAGATCTGGAACCGAATCCATCGGAGGGCTACGTGGTCAGCTTCGTCAAGTTCCACAAGATGGGATTTTGATCTCCCCCGAACTGATTCATGTGGGACCTGTCCCACTTCTACGGGGTCGAGCTCCACCAATTCTCCCCCAACACCATCTCCAACACGGTGATCTTCGCCGCCCTCTACGAGGCGTACTTGGGGATGGAGCCGCACTAGGAGTTGTGGTTCCATCTCTTCAAGGGGAGCACTTCACAAAGTTCATCTCGCCGGGGAGGAGAAGCATCATCCACGCCGGTAGCTGCAGCCTAGCCCTGAAGAGGGTGGAGTTATACATCCCGATAGGGCTAACCTCCAACCACAGCAAGTGGCAAGAATGGTGGTTCTACCTCCGGAATGATCATGACCTGCTACCTCGCTATACCGGGCGCGTCATTGAGGAGCGTCCAGAGCACTAGCTGTACGGCGTGGCCAAACCCCTTTAGTCAAGGCTGAACCCCCTCCTCGACACACTGAGGAACCTGTACGACCAGGGGCTGCACACAGGGATCGTCGCCTCGGTGCTCCATAGCAGAAGGGTCCTTCCCCTGATGGCGCGCCCGCTGCGCCTGGTTCAGATGGGTCCCGATGCACAGCCCGAGTAGCTTGAGGGGTCTTGTATGTCAGCCGAGGAGCTGTCCCTCGAGGATGTCGCGAGGCGGGTGAGGGGAACAATCACTGGCGGCTTCGACCCTGATGACGTGAACAGCATCCCAATGCTGCCTGATGACAACCACATCATCCTGGTAAGTGCCTTGTCTTGCAACTCTTGAGCTTCCTCTCATTTTCGCTTCATCCTTATATACTTGCCGTGATCTTGCGCGCAGGGCAACATCGACTTCAGGGTGTCGGTGCCCCCGGTCAAAGAAGACTGTAATGTCCCACCTCCTCGAGGCCAGGCCGGCTTACATCCGGCTGCTTATCTAGGATATAGACTACCCCCACAGACCAACACAAGTCTTTTCTGCACACTTTGTCCTCTCTTGTGCACACCCAGGAAGACTTCCCGACCGATCACCCATACCTAAATTGCTCCAGGCCAAGCACGCTTAACCTCGGAGTTCTTTAGTGATGAGCTTCTGAAAAGAAGTTGCAACTTGTTGGTACGAGTATCCTATTAATCCTATTAAGCCCTGGGCTGGGGTGTTACATACTCACCCCTTAGGAGACTGATGTCCTTGTCGGTCAACCCCAGGCTAGGAACGTCCCCTCTTGGCCACGTCCATGTGACCAGTGCCAGCGCATTTTTCATGCTGTGTGACCACTCCGGATCCACACTAGCCATGTATACCATGCCTGCACAATTGACACACGCGCCCATGAAACCGCAAGGGTCGGCTCCGATACCATTTGTAACGTCCCGCCTCCTCGAGGCCAGGCCCGCTTACATCCGGCCGCTTATCTAGGATATAGACTGTCCCCATGGACCAACACTAGTCTTTTCTGCGCACTTTGTCCTCACTTGTGCGCACCCAGGAAGACTTCCCTGTTGGTCACCCATCTCTAAATTGTTCCAGGCTAAGCACGCTTAACCTCAGAGTTCTTTAGTGATGAGCTTCTGGAAAAGAAGTTGTAACTTGTTGGTACGAGTATCCTATTAATCCTATTAAACCCTGGGCCGGGGTGTCACAAAGACGACCCCGATCGTCAGGTGAGGTGCTTTACTGCTCATCAGTAGAAGAAAAGGAAGGATACGGAGAAGAAGAGGAGGAAGAAGAAAAACCTTAAGCGCCAAGTGCTCGAGCAGCGTCAGGCTAAACAGAGGGGTGACAAGCTCCCCATCGAGGAGTCCCTCTCAGAAGAAGAGGAGGAGGAGGAGGAGGATGATGATGACGAGTTGGGGATGGCGGTGTGCCTCGACCCCCACCTGCCTGACTCCCCTTGTGCCAATGTGCGTTCTACGTAGGAGGATGTCTTGGAGTGGCCTGCCCCTTAGGCGTCGAGGTCTACCTCGGAGCGGTCTTGAGAGAGGAGGCTAGTCAACCCCTCGACCCGTGGAGGATCGTCGTCCCGTCACGCGCGGGGTGGGACCCCATCAGCCTCGTCTCAAGGCCAATCCGGTACGCCGCCACCCCGGACCAGGTCCTCGATGCACGGTGTGCAGACCTAGGATCGGGCAGCCTCGGCGGAGTGGGAGACACCGTCCATGACGCACGGGGTGTGGCCCCATGATTGGGCAGCCTCGGAGCAGGGGGACCCGAGGGCATCGTCGGCAGCCCCGGGCAGTTCCGGATCTAGGAAGGGTCTGGCCTAGAGGGGGCCTCGAGGTCCTCGAGTGGCCTGATGGGGCCTAGCGGGGCGCTCGTCCTCCCAGTAGGGTAAGTTTCAGCGTCCTGAGCTCCCTTTCTCTTTCTTGTGATTTGTGGAATTATTAGATACTTCCTCCTTTACGTGTTGTGCAGGCTCAAGGGCCCGGTGGATGAAGCGAGTCCTTCACCGGCCAAGCGGCTCAAGGCAGACACGGCCGCGAGGATGGTGGCGACGGCTAGAGGTGCAATCTCAGGACCCCTATCGATGACGAGGACGGTCTAGCTAGCGCAAGCCCAAGCCACCATAGCTTGGGGCAAGCTGATGAGCACTGCTCTTGTTGCAGGCTCGAGCGGCTCGGGGGCCATGGCGGGTAGTGACTACGCCAAAAGCCAGATGCCTGGGAGCGAAGGTGCCGTCCAGGTCTCGACGTCCACCGCCTCCACCCCTAGCCAAGTCAAGGCTTCTGCCGCCTCGCTCGAGGGGGTTTCCCTCGCTGTTCGCAAGTCAGGATTAGACGGCGCCCTGATCGTCGGTGAGGAGAGGAGGCTGTGGTCCCTCCTTGTTCTGCCGAGGAGATGGTGGAGCGCCCCCAGGAGGCAGGGTCACTGCCTCCTCAATAGGAGGGGTGGAGCCATGGCCGAAGGGGCTGCATGAGGTGGAAGAGTAGCACAAGCGGGAGCACCTATGGAAGCAGGAAGAGGAGGAGTGGCTGCAGAAGTAGCAGGAGGAGAGCAGCTAGCCTCCAGCCAGCCTGAGCAGCCGTAGCAGGAGGAAGAGCGGCTGGAGTCGAGCCAGCCATAGTAGTAGCAGCAGGGGGAGGTGTAGCTGGCCATGAACCAGTTAGAGCAGCAGCATCAGTGGCAACAACAGTGACTATCAGAGCTGCATCAGCAGCAGTAGGGGGTCGTAGCACCCTTGAGTCCTCCATAGCAACAATAGGATGGGTCGCAGGAGGCGCGAGCAGCCTCAAGCCTACAGTGGCAACAACAAGAGGGGACAGCCACTGTAGGCCCATCCTCACCACATTGGTGGGAGGAGGAGGAGGAGGTCCTACTAGACGCAGGGCAAGGAGACGCCCGGCACCGGGTTTATAGTCCCCGCGACGCCCGAAGGCACCGGCGGAGGAAGACGTCTCGATGCGAGAGAGAGTCGCCCAGCCAATCGGGCACCCGATCCTGGAGGGGGCCTCGGCACCCAGAGTGGTGGCATTGGCAATGATGCATTGGCCACAACCATTCGGGTCATCTGTCGCCAGGGGGTTCTTGTATAGCCCCGGTGCATACGCCCCTGGCTACTTTCCAGGGGGAAGCAGTCGGCGGGAGAGGCCAAGTCCTCGGGGGCCGGATCAGAGGCCGAGGTGCCGTTCCCCATGCTCGGCTCTCGCGTGGCTTGTCACGGCGGCTCACAGGAGATGGTGGAAAACATCGCGGTGGACGTGTAGGAGAGGGTCGAGGCGGACCTCCCTTACTGGGGCCAAGAGGCCCTCCAATTCTGGGACCCGATGGACCCCGATGCGGTCATGTTTGAGATGAATGACCTAGTAGAGGTCGAGCACTGGGAGCACGTTGAGGAGTTCCGGGCCTGGATGTAGCACGACATCACGATGGCTGTCAATGTCGCTAGCGAAGACCTCTCGAGGGCCTTCACAGTATATGATCTTCTTTTACCAAATCATTGAGTTGATTTGCTTTTCGCTTAGTGCTTACTCTTGTGTTTCTTATGCCCAGGACTTGAGGAGACGCTCCCAGATCAAGTCCTGGTTCATCCACATCACCAAGGTCAGATGGGGGAAGGTCCCATTGCTGCAGGATCAGCTCGAGGCGGCCAAGACAGAAGCGACGCAGGCAAAGGAAGATCTGGCCAAGGCTCAGGAAGAGGCGAGGATGACTAAGGAAGATGCGGCTACGGCCTGTGGGGAGGTGACCCAGGCCAAGGAGGTCACCAAGGCCCAGGAGGAGGCACAGAAGGCCCTCGAGGACCTCTCCCTATCAAGCAGGCGGGTTAGGACGCTTGAGGTGACTTTTGTCGAAGCTTCCCATCAGCGTGACTCCCTCAATGTCACGATTGGGCAGGTGAACCTCCGCATGCAATCCTTGACCGCTGATGTTGCATCGCTAAAGGGACCCTTCAGGAGAAAGAGGAGGCCATCGTGCTTGCCGGTAGGGCGATCGAGGACCTGAGGGTGAAGACGATAGAAGCTGCCCGCGCCATGGAGGTGGCCAAGAAGGAGTATGCTGAGCTGAAGGACGGGTACACGGCCCTCAATACCGATACTGCCGGTGCATTTTTATGGTAGAACCTCCCAAATTATATGGCCCACACGAACCTATCATTGTCCCGAAGACCTCTGATAGCCTTGCATGTGTTCCAGATAACTTAGAAAGCCCTATTGTGTGCCCTCAAAGGACCCCGATTAAACCACATTTAACAACTCATACCAGGATCAACAAAGGAGTAGCTCCAACATTACAATATTTGTTACAAAATATATGTATCAGAGTGCGGAAGAATGATAACATAGAATTTACAAAATATGAATTAGTTAACTTTTACAAACTTAACTTCAATTATGGAAGCAGAGAAGAACTACAGAAGACAACTTAGGTAGAGCGCCTAAGCCAGGAGAGGACAACCAGATCACGTCGAGCCCACGACATGAACTTGATTTGAATACCAGTTAGCACCTGCAACAGGGGTTCAACAAACCCTGAGTACAAAAGTACTCAACAAGACTGACCCAACAAAAAAGAGGGGTGAAGATTCAGGAAATACAGGCTAGAGGGACAAGGTAAGGCTCGTAGGAAGCAAGGACTTTTTTAGAAAAGCTCTTATGAACCAAGTTTTAACTCAGCGTTGATTATAACAAAAGTAAAGTTGTCTTGCTCTAGCTCAAGATTACCAACCAACTTCATTTTGATACCTTATCATCATTCAAGTTGTTACTACGATGATGAACACCGATTAAGTCTTCTTCTCCGAGAAGCAATGGCGATTTGAATCCATTTTTATACCCAGCTGGGACCTAGATCACTGGGGTACCAGAGACTCTAACTTCGATGCATACCAAATCATAGATATACCGAGATAACAACCGCAGCCATATATCACCACATGATACACGTGAGCACTTAGACCCAGTGTACCGATATACATGGGAACTTAAACCCACAGTATACCACACTATGACATATGTGGGGACTCTGTCCCACTATATATCACTCCATGATATACGTGGGGACTTTGCCCCACTGTATATCACTTCATGAATGTGGATTTTATAATTTCTCGATATCACCAATTCACCATCGAACAGGACCTAGGGCATCAATAGACGAAAACACTACAGAGGGACTCCATTCCCAATGCAAGTTACCCATCTGGACTCGATTTATTAACTGTCATCATGTTTCCACAAACAAAGCCATTCTCATCTTTTCAATCTTTTACTTTTTCAAACCTAGCTAATTAAGCAGTGGTTAATGCAACATTTCATAACTGAAGTGGTAAAACTTTCATAAAATCAAGGAAGGGTTTGAATGCATCAAGGGCTTTCCTTGGTCCCGGAGCAGTGGTTAGTTCTCGTCGGGATCACAGGTGTTACTCTTGACACCAGCTCCAGGGATGGATGACACCAACATCATAGATCCACGTCTCCATCTTGAATGGTACTTTCCAAAATGTACCACGATCCAACTCACTCTCGAAACTACACGTAGTAGAATGATGCATGCTTTAGCATGATGAACTCATGACATGATGCACGGCAATGCATTGGTGAAAGCATAACAAGATTAAATAACTAGCTTATTATAAACTATTTTAAAAGCATTACATAAGATAAATATAAAACTCCATATATTCTAAAATCACATGGCCATATTACGTATTAACATGACATAACAGCATCATACAAAGGTAAAGGAACCATATTTTCTATTTATACATTTTTATTATAATTATAAACTATTTAATAAGCAACAAACAAGATAAATCAAAAGATTAAGCATACTGCATCCAATGACCATAATATTTTTACTATAGCACACACATGGCATAAGAAACATGTCAAAATGGAGTTACCAAACTCCAGATATGATTTTTCAAAGATTCATAAAAGTATTTACAAAAAGGTCCCCGAGGAACTATGCACCTGAGTCACAGGTTTCGCAGAAAACACCCGTGCTTTAACCAAATACTTGTACGGGGTCCCTGTTCACGATTTCAAAATTAGAGAGCTCATCGTGGTGCGCGGGTATGGCGGTGGGGTGCTCAAAGCCGATAGCAGAGCAGCTTGGGAGCACCAGGAGGCTCTTGCGCACCCTTTGGTTGCCTCGGCCTGCCACGCGGTGGCCCGTGGCGCCCTGGCCACGTGCGCCGGCGGCCTAACGCAGCGGCGACAGGGAGCAGCGATGCCTCTGCGACGGTTGGGACTGGGGAAGATGCATAAGAGGGGAAGAGCGATGAGAGGAAGGTGGTGAAGCACTCGGCCACTGTCGAAATGACTTGCAGCAGTGAAAACACGGGCGGCCATGGAGCATGCTACACGGCCCATGGCAGCCATGGCTGATTTCGGTGGGGAGAGGCTAGGTGAACGGGATAGGGAGGTACACAAGGGTGAGGCAAATGTGGTGGTGTGACCAATTTGGCTGAGGACGGCCTGGAGACAGTGCTGTGCGGCGGCGACGCGAAGCGCAGCGACAACAAGCAGAAGAAGAAAGAAGAAGATGACGGTGGCGGTGCTGGCTATTTAAAGATGAAAGAGAGAGGGGAGAGGTGGCCAGGACCTTCATGAACATGTCCAGGTGGTCGACAATGCACAACAACGAGAAGGCGCACGGCCGAGCCACGGCGGATGCCGGCGACTGTGAGGTAACATGGCGACGATGATGTCATCATGCACTGTATCAGCTGAGGTCATTCAGAATTTTGCAAATTAATCCAGAAATTACATAGGAACTTGAAAATATCCCAAAATATCATGTGCCTAACTTTTCAAGAGCTATACTTTTCATTTAATAAGCATTTTCAAATTCTACTTAGATTTTGAAAATGAATTCAAATTCAAAAGGGGAAAATAAAATCCTAGAAAAAAAATAATTGAAATTACTTTTGAATTTTCAATAAAACTTGAAAATCTTCAAAACTATGGAATGCTCTACTTTTCATAATAAACATTTTTCATATACAAAGTTTTCCCAAATTATGCACAATTTTTGAAATATGGATTTAAAATTAAAAGGGGACAAGTGTTGAAAAGTTGTATTTTCAAATTCATTTGAAATTCTTTTTGAAAACTTGAAAACTTTGAATACCAACTTTGTAGCTCTTGTCAACATCTACAAACCATATTTTGAGAGTATATCAAAATTCCTTATAAATTTTGAAATATAGAAAGAGGGATAAAATAGGATTTTAAAAATAGTTTTTGAATTAGCAATCAACTCATCATTTCATGTATAAAACAAAGCACCACATAAAAGACATTATTAAAACATGAATGCATTTATGCCATGATGCTCAATGATTATGCTTGATAATGCACTTGATTAATATTTTAATTACGTATTAACATCTGGGATGTTACAATCTTACCCCCTTAAAGAAATATTGTCCTGAGATTTCAAAGCAACAAAATCCCGTGGGGTAAGCAATGGAAAAGGAAATGTGTCAAGCAATATAACTTGACAGAAGTTCATTAAACAACAAGGAGCGATTCAAGAGTTACAACCAAGATATGCAAGAGGTTGCAACTAACAAGGTGTTTAGGCTTTCAATGAAGTTTAAATAAGGATTCATAGGATAGGTTCAAAGAGTAGGGTACGTTAGTTGTGAAGCTATAGTAGCTCATTCCCACAAACCTCTATACCTGTGCGCACCTAGTAGAAACTTGTGTGCCCGGGTCACACAAGAGACTCTAGGTTCCGTCGCAGCACCAGGGTTACGAAACATGGCACCACTAAGGGCACAACAGGAGTAACCCATGTCTCGCAAGATTGAGAATGTAACTGAGATTTTAGAGTTGGTCATAATCACAAGGCATTTAGGAACTCAAAGAACAACTTTGAATCCCTAAGGAGTGTTCAAGGAGTACGAACACATAAATTGTGAACGATAATGGTTTAGGAGCACCGACTACGATACCAGTGCGTGCCCTGGTAAAAATTCATGTGACGCGAATCACAGGAAATCCCAGGTTGACATGGCACCATAGTCACGGGTCATGACACCACTATAGAACACACTCAAAGTAACTCTTGAACAATATTTGTTGGATATCAAGGTCAAGAAAGTAACATGAGCAAAGAATGAGAACACCCTAATTGTGAACTATAAGTTATTACGACCATAGACTTGGGTAACGGCGAATGCCCAATTGTATTTCCTTATGGTCGCGAGCCACAGGAGACTCCAGGCTTCGATGATGTCTCCAAGTCAAGGATCATGACACCTTAGAGGACACAATTAAAGTGATATTCGAGCAAGATATTCGTCGTCACACGATGTCAAGGAGGTAGCATGTGTCAAAGTTGAAAAGAATCAAGGCGTGACACATACTTAACAAAAGAATTAAGGATTCGTACCAGGTTTGGATTTTAAGGTAATGATGCATATCAAGGTATATTCCATAAATCTCCAAGGATCAGAAACTTATGGAATAAAAGATTATCAATTGGTAAACAAAACCTGGTAGAGGACGAGATTCAATGATAGAACAACTACAAAGAACAATAGCTGCTCCTAGAATATAAGGAGAAAGTTTTTAATTATCATATTATCATGTTCTGCATGATATGTGATATGCTCGACCTATACGTCCTTTCAATGTTAGAAGCACTTTGTCTTCATCATGTTAGTATATATAGGGCTTTATACTATACACTATCTTTATTTCCAAAGACGGACCATTCAGATGTACTTCAGTAGAACTTTGTCAGTGAAGTTGACTCTCCTCTTGACCTTCCAATGAAGAGTTGAAGAACTTCTTGAATCCTTTTTACTTGAGTCATCAGAAATTTTTCTCGAAGTCTTCTAGCAAGAAAGAAGATAGAGGAAAGATTATTTTTAATATATTACTTTCAAAACTTTTAGATTATAAATTTATTTTGAAGTTTTCAAATGTAATGTTGTAGCTGATCCATTGTATAAGCTCTGATACCAAACTATGGCAGAACCTCCCAAATTATATGGCCCACACGCACCTATCATTGTCCCGAAGACCTCTGATAGCCTTGCATGTGTTCCAGATAACTTAGAAAGCCCTGTCGGGTGCCCTCAAAGGACCCCGATTAAACCACATTTAACAGCTCATACCACGATCAACAAAGGAGTAGCTCCAACATTACAACATTTGTTACAAAATATATATATCATAGTGCGGAAGAATGATAACATAGAATTTACAAAATATGAATTAGTTAACTTTTACAAACTTAACTTCAATTGCGGAAGCAGAGAAGAACTACAGAAGACAACTTATGTAGAGTGCCAAAGTCAGGAGAGGACAACCAGATCACATCGAGCCCACCGACATGAACTTGATTTGAACACCAGTTAGCACCTGCAACAGGGGTTCAACAAACCCTGAGTACAAAAGTACTCAACAAGACTGACCCGACGAAAAAGAGGGGTGAAGACTCAGGAAATGCAGGCTAGAGGGACAAGGTAAGGCTCGCAGAAAGCAAGGACTTTTACAGAAAAGCTCTTGTGAACCAAGTTTTAACTCAGCATTGATTATAACAAAAGTAAAGTTGTCTTGGTCTAGCTCAAGATTACCAACCAACTTCATTTTGATACCTTATCATCATTCAAGTTGTTACTACGATGATGAACACCGATTGAGTCTTCTTCTCCGAGAAGCAATGGCGATTTGAATCCATTTTTATACCCAGCTGGGACCTAGATCACTGGGGTACCAGAGACTCTAACTCCGATGCATACCAAATCATAGATATACCGAGATAACAACCGCAGCCATATATCGCCACATGATACACGTGTGCACTTAGACCCAGTGTACCGATATACATGGGAACTTAAACCCACAGTATACCACACTATGACATATGTGGGGACTCTGTCCCACTATATATCACTCCATGACATACGTGGGGACTCTGCCCCACTGTATATCACTTCATGAATGTGGATTTTATAATTTCTCGATATCACCGATTCACCATCGAACGGGACCTAGGGCATCAACAGATGGAAACACTACAGAGGGACTCCATTCCCAATGCAAGTTACCCGTCCGGACTCGATTTATTAACTATCATCGTGTTTCCACAAACAAAGCCATTCTCATCTTTTCATTCTTTTACTTTTTGAAACCTAGCTAATTAAGCAGGACTAAGCATTATTATGCATTTTCCAAATAACAGGTAACACGGAATAAGGTAGTAGACAGGTAGTGCAATTGTTAGGTTTTCACTCAACTCCTATTACTTAATGCAACATTTCATAACTGAAGTGATAAAACTTTCATAAAATCAAGGAAGGGTTTGAATGCATCCGGGACTTGCCTTGGTCTCGGAGCAGTGGTTAGTTCTCGTCGGGATCACAGGTGTTACTCTTGACACCAGCTCCAGGGATGGATGACACCAACATCATAGATCCACGTCTCCATCTTGAATGGTACTTTCTAAAATGTACCACGATCCAACTCACTCTTGAAACTATGCGTAGTAGAATGATGCATGCTTTAGCATGATGAACTCATGACATGATGCACGGCAATGCATTGGTGAAAGCATAACAAGATTAAATAACTAGCTAATTATAAACTATTTTAAAAGCATTACACAAGACAAATATAAAGCTCCACATATTCTAAAATCACATGGCCATATTAGGTGTTAACATGACATAACAGCATCATACAAAGGTAAAGGAACCATATTTTCCATTTATACATTTTTATTATAATTATAAAGTATTTAATAAGAAACAAACAAGATAAATCAAAAGATTAAGCATACTGCATCCAATGACCATAATATTTTTACTATAGCACACACATGGCATAAGAAACATGTCAAAATGGAGTTACGAAACTCCAGATATGAATTTTAAAGATTCATAAAAGTATTTACAAATAGGTCCTCAGGGAACTATTCACCTGAGTCACAGGATTCGTAGAAAACACCCTGGCTTTAACCAAATTCTTGTACGGGGTCCCTGGTCACGATTTCAAAAATAGAGAGCTCATCGTGGCGCGCTTGTACGGCGGTGGGGTGCTCGAAGTCGACAGCCGAGCGGCTTGGGAGCACCAGGAGGCTCTTGAGCACCCTTTGCTTGCCTCGGCCTGCCACGCGGTGGCCCGTGGCGCCCTGGCCATGTGCGCTGGCGGCCCAACGCGGCGATGGTAGGGAGCAGCGGCGCCTCCACGGCGGTCGGGGCTGGGGAAGATGCGCAAGAGGGGAAGAGCGATGAGAGGAAGGTGGTGAAGCACTCGGCCACTGCCGAAATGACTTGTAGCAGTGAAAATGCGGGCGGCCATGGAGCATGCTGCACGGCCCATGGCAGCCATGGTCAATTTCTGTGGGGAGAGGCAAGGTGAACGGGCTAGGGAGGTATGCAAGGGTGAGACGAACATGGTGGTGCGACCAATTTGGCCGAGGACAGCCTGGAGATGGCGCTATGTGACGGCGGCGCGAAGCGCAGTGGCAGCAAGCAGAAGAAGAAAGAAGGAGATGACGGTGGTGGTGCTGGATATTTAAAGATGAAAGGGAGAGGGGAGAGGTGGCCAGGACCTTCACGAACACGTCCAGGTGGTCGACAGCGCACAACGACGAGAAGGCGCACGGCCGAGCCATGGCGGACGCCGGCGACAGTGAGGTAACAGGGCGATGATGATGTCATCATGCACCGTAGCAGCTGAGGTCATTCGAAATTTTGCAAATTACTCTAAAAATTGCATAGGAACTTAAAAATATCCCAAAATATCATTTGCATAACTTTTCAAGAGCTATACTTTTCATTTCATAAGCATTTTCAAATTCTGCTTAGCCTTTTGAAATCCTAGAAACAAATATTTGAAATTACTTTTGAATTTTCAATAAAACTTAAAAATATTCAAAACTATGAATGCTCAACTTTTCATACCAAACATTTTTCATATACAAAGTTTTCCTAAATTATGAATAATTTTTGAAATATGGATTTAAAATAAAAAGGGGATAAGTGTTGAAAAACTGTATTTTCAAATTCATTTGAAATTCTTTTTGAAAACTTGAAAAACTTTGAATACCAACTTTGTAGCTCTTGTCAAGATCTACAAACCATATTTTGGGAATATATCAAAATTCCTTATAAATTTTGAAATATGGAAAGATGGATAAAATAGGATTTTGAAAATAGTTTTTGAATTAGCAATCAACTCATCATTTCATGTATAAAACAAAGCACCACATAAAAGACATTAAAACATGAATGCATTTATACCATGATACTCAATGATTATGCTTGATAATGCACTTGATTAATATTTTAATTGCGTATTAACATCTGGGATGTTACAGTTTTCTTCTTTAGCCTTTGGATTTTCGCCTCTGCGGCTCTTGTCATGGGCTGACCCTTGTCTTCTATTTCAGATCTCAACGAGGAGCTGACTAAAACTCGGGACAACGCCAAGACACTCTAGGATGCCTACTGGGCCGAGGTGAGGTTGACCAACACACTCCGCACCACGATCACCTTGGTTTGTGACGACATCGGTGTTGATCCTAAAGCGGAGGTCGAGGATGAACTGCGTGGGACCTCCCTCATCAACCGATTGTATGAGCTCAGTCGGGTCATGAGGGAGCAAGTCTAAAATGTGCTCCATGTCGGTGTGAAACGGGTGATGGCGGTTGTCTACTTTGGCTTCACCTATGACATGGGGGTGGTCTCCCACGGCTTTGTCTGCTACCCCAACAGGACTGACGCCGAGAATGAGGAGAGGCTCCGAGTCTTGATCGAGAATGCTGAGGAGCCCGGTGGCTGGCTGGCAAAGTTATTCAAACCAGAGGTCCTTCCTCGGACGTCGATGTGGAAGAAGAAGCCGGCCTGTGAGACAAATTTGGACAGAGGGTCCATGTAATAGGTTAGATTTTGTGACTTGGTGATATCATGGCCCTGGGGCCTTAAAAATGATGTCCATCATGCCGAATACATTTGGGTATTTTTTAGCTTGAGTTTCTTGTCTTCTTTTGCTTGATTCCCACTTTTACCAAGTTTTCAACGCGTGCTCGAGTCCATCGAGGGGGAGTGAGTGGAGGTACCGTAGCGCAGAGGTGTAGGCGAGCTCCTGGCTTGACAACCCTTGACCCTTAGGGATTTGAGGTGTTTTTGACTAAGTAAAAGTAGGGCGTCGAAGCATAGGAGAAGAAGGAGAACATTGAGTTTCAAAAAACGTGCGAGTTTTTTTGGTGACTTAGGGGGTTCCCCCTTGTAGCCCCTGAGGGAGGCTCGATTCTGAGGGAGCAGAGTCGAGGCTACCTCACATGAATAAAAAAAGTGTATGGGATCGAAGCCATTTTTATTTATTTATTCATGACACCACAAATGTACAAAATGCGAGAAATGTACATGGCCTCAAGGCCCTAGGGGTAAAAGCGACGTAGCTGTTCGATGTTCCACGCGTTGATGAAGGTTTCACCCTTGCCATTTGATAGCTTGTAGGTTCTAGGCTTCAACACCTTGGCGATGATGTAGGGACCCTCCCATGGTGGAGTCAGCTTGAGGCGGCCCTTGTTGCTCTATCGTCGATAGAGGACGAGGTCACCGACTTGGACGTCCCTCTTGCACACGTGCTTGTCATGGTAGCATCACAGCTTCTGCTGGTATCGAGCTGAGTTGAGGAGGGCCATGTCTCGAGCTTCATCTAGCTGGTCGACGGCGTTCGTGAGGGCCTCCTCAATCGTCTGCTCGTTGTAGGCTTTCAGTCGAGGGGACCCGTACTCGAGGTCTGTGGGGAGGACGGCCTCGGACCCATAAACCATGAAGAATGGAGTGAACCCCGTGGCCTGGCTTGGTGTCATCCTTAGGCTCCATAGGACCGAGGGTAGCTCAGTGGCCCACTTCTTCCCATATTTCTTGAGGCGGTTGAAGATCCTCGGCTTGAGACCCTACAAAATCATGCCATTGGCGCGCTCGACCTGGCTGTTAGTTCAAAGGTGGGTGACTGTAGACTAGTTCAAACAGATGTGGTGGTGGTCACAAAAGTCTAAAAACTTCTTGCCAGTGAACAATGTGCTGTTGTCGGTGATGATGACATTGGGGACCCTGAAGCGGTGAATGATGTCAGTGAAGAACGAAACCGTCTGCTCGAACCAAATATTGGTGATGGGTTGAGCTTCGATCCATTTGCTGAACTTATCGACAGCAACTAGCAGATATGTGAAGCCCCAGTTGTTTTCTTTAGGGGTCCAACATGGTCGAGCCCCCACACAGTGAATGGACAAGTGATGGGGATCATCTGCAGAGCATGGGTAGGGAGATGCATTTGCTTGGCATAGAATTGGCACCTCTCGCATGAGCAGATGAGGTTGATGCCGTCAGAGATGGCGGTCGGCCAATAGAAGCCTTGCCGAAAAGCGTTCCCGACTAGGGTTCTCAGTGTGGCATGGTGACCGCAAGCCCTTGAGTGTAGATCACTGAGCAGCTTCCTACCCTCCTTGATGGTGATGCAGCGCTGGAGGATGCCAGTGGGGCCGCATCGATAGAGTTCCTTGCTGTCACCAAAAAGGACATAAGTTTTGACCCGTCGAGCAATTCATCGAGCCTCAGTTCGAGCCTCTAGGAGCTCCCCTCGAATAATATAGTCAAGGAAGGGATGCGCCAGTCTAGCTCGAGACTCGGAGGTGGGGGCAACCCCTCGATCTCCATGACCTTAGCCCCCATCGAGGGGGCCTCGGCTGAAGAGGGTGGCTCGATGGTCTGAGGCATGGTCTCAGCCCCCGTGCGCTAGTCGGCGGAGGGCTCGGACAGTTCTCTTGAGAAGACGTCAGGCGGGATGGTGCCTCGAGTTGATGCGATCTTTGCCAACTCGTCCACGACTTTGTTGTATCTTCATGTGATATGGTTGAGCTCGAGGCCATAGAACCTATCCTCCAGCTTGCGAATTTCCTTATAGTAAGCCTCCATCTTGGGGTCGTGGCAGCTCGAGGCCTTCATGACTTGGTCGATCATGAGCTGCAAGTCCCCATGAACATCGAGGCGTCAGACCCCTAGCTTGATGGCGATGCGCAGGCTGTTGACAAGGGCCTCATACTCCACGACGTTGTTGGAGGCGGGGAAGTGGAGCCGTATGATGTACTGCTTGTGGACTCCCTGGGGTGAGATGAAGAGCAGGCCTGTGCCCGGCCCCATCTTCATTAGCGACCCGTCGAAGTACATGGTCCACAATTCTACCTGAATCTGCGCTAGAAGAAGCTGGGTGTTGGTCCACTTGGCGATAAAATCTGCTAGCACCTGAGGCTTGATGGCCTTGCACAGTGTGTAAGTGAGGGTCTCCCCCATGATCTCAACCAACCACTTGGCGATTCTCCCCGCGGCCTCCCGGTTCTGGACTATCTCTCCGAGAGGGAAAGACGAGACCATAGTTACCGGATGGCTGAGGAAGTAGTGCTAGAGCTTGCGTCACATGATGATGATGGCGTAGAGCAGCTTCTGGATCTGCGGGTAGCAGAGCACCTCGCTGATGAAGTAGACGGGCCACTGGATGGGTAGCACATGCCCTTATTCTACTCTCTCAACCACTATGGCTGTGCTGACCACCTGGGTGGTGGCAGCGACATAGAGTAAGAGGGGCTTAGCTGGGTTTAGAGGCACGAGGACCGGAGGTGAGGTCAGCTTGGCTTTCAGCTTAGTGAGGGCCTCCTCGGCCTCGAGGGTCCAGGCAAACTGCTCTGACTTCTTCAAGAGGCGGTACAGGGGCAATGCTTTTTCCCCGAGATGCGAGATGAAGCGGCTGAGCGGCACAAGGCAACCCGTGACCTTCTGAATGCCATTGAGGTCTCGAATCAGGCACATCTTGGTGATGGCTGAGACTTTCTAGGGGTTCACCTCAATGCCATGCTAAGAGATAATGTACCCAAGGAGCATACCTTGAGAGACTCCGAAGACACACTTCTCGGGATTGAGCTTGATGTTCTTAGCCTTGACGCACTTAAACGTGATCTTGAGGTCATCAATGAGGTCATCGGATTTTTTGGACTTGACTACAATGTCATCAATGTAGGCCTCAACCGTCGACCCTATATGTTTTCCAAAAACATGAAGCATGCATCGTTGGTACGTTGCCCCGGTGTTTCAAAGGCTGAAGGGCATGGTAACATAGCAATACATGCCAAATGGGGTGATAAAGGAAGTTGCGAGCTGGTCGGACTCCATCTTGATTTGGTGGTAACCAGAATATACATCGAGCAAAGAGAGAGTTTCATATCCCATAATAAAATCAACAATTTGATCAATACATGGTAAAGGAAAAGAAACTTTAGGACATGCTTTATTCAAACTAGTATAGTCTACACACATCCTATATTTTCCATTCTTTTTCTTAACTAATACAGGATTAGCTAACCACTCAGGATGATGAACCTCCTTGATGAACCCGGCCACCAAGAGCTTGTTGACTTCCTCCCCGATGATCTTGCGCTTCACCTCATCGAAGCAGCGTAAGCATTGCTTCACCAGCTTGGACCTGGCCCGGATCTCCACGGCTTGCACGACTACTTCCCTCGGTATGCCCGGCATATCCGAAGAACTCCACGCAAACATGTCAAAGTTGGCGCAGAGAAAGTCAACGAGCACTGCTTCCTATTTGTCGCTAAGGGTGGCACTGATCGTCAGCACTCTCCCATCAAAGCTGCTCGGGTCGAGGGGATCTTCTTCGTGTCTTCGACGGGCTCGAAGCTGCCAGCATGGCGCTTGGGGTCGGGGACTTCGACAGCCAACCCGTCAAGGGTCACCGCCGTCATAGTGGACTGCTCGACAGCCTCCCCATGCTTGACGCACTCGATGTCGCACTCGTAGGCGTGCTCGTGGGAGGGGCCGACGGTGAAGACGCCCTTGGGTCCCGGCATCTTGAGCTTGAGGTAGGTGTAGTTGGGGATGGCCATGAACTTGGTCTAGCTGGGCGGGCTGATGATCGCGAGATACGTGCCGTGGAACCCGACCACCTCGAAGGTGAGGATCTCCTTCCTGATGTTCGAGAAGGTACCAAAGCAAACGGGAAGGTCCATGCGGCCGATAGGGAGAGCCTTCTTCCCTGGCACCACACCGTGAAAGCCTCTGGCGCTGGGATAGAGATTCTCTCTTGGGACCCCGAGGAGATCGAGGGTCTCCACGTAGATGATGTTGAGGCTGCTGCCTCCGTCCATGAGTACCTTCGTGAGGCGAGTGTTAACGATGATGGGGTTGACGATGAGCGGGTACACCCTGGCTTAGGGACGTAGTCCGGGTGGTCATCACAGTCGAATGTGATGGCCGTAATGGACCAGTCAAAGTCACAACCCACATAGAGAAGACTTCTCATCGCTCCCTCTTGCGTTGGCGCAGCGTGAGCTATGTTGAGGGCCCCCCATAGATCATGTAGCAGCTGTGGACTTCAGGGAAGCCATCATCCTTGTTGCCACCTTGGTCCTTGGGATTGACCTTCTTGTCACCCTTCCCGAGGCCCAAGCTCTCGAAGTACTTCTTGAGCATCTGGAAGTCCTCGAGGTTGAGATTCGCCCCTCCCTTGTGGTAAGGGCAAGGCTCCTTCAGCATCTTGTTGAAGATGCCCCCTTCGGGGGGGCCTCGAGGCTCTTGCACTCAACGGTGGTGACAAGGTCATTGACGCTGGCCTCGCGCTTGCCCTGCTGGTTCTTCTTCTTCTTCTTGCAGTTTTTCTTCTTGGTGCCTCTAGTTGTGCTCTCGGGCTTGACCGCTTGTGCCTTCCCCTTGTCTTGGCCGTCGTCGAAGAAAGCACCCACCGCCTCCTCTCCGACTGCGTAGTTAGCGATGATGTCCATCAGCTCATCGGTGGTCTTGGGGTGATTGTGCCCTAGCTCCCGGACCAACTCCTTGCAGGTGGGCCCGAGATGAACATGAGGATGATGTCATGGTCGAAGATGTGGGGGAGCTCGGTGCGCTGTTTGGAGAAGCATCGGGCAAAGTTGCAAAGGGACTCCTCGGGCCTCTGCTTGCAGTTGCGGAGGTCCCAGGAGTTATTAGGGCGTATGTAGGTTCCCTTGAAGTTCCCCTCGAACACCCTGACGTGGTCGGGCTAGTTGCGGATCTGACCAGGGGGAAGCTCGTCGAGCCACCTACGAGCGGTATCAGATAGAAACAAAGGGAGCTAGTGGATGATGGCTTTGTCATCGTGTGCTCCTCCAAGCTTGCATGCCAACCATAAGTCGGCCAACCATAGCTTGGGCTTAGTTTCACTGTTGTACTTGGCGAGGCTTGTAGGGGGTCGGAACGGAATCGGCAGTGGCGTCCTCTGAATCATCCTGCTGAAGACTCGAGGGCCCGGCAGCTCGGGGGACTGGTGCCAGTCCTCATCGCTGTCATAGTGCCCGCCCCTGTGAGCGATGTAGCCTCGCACCTCAGCATCACCACTCTTGTGTCGGTGGTTCTCGTTGATGTCGTGGCGCGTGTCTTGAAGCTCGCGGTTGTCGTGGATGTGCTCATGGACGGGATTGCCTTCTTTGGTCGGGGGGCATCCGCTTGATGGACTGAGCCCTCCCTCTCATATCAGTAGGGTTTAGGAGGTTGCTCCGAGACCGCCCCTCAACGTCTCAAGGCCGAGCTTTTGACCTGTTGTGCGGCAGCTACCTTGATGCCTTGAACCTCCTGCTAGATGCGACGGGCTTCGGGGTTCGAGGGGGCGGCATGTTGTGGAGAAGCAGGTCACCGTGATGACGTTCTGGCTGGCGTGGTTGACTGCACCCCCCCCGCCAAGATCTGCCGGTGGACTTCTCAAGCTCTGGCTCGAGACCTTCCGCCGGGCGGATGTCCACGCTCCTGCTTGAGGGTCCGCTCGAGCTGGCACAGACGCTCCTGGTCCTCGTCGAGCTTGGCTCGCATCTCTCAGACTTGCACGAGTTGGGCGTCCTAAGGCAACCATGCATTTTTGGCGTAGCTGGTGGCTGCTCCTCCCAATCTACCGCTATGATGGCGCCTCCCGCAGCAGCCGCAGTTGCAGCCATGGCCGTAGGGTTAACGGTGTCGCTGCTCGACGTGATGGCTCCATCGATGTGAAAGCACTCACGCGTGGGGTCGTAGTTGTCGGAGTCGGAGTCGGGGCTGCCGGAGCAGAAGATGGGGAACTGCCCGCACCACTCCTCCTCCTCCGGCTGGCATCGCATCACGCCAATGGTGCTACGCCTTGGGCCAGGCGCTCGAGAGAAATCAGAGTACTCGGAGGCTGGCATGACTGTCACCTGGTCCATGGTGGCATGCAGGAGAGGCCCCTGAAGGGTTGTGCGTGTGCTCATGCTAGCACCCATGGTGGTGGAGTATGATCTAGAGGCGTTGTCTAGGTCGAACAGGAATGGTCGATGAGCCACGAACAGCCCATGAGGTAGCAGGTCGGGTGGTGCCGGAGCCACGCCTACCGGGGAGACCGCACCCGGTCTCCTCGGAGAGCGCATCACGAAGATGAAGTCAGGGTCACCGCCGAGACCTCCTAGCTCCTCCTCCAATCCCAGGCGTAGGTCTGCCAGGTTCCCAACCAGGGACCTTGCATCCTTAGCTGGGAGCGAGGAAGCCAAGGTGGATGTCGACTCAAAGTGGCGATGGTGGTTGCGCCAGCCACGCCTAGTCCTGGGCGCAGAAGCGTGGTGATGAGACCATTGAGGGGCCCGTTGCAGGGACCTAGGACTGCCTCCTCTTGGATCTTCGATCGAGAGCAGGACCATGTCTTGGCCGCAGCCTAGTGACATGAACTCTAAGCTCTCGAACCAGATCACTGTAGCGAACAGAAGCGATGGTAACTATGTGTTGTGTGCTCCTTAATCCGGATGGTGATGCAAGAAGAAGACACGATTTATCCTAGTTCGGGAAATAGAAGGCCCTACGTCCAGCGGGGGAGGATATCTTGTATTATCTTGCACCAAAGTGCTTGTACAGGGGAGATACAAGCGAGCGCGTACAAAATGGGGTGAAGAATGAGGCCTAAGTCTAGAAGCTAGCCCTATGCCTTGCAATGTGCATGGTGAGGCTCAGTGAGTTAGATGAGTTCATCCTCCTTTCAACTATCCCAGCGCCCCCTTTTATAGGCCAAGGAGGGGCATGGGTGTACAAGAAACCCTAATGGTGCTATGAGGGCTATCAGTAAGCAATGACATCAAGGGATGATGCCAATCATGTCGTGGGTACTGTAGGTGTGTGTACCAAAGCGAGGTCAAGCCCTGTACCGGTGTGCCTCATGATGAGATTCGCCCTTCTGAGTTGTCACGGTGAAGTTGGTGATTGACCGGTCCTAATGATGACGCTGGCGTGCCTCAGCGACACGGTGAAAGACGTGACCTCCTGTTAACGGCGTATGGTTCGTAGTAGATGACGTGTGGGGGTAGTTGGATTGCTGACCGGGGCCTCTGAGAGCTTGAATCGAGGGGTACCCAGGGGGCCTCAAGGCCGTACGGATAAGAACGAGCCCCGGGTTCCTGGTACAGATGTTGACATTTGCATCTCGAGGTGACACTTGATGAGGAACAGTGTTTAGTACGGAGGAATAGTGGTCTGTACGAGACGATGCTTCCCCAGAGATGGGCGGTAAAAGGTAGACTAGACCTCTGCACTCGCCCATCATTATAGTCGTTGTAGCCACGGGGGCTGGTAGGAGTAGGCAGGACACTTTAATTGCTCCAAGCACTGTACTGGAAGTAGGTGGGTCAGGGGTGTGGTACTCGACGTGGGGTCGTGCGCCCGTGCGGACTTCCGCCACTCGAGTGGGGGGTCGTTCGCCTAGGTAGAGTCCCATCACTCGAGGCCCCCTGTCGAGTGGTCGAAGGTTGCCTGGCTCAGTCCATTCGTGGGCCGGCCTTTCTGGGCTTTGTCTTTGGTCATTGGGCCTTATCCTTTTAGCAGTAGCAGGCTTGGATTAAGTAGGGCTATTGGGAGGTTTTTGCTTGAGTTGTCTGGAGATTACCTCACCTGGATTTAGGGTTAGGGTACCCCTTTTCCAGGTACCCGACACAGGTATACAATTATTTATTTTTATGATCTACATGTTTATTAAAATTATTCCAAACTCTATTTCAGCTACATGTTTCTAAAAATAATATACTCTTTTCCAACTTGCAAGTTGCAATTACTCAATTATTTATTTTTGTGTGTTATAGGAGCTGACCTAAAACTGTGACGCATGTTTTCAAATAGTATTCAGGCCTCTGTTTGAAACCTGCCTGTTTCTAAACAGCAATATATTTTCCAGCTTGCAACTAAATTTCAATGGCTTAGGTGCCTCATGATGCCACAAATAATCAAGGTAGGGAGTTCTAGATTTAAAATGAACAAACAATATGCAATGAGATAGAATGCACCTTCTTCAATGAAGTTAGTTGAATCTGATCACCAACAGGATTAGGAACCCCTTCATGCTTAGCCTAAGAGTAGTACAGGAGCTTCAGGTCAGCCAGAGGAACAAGGAACCATGCAATTTTGCAAATATCTTTAACTTCCCTGAAAGAAAAAAATTGGGGTCAGTATATACAGTTTGAAAAGGCAAGTGTTGCATGTTTAGGAGTTGGCAACAGGCACCACAGATGTTAGTCGAGAGCATAATAGGAAGTAGTGCACAGCAGTACTTTTAGCTGTCATGGGTATGCAATATTTCAATTCTACATTAAACAATCTAAACTCATTTATTTTTGTACGGTCTCTTTAGCTTAGTTATATTGCATTTTGTAGTCCGTGTATACCTATATTGCTCTCTAGCTGGCTCCTAATCCAGTCATCAATTGATTTTGTTTAGGTGGTGACACAAAGGGATCAGCAAGGCAGTGCAGTGTGTGCTGCAGGATCTTGATCATTTTGATTGCCCATGGTATATATATACACACACTTCTCGGCATGCTATACTACATAGTTACCATATGATATACACATATATATGTGAATTGTTCTTATATATACTCTGTTGATCCTGCAGATATTTATTTCAAAAGCATCTAATGTCAGGTAGAAGTTGGATGCGCATGGACAGGTCTAATCCTGTTTGGCAAGAGAATTTCCAGAAATTTCTTCAGAGAACATTTGATGGCAGTAATCAACTGCTCTGTGTCGGTGTTCTAGATGTCAATGCACGATCTACAAATCATGACGTGACCATAACTGACATGTTCTTACTTTTCAGTTTGATGAAAGTTTCATATCTGAATGGGAAAATGGTCCAAGTGATGAAGGCGGCCCATCTAATTTTGAAGGATCAGTAAACGATGATGAAGAAGGAGGTAATGACGTTGATCGTGGAACTAAGCTGGTTGGAACGCTAATTAGGTCTACTATACGTGGAGACATCATCCAAGGTCCACATGAAGAGCCAAATGAGCGTGCCAAAAAGTTTTATAAATGACTAGAGGAGGCAAGACAAGAACTATATCCAGGTTGCAAGGAGGCTACCAAGGTTTATTTATTGTGAGTTTGTTTCAGATTAAGTGCATGCATGGTATTAGTAACACTGCCATGAGGAGCATACTAAGTCTGTTCTCACTTGTGCTACCTGAAGGCCACTATGTCCCAAACACGTTGGAGAAAGTGTAGAGTGTAGTTTGAGAGCTGGGTCTAGACTATGAGAAGATACAAGCTTGTGAGAATGATTGCATATTATTTTGGAAGGAAAATGAAAAACTAGATAAATGTCTAACATGTGGTGAGTCTAGGTGGAAGAATGATGGTGCTGCAGAGGGTGATGATACTAGTGACACTAGTGGTACACGAAAGAAGCGTGTTCCACGTAAGATACTACAGTATTTCCCACTAATTCCTCGATTGCAGAGATTATATATGAGGGAGACCACGTCATCACAGATGAGATGGCACAAGGAAGGATTGGCCCGTGATGGCAGAATGCGTCACCTCGCAGACTCCCCGGCATGGAAGCACATGGATGACAAGTACAAGTGGTTTTCAGATGATCCTCGTAATGTTAGGCCAGCTCTGGCATCTGATGGATTCAATCCATTTTGGATGATAAGTACAACATATACCACTTGTCCTGTGATCATAATCCCTTATAATTTGCCACCTTGGTTGTTTATGAAACAACCTTATTGGATGATGTCGATGCTGGTTCCAGGACCAAAATCTCCTCAAAACAATATTGATGTATACTTCCATCCCCTCATCGATGAGCTAAAGGAGGTGTGGACAGATGGTGTTGAAACATGGGATGCCAAGCTAAAGAAGAATTTTACTCTACATGCTCTTCTACTTTGGACAATCAATGATTTTCCTACATATGCAATGTTATCTGGTTCGAGCACCAAAGGGAAGTTTGCATGTCCATATTGCAACAAGGATATAGACTTCTTGTGGCTGCAATACGGGTCCAAGCATTGTTACATGGGACATCACCTCTTTTTGCCAGCCAACCATAGGTAAGATTTCATTTGGCTGAAATGCTTTTGTTGTTGCCAATTTGATTTCTTATTAATTTATGAGTTCTCCATTCAAACATAGGTGGCGTAGGAATAAGATATGCTTTAACAACAAAGTGGAAACAAGGGTGGCTCCTGAACCATTGACCGGTGCACAAGTGAAGGAATAGTTTGAATATTTTGATCAGGACATTTTTCAGAAACAATAAGAAAGAGGAAGCAATGTGAAGAAGAAAATAGATGGCACAACCGGAGGAAGAAGAGTATTTTCTTTGAATTGCCTTACTGGGACTCATTGCTTATAAGGCATAATTTGGATGTGATGCACATTGAGAAGAACATCTGTGAGAGCATTTTGGGTATGTTGCTTGAAATTGAAGGTAAATACAAGGACAGTGAGAAGGCCCGCCTTGACATGGAAGATTGATGTGAACTAGGTTCCCGATCTTCCGTCAGTTCAAGATAAACAACGATTTGGTGGAGCACGACACACCGATCCGGCTTCAGATCATAAAGACCCGAACCTGCAACCTTAGCACCACGTCTCCTCTGGTTATCAACCTTGTCACCAACCGGTTGACCTTGCCAAGAAGGCTAATCCCTGCCTGCGAATCAAAGAACATAAGCAAGAACTCGAAAGTACGCAGCTCAAATATTGGGACAAATTGCAGATATATGATTAAGATCACAAAGTGGGGTTTCACAAACTAATAACGGCGTCTGTTCAAAGACAGATTAATCTAAAGCAAAACCCAAACCCTAACGAGGGCGGTGGCTACTGAATATAATGCCTAAGGGTCGTCACACCCCCTGGATGCGCCGCCCTAATGGGCTCAAACACGATACACGGCCCAACGGACCAAAAACTGTGGTGCAGCACTGGAACAGATTCTGGACGCTGGCTTGTTTTGACGTTTCCCGATGACTCAGAAGGAATTTGGACCTCAAACCAATGCCATTAGTTTCCTTATGAAATTATCTTTCCAACCATGGGTAGAACATCAAAAACCGAGTCCGTATATGTCCTGGGCTTCCGTTTTAATCTATGCTGGTCCTGGAGGCCGAGGCAAACTCGAACTCGAATTGGGCTGGGCCTCCGTCTTGTCTTGGACGCCCTTGCTGGCCTCCAAAAGTGGTGGCCAGGGTGGAGGACGTCCAAGGGCTTCCTTGGTGAGTTCTCCATATACTTGGGTCATGCTTCCACTTGGTCCAGGGTCCCAAGGATGAAAAACAAGCCCACGACAATGATGTAGCTTCTGACAGAAACAGCAACAGAATATTTTGATGATTAGGAGACCTTGCCGATGTGATATTGATATGGGACTAGATCTATTTGAAATCCTATCAAATAATCTTTCCACCAAGTGCTCATTGACCTTGATTGCACTCCGGATGGATGAGTTATGGCCTTCCCAATGAAGCATCGTCAGGCTGCCAATGAACCGAAAGTTGAACTTTGTTGAACTTGCATTTTGAGACACATTTGTACCTACAATCAAATAATGACACGGACATGTGGAACCAAGTGAATTATATCCAAAGTCACTATACAAATGTAGGAATGACATCACCTTATAATCAATGGTCGTATCCAAAGGTGTCATGTCCTCATCATTCTCCCCTTCTTGACAACAAACCGTCCTCGGTTTGAGCTTAGTTGCTGGACAGGTTGTTTGTAGTAGCCAAAATTGCTCCCCTTCTTGAAATTGAACCTATTTCTTTATACGAAAACTTGGGGAACATGACATAGTAGGATGATAGCAAGTGCAGCCCTCTAGTAGATCATAATTATGTACAACAAAAGGAGATTTTAGATTGGAACAAATATAAACTCGATGCACCATATAGTCTCCTTTACAATTGTATTTGCCAATAAAGTGATAAGTATGACTAGAAAACCATGAAAATTCAGCACATAAAAATTTCTCCTTCAAATAGTTTAGTTCACATAGAGTATCAAACTTAATATAACCTAAAGTATCTAAAGAAGATAATAATTTCGGCTCATCCATTTCACTAACAATTGGCAATAAAATATTAGTTTCAGCACATATTTTTGGTAACTCTTCTTTATCACAAAGAGCATAATGAAAGTCATTTTGGGACAAAAGTAAATCAGATTTGGTGTGCACTAAATGTTGCTCACACGAGGTTGTGAGCACCTCATTATCTATCATGTCGTCCTCTCTCTCTTGTATGTTGTCCTGCAAAAGATTAGGCGTAGCAAGAGGAACAACAAAAGACTGTTCTAGTTGATGCACCTTATCATTTGAATTATTTACAAGATATGGATTAACAAAAAATTCTCTCATCAAAATTTTCATATCATTCCATGTGAAAGGTTTATCTAAAGAACTTAAAGACTCCCACCAAGATAAAGCTAAATGTCGCAAAACATTAGTTGCATTCTTAATCTTTCTCCTTTCACACATACGACATTGTGCAAAAATATTATCTATTTTACTTTCCCACTCAATGTACTCATCAGCACCAATACCATCATAAGTAGGTGGGAAAGAAAAGATAGAGCGACCCGCGGGAGGAGGTGCAGCAGCAATAGTCTGTGTCTCATGCTTCGTTGATGTCTCAAATAGGTGAGTGTTGTGACCTGTCATTGTTAGCATCAAACAAGAAAACACGCAAGTATGAACTATCCTATCAGCTACTAGGATGTGGTCAAGTAGTAAAGTCGCACCCTCTCAAGCGTCTTACCAAGCCCTTACAAGTGTTCTTACCAAAGTAAAGCAATAGACAGTACAACCGGTGGCTGGTTCGTGATACCTGTGAGGATGTGGCACCAAGATTGCAAGGCTCTTTCTCTGTACCGATCAGAAGTATATGTGGAGCTTGGGAGACACAATATTTAGTAGCAAGGAATAGCAATAATTAATTTCAGAATTGCAAAATTGAAAAGTAGTCCCAAGCTAGTCTGTGTCGCCGGCCTAAACTTGTCCTAGACCTAGTTCAAGCAAGCAACAAAATAACTCAGCACAATACTCAAAAGATGCAATCACTTCTGATTTTTTCTCTTTTTTTGTGCTTTTTTTGCACCTTCTGCCTTTTCCTTTTTTTTGTGCCGCTCTTTCTTTCTTTTTTTTTGCACCTCGTTGCCTTTTTCTTTCGTTATTTTATAGAATATGCCGCAAAGTATAGAAACAAAACTAATTGATTTGGAAATGGCAAATGAAACTCACCCCAAACCTATAGATGTCAAGGAGATAATTTAGTTCCTTTTAGATGGACCAAATCTTGCCTTCTCTGCGTACTTCCACAATAGAATTCTGAAACTTTGTACGACTAGCCAAAATAAAATGTTTTAATATACTCGGCTAAAACTTGACTTCTTGAAATCTAAGAGCAGCACCGATGGAAAGAATTAGTGAGCTCCACTAGGCAGTCGTTTATGTATTCTGCACAAAAGCTTGTGTCCACGCATAACTCTACTAGGGACATGCAACTAGAACACGATTTGCTGAAAAAAATGCGATCAAACTGATGGACGACACAAACCAGACCTAGACTCGTCTAAACCAACGAACACAACGACACAACGAGGGACAACCGTTCAAGAAAGCAAACTGAAATAAATATTGCAATAGCACAAGGGGTGATAGGATAGGGAGAAAACAATGATGAAACAAATATTTTTTGGGCCAATTTTCTGGATTTATAGGACGAATGGAAACAAAATTGATCTAGGATAAACATGAACTTGACGGTATACCTTAGCTCTGAATACCACTTGGTATGAACTAGGTTCCCGATCTTCCGTCAGTTCAAGATAAACAACGATTTGGTGGAGCACGACACACCGATCCGGCTTCAAATCACAGAGACCTGAACCTGCAACCTTAGCACCACGTCTCCTCTGGTTATCAACCGTGTCACCAACCGGTTGACCTCGCTAAGAAGGCTAATCCCTGCCTGCGAATCAAAGAACACAAGCAAGAACTTGAAAGTACACAGCTCAAATATTGGGACAAACTGCAGATATATGATTAAAATCACAAAGTGGGGTTTCACAAACCGATAACGGTGATTGTTTAAAGACAGATTAATCTAAAGCAAAACCCAAACCCTAATGAGGGCGGCGGCTACTGAATATAATTCCTAAGGGTCGTCACACCCCCTGGATGCGCCCCCCTAACGGGCTCAAACACGATACACGGCCCAACGGACCAAAAACTATGGTGCAGCACTAGAACAGATTCTGGATGCTGGCTTATTTTGACATTTCCCGATGACTCAGAAGGAATTTGGACCTCAAACCAATGCCATTGGTTTCCTTATAAAATTATCTTTCCAACCATGGGTAGAACGTCAAAAATGGAGTACGTATGCGTCCTCGGCTTCCGTTTTAATCTGTGCTGGTCCTGGAGGCCGAGGCAGACTCGGACTCGAATTGAGCTGGGCCTCCGTCTTGTCTTGGACGCCCTTGCTGGCCTCCAAAAGTGGTGGCCAGGGTGGAGGACATCCAAGGGCTTCCTTGGTGAGTTCTCCATCTACTTGGGTCATGCTTCCACTTGGTCCAGGGTCCCAAGGATGAAAAACAAGCCCATGACGATGACGTAGCTTCTGACAGAAACAGCAATAGAATATTTTGATGATTAGGAGACCTTGCTGATGTGATATTGATATGGGACCAGATCTATTTGAAAGCCTATCAAATAAGCTTTCCACCAAGTGCTCATTGACCTCGATTGCACTCCGGATGGATGAGTTATGGCCTTCCCAATGAAGCATCGTCAGGCTGCCGACGAACCGAAAGTTGAACTTTGTTGAACTTGCATTTTGAGACACATTTGTACCTACAATCAAATAATGACACGGACATGTGGAACCAAGTGAATTATATCCAAAGTCACTATACAAATGTAGGAATGACATCACCTTATAATCAATGGTCGTATCCGAAGGTGTCATGTCCTCATCAAAGATCTTGGTATGAGGGAAGATCAACATCTTGTGATGGAGAATAATAAATATACTATGCCACTAGCACTGTACAAATTATCTAAGGATGAGAAGGAATTTTTTTGTAAATTTCTAGAAGGAGTGAAGATGCCTGATGGGTTTGCCTCCAATATAAAAAGATGTGTTGACGTCAATGGTTGTAAGGTTAGTGGACTGAAAACTCATGACTACCATGTTATTCTACAGAAGTTGTTACCATTGATTGTGCGTAGCCTTCTGTCAAAAGATGTTGTGATCCCATTGATTGATCTTAGTCGGTTCTTCAATGGAATTTGTTCAAAGGAGCTAGTAGAGGCAGATCTTGATAAGCTTAGCAGTTCAATCAAAGAGACTCTTTGTCGCCTTGAGATGATATTCCCACCTGCATTTTTTGATATCATGATGCATTTGCCGGTGCACCTAGCTGAAGAGGCTAAACTAGGAGGTCCTATGAGCTATAGATGGATGTACCTGGTTGATAGGTATTTACGTACACTTAAAGGCTATGTGAGGAACAAAGCACATCCTGAAGGTTCAATAACTGAGGGATATATCTCCGAGGAGTGCCTAACCTTTTGTGCTCGTTTCTTCGAAGACGTTGACACCAAATTGAATCAAGCTGATCGTCATGAAACCGCTGCTGTGAATGAGCCACCATCTGGGCTCAGCATATTTAGCGCGCTTGATTATCGCAAGAAAGGATTTCATTTTAAGGAAATTTCTACAGAAGAGTTACTCAAGATGAGGCACTATATCTTAACTAACAGTGATGAGGCTGCAGGATCGATTAAGTTGCAATATGTAACATAATTAATATTAGGATTTCTTTGAGCAATTACTAATTATTTGAAGATGTGTTTATGATGCAGTGAGCATATGGACGACCTCAGGAAAGAAAGTACAGTAAACCTTAACAAACGACACAAGGAGCAATTTGTAAACTGGTTCAAGCAAAAAGTGAGTAATTAATTAATTCCATTTTTTTATTCTTAATGGTGACAACAAGACATGTTATTTAGTGCCACTTATATTATGGAATTGTGTTCTGCAGATCAGGAAGCAAAAGGACGAAGGCATAATAGAGAGTGACCTCTTATATTCCCTTGCTAAAGGACCGGACCCTCGAGCCCATGTGTTCAATAGATGCTTTATCAATGGTTTCATGTTTTGAACTGCTTCTATTGAGAAAAATCTAACCACAAGAAATAGTGGCGTGTATGTGAAGGGTGATTCCAGTACCAGCAATATAGCATGGTATGGAGTGATTCCGAAAATTATCGCTCTTGACTTCGACAATGAAAAGGAAGTTGTATTGTTTTAGTGTGACTGGTATGATGTACCGGCTACCACTACGAGCAAAGGCAGAGGATATAATAAGGATGAGTATGGGGTTATCGAGATCAATACTAGTCGTTATCGATATTCTAGTGAGCCCTATATTCTGTCAACACAAGCTGAACTGGTGTTTTATGCTGGAATCCCAAGCAAGCCAGGTTGGTGCAGTGTTGTTGTAATGAAGCCTAGGAATCTGTTTTCCATGCCAGAAGCAACAGAAGATAAGGGTGACATAAGCTTACTGGACGTGGGAGTGCAAGACATGAATAATGCATTACGTCTACATACGGATTTGACAAATTGGAGGAGATCAGACATGGAAGGCTCTAGTGGTGATGCATCTATTATTAATCAGGTGATTGCCCAATCTGTTCTAGAACCAGATCATGCCGCATTTCTTGATGCAGAAGATGATGAAGACGATGAGACCTACATAGACCATTTGGCCCGCTTGTCGCCGGCAACCGGGGTCATCGTCTTGTCCTTGGCGGATGCACCACGGCCGCCCACCTTCCCGTCGATTACCATGGACTTCACCTCGCGGCATCGCGCCGCCAAACTATCAAAATGCGGAGACACTAGAGAGAGGTTAGAGGAGATGGGGGTCACGAGATTTTATGAGATCCAATAAGTGGCGCACATTTTGATATCGCACACAGCCGGTCCAAAGTCAGCATTATATCAGCTCTGCATTTCAAGACAACTAGTGTAGCATCAGCTTTTTAATAAGCAAACTTGTGTAACCCAGTGGTTTATGTGCCGTTGACTAGTCCACAGGTCCATGGTTCGAATCTCGTTTTTTGGGCATTTTTTTAACTGTTGTTCATTTGCTATTTTCCAAAAATATTTGTTGCTTTATTGATACTGTACTTTTGCTTTCTCTTATAGTTTTTTGTCTCCTATGAAACTTATTTTAAGCTTTTTCGCTACTACAGCTACTATGATGACGAATAATACTATCAGTACTTTGCATACTCATATGGCTATGCTCGAGCTGCTCACCTTCACTGTGTGACCTCCATCCTCGCTGCCTACTAGCCGTGGGTGGCAGGGTGGGGTGGCCGCCCCTTCGCTGTGTTCTTCCCTAACATTCGCGGCGAGGATAAGCATCAAGTGACCTAGGGTGGCAGCAACGTTGGAGCATGGAGAAACCAGGGAATGAACCTTTCTTCACTTTGTTCAGCCCAGAGAAGGTTAGAAGACCATGAAAGCATATGGTGGCACACTTCTCTTTCCCCTTAGCCCAGGGTGTGGATGAGATCCCAATTTTTTGAATCACTGAATCATGATTTGTCGTGATACGCCGACACTCAAAGCTGCTCACTAGCTCGCCACTGGACGCCTAGGCTTGCCGCCCCGCGCGGCGAGTTCATTCCTCGCAACTGCCAACCATCTAGTAGGTTCCATATTTGTTTGAATTTCCTCTAAATCATCTACTTCTTGAGTGTATTGAGATAGGACTCTGACCCATATTTTTGGTTTTTAAAAACAATGCTTTTGGATATCAATTCTGAAAATCTTATCTATGCAGTAATGTGCCATTAGGAGTTACTAGGTGATGAACCAGTAGCTTGTAAAAACTTCACCCCATCTAAAAAAATCCTTGCTCCATCATTGACCACGAACGTCTTCGTTGTCAGCTCCTCTCCCTCCCTAGCCACTCGCCATACGTCTCCGATCACCGGAGCCCTAATTTCGGCTGATGTTCGGCAAGCCTCAACCACCAAGCACTAGCTACAGGAGGATCCGATGTTCTTGTTTGATGTTATAAATTTTGAATTGAGATTTTGTTAATCTGATCTGTTTTCATCCTATGATGTAGCCATCATTGTAGGTGAGTGGGCGAAGTGAATCCTAATCTTTTTCCCATATGATTACATCTCATATGACCAACTTTATAGTACTAATTTGCATGATGGGTATATATCATCTATGGCTCTTTTGGAGTGCAGGAATTTTAAAGAATTTGACAAAAAAAGTAATAGGAATAAATCTATTTTTACAGGAGAAACACACAAAACAAAACAAAATTCCTCCATCCCAAAACACTCAAAGTGATTAGTGCTGGTGGAGACTGGAAAAACACACCAAGAACACATTCGTCTACTTGCATGGAGTCATGGAAACTGGAATTTTTTATGCCAATCAGTCTATACATGCTTTAGCCATACACGACCCATTAGTAGTCACCATGTGTGATATATTGTTCAGTATTTACGTATTCTCCATGTTCAGTAAACACAGGACTCGGCCACACTCGATAGGTAGCGGGAGCTCTGGCGGCTGCCCATGATCACAGAAAAGAGGCCCGCCAATCTTCCAGCGAAAACAAAGCTTGAGCGCCAAATATCCCAAGCTTTTTTGCCCCTAAATATTTTTGCCGCCGTAAACCATCGCGCCTACCCCACTCCAAACCCAATTAACCCCCCACCCCCCACTTAATCTAATCACCAGGGGAGAAGGCAGCCGCCAGTTACGCGAAGGGTCGTAGATCCACTTTAGTCGTAGATGGCGACCTCCTCGGCAGCCACGGCCACGGAGACGCAGCGGCGACCCGCGTCGACGACAGCGACCCCAGGGTACACGACGCCATCGCCAGTGCTCACGAGGCCGCCGCCAGAGGCCTCGACGATGAGATGCGAGGCCACGACGGCACTTTTCGGCGGCGCAAGTAGGACGCCGACCCTAGCTCTGTCCGATGATGGAGAGGACGGCAGTCAAGATCGCAGTTCATCAGGCCGACCACTCCCCGTCAGGCAACGTCGTATTGGATCCATGATACTTGGGCAGGACTCACAGCGTCGGTAAGCAGCGGCACTCACGCTTCATTTAGAGAAATTGTCATGTATACTCAAATAAATGGAATAGGTGAGCATCTCTGATGAGATTGCTTGTTGCTACATGCTAATTACCTCAAATTTGTTTAGTGTCAAGTCTATGTACTTCTATGTACTCAAGCATCGAGGAATAATTGAGCCTGCAATCAGTAGTTCCTAGCACATCTTATAGAATTGTTCAGTGTCAGTCCTGTACATACTCAAACTGTGCAACCTTTTGTTATGATTTGGTAAACTATGCCCGTTCTCGGCCAACAATGAAAACAGTTTCATTAGAAAGTTAGGGAGATCTTTTCTTTTGTTTGAAGAAAAATCACTACACCACAACACTTTTAAACCGTCAGGCATCTGACGCTATAAGTTTTTTTTTATAGTCAGTGATCTGACGCTAAAGCTTATTAACAGATCATCTGACGCAAAAACTGTCTGACGCTATACATATCCATCGTACTATCTGACGCTAAAATTGTGTAGAGCGTCCCTCCATCTGACGCTGAAAATAAGTGGGTCCTACCTAGCTCACGGGCGCGCCCAAGTTAGATTGAGTCCGGCCCAAATTTGGGAAGAGGGCAGCAAAAATTTAGGCCTGGCCCGCGTTACAATAAAAACCCTAGAGGTTTTTCCCCTGACCGCCCCTCTCTCCCTCCCAAATCGCGCCGTCTCCTCCATCTTTCCAAATCGGGCCGCCCCATCTCCTCCCCCGACGCCCTCCCACCCTGCGCCGCCCACCCCCTGCTGCGCACTCCGGCGCGCACGGTTGTCCACGCGACGGTGGACGACCGCTAGCCATCCCTCCTGCCTCACCGTCTCCGCTCGCGACCCGCCCGTGCGGCGCTCGCGGCCTGTCCTTGCCGCGCCGTCTGTGCGAGAAGGGGGCGAGCGGAACCTGCGCCGGCCGCCGTCCTCGTCCCGCCGGCGTGTGGCGTGGTCTGGTCCGCGACTCCGTGACCGGGGGTCACGGCCCACACCCATCTCCCCGTCACCAGCGACCGGCGGCGGCCACCTCATCACTAGGCCATGGCGGGCTTGCTTGCTGGCAGATCTCGCGGACACATCGGGGAGGCAGCAGGCGGCATCCTCGTCCACCCACTCCGGTGGTACTTGACCTCCACGGCGGTGCCAATCGCTGGGCAAGTCTCCAATACGTGAATAGCCCCGGACCTATTCTCTAATTATTTTGTGAGTTTGAATCCCAATCTTTAGTTCTTTGTCCCTGTTGGCAGCAAAGGATCGAAGCAGCAGCTAGATCCATGGTGGTTCTGATCGAAGCTGCACCAAGATCCATGGTGGTGGTGCTTAACAGGGAACGGGCAAAGGGAACTCTCATTGGCGTGGATCTGCATCTGTTGTGAGTAGTATTTCTTTCTAATCAAATCCGTTTTGATGCATTACAGATCGATAGTCTACTAATTGCTGGATGCATTGCTGATTGTCTCACCTTGCATACTGAAACTGCAGTGAGCGACATTTAGTCCAGGTGAGGACTGATTCTTGTATCAATAATTCAATATTTAGTCTTAGCATCTCTTCATATCGGTGTGGCATACTGAACAAAGGATGGAGTTTTCATGATTACCACCATATTTTTCTTCTTCTTATGAATGGATAGTTTTTTATATAGAGTGGATGGCTAAATTTATTCATGTCATGTGTCATGTTTGTCGTTGGGCAAATTCAGAATAATTACAGGGGTAGTAGCAGTACAATGTTAAATTGGTTAGAGGCATTTGTCGCACTTAGGTTCTCTTCCTGCTTTGGCCTTTGGAAACATGACACGTAAAAATATCCATTGTGTATAATTTAACATGTTCCCTCATGGCAAGAAGAGTACATTAAGATTGAGAATGCACAAGTAGTATTAACTAGTAAGGTATCCTTTTCTGGATCCTTGGTCGGCTGGCCTTTTCTCTGTTGTAGGTGCAGTTGTCGCTCCAGACACGACATGGCTTATGACTTTAGAGTGTACCTGCTATGTGCAGCAGTAGCCGGAGGAGCACAGCCGATCAGGATATATTGATTATGTAGAAAGTATATATACAGAGTAAACTTGGAGAGCAATAATAGGAATTTATCAGCTGCAAAAGGCATACATTTGGGCAAGCTAGAGGAAACAGGAAGAACAATAATGTTTACATGCCTGGATTAATATTCATTAACTTGAAGCAGTGTTACATAAACATTCTATAATGCTCCAAGCCTTTACATATCTGGATTCGCTGAACTGAAGCAGCATTAGCTAATGTGAGAATGCACAACTAATTTTAATAGGAAATACACCTTACACCTGTAGTTGTCTGAACTATTTGTAGAATGTCAATTAAAATTCAGTGTGGTACACTGGTACAACTCAGTAATGATCTCTGTGCATATAAGCAAAACATTATAGTCAAAAGGAAGTATTTCAAACCTAGTGACATTCTAATCGGAAAGACAACATTTCAGTCAGTAGGCAACCATAGTGCTTGGTCAGTAGGCATGCTGACACTATATTTTGGCATTTCCAGGTAGTGTTGACAGTGCTTGAAGGCAGTGGTGATTTGCAGCAGTCATGTGAACTACCAAAGGGTGTGTGTCTTCATACTCTTTGTTCAAGAATATTTTTAGTAGTTAGTCATCTTATTATATTGGATAAAATGTTGATTGATTATTTCAGAGAAGGTAGGACTCAATAGCAACTTTCTCTGGACATGTCTATTTTTTGTTAACTTAGATTTGTACTGTTGGTCCTTACTATTAATATTGGTGCATATATTCAGACGCTTATCTTTCCTGATGTCCACAGTATGCTGATAGGCTTTAATGTTTTATTTAGGAGTATGCTTTTTTCTAATTTCAGCCTTTTACTTTGTACAACATTGCAAATGAAGATCTAAGTTAGAAAACTGAATTTTCTTGTACAGCACTAAATGTGCTGCAGAGGCTTGCTCGTGCACTGTTGAATAGCTTGCTAGAATGCTGTTCTGGGCCTAGGTTGAAGCTATAAGTTTGCTCTAGTTCTTTCAGGACAACCAAGTTCAGTTTTACGTTTCTGGCACAGCTGCTGTAGGGATTAAAATAATTCATAACTACCTGATAATTGGTTGTTCCTTGCACAATCAGAACTATCAAAACTCCAAAACTAAAGACATTGTGATTTAGTTCAGTTATTTGTGATGCTAGCTAAAGGTGTTCATAACTACCTGATAATTGGTTGTTCTGACACTGATTAATAGATTTTGCTAGATTATTTTAGATAATGGCATAAATCATTTGAGTTAGATATCTTGTGGTGTTCATCTAGCTGGGAACTTAACAGATGGCTAAAGGTGGCTGTACTCTGCCTTAGCTGGGAACTTAACCGATGACTACTTTTCTGTATAAGATTCAAATTTTTCTTGCAGATAATTGCACACATTATAAGTGTCAGAGTAACTTGATCATGGATCTATGTTTCCTACCAAGTTATTGATTCCATGTAAGATTTTGATTTCAGGTTTTGCTACGGTGGAAAGTAGCAAGTTTGTGGATGGCTTATGCTGATTTAGGTGCTGGTTGATTTTTGAATAGTTTTGTGCGATGGTACGATTTAGGTGCTAGTTGATAATCTTTTGAATAGTGTTGTCCGATGGTACTAGAGTAGGGACTTACCATTGATTAATCAATGTTTCTTGTTTGTAATGGCTACTTTGATCAAATGTGTCTATGAATGTATAAGACTTAGTAATGGAGGAATCCTATTTGTACGGCAAATGTGCAGGACGATGTTATATTGAACTTTTATATTAAATAATTGCCATGTGGTATTTTTATTTTTTTAAATCTATTTAAATCATTTTATTGAACTGTCTGACGCTATAAATTTATGGACCATTGGATGATCTGACGGTATATGTATGGTAACATTGCATCTGACGCTAAACATTATCAATGGACTATCTGACGCTAAAAAAATCACAGTAACAGACTGCCTGATGCAAAAAATCTGGTCTGACGCTATATGTTTTTTGTGTCAGCACTTACTGCGACTGTAGAAATCTGACGCTATATGTTTTTAGCGTCAGACCACATGACACTGTAACTGCTTTCAGAGTCAGGTCATCCGGCGCCAAATCTGTTGTTATGGTATAGTGAATGTTCTAATCATTTAGCCCCTAAAGAAATAGATAGCATAAATGCCTGTTGTATAGTAACTGACGAAGCTATCTAAGAACTGCTTCAGAGTTCTCGGCTATTTGGGTATCCTTGGTTGTGGTCAGAGTTCTCGACTTTGTCCCATTGGTATATAGCTAGCCTATTTTGCTAATTCCATTTACTCGTGTCTGGTTGATCTCTAAGGCCAAAGATGTTATTCATAGTCATTGGCTTATTTCATTATTGTTTATTTTTGTTCCCCTTCCATGATCCGTAGCTCCCAGTATAGCATGCTGTGCTAAGATAACATCTATATATAGATTTGCTCATGTAAAGAAGTGTAGAACAAAGGGATATTTGTTGCCTCTATATATATTATCCTATTGCTGGTCATATATGTCTCTGCAAATTTCTGCCGTGTATTATTCTAAACGAAACTAAAACAAAATAAGTTTGATAGTATAAATTATCCTATTATCAATTTCCAAGTATAAATTTCGGCCATGTAAATGTCCAAGTATATTTCCTGTTATCAATTTTCACTTAATTTCCACCATGTATGCCTTTACAAATTGCTGGCTTTTTCTGGTTGCTTTGTTCAGTTGTTTATTATTTAATTATTAACTACTCTTTCTTCAACCGAGATTACCAGGGAATGAACCTTGCTGCCTCTTGATTAATGGTTGTTTGTTCATTACTACTTACAAAATTCCACCCTCCGCCACTGATCCATCTATGCATGAATGTGCTTGTCAGGGAAAATACTGAGACGTTGTTAGAAGAAACAGAATCTCGGACTTTATGTTTTCTTCTCATAGATGCACCACCTGAACAGGATATTTGTGAAATCAGCAAAATGAAGAAGGATGATATCACATTTGGAAACTTGTTAACAATGAAATTACGTTTAGGTTACAACATGAGGGACTTCTTATACTATAAGAAACAAAGCTGTAATAATGTAGCAACACTTCATGAAATTGAAACAGAATCTGATTTAAGTGTAATGATAACAAACAATGATGAGGAGAGAATAGCCAGATTAGTTTTGAGCAAGGATAGAATAACCGAGCGAAATGTATTGATAACTCCCATGAAAAACCTCCGCGTACAACATTTTATGTTGTGGAATACATAAATGTGCCGCTTGATGACTACAAGGACTGGCTTGCAGAACTGCATGCGGACGGTAAAGGCCATGGTAAGTTAAGTTGCTGCACTAGTTTCCATACTGCATCTTATTTCATTGGTAACCATTTCAATAATACAAGCATGTTTCCAGAACTTCAAGATATATTCAGGATAGATATAGTCAAAGCATACATCGAATGGTTACGTCATGAAGGACAACTTAATGACATTGGTATATAATATCCTCTCCAAGTTATTGTAATCAATTTAACAGTTCTTCATACCATTTTTAACTTATGCTCCATTATTGGCAGAGGCATATGACGAGCTTGAAAGCACTCAGTCAAGTCAATCCAGCAATCCAACACCACAAATGCAGCGGCCAAGTCACGCTTGTCGTGAAAAACAATTGGTCAATGATTGTAAGATTTTTTTGGAAAACATTATTGTAAGGTGCAATTATATTAACGAGAACAATTATTAAATTCTATTGTATGTTATTTTGAAGGACGATCTGGCAGTGGAAAGAGGAAGTTTAAAGGACGTGGGCCCCTCAAAGGTTTAACTATGTCCAACAAAAGAGCTCGGCAGGGCACCACGAAATTGGATGTTGAATTCTCTAGAATGCAAGGACCTGTAGGTGGTAACCAACGATCTTTTGTTGATGAAGTGGTACTATTTACAAGGAGAAAGGCTCCACTAATTGGAGTGAGAAAGTGGAAAAACATTGATGATGAAGTTAAGCTGGACATAGAAGATGCAGTAATGGTAAGCTTCGCATATTTTTGGTCCATTACAATCTTAATTGTGAAATAGTGTAAGAACTGACCCAATTTGTTTATTTGTTTTTCAACAAAAAAAAGTGGAACCTTGCGAATACTTTGGAAAACAAGAAAAAGATATGGGCCATTGCTAATGAGCGCTGTAGAGGATGGCGATCAACATTTTGTTCAACATACAAGGCTTATGACACTTATGATGAGAGAATGAGACATAAGCCTGAAGACCTATTCCATGTTTGATGCCATTTACTATTTTTCATGCCAATTGCACTTGCAGAAACAAATGTTTTCTTCGGAGCACTATTTTTAATACAAATATAACATGCAGGAACTTAGCAACAAGAATTCTTAAAACCGTTCGTGTGTCCAAGAAGTGCATAGGGTGGGATCAAAGTCTTTTGGTCAGTGTAGCTATGAACTGGTAATGACTTGAGAAGCATGTACATAACAATGTTTTCTTACTTGATGAAATATTTATTTTGTGTCATTTTTAGCAAAATTAGAGATCCTGAAACCGGTGAAGAGCCAGATTATTGTGAACTTTGGCCGATGACACACAGTAAGGGAGGAAAATGGACAAACGATGCATCTAAGGAAAATGGAGCAAAATTGCAGAGAAGGAAACAGAATCACCAGATAGCTTTATTCCTTTAGTAGAAAGAAACCTTATTTTCCAAGAAGCATACAAGCAAACTACTCGATCGAAATCATCCAAGCTTCATGGTAATGGATATATGGCAAGGTATCCAAGTAGAAGGCAGCTAATGACTAAACGTTTAGAGGACCAGGCCAGTTCTGAAACGGCATCCCATATGGAAAATGAAGAGCTGAAGGCTACGCTCGAGAAGGTACAAGAACAACTCCAAAATCAAGTTGCTGAAAGGGAAGCCGAGAAGGAGGAACATAAGCATCAGATGGAAGAATTGCAGAAAGCAAGGCTGGCTGATAAAGAAGAACTTAGGAAAGAGTTCATGTCAATGCTAGCAGCACAAACACAAGGAGCATCACCACAGGTAATAGTATTGTGACATTTGAGCATGCATATTTAAGTTAGTAGGCTTGTTCTTTGATAGTTTTCTTTTTGTTGTATTCACTTGACAGTCATCACCATAATATGCTTGCTCAAACTGAACATAAGAAGATTAATCAATTAAGTTCTTGTCTATAGGAGCTAAGTAGTAGTAATAAAAAAATTTGAAATGCAGGTTGACCAAGCTGCCATCGGAACAACAACCAACGAAACATCAAGCAATGAAATAACAGGCAACAAAACGTCCTAAGCTACTCATGTATCAACTTTGACTGAAAGAGAAGAAACAAGACAAGAGAATGAAGAACTGTTAGCTCAAGTTGTTTCAGATTGAAAATGGATTACAGGCATGCATTAGTGCACGAAATAAAAGTCCTAATAATTAATTTTCATTCAATTTTTGAGTTGCAAAATAACCAACAAGTAAAGCAGAAAGGACAGCTACCTGCAGGTAACATCGTGCGCACCACTAGAGGCAGTCTTAACCGAAGTCAATCGCAAAACAAAGAAGGGAGTGGTACACCGAATTTTATTTCTCCAAAACATTTGCTTGATGCTGCGGCAAGGAAACGATCAGCCAAAAAGAATTGAATGTAAGCTTCTTTTTTCCATATTTCTTCAGATTAAACCCAATTCAAATGAACTACTCATTTCAGTGAACCGTTACATGTTGTGTGCTGCATGTATATATTTCTAAACCAATCTGCTGATGAACAAAACTAGTCCTCCATGCTTGCTGGAAACCATGACTAATTAACTTGTGTGGAGAGGAGTGGTTTTGGTTGTCCAAATAAGTTTAATAGGTGCAGCTTTGTTTGGGGACAACTAAAGGAATGCATGGATCACTTTTGCGGTGTGCTGAAAATTTCAGTTTGAACAGTTCTGCTTGTAATAATAATTTGTGTACTTGAATGACATTTTTTGTGGAATTTGAAAATATAAAGGTTGTAGATAATTTAAGTATCTCTGCTATCCTAAAATTTCATGATTTTATCCTATCTTTTTTGGGAGATATGAAATTTTAAAGTTTGCTCAAAGGATTTTGCTGAAAACTGTACAGTTCTAAGCTTTTGTGTAATTCGACCATTTTACCTTCAAAACTAGATCTTGTTGATAACTAACAAGTTATATTGTTTTTCACAAGCTTTCCAATCATTAAAGAATGATATTTTTGGTTGGCTAGATCTCCAAAAATGAATTTCTAAAGTTTGGTGTCATAGTTTGCTTTCCTGTTGGTAATCAGATAGCTTTTGTTTGCAATACATGTCTACATTCTGTGGTTGCTGGCTTTGCTTCTGTAATAAACAATTCAGTACTATTATATTTTTATTTCATTCCAATTTTCCTCTGTCCAATACCTTTCCACATTCTATGCTTATAAATCATCTTATATTGCTTTAGTTGTTAGCTTCTCTTTGCTTGTGTCTTGTTGGCATATATCCTTAATGTGAAT
>CM041635.1:26813337-26835313 GCA_023333625.1 Bothriochloa decipiens
TGTTTCTAATTAATAGCATTGTAATATTGACTATTGGCAACAAACCAAGCGCATGTAAAATTGACTATTGGCAACGACATTTTCTATGGCAATATATCATGTAGCAACAAAAAAATTTGTGTAGTAATAGACGTTGTACCTTATAGCAATGACAATGTGAATGTGGCAATTGGACATGTTTTGCAACCTCTTTTTGGTGTTGCCACATTGGTCTTATTGCCAGACTCGTCATATGATGCAATCGAGGTTGTAGCTTATAGCAACCAAACATTGGGCATGGCAATTGCACATGTTGCCACCACTTCTTGTTGTTGCGACATAAGGCTTGTTGCCACACTCATTATGCGATGCAATATAGGATGCACCTTATAGCAACCAAACCTTGAGCGTGGCAATTGCACTTATTGCCACAACTTTTTGGTGTTGCAACATGGTCGCTATTGCCACACATGTTAAGCGTGGCAATATATTTTCTGGCAACACATGTTCATCGTTGCTAGTGCACCATTTGCAACAACATGGGCAAGTTGTCATTGCAAGATCTAGAAACATCCAAGGTGTTCCATTAGTTTTTCTTGCCACACCTACAACAATAGCAAAAACTTATGTCGCAACGCTTAGGTGTTGCAAATTCATAATGCATTTTGCAATGCTTCCTAGAAAAGTGTTGTCCAAAGCTTTACCCACGCAAGCGCTTGCAACGCGTCGCAATGAAAAACAAATATTGCTATTTATGCTATTGCAACTATTTTGGGCATATTGCAACACTTTTCAGGCGTTGAAACAGGGTCAAAAATTAGTAGTGTATGCTCTTCTTCACCTGAAATGGTTAGGAGCAGGAATACCCGAGGGTGCATACTAACTTGGAAACATGTCCTTGCTTTTATTGAGAAGGAAATTTTTTTATTTTTTTATAATAGTAACAATAACAATAACAATATTAATAAGAATAAGAATAAGAACAAGAATATATATATATAAAAGATAATCCGCGGTATCTCCCCTTAAGTTATGGTCTTAAGCTTGACCGTAGGACTTCATCTTGCAGCTATCAAAGGTGGTGAAGTCCCCAGCTTTACCACTAAGAAATTAGCATTACGCTCAAGCTACGAGGTTAGAGCCATCGTGCCACTACGAGATTTACAATGCTTATTATAAACATAAACATTGACAACCATCTTATTGAAGAGTTTTGAAACAAGAATTAAGAGGTGTTTGGGATTCTCGTGGGTGCATGTGGCCAGAAGCAGAACAAATTCTAGAGATCCCAAAAGTGAGCATGAAACATGGGATGTTCAAAAGAGAAGGTAACATGCTCTCTAGCAAATTTTTGCTTGGTCTCTAGGATTGTTGCTTCTTGCATGTCCATGGCACGAAAGTTTTCATGAGGAACTATCGGCCATTATCAAGAGCAAGAATTCCAAGGCCAGAGGGACATGTCTTATGTTCAAGTGAAAGCGACGATGGGCATTCTATTTCACAAGGATGTGAAACGAATGGGGAAATGAACTTCGCCTCCTCAAACATGTTATGGTTAGGAAGATGTTCCACCATTGGAGAGTCTAGGCGAGTGGTGGAAGCAATCTTTCCTAACATATCATCAAGGCCCTCATTGATAGGTTTTTCTTGAATAAGGTTTTCAAGCGGGTGGCCTATGAGAATATCAAAATCGAGGATGCATAGATGTTGAAATCTATGTAAACCTCGGTTTCATCAATTTCTATTGGCACGGCCCTGGCAATCCCACAACACTTAAATATGAGTCCTGATGGATTTCTAAAGAGTTTGTCAGATGGGACTAGCAAGAAATCTCCTAAAAGGGTTTCTGCAAGGAATTATGACATGATATTTGTCCCGACTGTGATGTTCTGTAGGGCTTTCACAAAAGTCCCATTTAGCAAACAAGGCATGGTTATGGAAGGTGAGAGAATCTGAATTGCTTTAGAAGAACGTTTCACTTCCAAAACCATTCGTGTGATGGCTCCGCATTAGGAGAGACTTCCTTAGAAGGAAATGTAGCCTTTTCATGCTAAGAAAGGTTCGAGGTTCTGCCATAGTCCTCAAAATTAATAAGGAACTCTGAAGGGTAAAGCATTCCTTCCTTCATTGTTCGTGGTTCGGGTGAGGGCTCATGAGTCGAATCTAAAGATGGCAAGGGCAAAGATTTGACTGATGAGGGCTCCTCAAAAATTGACATGCCCTTGTTTTGGAGGGATTTGGGGTTTACGACGGCAGAAGCATGCTTCTTTAGAATGTGATCAAGGATTTTCCTCTGCTCCATCATAGTTTTATGTGAAAATGGCCCTCCAGCGACCATGTCAAGGCATAGGGCAGTATCTACGTCTAGTCCCAAACCAAAGATATGCAAAAGCACACTATCAGGTAAAGACAAATCTGGGTCGGCTTGCATTAACATTGAGAACCTAGCCCAGGCTGCACCTATGGATTCCTTCTCGTTCTGCTCAAAATCAAGGATTGCCCTTGGTAGATAGTTGATACGACACACGGGGAAGAATGCAAGACAAAACTTGTCTTTAAGTTCTTTCCAGTCTCCATTCAAACTTCCTATGGCATTGGTGTACCATTGCTTCGCTCCCCCTTGAGGGAGAACAGAAACAACTTCCACTTAAGAAATTCTCATGTAATGTTATGAATGCTTAGGCATGAACAGATCTCCTCAAAATGTTGCAAATGGTTAAAAGAATCTTCGTGATCAAGCCCTGATAAGGGTTGTGCCCGAACCAAAGCTTTTAAACTAGAGTGGAGTTCATAGCTGAATGAAAATTTTGGTTTTGAAATAGATGGTGGCTCAAAGAACCCCCTTTGAAGCAGCAAGATTTGAATTCAAAATTGGCTTCATAGTGATAGATGAGAAGAGAGAAAATATTTTGTTTAATAAAAAGAAATAATAAAATATTTTTTATTTTAAAAATAATGGATACAGATACAAGGATGAACCAGGGTCGGAGAAATAGCAACCGTTCCCCGGCAACGGCGCCAGAAAGCTTGTTGGTATTTCCTAACGTATGCAGAGAATCCGCAAGCATACGGAAGTACTGTTATAGCCTTCACCTAGAAGTATTCAGGGTATCGTATTTTTCACAGGGAATGGTGGTATTTCTCCTAGCTAGTTCACCCAAGGAACAGCACAAGGGTAGAGATAGAAAGGTGGTAGAGATGGATTCTGATACCCTTTAGGGTCTTAAGGATAGTGTTGCAAGACTCCTACATGCTTACTTCGGGCACCGGGGTGCACCTGGTCTGCCAGGCGATACCACTCTGTAGCTCTACGTTGAACCCGAACATGGGGGATTAAAAAGGATGGATAGGACAAGGTCACTCCCTGCTGCCCACCCCTCAACCATGAGGAATGAGGCAAATGAAGGTAGACGCTAGCCTAGACACCACGTCTACGCTAGCGACTACTACTGTAGCATTACGTAGGGCGATCTGTCTTTATCAGGGGCCCTCTACTAGAGCATCCATCACAGGGATGGACGATGAACCCATAAACAAGAGAAGGTAAAGCTCAACTAAACAAAAGACCTTTATGAAACTATAAGAGACATGAATATTCGCTTAGCCAAGATCTCGTGGAGGAGCCAAGTAGAATACCCGTAGAGGTACAAGTTGGGGGAGAAGCCGACAAGCCCGACACTTCCCTGCTTTCGCACTCACATATCCTCTCTAACTCTATAGCTAGCTACTAGGGCATAACCCTTTTGGAGTGTGGCTCTTGCTTTGGTGCTCTTTCTCCCTTTGTGTGATGATGGAATGAGAGGGGGAGGAGCCCACTATTTATAGGTGGGAGAGGAGGCATCATCCTAGGAATATTCCTCCACTTAATGCCCAAAACCAATCTCTACAAGCGTCCTGGTTCAGTGAATGTGGAAACTGACCATCGCACTGTCCTCCCCGTGCATTGATGTAACCTCGTACGAAGTTGGGCCTGATCGGCTCTATGAGTGTGCCGGCCGGCGCACCTGGGCCAGCTGGCGCACGGCTGAGTCGGTTGGTCCTCATCTTTTACAGGTGCGTCGTCCTTCCTGTTAGCTTTCCAACACCTGGTGGATCACCTGAAACAGAGTCCGAATGAGCCCGGAATGGCCTTTTTACCCAGGTATGGTCTTGCAGCCCATGATGGATTTGAAGACTGTTGGCCCATGTGGTTGATTCATAGACTTTGGCCTTTTCTCTCCACTCAAACAGCCCCCGAATTATCTAGTAATTGGTTTTACTTCATTCTTATCCTTGTTTTTCTTTTGGCCCAAAATGGATTCTTGTTTATCTTATTCTTTTCTCCACTTTGGATCCACTTTAGGTATGTTTTCATGTCTGTCTTGCAAAACAAGTGAAACACCAAAACTCGTGTAAAGCATTAGCATAAATCCCTATTCACTAAGTTTTGTATGCTTTTTATATTCTTATTAGCGGTATAAAAAGTGACTTAAGGACCACCAACAATGATCTTCACATCTGTGTGATCGTAGTGACGAGTAGATTGGTTTTATAAACTCTTTTTAATCTGTTTTGTTGATATGGTGTACTGTTCCAATTGAATATATTTGTTTGCTCATGTATGATTGCTCGATGCTTGCGTGTGCTGATTGTTGATCGAGTTTAGAGAGTGAGCCGTTCGTTGGAGAACAAGAGTACTTTGACACCCAGGATCAGTAGGTTCATCAAGAAAGCTTTGACCAAGGCAAGTATAGTTTTGAGATCATCCTTGTGACCTATTCATGATAATCACTAAATTACATGTGCATGTGTATTTTGCTACCTAAGTAGAACTTTCTAGCAATTGAAATCCTATTACCTTGTCACCCTGGGCTATGCATTTGGGTAGTATGCCTGCTAGTGCTCTATTAAATCATGATCACGTAACTTGGTTAATAATGTTGCCATGAATAATGAAAGAAAACCTTTTTATATAAGGTCCTATCTGTTTGTGAACCTCTAGGACTTAACGTACAACTACGGGGGTTACATGGCTCTGACTTTAGTTGTTCAAAGTAATTTTTCTAGCTGGTTAGTGTTATGCGAGTTGGGTATAGGACAGCCCCTCAGTATATGTAACCGGGTAGGCCATGTGCCATATTGGAAGGGGGATTTCCTATATTCAATGACCCCGCGTTCCTAACTAGTTAGACAAACCTTTGGATGGCTTTATATGGTTCTTGATGTTGTGGGAAGTAGCTGTTGGCGGTCCTTATGGATCATTTCTAAACTGCCAATTTAGACTAAAAAGAAGAAATACAAACATATTCTAGCACATATGCCTTTACTACTAACAAGCTCCACTTGTACCTCTAGTATTCATGTTTTACAGGTTTAAAGTGCAACAAGTGGAAATACACAACATAATGGAGAAAGCGCAAAAAGCAAAAGTCGAATTCAGCAAATGCGCAAACAAGAAATACAAAGGAGCCCACCTTCAGTACATACCTGGGCCTGATCGTAACCACGGGAGAGGGCCAGGCCCAGGGAGGAACCGACCACCCGAAGACGGTGGCTAGATGGCCCCACCAGGGGGCAGCCGCACCCCTAGTGGGCCCTCCTGGCCCCAGCCTTCTCAGGCGGTGCTCAAGGCGGTTCCATCAAGGTGGTTTCACCTCCTTCCATATTTATGGAGGCCGAACCGTCCTAGTTTAGATATAAAAGAGAGGGATCTCCTTCATTCTAAACACACACATCATTTTGGAGTCATTCACCTCACACCTCTCATTTGTATCTTTAGAGTAGTATTAGTAGTTTGTGAGCAAGGCAAGAGCTATCAAGGAGAGCTTGTCTCCTTGGAGGAAGATGGTCATCTTGGTATGAATAAAATTCAGTTTTCCTCTATGAGCAAGTTCTTATCATACTTATATAATCATGCATATGAACTAGAGTATAGTTATGATCATGTTATGAGCATAATATATGATCTAGTATATAGTTTATGCATTATGTTCTTGACTTGTTCATCATTGTTCTTCATCGTTCATTGAATTAGTATGAATAGAGGAAGAACCAGGGATGAGGTGATGGTTCATCGTGCCTTCTTGGTTGCTCTTAACCTAGCCTGTCAACCCAAAGGGTTAGGCTCCATGGGGGTTAGGGGTTGTTTCCAATTACACGGGCATGGTGCTCGGGTATGCGGAGATCGGCGAATATGTTGGTATCCCATGGGCAGAGGGGTAGGTGGGCAGGTGGTGATAGCCCTGTCCATCCCTAGCATTCCCTCACGTTCGGATATTGAGTAGGAGTTCGTAAAGTCTCTATCGGTTGGCAGACCAGCTACAGGGATCTCCCGATCATCCCAGACTTAGTCCTGATGCTAGACTTACTAATTAGATATTTTACTAACAATTTTTTGCATAGTCATATGTGACTAATGCCTACTCTGTTTAGTTATATTCTTTTATTCTTTATTTCTCTTTTATCCTTGAGGTTGACCCCGATGTGTATCCACTATCTTGAATATCATGTCTTATTCCTATTTACTCTATGCCTACATTGCACTTAATAAGTAATCATGTTTATACCACGCTTGATGCATATTGCCCTCCTTTGGGTAATTATAAATACGACACCCCTGAATACTCACATGTTGAAATGCTACAATGATAGTTCTATGCACTTGCAGATTTATTCTAATTTCTTACTGAGCTATCGATTGGCGTACCTAAGTACCGTTACTTAAGGATTATAATTCTTGTTATACCCTATGGCGCCGTGCCACAGTTTTGCATATCGTAAGTAATGATGGTTAGGAAGGCCAATCTGGCACTTCTAACTGTTATTACCATACTGCATTACCTAGGCTGGCACCATTAAGGGCCAAGGGTTACCTTTCTGAAGTAATGGTGGTTAGGAATGTCAACACATTTTTCTAGTATTATTATTAAGGACGGACTTATGAGTCTATCTTTAGTAGTAATGTTAAGAAACACCAATAGTAGCTAGGCCATGCATTTGAGGATCATGACCCGTAGTGAAAGTGTACACCTGTGCGCAGAGTTAAATTGATATATCGTCCGTGCCCACGGACAGGGTATAGAATAGTTGATCATTAATGAAACGTGCTAATTGTTTATTTATGTTATTCATGTGCTACTTATTATTCATGTTATTCTGATCATGTGGTTATGGGCATATCACTACCTTGTTGCTAATGCTAAAACTTGGCATACATTTAAAAGCTAATTGTAGTCTAAACAGTGTCAGTTTAATTGAGCCTCATGCACCCCTTGGCTATACTTGTTAAATATGTATGTACTTATGCTCGTTTTATTTCGTTACTTGGAAAATCTCGGATGGGTAACAGATCAAGATTGGAGTGAGATTTATCGACAGGACTACTAGCTTGTGTCAACCAGTTGACGTGTCCCTGCAGTGGAGCTTCTTCTAAAGAGTTATCTTAGTTATGTCTTATTTTTGTTAAAGACTATGTTTTCTACTTGTTGAAGTGTGGGATTGGAATAGTGAGGATGATGAAGATAAAGTGGCTGCACTCCCTCCACAACAAGCTCCATCACCTTTACCGTCACCTCTACCTGAGTCTGAAGAAGAAGAACCTATGGAGGAAGCCCAAGAAGAAGAAGAGGAAGAACTGGAGCCTGTGGAAGAGGAGAAAGATATCATTATCCTCAGTGATGATGAGGAGGACATCGCTCAAGATGATGAAGAGACGGAAGTCACTGAAGGTGATGACAGACCCCCTCCAAAGAAATGGACCACGGAGGAGCGTACCCTGTGGAATCATGACTCCGTGGCACATCATCGTCTGGTGGAGGTGCTGACTTAATACTATGCTGATTGGAAACCTACAATACAGTATGTCTGCATTGAGCATACTCATCCTCTCGAGACAATGTACTGGAAGATGAAGGTGAATATCTTCTCTGAGAATGAAGAACCAGGAGTTTTCAAGCTTGAAAGGGCTCATTTTCATTGGGGACATCGCCATAACATGGAGAGCAGTATTGATGATGCCGCATTTCAAGCGTGGGTGAGTCTTCGTGGAAATAACCATGAGCCAATGCAGCAAGATTGCTATCGTTTTCTTCTATATGATGATCCAAATATGAAAGGTGGATGGGCAATGATGTTTCCTCCAAATCAAGCTACAACACATTTTGGCTATGATATGCTGGAAACGGTTAGGACCTTGGAAGCTATGCTCTACAAGCAAGGGAAGGACTATAGGAAGTTAGTGAAGCATGCCCCTCCATTTCGTCTTTAGGTGCAGGATACCTTTTATGTAACAGTCGTTAGTTTCGTTAGTCAATTTGAGTCGAGCCTTTTAATTGCGAGTGAACTTTGGTGTGATAGTTGAGTTGTTTTTATGCTTTTGAGTGATTTGAATATTTGTTATGTGTGCTGGAGCTTTATGGGCATGTCCGCAATATTCCTTAGTTAAACATATTAGAGTTTTGGGGTCTTTAATAAAGTTGGTTTAGTCAATCTCGAATCTGCCCTGTGCTGAAATTTTGGAGCAGTCTGCAATATTTTTGTTATATCTCGAGTTTGGCTACTGCAAACCTGCGAAATGTTTATGGCAATAACTAGACTTTGGTAGCTTTCCAATGCCGCAAGAATCACCTTTAGATCTTTTCTGAGCTGCGAATTATAACTTTTCAAAATCAGTGCTTCTGCACAGTTTAGATGTCTGGGACAGTTTGTGTTGTGTACCGTTTTCAACCAATTTAACCACCGAATCTAGTGATATGATATAAAAGAAAGTTGTAAATAATTTCCTAATATTTCCAACCGCATAAAGTTAGCCTAAATTGGATATCTAGAACTCCAGTTGTGATTGTTTTACTAGACTATTGAAACTTTAACTCGCCCAGAAATTTTTAGAATTGACAATATTGTAACTTTGGTTGTTCTAAGGTTCCTTTATATGAATTGGTGCAGATGTCGAGAAGGGAAATAGGAATGTTGCTAGAAAGAATCGCCCGCCAGTCACCCGTGAGGAATTCATGGCCTCGCAAGCTCAGATGATGCAAGCTTTGACGCAGTTGGCACAGACTGTGCAAGCTGGAGGAGTACCACAAGCTCAGCCGCCACAGGACAAATGTAGGGAGTTCATGCATGGTAACCCTCCCATGTTTTCTCACTCCCTTGAGCCACTGGAAGCTGACGACTAGGTCCGTGCCATGGAGAAGCAATTGAACCTTGCTTAGTGCAATGATCGAGAGAAGGTGCTTTATGCGTTTGGATAGTTGCAAGGGGCTGCGCAAACATGGTGGGAGTCTTATCAAGCTGCTCATCCTGCCAATGCTCCTGCCATCACGTGGGCAGATTTTGTTAGGGATTTCAAGGCACACCACATCCTAGAAGGTCTTGTTGAGCAGAAGCAAGAGGAGTTCAGATCTCTGAGGATAGGCAACATGACCATGAGCGAGTATCACAACAAGTTCAATGAGCTTGCTCGCTCTGCTCCAAATGAAGTGAGAGAAGAAGTTGATAAGCGGTGTCATTTCCTCAATGGCATTTATTATGACCTCAGGCTGTAGTTGGCTGGACAGAAGTATGCCAATTTTTAGGAATTGGTGAACAGTGCTATTATGCTTAACAATATGCGCAGGGACAAGGATATCAAGAGGAGGATAGAAGGACAGGGATCTGGAAGCAACAATCATTTTCATCCTAGCTCTCACTGTTATCAGCAGAGGTACCAAGGACCAATTAGCCAAGATAATCAGTTCCATAATTGCTCATAAAACCAACAACAGAGTTGGAATCAGCATACACCGCAGCAGCAGGGTAATCAGATTCCACATATCAGTACACCTAACAACATTCCTTTGAAGAATAGTGCTCCTAGTACTCCCATTAGGTGTTTCAGTTGTGGTGAAGTGGGGCATTATGCTAACAATTGCCCTAGAAAGAATCAACAGATGCCACGGAGGTAGAGTGGCAATGGGAAATCTTATGCTAACTATGGGAGAGTGAACCACATGTCCACCAAGACTGCACAGGGAACTACTGCTTAGCAGGCACCAGAAATTAGCTGTTCAGTATCAAATCCATCTCTACTAGTTTTCTTTTTAATTTTGAAGCTTCGCATTCTTTCATATCACAAGCATTTGTTAGAACACATAGCATACCTTTACTTGCCTTGAAAGAATCCATGTTAGTGAATTCACTGGGAGGAGGAATACCAGCTTCATATTATTGCCCCTCAGTTAGTATCTCTTTAAGAGGGTAAAGTTCACTGCTAGTCCGATTGTGTTGAGTGCATCTAGCATTGATGTGATTCTAGGATTGGATTGGATGAAGCAACATAATGTGGTAATTCAATGTAAGGAGAAAGTGGTAATTCTAACAACACCAAAGGGGGATCGAATCAGTGTTGAAGTGGCAGTGCAAGCAACACTGACGGCCATAGTGAATCAGTTGCATGATGTTTGAGGATGTGTCGTGGGTAAGTTTCAGATGTTTTTCAATGTGATTTGCCTAGTATGCCAGAATTATCGGCAGTTGTTGGAGGAATTACCAGTCCAATCTCGAGGACGAGATTCTTTTAAGGGGGCTAGAATTGTAACACCCTAAAATTTGCATATTTTTAAAATAGCCAAAATGATTTAATTATGCATTTTAGTGAGCATAGAATTTAAGTAAAATAATAAATTTTACAAAAATAAAATTAATTGTAGATAAGAAGCATATGTGTGCATTCATGCTACTGCATTATTTCTTTTGTGATGATTGGTTTTTACCAAATATGAAAATGATTTCAAAATCCTTTTGAAAACTCATTTGAAAATCTGTTCAAATAAAAGAAAAGGAATTTATTTTCCTCTCTCACCCTTCTCTCTATTCTGGCTACTCGGGCTGCACTCTTCCCTCTCTGATCTGGCCCGTCTTGCCACTTTCTCGCTTCGCAGGCACAAGGCCATTCCGGCCCGCTCGTTTCCTTTGGCCCGGTCCAGCAGATGACGCCTCTCCCATCTCCTCTTGGGCCAGCCCAGCTAGCAAGCAAGCAGCTCGCCTGCCTTTCTCCTCTCTGTAGCTAACAACCTGGACCCGCGCTCTGTCTCAGCGCCACCCGGGGCCCGCCTCACGGCGTCATCATCCCCTACCTCCAGCTCGTGTTCGGGCAAGACACTGCCGTGCGAGTCCACATTGACCACGCACGTCTTGGCGTACCGCCCACGCAGCCCTGCCTCCATAAATAGCAAGGTCCACGCGCCACCATGCCTAACCCTCGCGCCAGCACCGCCCACGCTCGAGACGGCAGAGCCACCGAAAACCCTAGCCGCCATAGTTGAGCTCCACCCCAAGCTCGAGTTTGTTGTTCCACCACCTCTCCGCCATCGTAAGCCAAGGCCGAGCTTCCCGTCGAGTTTTTGAAGCCATCGGATCTTTTCTCTCTCTCTATCTTGCTCTCGCTCGCTAGCTAACCGTTACCGTACTTTGTAGGGAGTCCATCGCCGCTCTTGCCAGTCGCTAGCCAGCGCCAGTCCATCCCTGCCAACAACTTCGGGTTTGGTGAGTTCGCAACGAGCTTCTAGTTCGATTGGTACCGGTTTCGTGTCAATCCATGGTCCCTAGCATCAGATTGAAACTCGGCGGTGAGGTTCTCTCGTTGCCAGCAATGTTGGCCACTGTGTCTACCTTCTTCTCCGACCGGCCGCCACTGCTCACCTCCTCCCATCTAATTTGAACCATCAAAACATGATCCAACGGTCCCTATCGGCGCATACCCTTTCACCTGGCAGTTTTGCATAAAACCCCTCGGGTTGTCTCCTATTAAATTAAGAATCCTTTGTGGCTTCCTCCGAATACGCTTAATCCTCAGGAAAACGTATTTTCTTTAAACAGATTCAAAAATATGTTTTCATCTATTTACAGTTTTTCCCCTGATTTCAAAAGCTTATAGCTTCTTCAGTTTTAGTCCAAATCGATCCATTCAAGTTGCGTTAGGTTCATAATTTCATGATCTACATGTTAGTAACATGGTTAGAGCTATTTGCTACTGTTGAAATTTGAGGTTAGATTTAATCTATTATTTTACAATAGGTAATCTTGTAAAATTCATAACTCTCTTGTTATAGCTCCGAATTTGATGATCTTCACGTCTGTGTGATCATAGTGACGAGTAGATTGGTTTTATAAACTCTTTTCAATTTTTTTGTTGATATGGTGTACTGTTCTAATTGAATCTATTTGTTTGCTCATGTATGATTGCTCGATGCTTGCGAGATGCTGATTTTTGATCGAGTTTAGAGAGTGAGCCATTCGTTGGACAACAAGAGTACTTCGACACCCAGGATCAGCAGGTTCATCAAGAAAGCTTTGACCAAGGCAAGTATAGTTTTGGGATCATCCTTGTGACCTATTCATGATAACCACTAAATTACATGTGCATCTGTCTTTTTCTACCTAAGTAGATATTTCTAGTGATTGAAATCCTGTTACCTTTTCACCCTGGGCTATGCATTTGGGTAGTATGCCTGCTAGTGCTCTATTAAATCATGATCATGTAACTTGGTTAATAATGTTGCCATGAATAATGAAAGAAAACCTTTTTATATAAGGTCCTATCTGTTTGTGAACCTTCGGAACTTAACGTATAGCTGCGAGGGCTACATGGCTCTGGCTTTAGTTGTTCAAAGTAAGTTTTTTAGCTGGTTAGTGTTCTACGAATTGGGTATAGGACGGCCTCTTCAGTATGTGTATAACCGGGTAGGCCATGTGCCATATTGGAAGGAGGGATTTTCTACATTCAATGACCCTGCGTTTCTAACTAGTTAGACAAACCTTTGGATGGTTTTATATGGTTCTTGGTTTTGTGGGAAGTAGCTAGCCCATGCATTTGAGGGTCATGAGCTGTAGCGAAAGTGTACACCTCTGCGCAGAGTTAAATCGATATATCATCCGTGTCCACGGATAGGGCGGCCTTGGAGATATCTATGGAATAGTTGATCATTAATGAAACGTGCTAATTGTTTATTTATGTTATTCATGTGCTACTTATTATTCATGTTATTCTGATCATGTGGTTATAGGCATATCACTACCTTGTTGCTAATGCTAGAATTTGGCATACATTTAAAAGCTAATTGCAGTCTAAACAGTGTCATCTTAATTGAGCCTCATGAACCCCTTTGCTATACTTGTTAAGTACGTATGTATTTACGCTTGTTTTATTTCATTACATGGAAAATCCCGGATGGGTAACAGATCAAGATTGGAGTGAGAGTTATCGACACGACTGCTAGCTTGTGTCAACCAGTTGATGTGTCCCTGTGGTGGAGCTATCTTAGTTATGTCTTATTTTTTGTTAAAGAGCATGTTTTCTATTCCGTGAGCTATGTAATAAACTATGATTTGGTACTATTTATAATTTGTTAATTTATGTGTGCGATATCCTGGGGCGCATATAAGGCTTTCATATGTCTTATTTTTGTCCTTAAAAATGAGATATGACACCCTCTCACCAACTCTCTCCCTCATCTACTCATTTGCAACTCTCAGTACTGCTCAAAATGAAAGGATGAACCATAAAACTAGAGAGAAGGGAATGGAGAAGGAATTGGAGGAGAGAAGGATTGGAGATCTCTTGCTAGAAGTGGTTGAATTATATGCAGAGTTAGTTCAAAAGACTATGACCCATGTCAATCTCCTTTTCTTCTGATGGACTTCTTTTGAGACATTTCTTTGGATGTTTACAAGAAGGAAATACATGTTAGAAATGAAGCTTGAATGGAAGAAAAATTATTGGATCTGCCACCTTTTGGTTATGGAACCTCTCAAATCGTAGAGCTGAGGATTTCTATCTCAATCGTAAGGTTTATCACTTTCCTCATGAGTTTTTGGTTGGATTCCTAAGCCTTAGCCCCACTTAGTGAAACAAGCTAAAAAGCTAGCTATTTTGAGCCTAGCAAGACACCTAAACACTGCTTGGAATGTTTGGCACATGCAAGACGCACAATTCCCCAAATCTAAGTTTGAACCTAGGATTTCCTAAGAGCATAGGTTATGTCGATCTATAATATCAATTATTCTTGATACATGTAATTTGGATAAACCATTGAAGCATTGACGGGACACTGATTAACATGCATTGAATGGCAATGGCTGATGTTCGTCCCTGTCCATGTGATGGACAGACGTGGCCGCAAGCGTAGTGCGCTGTTCGGGAAAGCAGCATAGCATTCGGGCATTGCGTTCTCGCTGATATGAGCCCCATGGGCTGCTGCTGGGTTAGGTGCAGAATGAACATATGTAGAAGAAAAGGCTGTTTTGGTTCGTACGAGACCTAAAGTGGCGTATTTCAGTTTCGCAAAAAATAACTGGTGTATTTCAAACTCCGAAAAAACTATAATGGCACGAGCCCTATTAGTCAAGTAGTTGAAGCTGGTAGCACAATATGTTTGATGAATTCCTCTCTTCCTCCGTACCGTTGTCATTAGCAATCAGTTGTCCAGGTAGCAGGACAGTACCCAATAAACTTAATAATGATTTTTCGTCCATCAGTAAATTCCAATGCCTCTCACTCGCATTCCATAATTGTTTGGTGGAAGGCAATAAGTACGCAGCTGTTTTCTTGATTGGTGAACTGACTCGATCCTATCTGTCACACTTACTAAGAATATAGCATCTAATCCACTCAGAACTGAAATTACCTAATAACAAATTCTGATTGTACCACACAAATTACGAGAGAACTAGAACTTATAATGTCTTCCTAAAGCTAACTAGTCTGAACTACTGAAATGCGCGCTGCTGAAAAAACCTGACCAAAACATGCTATCTCATTTCAGTGCACAGTCACAGTGTCCAAACTGTACATTAATGATTTTTTAATGTTTCTCCGGCAGCTACCGTTTTCGTGACAGTTGAAACTAGTGCAAGATCCGGATGCACCTCATGCCCATCATACAATCATTTATAATTATTGTGCAAATATTGCACCAATGGAACACATCCGTCACTTGTATGTTCCGGAATGATGCAGCAAATGAGACGGAGTATCATTGATATTTATGCACTTAGTCAGCCACCCAGATGAACGCAGGGTTGTTGGAGGAGAAGGACCATGTCTGTTGCATCAGCTTGCATTTTAATATGGATGCTGCACACAGTCACAAAGTTCCCGGTACAGAAGGCGCGAGGACCATGGCGACACAGTTTCAGAAGTCACTCTCAAGGTAGAGAGGCGCCCCGCTAGAGTGCTACCGCATGGAACATCAGCCAGTACGTGAATGTCTCGAAGTCGAAGTGTTATGCCAATATGGCCAAAGTGCAACTGGGCAGTCAGTGACGAAATCCACACTCGTGAAACATAAGGCCTAGCCTAGAGCGAACATGAGAGTATAGTGTCATTAGTGTGTCTTTATAATCTTTTATAAGGCTGTGTGTATCTTTGTTATATAGAGGCCAGCTAGAAGTGTTTCAAGGTCTTTGTATCATCTTGATATAATGATCTTGAAATTAATAAAGCTTTCATTATAAGAAAAAAGAACGAACGTGAGGATGTAGTGCATGCATCCCTGTTGGTTCCTGGTGAACTTGTGTCTATTAAAAGTAGATACTACCGCCTGGGGCAAGGTTATACCCCGCGCCACCGACTCAGCTGGGGTGGGTTGCATTGCTTGGTCCACGAAGTTCTGCAGTAGCGGATCAGTTCAGAGGCTGCTCCCAGTTTCGTCGTGGTTGGCAGCTTATCAGTTAAACATACATGTAGTGTGGGATAGGAGGCGTTGTGCGGCACTCCCGCAATAGAAAATTTTGACCTTCTGCTCTGCTTCGGCAGCATTTTATGCTAATGGTCACCACACTTCACTGCTGTGCATCATCAAGTACAGAATTCCACTGTTGAGATGGAACTCCAGATGCATCCCATGCCCATGCTGTACACATCTAGGACCATATGCATGCAATTTATATTGCAAATATTATGTCATACAACATATTTCTCGTATGTCACCGATGACGCAACAGAAGATGGCATAGAGTTTATATCAGTGCAGATGTATGATGGACTTGGGCCATATACTCGAACTCTGTCTCATGTTAACTGTTTCACCAACCAACCTTTAAATGTCTGGATCTGCATATGCCGATGTGTACACATAATGATAGCCAAGGGAATGCAAGAAAAGAAATGCCGTGTTGGTCCACAGCAAACAAATTTTAATGATAGAGAAGTAATATGTGGATTCTGCTCCATGTCAATGGAAAGAAGAAAATGTCAACAGTTGTATGGTCTTGGTAAAGGAAATAACTAAGAAAATGTTGGACGAACCCCGAAAATGTATCTTGGCATGCATGTGCTAGGCACATACTATCTCCACCATGCATAGATGCCTCGAGATTGGTGACAGTTTTCTTTTTCCACCGTATTTTCCTTTAATGATCTTTTATTCTCCAACTATATTTTTCTTGTATTTAGAGTTTAAAGTTTAGGATATAGGGTTTAGGGTTACGGTTTAGTGTTTTAGGGTTTAGTGTTTTAGGATTTAGAAATTAGAAAGAATAACCAAAAGAAGTTGTAAATATATAATATACAAGAGTAAGAAAGAATAACCAAAAGAAGTTGTCAATGTCAGTAACGAATATCGAGGCAGGGATGGATGGTTGAGATAGTAGGTGAGCACCTACAGGCCAAAAAATTGGATTCGACGAACCCTATCATTCGTGCTGGTGGTCTGTCAATGCAGTCATCCCTATACCATGTCAATCCTCTCTTGGCGCCTAAAGCTGGAGCACCTCGCCAGATCCATGTCAAAACCTCCAAATTGCTAGATTTGGAAGGCCAGGATCAAATTAATTAGTAAAGAATTACCATACTAGTTTTGAAAATCATAGGTGATGCTGTGCATGATGAACAAATAGACAAAGCATCAAAATAACGGTAGTGCAAAAACTGATCTGTAGTTACAATAAAAAATCATTTGTAGAGGCAGTCTTCTCTTAATTAGAGACACCTAGCTATCCATCATGTAGGCCGTAGGCCAATGACTTTATGTTGTCTCAGATGTTTTTAACCAATTCTTCCCAAAAATAGGGCTAAAATATCGAAATTTCACCCTAATAGTAACTCTAAAATTTTATTTAGTTATATTTGTTTCTTGCTAAAGAAATTAAGAAGAAAAGCGGCAATTACATGTATTTTCATATCATAGGCTTGATTTAAGCACTCAGTACATGCATGTTCGCAGTATTTCATTTGTTCAGCTGCATGCTGTATAGAGTTTCCTTGTGTCACATCGTCTTCTGGGCACGTACTGAAGTGTACATTCTATGTTAGCACCGCACGAGTAAAAGCTAGAGTTGACTCACTGCACACCAAATTACACAGACACAAAAAAGCTTGCACCATCTGCAGTTGAGTATAATAATGCTTCAGTTTTGCCTCACTGCACACGGAACAAGAAATATGGCATCAATTATGAGCACACAATACCAGCAAGATGTTTGTAATGTTTGCTGCTATATTACAGGGAGATAGCTTGTTATTTATCACTGGCGTGGTGAAATTAATCAGACACTATGATCCGTTTGAAATTGTTGAAATTATTAACAAACCACTGTTGGCCTCACTACCGGATTCGGGTTCTTTGCCGAGTGTCTCGGACACTCGGCAAAGGCCGAATAACACTCGGCAAAGGCTTTGCCGAGTGCGGCCCTCGGCAAAGCGCACTCGGCAAAGAATTGGTCAGCAAATGAGTCTTTGTCAAGTGCCACCTGGCAGGCACTCGGCAAAGGCTTTGCCGAGTGTCCTAGACACTCGACAAAGGCCGGCACTCGGCGAAATTAAAAATCCAAAAAAAATCCGAAAATAATAGGAATTTTTTCTAAATCCGAGGAGGCACTCGGCAAGTCGCGGCCTTTTTCGCGCGAAAATCGCACGCTTTGCGTCCGTGGGATTCGAACTCGTGACCTTTCTCGCACGTGTCTCCTGCCTTAACCACTGCATTACTCTGTCACATGTGTCTATAACTAGTTTTATTTCCTCATATCCTATATTAAACCGAGAGTAATTAGCTTGTTTGAGGGCCTAAACGAATTCAGATCTAAAAGTGGTCAACTATAATATTTCATAACTTTTCGAGATCTACACTTTTTGTTTAGGAAATTTTTTTATTCGAGGTCTTTTACGTAATTTGAATTTTAAATTTAAGACATTCACACGTAGGTTTAGCATGGCAAGATGAACTCAAATTGAAAAGTTGTCAACTACAAAGTTTCATAACTTTTCGAGATCTACAAACTTTATTTTGCGTGTTTTTTCATCCGTGGTCATTTATGAAATTTAAATTTTGAATTTTGAAATTCACGCGTAGGTTTAGCATGGCAAGATGAACTCAAATAAAAAAAATTTGAACTATAACATTTCATAACTTATCAAGATCTATAAACTTTGTTTTGGTTGTTTGATCATTTTTTCATCCGATGTGATGATTCTAATATAGTTCATAATTCTTATATATCTTCTGTAATAGTTTATGAAACTATTAGTGAGATGTAGGTTTTATAAACAACATTACTATCGATTTGTCAAATAAAAAATGACTAATATAAACTTTATATATCCTAAAAAGTTATACAACTTTATAGTAGAAATTTTTTTATTTGAGTTCATTTAGTGCCTCGAAATATAATGCTAAAATATCTTTGTCGAGTGCCAACTGGAAGACACTCGGCAAAGTCTGCTCTTTGCCGAGTGCCAACAGGAAGACACTCGGCAAAGAGCTATTTGCCGAGTGCCTGAATTTTGGCACTCGGCAAAGGGGTCTTTGCCGAATGCCTTCCTGTTGGCACTCGGCAAAGAGCAGACTTTGTTGAGTGTCTTCTGTTGGCAATCGGCAAAGATTAGGCACTCGGCAAAGACTCTTTGCTGAGTGCCCGATATTTTCCCACTTGGCAAAGTTTGCGGCACTCGACAAAACCCTCATTTCCTGTAGTGCCTGTTGCAAGTTGCTTAGATGGCATTTTATTAATTGACGCAGGTACGCCAGTTCAGCCAATATATCAAAGTCGTATAGCTGTATCTTTAAACTAAATGAAGCACACCCACCTCTGGATGATGGTTATCTTCAAACAAACTGAAGGCTACATGGGGATTATGGCTACTCTAAACAGTGGTTTCCAAAGGTGCGTCATTTGTTGACATGGTATCTTGCAATGTTGTAGATCTCTACGCAATGGATCAAAAACATTGCAGATCACAAGTTTTTAATCTATAAGAGAGCAAAATTATTTTTAGTCCTTAGATTTTCACTTTCAAACTTTGAATTCTGAAACAACCCCTCAGATGATGACACAACTTATACCGATGGTTTCAATTTTTGCACAACATACAACTTTTGTAGTTCACAACATTTAGAAATGTTTTTGTATGCGATCAGGCTAGCTGCAGTTCTTGTCCGTCCGTGAATTGCTACAATGCTTCTCCTTCCCACGCTGAGTCCTCCGGCATCAGGCGACACATACCAACTATGAATGTGCGAAGCATGGGGGCACAGGTCAAACACTGTCTCCGGAGAGCCAATTCGGTACTAGTCACCATGTTCATAGCCGAAGCATATGCTGCAGCTCAGCTCCTTGATCTGCTAGCAAAACTGCTCGGTCTGCTAGTGGTGACACCACTGATCACTACACGAAACAGGTTCTTTGTCGACCGCTGAAAGCAGTCGGCAAAGGCCTGAAAGCAGTCAGAGAAGACTTTGCCGACTGCTTTCCACACTGGCACTTGGCAAAGGTTCGTCGGCAAAGAATGACTGCCACGTGGAGGGCAGTCGGTAAAGAGTTTGCCGACTGCCAAACCAGGAGTCGGCAAAGGAAGCGGCCCCCCATGTGGTCCGGCGTCTCCTTTGCTGACTGCCGACATGGCAGTTGGCAAAGATTTTTTTTTTCAAAAAAGTCTTTGCCGATTGCCTGAGCTGGCAGTCGGTAAAGATATTTTATTTATTTTTTTAAAAACAAGATATTTTATTTATTTTTTTAAAAACAGCCTTTGCTGACTGCCAGGCACGGCAGTCGGCAAAGCTGGTGTATGTGCAGCTTGGTGCCCAGCTTTGCCGACTGCCTTGGTAGTCGCAAAGCTGAATTTTTTTTCTTTTTTTCTGTTTTTCCATATATATCACAGCAGGCAAATAACATATATATATAACATAAATTCACACATATATAACATAAATCTACATATATATCACATGTCATCCATAATAAACACATCCAACATGTTCAATATTCAACAAGTCCAACATCCAACAAAGTCTCATAAATCCATACAAAGGCCCTCACTCGTGCTACAACCCGTCGTCCCTATGCCCATCATGGTGTAAAGGCCACGAAGACAATAAGGACAGTCCTGGCTGGAGCCTGTACGGCACCGACTGGTACTGGTGCCCCCACCTGGAGTGCGCGTGCTAGGTAGTCGGAGGAGGGCAACTCGCCCACGCCGAGGTCCCATGCTATGTAGGCCTAGGAAGGACGCCACCCAGAGGCCACGGGAAGTGTGGCTGAGGGGCAAGAACCAGCCACCCATGGCCTGAAGAAGGGTCATCTTGAGGAGTCGGGTTCTAACTCGCCGACTGTGCATGCACAAAGGAGAAGCGATCTCATTAGTACCTGTATGATGGCCGCACAAGCCAAAACAATGGACAAACATATATACTCACCGGAGTCCCTATAGGGCCAGCAGGAGGTAGTAGAGTGAACATCGAGGCAGGCAACGGAGGCACGACAACACCAGGGCTCTGAATGCTCTGAATGCAACCATATCTATTTCGCAGACTCCTCTGTCATATACATCCGTTGGAGCCTCGGTATGACAGGAAGGTACCGTAGGACCTTTTCGGGGATCTTAGACTGTTTCTTCTTGTCATCACTACCGTCTACCTCCACATACCTAGACGCTTTGCACATTGGACAGTGCGTTGCTTCCTCAAGGTCTTCCCTAAATAGGACGCACCCTTTAGGACAAGCATGGATCGACTCATACGACATCTTAAGTGCACAAAGGAGCTTCTGTGACTCGTACGTGTTCTTTGGCAGCATGTGACCCTTCGGAAGCATTTCCCCCAAAACTGCCAAGATGTGATCGAAGCCATCTCGACTCAGGCTCAACTACGACTTCAACGCTATTAGGCGTCCAATGGCATCCAGTTGCGACATTGTTGTCTTCTCATGAAGGGGCTTTTGTGCCGAAGACATCATTTAATAGAACGCCTTTGCAGTTTCCTCTGGATCCTCCTCTGTTCGAGTGGGCAATACTTCATTGCCATGTGCCTCTTTATAGTCTACCACCATGTCGGCAATCCCGGCATCTCCATCATACTCCTTGAGGCGTGCTCTCACCTCCTCCTCTCTAATACGGCCATCTTCACCATGGAAGATCCACCTCTTATAGTTTGCCATAAATCCGTTCTTGAATAGATCTTTGAAAACATCATTCTTTACTTTTCTTTTTGAGTTCCTACACTGGCTCCAGGGACATGGCATTCGAATCGACCCTTTAGCAGCCGGGCCAAATGCTTGCTCCAGGAAATTAAGCGTTCCCCTAACCCATTCATCGCTCTTGATCTTAGCTGTGAAGCCTGTGTACATCCACTCACGGTAATCCATCCTCTGCCATACACATGCGTAAGCGAGTAATAAAACCAGAAATTGTATCTACACGGCGTTCCTACATCTAATAGGTGAAGGATAGGTCCTAATCCCACCCGTGGATGCGTAGATGGGTTAGCTTCTATGTTCTGCTCCCCGTCCGAGTCAGAATTTTGGCAGCACCTTCCCGCTGTTCTCCCAATACACGTCCCCGCAGGGAGAGTGTGTATCCAAAGAACAACGGGGAGGTACTGCCGAAACTTCAACTCGGAAGGGAGCAGAACATGGAAGCTAACTCATCTACGCATCCGCGGGCTATCCAAAATGTGGACAATCTGAAACAGATACGGTCGCAGATATGCAAAGACCTGCTGTGGCAGAACCTCCTAAATCCTATGGCCCACACACATGATTATTGTCTAAA
>CM041635.1:26867026-26949440 GCA_023333625.1 Bothriochloa decipiens
CTCACATACTCATGTAGGCATACTCCCAAACAAAACTGATGTCCTGCCATATGTTACTATGTATGCTAGCCTCCATGAGATTATAGTTGCATTTTTTTCTTAATTTTTTGGAAATGATTTGAACTATAGAATTTAAAGTATTCATTTTTGTTGACACGAGATCAATCCATTTCCAATAAGAAAATGGAAATACATGTGTTCTGGAATTTAGACTGTGAGAAAAGGCTGAGCCCAATAATTGCAACATCGTAAAGCTTCCAACAGCTTATGCCCTGTCTATTGAGCGATCTTCACGTTCTCCGGAAGACATACCAGTGGGATACTCATAGAAAACTACTCTACTCATTACATCCTTGGGACAGTCCCTGGTTTGGACCTTCCAACAGAACCATGAACAATCATACGTTTAGCTATTTCACGAGTTCAAGTCTCCATATCCGTCTTTCACCTCTTGTTCTTCCCAGTCTGAAGTGATCTTGAATCTTCTAGCATCAGACAAATGCAAGCATTCAAAAGGATGAGGGAGTACAGGAGAAGCAACTTGCGCATAACTTGGCTGTGAACGTTGGAATCATATTCCTGCTGTCTCGCATACCAAGCATATTGAATATGAACGAGAAAATTTCTACACAAAAAAAAGCTTGCACTGTCTGCCGTTGAGTGCGGTCCTCAAATTTTGCCTGGCCGCTAGCTTATCATCAATAAGAAGAAATTTGGCATCGATGCAGTATTTTTGGGGAGTTTTCTGCTATAACTTGCAACAGGAAGCAAGTTATTTACTTTATCAAAGATGCTAGGGATGAGTTTCCTGTAGACACAAGCATCATTTGGTTAGCCACGCTCCTCAGTAGTCATACTGGAGCTGCAACTTCCGACGCATCCCATTCCTGACACAAATATTTAGGACTACATATGCATGGAATTTGAAAGCCAAGAATGGTATGCCTCGACAACACACACTGCTTGCCTCTTACAGAGGAAATGAGTCCTGATTTATATGTCAATGTGGAAGCAAGATTGAACATGTGACATATATATAAGAAATCTTTAGTTCCAATCCAGTAATTGTTTCACCAACCAAGTTTGATGTTTAGTTTCATGGTACGCGTATATCACGAAATAGGTAATAATTAATAATATATACCTATATAATCACAGGTGGAAGGGTTTTCGTTACTGGACAATGTACCGCTGGGTATAATGATCAATGTGGCTTCAAATTAAGTGGCACCACCTGGTCCATAATTGAACATCTGCTTCCAATTAATATTGTACAAATAGAGAAGACCTTTGAGCGTAGATGTGCGTGGAACCCTGTGTCAGCACCACTATATTATAACTTAATTAAGGACTGTGCGACAAGTTAGCATAAATAAACAGAAATAATAATTGGGTCCTCTTTTACATAAAAAATCGGCACAACCTGGGTTTGATCAGAAACTACTGTGAAAAGTTTTGCATCAATTTGAATTGATCAAATGAACTACATTTTGTAAATCAACGTTGATACATCAAAATTCATATACATTGAACCTAGAGGCGAGCACCTTAAAATCTGTGTGTCTGAAAAAGCACACTACCAATGGTCTAAACACTAAGACACCAAATTGTTGGTTTCTTGGTTTTCTGGAACATCTTAAGGTGTCCACCAACATAATCTGTCCAGTGCGTTACGCCATAGTCCCCTAATATTATCATCGTTGATTTCACTACTAGTGGCGCATGCACAGCACACTAGGTGGGCGTAGCCCGGATATCTTAATTAATCGACCTGTCTGATTTAGACAGGGGCTTTGACTCTAGTAGGTTGTATTGTACGTTAACTGTGGAAGTATCATACGAGTACACTTAACTGTGGAAATATCTATGTACCGCTTCTGTAAAGTTGTCTGTATAGTCAAATTAAATTATATGGGTGGTTTTAGGGACTTATTATATCAAAAAAGAAAATCTGTTCAAAATCAACCCCTGCCAGAAGAAGTAAACAAACCTTCTCTGCTCTAAGTATTTATGGAGATGCCTGTACATCCACAAAATAATTAGCAATTGTCTTAAAATCCGATGAGAAGCCGTGTACCATGCGCTAACTAAGCCGCACTCACCTATCATAACTTTTTCTTCCCAAAGTATGCGCAGGTTGGTTTATGAAGGTTGGTAGCCGTGACTGGCCTCTGGTAACCCTTATCACCACAAGTCCACACCACATACTAGAATAAGCAGATGCTATTCTATTAATTTTGTCCGGCACTACGAAGTTTACGATAATGTCCTGACATACATCTTTTAGTATTGATCTAGTCAACATCTGTGATCATTTCAAAATTAAAAAATTTCAATATCAAAAAATAAGAATTTAAATGAATATATATTTGATCCCAGAATTAATAACCACAAATAAAAAAACTTCTCAACCGACCACAGTTCTACAGATAATAGAGCTCTAGAGTTTTATGACTGCTAACTGCTCTTGTAGTGGTAGATATTAAGAGTAAGCTCGAATGTGAGCAGGACGTTTTGTCGTCTTTCCTGCTAGTTTAAGCGCACCACATAAAATACTGGGTCGGCAAGTCTTACTCTTATAACACGTGCACTCACATTATAACAGCTGATTCTTATGACACCTTGCACGCCTTCATACATACCAATAATCCATATTGGGCTCTGCCTCTTATCACGATCTGGATTTCAGACTTCATTTTCCCAAGCTGCACTTTACTGGTGGCACTTTTTAAATGCGTGCTGTGGTTCAGTTTGCAATTTGCAACTCCAGCTGTCTGTAAACATGGAACAGCACATGGTTGTTACAGGAGATAATGCAGTATCACCTGTGTGTCAGAGGTGGTACTAACAAAAATTAATGGCATCTAGTAAAAAAGGACAGTCTTTGACAATAAATGTAGTCCGGTCTTGCGCTCATTGTCTGTTTCTAGTGCAGTCTGCTGAAATGTTCGACTTCACAGCACACAGACGACTTCAATTTCATGAACTGTGACGTCGTATTGGTCTTAGGAATCTTGTATACTTACTCTATAAGACTTGGGAGGAGGGAGATTGATTCTATAACTCTTGAGCACATTAGTTAGTAGTCAGTTATTATTTTGCTTTGAACTGGTTAGTTAGCAGCATGCTGAGGATAGACTCCAGCGTGCGAACACACCTGGCGTGCGCGGAGCGCAGATCCTGCAGCAGGTCCCATGGCATTGGGATGTCTTCACTTTTTTTTTGAGGGAATGGGATGTCATCACTTTAGCCTGAGCGTGCCACAGTTTTTTTTTTTTGAAGTATAAACAGGAGGGGTCGCCCCCTACTGTAATTTTATTTGAACAAACTTAAAAAAAGTCTCCAAGTACAGGCATCAAGAAACAAAAAAACTGACAAAGAAAATGAAAATAATTACACAAAGCTATCGAGCCATAATTGTAAACAAGTCTTCATGTCAATCTTAGCTGTGAGCTTAACTCTGGCCAATTCTTGCTTGAACACAGATATGCAAGTCTGCAGGGAGTGCTGCTGATTCCTGAATATGACATCATTCCTGGCTGACCAAATCGCCCAGAACATTGCCACAATTATCTCTAGGAAGAAAGGCTTGTTGATCTGAATTCTGAATTGAGTTATGGTTGAAAAGATATCACCCTGAATAAGATGTGCAAGTGCAAGCCCAAATTGGTTTCAGCAAGACATGGCAAAAAGGCAATGAAGAGAGAGGTGCTGAAGAGACTCTTCAGTATTTAAGAAACAAAGAACACAATTGTAACTTGGGAGCTCCATATTTTTTTTTTCCTTCGGAGGATCTCACTTGTGCTTAGTCGATCTTGGAAAACCAGCCAGAAAAAAACCTTCCTCTTTGGTTGGCAATATTAATTCCAGAGCCATTTGAAAGAGGGGTGAACTGATACTGTTCCAAGAAGATTTCCGTATGCATTGTTAGTCGAAAAGATATTTGATCTCCATTTATATCCCCAACATCATGGCTCTGGATTAACTGAAAGTCATTAAGCTCTGAAATCTCGGTCACGATGATCTGCACTTGACAGCTTAAATTCCCGCACTCAACACAGAAAATGCTGCCGCTTAGCAGCACCAAACACTGGTGTCCACTTTGTTTTGGCGTCGAGTTTCTGTTTCAGGCTCGCCGCCGTTCGCCAGCAATTGTATTCGGCCCACGGGCGTTTTATCTCCCCGGCGGTCCTCTGACAGTCAAGTCTTGCGTTCAGCATCACTTTCTTGTGCAATCTGCTCAATGCTCTGCTAGTCTGCTTTCCTGTGAATTTGAAACATCTGCTACCTTTTACACACTGAAGGTTGCCAAAAGAAAATCCTCTGGAGCTTGACCTTCCAGCGATCATGCTCGTGGTGAACATGAAGATGTTACAGAGGAAGCCATGTCGACAACATTGAAAAGAGCACTCAGCTGTTTTTCTGCATCGAGCATTCAAGCTCACAGTGAACATTTATTGTGGCAAAACACTCATATCTTTCCACATCGAGCTCAACCGCTGGATCTTCTAGCAACCCCGGCTTGTTAAATTACCCAATGCTGAGAGTCATGGGCCATGTTGCACAACAGACGTAGCTACCCCATACATTACCCACTGCTTGCCACACCATAAATTTGCTCCGTGTTAGGTATCACAGACCCCGGTTGGAGCTCCGGATGCGTCCCATTCCTGCCACTAAAACATTTAGGACTTTATGCATGCAATTTCATTCCAACTGTAAATATTATGCTATGCAATTGTAAGTTACTAACTGATTCAACTGAGAGGCACATAGTTTATATTTATATATGCAAGATCAATACTACAGGCATGTTGGCTCACGGGCTCACATAAATATTCCGTCAACCAAATTTGCCCTTCATGGCTATATGCACATATGTACCAATACTTACCAGGCTTGGACAGATAAGAGATGTATATATATGGTTTCCTACTCTGATGTCTGGGCAGAATGAAATGTTCCTTCGATAGTAGTGTCACCTCCGAAGTGCGAAGTTTTCTGATTTACTTGTCGCACCAAAAACGAAGAATTTTTAGTCCCCCAGTGAAAACAGCATTTTCAATCGTTGAAGCAATATTTGGAGTCTTTCTCTACGTCAATACAAAAAGGTAGTTATTTTAAAAATATGCCCAAAACTAAAAAAACAGAAATTATTGGGCCTTTGTAAACATAATTAATATCTACGAGAGTGCTGGATGAACCTAACCAATATTATCTGGTTTCAATGCTACCACAATCTTGTCCTTGCAGTTGATGAATACCGGTAGATGAACAAAGTCACTGCTTCATTTAATGTTTCTCCTGTCCATCAAGTTGCTCAATTGTTCCATCGGTGATCAACAAAATGTTCCATTATATTGGTACCATATATCCCATTACTTGGAAGCACTAATAGTTCAACAAATTCATGTCTGTACCACATCCTCTGTTTAGCCGTTGCACTGAAGGAGGTTTCTAGGTCAACTATGGATTCCAATGTCCTCTCACTCTAGGTGTGTAAAGCTGGAACACCTCTCTACATCCACGTCAAATTAATTATTCAAGAATTACCAGAGTTGTTTTAATTTTCATGGGTGATGAGTTGCATAGCATAGTATAGTTGACAATCAAAACAAAGGGAATATTCAAATAATGCTACAGCCCATTCATTTTGTGACCTCTATACTTGCTGCAGAAGACCTCCACCTGACCGATCTTAAGCACAGATAATCTTTTATGCAATGTTCCTTTTTTTATTTACTTCTCTATTCGTCAAGGCAGCAGCTTGTAGGGTGCATGTCAAACAAGGATACAGCAGGGTGGACAGAACGAATGCCACTGCAGTTCACTACTTCTTGGATCAAATCAAATGGGATGGATGAAGGATCTGGGTGTTTTCTTAGTGGCGCTTGTACAAGATATTGGTTCTTTAATTCAATAGCTCCAGTAGTAGGTGATCTGCTTCCTTTGCTAGTTAGCTGCAGCGACTGGTTGTTGAAGTAAGCAGAGATTTTAATTTTTAGCAGAACATTCGGTAGTTGAAGTGAGCTGAGATTAGAACTAGATGTATGAGATGATGAAAGAAAGAAAGAAAAATTCTAAATCTCAGTTCATTCATGATAAATATATATTTGGCTCTAACAAGCATGTTGCTATACACTATTATCAGCTTACGATTCTAGGATATGAGCATATTCTGATTTTTTTTTTGCAACTATGCTAATCCTAGTACATGTTCTCATGATCTTGGTGCCTACTTCGCATCATCTTTGTTTGTTGATTCATGCTGATTTCTCTAGTTAATAGTTTAGTTCTTGCTGGTTCTAGCTGGAGTCTAACTTGACCCCTCTGCAGTTTAGTGTGTGTTGCAATTAGATAATGGTAAATATCTCATAACGTTTATGTTTGCAACCTTTAGATAATGGCCTCTAGGAAGGACAAAATTAGGAAATTCATGCAGATGGAAGAAGAAGATGATGATGAATTGTTTCTTGTCATTGTTCCTGCCATAATTGAATGTTTGAATGAAGAGAACAGGCCAGAGCATACTTCTGAGTATACTGGTGCTAAGAAGGTGAAGGAAATTCTGGAGGGGCATGAGAATCGGTGTAAATCTGAGTTTCGTATGGAGAAACGGATATTCAAGGCAACATGTAACTATCTTAGTCGTGAGGGTCTATTGCGTGACACACGAGGTGTTACTGTTGAGGAGCAGCTAGGGATGTTTATGTACATGATTTCACACAATGCTAGCAATGATAGACTAAAGAAAACATTTCAGCATAGTGGTGAAACTGTCCATAGGCACATAAAGGCAATTTTTGATATCATTCCCACTCTTACCTATAGATTCGTGAAGCCTCCTACTTCCAACCAAACTCACCCCAAGATTGCTACTGACCCTAGATTTTGGCCCTTCTTTTAGGTGAGGCATAACACTAGACCTTACTGTTTCCCAACATTTTGCTCTGGTTTTAAATTTCATTTTTTTTTACAGAATTGTATTGGTGCTATCGACGGCACACATGTGCCTATCACAATTGCAGTAGAGAAAGCCCCCCATATAGGAATAGGAAAGGCACATTATCTCAGAATGTCATGGTAGCATGTGACTTCAAACTGTACTTCACATTTATCTCTTGTGGGTGGGAAGGGTCTACTTCAGATGCTAGAGTTCTTCGATCAGCTATATCCAATGGTTTCCAAGTTACTGAGGGAAAGTTTTATCTTGTGGATGGTGGGTATGCAAATTCACCACAATTTCTTGCACCTTGTCGAGGAGTTAGATATCACATTGGTGAGTTTCGGCGGTGTTCATCTCGAAGAAGACAATATGCTGATCACAAAGAGCTTTTCAATCATCGCCATGCACTTCTAAAAACTATATTGAGAGGGCTATTGGGATTTTTAAGAAAAGGTTTCAAATTCTGAAAGTGGGAACACATCATCGCATAGAATCTCAAGTAAAAATTCCAGCAGCTGCTGCTGTATTTCATAACATAATTAGATGTCTAAATGGTGACAAGAATTAGCTAGATCACCAACCTACTTATATACCAGAATCTGATCATGTTGATCTGCCAGAAGGAGATGATGATGATGATGATGAGTCGCTAAATGTACAAGACCAGGCTACAAACATGCTACGAGATCAGATTGCCATGCAGATGTGGGAACACTACAATCAAAATAGTGCTTAGGATGTAGCAGTCAAGTTGTAGAGCATGAATAAGACATCTATGTTTATGAGTTCTTATCTATGTAATAAACTATCACATTTGTGTTTGAATGTTGTTTTTTGTAGTAGTGTGTTATGTAATAAATGTTGAACATGCCAATGTGCTATCTTATAATACATCTATGTTCATGAGTTTCTACCTATGTAATAAACTATCACAGTTGTGTTTGATTGTTATTTTCTTGTAAACTCTAGCTATGGCTAAAGGAGACAGCTCAAGAGCAGCATGGTGCTTTGATTATGGGAAAGGAGTTCTTGATATACTTCTTGATCACAATCATGAAAGGTTTAAGCGCCAAAATGGTTGGTCACCTGAAGGATGGAGAAGGGTCATAAAGCATTTCAATGACAAGTTCCCATCTACTGGATTTTCAAAGTCACAGATCTAGGATAAGGAGAAGGACACTAAAGGAAACTACAAGGTTGTTTGTGCAGCGATCAAGGAAAGTGGGGTTGGATGGAATGATTCTTTGTGCATGATCAATGCACAACTAGACAAATGGAAGAAACTTATTGCTGTATGTAGTAAGATCATTTCACTTAGCTTGTTACTATGCTTCTAATTTAGCTTGTTACTTGCTGCTAATTTAGCTTGCATTGGCCAGGATAATGAAGGATTAAGAAGTTCCAAGCAAAAGCATTTCCTTTGTATCACACGTGTGAGAAATTGTATGGAGGTAAACTTTCATCTACAGTCTTATTGTTAGACTACTGCAGCTGTGCAACTATCCTGCAGATGGCCTTTTGTTCATCTACATGCTTTTTTTTTGAAATCTAGATCAATGTGTCTTTTGTTCAGAAGCAGCTTTCCTTCTACTACTATCCTTTTTTGCTAAAATTTTTGAGATATTCATGTGAATTGAATTTATTTATCCATATGAAACAGGAAGCATTACAACAGGTGAGTTAAATTTCACATCAATAGAGCCACCTGAGCTACACGGACTAGCTTCCGCTCGACATGTCAACACTGGTGACATAGATGCTCCAGCTAGTAGCATGAACCCTTTCTCTGCAACTGTAATTGTGTATGATCATAGGGCATCAAGTGAACATATAGACCTCACTGAGGCAGAACCAACTTCCTCTGCTTGTTCTGGACAAAGGGGATCAGGAAGTGGGAGAAAGAGAAGCATTGCTGGAGTTCTACAAGGCTATGTGGACTACAAGATGAGGCAGAACAAGGCATTTGTGGATGAGCTGGATGGACCAAGTAAAGTGACCATTCTATCAAGAAGTGTATGGACCTTTTGGAATCTATTGAAGAATTCTCAGACCGAGAGAAGGCGCAGGCGATAAGTATCATGAAGTCTGAGGTGAACAGAGAAATTTTCATCAACTTCACAAACCCAAGAGTTCGCCTGTTGTGGATCAAGGATGAGATTGCTCCAAAGGTGAGTTTATTGTTCTTGTGACTTGCAATAGAGCATTACACTATATCTTTATCGATGCATATTTTCAATGTTAACTTCATCTCTTAGTTTGTTGAAGTGATTTCTCCTTGGCCTTAGAAATGTATTGGCAGTATTCAGAATGTACAGAAAGTACTCGATTGGCCTTAGAAATTTATATATGTGGGCTAGAAATGCACCTAACTACACTAGCAAAAGAGCTGACATATTATATGCACCTAACTACGAAATGTTATCCTGATTTGCTTGTAAAGATTGAAACTTTTATCTATATGCAAAAAAAGTTTTGAATTAATTCGTTCACATGTTAGCGGCATCGACATGTAAGTTGAGCTGAGATTTTCTTTTTTAGCTGCACGGTAGGTTAATTACTTTGAATGCATAGATTAAAACATCATGAGTAGCTAACAGCAGCCTGCATCAAGGCTGTATGAACCTCTATAGTATTTATGCACCTATATAGTATAAGCAAAGTTTCTATTCTATTAGCATGTAGAAGAATGATACTTTTGGTTATATGTTACTTTTTCTTGAGACATGAAACTTGCCAATAAAAACAAGCATCTAAATTAGTTTTAGTCTGGGTTTACATTGTACTATTTTATAAATATTGCATTGTATTGACTGATAGTGATTTTTCTCCATCTAATTGCAGGGTTGATTCTATATGCTTTGGCTTGATGATGCTGGTTGAGAGGATTAGATTGTATTGCAGTTATGCTGAGAAAGTCGTTAATTCTCTCTGGTTATTTAGTAAGATCAATGTAGTATGTATTTTTGTCGTAAACCTGTGTACTTGTTGATGCAAAATTATACCTGCAAACACACCAGGCTAATACCCACAATCGATATCCGAAGCGTGCCAGTCGATTTGACCTGTTAATCGACAAGGATGATAAATTTGAATAAGATCTGAATGAGACGACAGCGATACACCCGGATGTCAAAGCTCAGAAGGTATTCGATAACTGTTGAACAGATCAGACGAGACGACAGCGATACGCCCGGATGTCAAAGCCTGGATCGTGCTCGGTAGACGCAGAACCTACAAGGTCACTGGAGATCAAGTTGATGCAGCCCGTCGATTCTTGAAAGAACTCGTTGAAAACGAAAAGGTACTTGGCGAAGTCGTCGAAAAGTAAAGTACTGGTAAAGGTAAATAAAAAGTAGATTTGTTTATTAATGCTTGGATATCCATTACAATGCCCTTCAGCATATATTTATACTCTATTAATAAAAAGAGTCCTAATTTAATACGTAAAGCTCAACTATAGAAGAAATAAACTAATTCCTTATACGAACTCTATTTCTTGAAAAAGAAATAAAACTTGTATAGGAGTTGGACTTAAACTACAATACAAAAAGTCATAAGCTCTGTGTTGCTGATCCGCTGTCTGCTCCCATCATGATGAAGTCATCTCCTTATCGGCACATCCTTGGCATCGGCAACAACCTTCTAGCCTTCCTGCCTATCTCATCGACAACAGCTCTTTAGCTTCATCGGCAATGTACGAGACCAACATGTCCTTCATCGGCAACCGCCCATCGGCAACTCAGAAGCAATGCTAAAGAACAACCACCCTCTTGCCGATTTAGTTTAGTCTCCCGATCCTTATTGACACATGCCGAATAACGGTGTCAACACATGCCCCCAATTTCGGAGTATAAAATACTTTATGCGCCAAAATTTCCTCCAGGTCATGATTACCCAAACCGCTTGAACTTCTCCTCGAGGGTCGTGCGCGTGGCAGCGGAAATCCTGTACCCACAGGCCCATATAATGCTTCCTCCGCTGCGGCCCATTTTTCATCTGTGATTCAAACCCTAGCTTTTCTCTCTCCAGCGGCGACATCAACAGGCGATCCTTTGACGAACTCGATCGGCGGCACTCTTGATGGTGATTCTTAGCCTCCATTAGCATTCTTTGTTTTCTCCATCTTCATTGTGGCCATGGCTATTCGTTTCGACATCCCCAAGGTTAGTCTTCTTCTTTTACCCGTCCTTTGACATTTTGTTTCTCCTTCTCTGCGTAGTTCATGACTCTTCCTTATTCTCAATCTCTACTCTCAGGAACTTTGCAATAATCTTCTCATTCCAACGCATCAGAATCACTTTATCTGCCTAGGCCCAATGGGAAATCTAGACCCAATCGACATCATAAACGCAGAAACCAATCGAATCCCCTTTAGAGCTCAGAATTTTGATTTGGGATTCTGGACTGATACCTTTCGATCTTGGCCGAAAACCACCAAGGGATGGAAAGACTTGTATTTGAGGGTCGCAAGGCCAATGCAGCTGTATTGGGCGGAACGTAGATTAGAACAGTGCATCAGATTATCTATTGCCGATATGGAGAGGAATGAGTCACTGTTAATCGTCGCCTCCTATTTCTGGTCTGATACTCTGAATGCCTTCATCTTCAAACATGGACCAGCTTCTCCAACCCTTGCCGATGTGTATATGCTCACTGGCTTGGACATCTCATCTGCCAATGACAACGCACTGTTCCAGAGAAAACCTGAGCATCGGCTGACTACCAGGAACATTGGCGGCTGGACTGGTTATATCAGTGAGTATAAGAAATCTGTTTCAGTCAGTCACAGGGAGCATTCAGCTTTTTTGAACATGTGGCTTGAGAAATTTATCTTCTGCGGCAGAACAGTTGGACCGACCAACATGCACCTTCCTGCAGCAGAGATGTTGGCTAGCGGCGTCAGACTCTCACTGGGCCGATACCTCCTTGGCTCAGTTTACCATCTCCTTCACCAAGTGTCACAAAGGCTGCTGCAAGGCAAATCCATCGGCAATCTAGGGGGCCCTTGGTGGTTCATCAATATGTGGTTGAACGCCCATATGCACAACTATTTCCACATTGATCTGTTCGCCCAGCGATTCCCTCGAAGTCTTCCTGAAGATTATCAACTCGGGGAAGAAGAATCGGCAACGCGCCCCCCTATCAACTTTGGAGAAGCACTGGCAGTACTACCAGGGGCGGAGGCAAACAGAGTTCAGATTGGCAATTTCTTCCACAGATTCTACATCGGCATCCCTTCTGAGCTTCGGGCCTGGGTCCCGTATGTTGATGAAGAAGCAAAATTTCCTCTTTCCTTTAACCTTACCGATGAGGCTTTGAACAAAGATGCCGACATTCTTGGTGCAATAATCACCCCTCGCGCCATCCCGGTCAACATATTTGGTAGTGGGAAGAACATCACCCCACATATGAGTTCTATTATCCATCGGCAGCAGCAAGACAATTAGCCTTTGGACAACTGCCCATTAACCTCTGTTTTGCCGATGTGATTAAACCAAGAGAGACTATTGCGAACCGTATAGATTGGCACAAGATTGTTACTCTCCTTCCTGATGCCGATACATCTAATGTTGATATGACTAATTCAGTACCGGCTTCCTTCATCACCGAGTCCTTCAAATTATGGTGGCAAGAATGGAAAGAGCAACTATTCTTTGTATCTCCTCATCTTTACTGGAATCTCATTGATCCCGATCACGCCATCCCTGCCGATGCGGTAAGTCTGACCCTCTGCACTTCTTTCAACTCCCCTTTAATCCATCAGCAACTAACCCCTTTTTATAGGTCGATGACCTAGTTCCAACACTAAGTAAGAGCGGCAAGGTCATACGACTACAGCCTATCTCCCCAGTTTCCATCATCGGCTATCAAGCTCCTTCACTAGACACATTGATGGGCCGTGGTCGTTCCAAGAAGAGCACCAAATTGATCACATCCTTGGCACAGACATCTCAAGTAATCACCTCACTTTCTTTTGCAGATGTCGATTGCTGTGATTTATCGATTTCACTTTTCAGGGCGCGAGTTCTACACCAATGGAATCTTCATCGGTAAACCGCCCTTTGTCTCCACCTGTAGCACCTTCGTCACCACACCTCGTCATCCTTGATGATTCTCCAGAGGTATTCTTTATTTAAACCTTGATCATTGGATCGGCACTTTTACTCATCTGTTTCTCTTGCAGCACCAAGTAATTGCATTGGCAACCGTCCCAAGTGTACCGATTCCTCAGCCATCCATTGCCGATGCCCCCTAGCCATCCGATGCCGATATTTTACAGCACAAGTGTAAGGCTTCATCGGGCGAAGAATCACAATCAAAGCAGGCAAGACTTACACCATCTCTAATTTCGCCATCGACATCCCCGCCTCGCCTGATATCGCCTGACGTACCTGTGCAAACTTCTCCATCGGCAACTGCTCTTCCATCGGCCATTGTACCCATACAAGGATCTTCATCGGCACCGGTATCGCAGCAGCAACCGATCGAGGTACCAACACAAGAAACGCCATCGGCAATTGTACCTGAGGTTGCTTCTTCGAGCCAAAGGCGAGAGATTGCCTTGAAACAAGTAAGTTAACTCCCTTAGATAACCTTTAACACTTGGGTTCTTCTGCTGATGTCACCTTTTCCTTTTTAGGAGCAAGATTCCCCCGACAGTCTGTTTTCCTTCTCTATCAGTGGGATTGTTCCCGATGACGAAGAGCCTGAAGAAAGCTCTGCTCCAGCCCTTGAAGCTGTATCATCTGAAACCAAGTCAAAGCTGGAGACGCTATTATCCTTGCTGCAACAGGAGACCTCTTTGCTGATCCAGGATTTTGATTTCGCAAGAGCAACTTTTAAAGGAATTCGAGGTCATATTCCTGCCGATGTCGAGGAAGCACTCTTCCAAGCTGCACATCTGGAGAGTCGGCAGTTGCAGTATCAGAGGGCTGCCCAGCGAATTGCCGATAGAGCCACTCAGGCAAAACTCCAGGAGGACATGATGAAGCACAAGCAATTTGCCAATGAGAAGCACAAAGACATCAGAAAACTAGAAGCCTCCCATGCAGATCTGGAAGACAAGATTGCTCAACTATCGGCAAGAAGAGAAGCCCTGCTAGCGGAGCTGAGACAGATTGAAGGAGCCTTGGACGCAGCAAATCAGGAGAAGGCCCAAATGCCCGAAGCTATCAAGACTCTTCAGCAAGAAAGGGACAACCAAGTCCTCAAGACGCTGGCGCTTAAGAAGAAGATCAAGCCAGTTGAAGGCAATGCCGATGAAGATGCAAAGACACTGGAGGAAGCCGACCAAATTCGCCTGCGTGCGATATCAACTATCCGTTCATTGTTGAACTTGTAAACCTTCTTCCTCATCGGCAAAGCAATGCATCGGCAATTTGTAAAACTTTCACATTAACGTAGCGCCGATACACTCTTTTTGAACAAGTACTTTATTTGTTTTCTTCATAAGAAAGTGTTTGCAATTTCATCGGTAATACAAAAACCATGTTGATATCTGCCGATGGACCTTCATTTTTGCGCTTCGGCTGTCATACTTGCGTTTTTGCTCCATGGGAATTTTCTTCTTTGCGCTCCTGTTGTAACTTCCTCTTCTGCATTTTGGTCAGTCCTTCAGGGCACCACTGAGGAAGCTTCGTCTTCCAGACGGGCTGATAAATTTTTGCACTTGAATCTGGGCAATTTATATTGGGATCTCTACAAAGAATCGCCTCATCAGGAACTCTTGCATTGGCCATCTCCTCGAGCTCCTCTTGATTCATCGGCAAACAGTCATCATGCCTGCCTAGTCTTTCATGCGCACTGGTTCTGCGCCCCAGCCGATCATGTACCGATGTCCTCTCTCTAATCGGCTTACCGATGTATCTGCTCCGATCACCATAGTGCGGTCTTCTTTTTGCCCGATCGGCTCGATCATAACAATTGCACTCGGGGCAGTTGTCAACAGTAGGCAATTTAATGCCTTCTTCCCAGCAGTAGATGAAGAACGGGCATCTCCAATGACCTTCGTGCCGACGCCACGCTTCCCGACGCAACTTCTCTTGCCGATGTCGATAGCGGTCACCTACAATTCTGTATGGAGCAGGTCTAGGAGGTCTTCTGGAACTACTGTTTTCTTCAATTATCTCTTTCCCCCTCAAGTCATCGGCAGTTGCTTGATTTCTCGGATCCACTGATGCTCTCCTTTTAGCGCTTGCCGACGTCAACACTTTGGTTTTATTTATGGCCTCCACTATGTTTGCTGGGAAAGGATGTTGATCAATCTTCATCGGCCTCTGAGCTTTAGAGTTTTCGAACTTGATTCTCCCAGATTCAATTGCCGATTGCAACTGCTGTCTGAAAACCTTGCAGTCATTGGTACTGTGCGAAGTTGCATTATGAAATTTACAGTACCTCATCTTCTTCAGCTCATCTGCCAATGGAATCACATGATTGGGTGACAGCTTGATTTGGCCCTCTTGAAGTAGCAGATCAAATATTTTTATCGGCCTTTGTAACGTCAAACGTGAATTTCTCTGGCTCTTTCTGACCAAAGGGACAAGACATAGGCTTCTTACCCTTTGCCCACTTAGCCAGGCCGATAGTTGGTTCTTCATCTGAATCTGATTCCTCTGCCTCTTCTACAAAGGACACCTTCTTGTTCTAGCCCTTCCTATGTTCTTCCTATGTTCCAGATCCTCTGCACAATATGTCTTAAGCTTTCAAACTCCTGAGAATTGTATTTGTCCTTGAGATGCGGCAACAAACCCTAAAAAGCCAAACCAGCTAATTGGCGATCATCAAGCACTAAGCTGTAGCACCTGTTCTTCATGTCTCGTACCCTTTGCACAAAACCTTCTACTGATTCGTCGCTTCGCTGTCTCAACTTCATCAAATCGGTAAGCTTCTTCTCATGGACACCAGCAAAGAAGTATTTATGGAATTGTCTTTCCAGTTTAGCCCAAGTAAGAATGGAGTTTGGTGGTAATGAGATGAACCACACGAATGCTGATCCAGACAAAGAGGACGAGAATAAACGGATCCTTAGCTCATCCCTATTCGCTGCTTCCCCGCACTGGATGATGAATCAGTTGATGTGCTCCATCGTTGACGTATCATCTTGCCCAGAAAACTTAGTGAAATCTGGCACCTTGTATCAATTCGGGAAAGGAATTGAATCATAAGATGAAGGGTACGGAGTCCGATAAGAGTAAGTATTAATCTTGGGCTGAATCCCAAATTGCTCTTTCATTACTTCTGCAATCTTATCGGTTAAGAGTGCATCCTGATCTTGCCGATGCACTGGCTGAATCTCCATTGGAGGCGTTGGCTGATATGTTTCTACATACCCCTGTGGCATTTGACTTGGAGGAATCGGCATATTCATGGCACCAATCTATGGAGTAAAGTTCATCGGCTGTTTTGCCGATGTTTGTTCCTAGAAAGTTGCCCGTGGACTATACTGCTGAGTCCCCGTTGCCTAGTAACTTGGTTGAACAACAGATTGCTGAACGGGCGCTTGCCCTGACCAATTGAGATTATAAGTCATCGGCACCTGACTTGCCGATGGCTAACAGTTTGCAGACAATTGATGCTCTTGTATAGGTAGATGATAACCAGCATGATTGCCCTGAATTGCAGATAACCCAGATTGAGATATGAATGGCGCTACGGGCTGTTCTGCAGTGGAAGCTCTCTGTTGAGTTGGTGGAAGATTAGTCAATAGATTCGCATAAGATATCTGTTGCGGAGGCACGTAGAATCCCATTGACAATGGCCGTATAGCAGGAGGTGTAGTAGAATAATGCGGCACTTGAGCCATCGGCCGAATTGGAGTAGCCGATGTCATTGGACCCTTCCCTGCTACATCATGCACTTGAGGCAGTCCAGAGTTGGCAGTAGATGGACCTGGAGGCATCCCGTATCCCCACCAATTAGCAACAGTTTGACTGTGTTGACCTGAAGGACTTGATATTGCCGATGCTGATAGATCTGTGCTCAACTGAGTACTAGGCCTCTCCTGAGACGTTAGATCTGATCCTATCAGCGTGGCTTCAATGATAGATGGTCCTGATATAACTGAAGGAGTAGGCGCTTCCATACTCTCAACGACTGGAGTTGCTGATGGAGTACTGGTAGATGCCGATCCCGGCTGATGATATACCGGCCCGACATACCCTGGTGCTTGTCCGTCTCTTAACGTTTGTACAACAGCATTGTAAACAGTATTGGACAGCACGGTGGAGTGGTTGATTAAAGCTTGATTTAATGCAAAATTAACCATCTTCTGTAATTTACCAGGGTTGGAATCAAAGGTTACCTACCGAGGCAACGGCAGATCTTGCTTCTGGATGACTTCTCTGGCCCTGTTCTTGCTGAAAGACTTCAAGCAGAGCTGCCTGTAATCCTCCATAGCTTTTTTCATGGCTAGCTTTTGATCCTCCTTGAGATCTAACTCTGATATTTCGATGATGTTTTCTGGATTGATATCAGTAGGATTCTTCATGATAGATCTGTTGACTTGGTCCCACCGGACGTGCCAAAAGATGTGTTGATGCAAAATTATATCTCCAAACACACCGGGCTAATACCCACAATCGATATCCGAAGCGTGCCAGTCGATTTGACCTGTTAATCGACAAGGATGATAAATTTGAATAAGATCTGAACAAGACGACTGTGATACGCCCGGACGTCAAAGCTTAGAAGGTATTCGATAACTGTTGAACAGATCAGACGAGACGACAGCGATACGCCCGGACGTCAAAGCCTAGATCGTGCTCGGTAGACACGGAACCTGCAAGGTCGCCGGAGATCAAGTTGATGCAGCCCGTCGATTCTTGAAAGAACTCGTTGAAAAAGAAAAGGACTTGGCGAAGTCGCCGAAAAGTAAAGTACTGGTAAAGGTAAATAAAAAATAGATTTGTTTATTGATGCTTGGATATCCATTACAATGCCCTTCGGCATATATTTATACTCTGCTAATAAAAAAATCCTAATTTAATACGTAAAGCTCAACTATAGAAGAAATAAACTAATTCCTTATACGAACTCTATTTCTTAAAAAAGAAATAAAACTTGTATAGGAGTTGGACTTAAACTGCAATACGAAAAGTCATAAGCTCTGTGTTGCCGATCCGCTGTCTACTCCCGTCACGATGAAGTCATCTCCTTATCGGCACATCCTCTTTAGCTTCATCGGCAATGTACGAGACCAACATGTCCTTCATTGGCAACCGCCCATCGGTAACTCAGAAGCAATGCTGAAGAACAACCACCCTCTTGCCGATTTAGTTTAGTCTCCCGATCCTTATTGACACGTACCGAAAAACGGTGTCAACAGTACTCTTGTATGTTTTCTTGAGTTTTAACAGCTCTGAAATCAATGATGATGGCCAGCTTTATGTAGTATCAAAGTTCATCCGTTCGCTTATCCAATTCGTGTACTGTGATTTTAGTATTTTTCGACACTACAATAGTATCACGAGATCTGTGATTTTTTTTTTCTGTTTGTTTGAATATATTTTTGTTGGCCGGTATTTCCATCCCCTAGGTATTTCAAACTGTGCCAGGGAACTCCTCTCCAATGGGGCCACTGTTACCTTGCGGGGGAGCGGGTGCCATGTGCATGCACGAAATTCCCTTAGGGGTCTAAATACACGTGCTTTTATCACCCCCTCTATCCAAACGAGCCCTACGGGGTGGAGCACTCCCCACAGGGGCGCCTACTCCTTCCCTCACGGATGCAGCAGACCGAGACGGAAGAGTCCAATACCGTCAGGGACGCTTCGTGCCACCCGAAAATCAAGTCCGTGCCCCTGAAAAGCAAAGCTCGCGTGCTGCAATGCTGGGTATGGCCCATGCGTAAGAGACAGGGAGTGAAAAGAAGGGCGCGGTCGCGCGGGCCGACGGGAGGCACCATGGTGTCACGCCGACACCGACACCGACACCGGTGTTTTCGCAGGATAGGCGGCGCCTCCGCGGCTCGAACGCGGGTGAGCACGCACGGCGCGGAAGGAATACAGCGACCGCGCTACCCGCCGGTCGCCCGTCTCCTTCCTCCCCGCCTGTCGCCGGCCTCCTCCTTGCGCCGGCCGCTCGCCTCCCCGATGGGCAGCTGCTCGTCTGCTCCCCTCCCCGTGCGGGTGGCTGGGTGCCTGCTCCCACCGGTGGCTCCCCCCTTCGCTGGGCGCCTGGTGGCCTGGCGCCTGCTCCCAGCTCCCCTCCAGCCGAGCTGCTGCTCATGCAGGTAAGCACTTGTATGATTGGATCTGCCGTCCCCTGCTCAGCTGCTGAGTTAGCTTGCTTCCTCTGTACTGCTATGCTAGTCTGGTAATATTGAATCTTTCCTGAATGCCTGCTATACTAGTACTTCTAAACGCTAATATTGCCTTGTTGCCTGAATCCCCATGTATTAGGCATTAGCTGCTGAACTGTTGTATATTAGCTGAAAACAAGATTGAAAAGATATCTGGTTAGATAAGATTTCAGTAGCACTTGTTACATTGCTACATGTTCCTTCGTGTACATGTATTAGTAATGGGATGACAAATCCTGAACTTGTAAGTGCAGAACCTAATTTTCAGTAACTCAATTTTACAAACTTGAGTAGTATCCATAACTGAATGTTTCCTGATTGTTTAATTTAGACAATCTGAAGACATTTCAAGTGCTGTATCTTTTCATTTTGAAACAATTTATCACTTTTCATGCCAACATGAGCTTTTGGTCCCCAAGAAATCTGAGAACTAGTACGTAATGATGACTAGTCCCACTGCTGCTGCTAATATCAGGTTACTCTGTTACTGCTAGTATCAAAACTTTCATTGCTTTTATAAATCCAGCTTTTACATTGTACAACAATGCAATTGGAGACTTGTATCTGAACTGCTTCAAACGTAAGCAGACTGAACTGATGGTTCATCATATTCAGAACTATCCTATCAAACCAGTGAAAATTACAAAATGAGATGAGCTTCTTAGCAGTTAATAAAATTATAAGACCATTCACTCTGTAGTCTCTACCCTTAAATCATAGTTTACTTATGGAATCTCATGCTCATGCTATCACTACCACAGCTGCATATTGGTGCTTCTGAAGTAGTTGCTAGTCACATTATTCTTAGAAAACAAATATGCACAAACATTCTTAGATTAAATCTGCATTATCTCAACTTTCATGTTTCATGTGCGAAATGTAATTATATTTAGATCATTTCTTTTTGATGTAGAGGGCAACTGGAGATGGATCCCCTCATGTTTCAGCAAACCTGGACCACAACAGTGATGGTACTGGCTAGTGGTGATTGTATGTATTTTGTGGAGCCAGCATATTTGTTCATGGTAATATGCATTTCGGCTACATGACTTATCTAGCAACTTAGGTTCTTTGATTTAGGTAGCTGTAGCTTCATACTGAGCTGTATGACATCTTAGGTTCTCTGCTGATTTGCAGTTGCTTCATGTATGACTTAAGTTGGAACATGTTACCAGATATATGAATTTCTAGTGTGATATATATATTGTGATATTTGTGTATAACATTTATCACATTCTTATGGTTGAATGGTTCATTGAGCTTATGTGAAACTGATTGGCTGTAAATTGATTATGAATGTTTACTGAAGCTCAGTTATGAAGGTATGAATTAAAAATGTGGTTAACTGGAAGGAGGTGCGAATCTTCCTTGACAGTACCATAACTGACAGGGAAAGTATGGACCTCTCCTGACGGCAGGTGGCTTACAGGGAAGGTTTGAAGCTTTCCTGCCGGTCCTGTCACGGACAGGGAACGTTTTCCCTGACAGCAGGGGGAAAACCGTCAGGGAAGCTCTCTCCTAACGGTAGCCGTCAGGGAATAGTCTGTGATGGGTTTCCGTTACGGAAACTTGACTTTTCCTGTCGATTTTCTTCTGACGGCTTATCCTGACGATAACCGTCACGGATAACCTTCCCTAACGGTTTTCCACACTTTCCTGACGGAACGGACCGTCAGAAAAAAAACTGGGCTAGGGTAGTGTCTAGTTCTTTCAATTGCTACAAGAATTCCCAGCACACAAGCCCTAGATAGAACAAGCTAAATATGCAACTTGCTTCAGTGCAGCTAGACTGATGATCTAGACTAAGCATGGGAGGTACCAGGAGCATGCCCGCGTGTGCCTTCTCTTTAGTCTCCCTTGTTCCCAATCTAACACATACTGTGGAGCTTAAAACAGCGGCCACTAAGCCTTGCGCCGAATCCTGAAGTGGACGGTGCCGTGTGGTGATATCGAGGAGCTGCCACCTGGGAGGGTGTGCGCTGCTCCTATATATGCTGCAGGCGCTGAGCCAGGTGGCTCCTTGCAGCTGACCAATCACCACTGGCTCCGAGAAGAATCGGCAGAGCAGCTCTTGGCCTCTCCTACACCAGGACAACAGCAATCAGCAGGTTGTCCACTTGGTTGGTTCAATTGAGAGGATATCTTTGCATGTAACACAGTATGACCCAAGTAAAATAATTTCAGAATTAAATTGCCAACATAAGGCACCATGGTCGATATCGCATTCAGTCATGAGGAAACACTGAGATTAAATGTGATGTACTAATCATAAGGCCACATGTAATTAAAGCCACGATTTTTGCTATCTTTAAGGGAACAAATCTCCAATATCATGATCTGTCCAGTCGCCTTCAACACACAAATGAAACAATTAAGTCTTATCAAAGCTACATTTGCTGCTCTGCAACTACAACGCACGTACCTAAAGCAGTCATGCACATATTTATCAATGCAAATAGTTTAACTTTACAGAATGATCATCAAAGCTTGCATCAAAGGGGGCTGCCGCCGGCCATTTAACAAGAAGAGTTACATTATGTACCACGAATTTTCTATCTTGTTTCTCCATGTCTAAACACTCTGGTCCTGCATTGGTGTAGATCCAACTCTTCGCTTGCTCCTTTAAAAAAATAGTAGTTTCTTGGTACTAGTAACAATGATGTGCCAGACAACTGGCTTTTTGATCCTGATTTAACTCGCAAGGCATTGGTTCACATGATTGGTTTGCATGAGCTTCCATTCGCTATAGTTGAGTATGATGGTTTCATAGAGCTTGTTGGTAGTTTGAACCCTTTATTCAAACTTGGGTCATGGACAACAATTAAGTTGTAGTGCACATGTGAAGGAAGATTTTATCATGTTAGATGTGGTGCACATGTCATTAATTTAATAGTTCGATATGGATTGAGAAAAAAGAGTGGCATAGTGGACAATATTAGAGAGAGTGTAAAATTTGCATAAGTTCCCAGGCACCAAAGGAAAAATTTGAGGAACTAGCCAAGCAAATAGGGGTCTCTGAAAAACAGCCCACCCTTGATATCTGTACAAGATGGAATTCAACCTGTCTAATGCTTGATTCTGCATATCCATTTAGGAAGGGTTTTAATTAATTAGGGAAACAAGATCAGAATTTTATTGCTGTGCCCTCAGTGCACCAATAGGAAAGATCTTGGGCTGTTTGTCATTTCTTGAAAGTATCTCGTGATGCTACCAACGTATTATCTATTTCTTGGTATCCTACTGCCCACCATTACAATCATGAACTTTGGAGAATCAAATTTGCCAATTATAACAAATCTCACAGTAGAGATCAAGATATTGCATCTATGGCAAAGGCGATGGAGAAGAAATTTATGCAGTACTGGGAAATTACATATTTATCTTTCTCCATCCCAGTTATTCTTGATCCAAGGTTCAAATATTCTTTTGTGGATTTCAGCATGAAGCAATTGTTTGGCTTAGATGCAATGCCAAATTAAGTTAGAAATAGTAATGAGTACACTAGAGAATCTTATCAGCAATATTCTTCTCAAATGAATTGCTTAGGTGCTCATTTGGCACATGAAACAACTTATGGTGAAATTAATGTTGTGAGAGATGAAACATTTGATCACTGGGACCAACATAAAAGTGTTCAGCTACTCAGTCTTCTAATGAGCTTAGTGCATACTTGGCTGATGCTACAATTCCTAGAGTTGCTGACTTTGATATCTTGGGATGGTGGAAATCAAAATAAGCAACTAGCTTAGATGGCTTACATGGTACAGTCGTTGATGGCTGAAGCTACAATTCCTAGAAGGATGGTTTGGATTTGCATCTTTTTCCACCCCATCAGATCCCCGCATTAATGGGTCGTTTGGGTTAGGCACTGGTTGACCCATTGCTAACCCACCTGCATTGCGATAGACATGGGAAGCAGCATTACATTTTGGGTTGAGCTGGAACAAATTGTTTTGATAGCTTGTATCCATTGACCTACTGTGCTTAATGTTTTACCATGGTTCATACACCTCACTTGTAACCTACCTTATAAATTTCATAAGTTGACAATTAAATCGAAAAGGGAAACAAAAAATAACTTGAAAAGGACCAGAGTTCGCAAATAAAGAAAGAGACTGCAGTTCGCAAATATTGCCCAGCACTTGATTGGTTCACCTCAAATTGTGCTAACAAGAAAAATTGTAAACTGTTAAAATGAGAGTCCGCATGCATTTGAAGCGAAACAAACTGGTTGACATGACCAACCTTGGTGCAGTGCATGTCAATGGCGTTCAAAACACGTGTACTCTGCATATCTTCCACCGACAAACTGGAATGCCAACTATGATCATGACAACATATACATAATTGTCTGAATTGGTTAGTGCACACGCATCATATTTTGACACTTCCTTGAAGAAATTATTTTATGTGGTCTCAATGAACCCCGTCCATGTGCGAACTGAGCACAACTCAGGTCTTTGACTTGACACCAGCATTATCTTTTCCGCGAGATGCCTTTGGTCACTTTGTCAAAGTCCCACTCAGTTCTTCGAAAGTGCCTGTATGGATAGATTATGTGTGTACGTTTATTGGTATAAGTGTGCGCTCATGTATGTGAGCGTCTGCATCTGTACTGGTCTCGCAAAAATAAAAATGAACCATGTCCATCTCCAAGAGCTTGTTGTTCAGTTCTCTGTTACATTACAACAAATCCTCACGTCAACGACCAGAATTTAGTCACCACACACAATATGTGGTTGTCGGGTTCCATCTCTTATCGGTTCCGTTGTTGCCCAATCTGTCCGATGACCAGAAACTGTCCCGTCGTCATGCATGTCCCTTTTGTGGTCGCTATATGCCGTGTCCCTCGTCTACCCGGCCCTGGGACACCTCGTCAAACCTTGCGAATTCCGTTGTACATCCTTTCAGAGTTTCAGTTTCACACCACGCCTCTCCCCTTCCCTCCCTTGCCCTAAGAACCGCCGCCGCATCTGCTACATCGCCGCCGCACGCCTCCTCTCCCAACAGCGTCTCCCTCCTCTACTGATGCGTCATAACAGGGCAAAACCCCCAGGAGGCCGCCGCGTTGATGCGTGCCCCGTCTGCGATGGGGCTCGGACCAGATACCTGCGCGAATCAGCCATCAGGTGCGCTGCCGTTCCATCTGCGACTCCGTACGTGCTCTATGGCGACGAGGCCGGCGGCGGCCGTGCAACAGGTGGATGACTTGCCGTGGGCGCCCAAATGACCAGATCTTCATGAGCCCCAACCCTAACCGTAAGACATCATCTTCTCAATGCTGATCTGCATCTCGACAAGCCTGCCCTCTTCAATGCCTCACTATGCACGGCCCTGCAGCTACTTGGCAATTTAGTTACTGTGTTGAATCATTAACGAAGGGAATTTTGTTTGTAGATTTCATCTATGCTGTCTCGGGAAACGTTTGCCTCTGCTATTCTATTGTTAGTCAAGTCAGGTATTCTATTGTTAGTCAAGTCAGGTAGCGAGGTAACGTTTGCAGAGTGCTTCTTCAGAGTAGAGCTAATATTACAATAAGCTGTAAATGTCTGAATAAAACTGCTTGTGGAGATTCCTTGCACTCAGTACTAAGAAAGGTTTCCTATAATCTGTAGTTGTGTAAATCTCGCATTTTCTATATTGATTACATGTTACATTTTAATAAGCTCGAATTTATTATCTAAAAAACTGACCTGAGTTATTAAATTATTCTATCAGCAAGAAGGAAATTTGAGTATCGGTAGGCTACCTGAGTAAGAAGAATGTAGTTAATTCCAGAATTGATCTCAGTTGTAGGCTTCAAATTTATGAGTTTATTCTCTTTCCCTGCAGAATGCAGTTAGTTGATTTCACCTGTCTTTTATCAGGCATATTCCATATTGATGTGCTGACAGTTTGTAATCTGTAGCATGAAAAGGCTGCACAAGCCACCAAACTCTTTGCCTAAACCTTTATGTTATCATGTTTCAGTATATATATCATAGATATATCGGTCTATGCAAGGTTAGTTTCCAAATTTTATTCTTGCTTCAGATGATTATTCTTTGCTTACTTTTGTGCACAGTTTGTGTATATCGTTGATGGTATTAAACCTTAGTTTTGCTGCACAGGTGCTTTCTATCCAAGAGCATCTGTGCTCAATTATTGGAGAGAGACTTACTATCCAAGACCAAGCTGTTGGAGCAAGATGCTACAATCCAAGACCAAGCTATTGGAGCAAGATGTTGCAGAGTCCAGTTGAACATTAATATTTTTAGTTATAGTTGTATGGGTGGTGTTGAGCATGAAGCATAACTTATTGCTGCTAATTCCTCCTAATGTAGGAATAGTCCTTAAGTTAGGGACTGTTAGTTTCATGGTTAGCTGTTTTTTTCCTTTTTTTTTGCAATGGTGCACTTTTAATGTATTGACAAATTGGATAAAAATAATTGCTTTTCGTTGCAAGTCTATTTGTTGTATATTCTCTGTAGTGAAAATATATCACTGTATATGGTGTCAAGCGGTGGTCGGTGTTGTAAATAAGTAGCCAATGTGAAAAAAATTATCAATATAAATGTGGTCTAAAATAGTATTGATCAGAAAAACATATGGTCGTTATTACTAAAACATGGTCGTTAATGCTCTCATGATAGATGTTGAAAAAATATTAATGATGAAAAATGTGGTCGTTGCTTTTAGAAATGTGGTCGTTGCAAGTCTGGTAATCAACGACCACATATTGTTCGGTCGTTGAAAACCTAACGATGGAAAATATAATGTGGTCGTTAATTGTATTAACGAAGGAGCTTTTAACAACCATGGTCGACCACATCTTTGTGGTCGTTAATAACTTTTAACGACCACATTTAGACTTTTAACGACCACAAATCCCGTCATTAATACCAGTTTTTCTTGTAGCGTTAGCCACGAACCCTCCCTAGGACAAAGCCATTCCAAAGTGATTCCCTCAATCCTGCTCTAATCCACGAACTGTTTCCAAAAGTCCGAAATAATCTTTCAAGGTTGAATAACCCTCTAGATATATAACCCGGCATTCCTTCTATCTACTATAAATCATTGAAGTAGTGTGAATAACCCACTGGCCACTGGATGCCATCAGTATCTCTGGCCGTGATTATTGGTCATCTATGAGGCTATGGGCCCAGCAGGCTGTCCTCTGTCTGACAGTATAACCATATATATAGGCATAAAAAAGGAGAGTGTGCGCAGCGAGGTGCATCCTCTCAACCCGTATTCCTTTGCCATGCCGTTTTACATTATGTACCACGATTTTATTGGTGTACATTCAAGTCCTAGCTTTGCTACTACAACGAGGCGTGGGAAGCAGCAGGACATCTCACGCTGCCACAGCAACCGGTTAAACTGGCACAAAATGTTTTGATACCCTTGGTCCATCTATCCAACGGCCGACGCCGTCAACAGCCGCATAATAAACTTGAACTGATAGAAGAGCAGGTGCACACTATAGTAGTTTTCATCAAAAGATTAGCCACTGTGTATCGAGGTTTCAAACTTGTAGCAGCTATCGATTCTTCGACTCGTGTTTTCACTGCAGCTTATATAAGTATAAGATTCTTTGTCGAATCCATGAGGTTAATGAAAAATAAAATACCATAAATGTGGCCTAACACATGCATACTTTTCTCTCCCACCCACAAGCAAGCATGGAATAAATAATTTGACTGTAGAGGCATTAGAGCCACTCCAAGAGATTTTGTAAAACTAAATAGTCAAATTGCCTATTTTAGCCATTGTGTAAAATGAAGAAGTGCCAAAAAAGAAGAGTCTACAACAGGCTAGATAAATTGCATCTTATATATTTGAAAACATGCCACCTGCCATCAAAATCCCAATCGATTCTTGTTCTCCCGTGAGAGAATAGGCCGTGCTCCCGCGCGGCCTAATATACTCACACGGTGGCACCCTCTTTGTCTCACTTTGATAGGATCGTATGCACTCCTGCGGCGTCCCCAGCTGCCTTCTGGCGCCACCCTCACTCACTGAACAAGGTGCCTGATTCTCTCGTCATTAATTACCAATCTCCCACCATAAACCAAGACTACTTTAACATTGAATTATGACAACCGATATGCCTCCATAGGATGAACGACCACCACGCACTTTCTTGTCTCAAGTATTTCTATATTTTCAGCAAGCTCGACTCAGGCTTGCATTATATCTTGTCACTGAGAGTTAAGTTAGATATACTTAAAATTGAAATTTACCCACTTAGACAATACCTTTAACTTACCATTCTCTTGTGCAACTGAATTTGAAACATATTCAACAGGCCAATAGCCGCACATCTGGGCACGCGCTGCACGTTACTAACACGCCTGTAAGCCACCAGTATGAATGGATACGCCAAGTGATACATGAATATGATCCAATGTCCAATCGTCTCACGCCGAGCAAAAACGATGAAAATCCATGGTTGGTGGGAGCCTACATTGAACTGAGCTCTCATATTGCAAGTGGTTGGCGCGCCACCCAAATAGCAAGCCTACAACCAAGCTACATGTGCCCTCGTTCACGTAAGCAATGCAAGTTATTGCTCCAGTCTCAACCGGTCTAAGACAGTAAGACACACTACTACACTACACCCAAGCTGACAAGCAGATTAATAAACCAAGCTGGTCCTGGGCTCCTATGTCCTCCAATGCCTGACGACCAGGGTGGTCATCTTGTCCTAGCCAGCATGCTGTTGTGTTGTGGCATCTAACATTTTGCAGATCTTCACTGCCACGCTTCAGTCCCAACCTCCCTTTCCAGAAGCCTAGAACATATTCAACAAACTCCACTTTGACACAAATTCATCTTATAGCATAAATCAACACCTTTATCCTAAACATAACAAAGAAAATACCACTGGCGCCAAATATCCTCTTAGGCTAATCTACTAAACCAACTAAGCTTGAGCACAGCTCAAACTTAGCAACAGGAACAAGTTTAGTCATCATATCAGCAGGATTATCATGAGTACTAATCTTGCATATCTTTAACTTACCATCCTCGATCACATCACGAACAAAATGATACTTGATGTCAATATGTTTAGTCCTCTCATGGAACATCTGATCTTTGGTAAGGTAAATGGTACTTTGACTGTCACAAAATAAATTAATGCAAGAATCAACTCCACATAGCTCAGCGTACAAACCTTTCAACCAAATTAATTCCTTGCACGCCTTAGAAACAACCATGTACTCTGCTTTAGTAGTAGACAAAGCAACAACAAACTATAATGTAGCCCTCCAACTCACAGCACAACTGCCAACTGTAAACACATAACCAGTGAGAGACCTACGCCTGTCTAGATCAGCAGCATAATCTGAATCCACATAACCAATAAGTCCCTTCTGAGTTTTGCCAAACTTCAAAGAAGAATCTACTATGCCTCTGAGGTACCTGAAAATCCACTGAACTGCCCTCCAATATTCTTTATTAGGATTAGACATATATCTACTAACCAAACTCATAGCATATGATAAATCTGGACGAGAGCAAACCATGGCATACATCAAAAATCCAACAGCACTAGAATAAGGAACTCTTGATATATATTCAATATCTGCATCTGTACTAGGACACTGTACAGTTGATAATTTAAAATGAGGTGCAATAGAAGTACTAACAGGCTTTGCATTATGCATGTTAAAACGCTGAAGAACTTTCTTAATATAATTATGCTGACTAAGAAATAGCAAACCAGATTTTCTATCTCTAGTAATTTCCATACCGAGAACTTTCTTAGCAGCACCAAGATCTTTCATGTCAAACTCACTACTCAACAATTTCTTCAATTTAGTGATTTTAACCTTACTCTTGGCAACAATCAGCATATCATCAACATACAACAGCAAATATATAGGTGATCCCTTAACATGCTTGATGTAAACACAACTATCATATTTATACCTCTTAAAACCGTGCAACAACATAAATGAATCAAAACCTCTTGTTCCACTGACGCGGGGACTGCTTCAAACCATACAAGGATCTCTTCAACTTACAAACAAATTTTCTCCTTGCCAGGCACTATGAACCCTTCCGGCTGGTCCATATAAATGTCCTCCTCAAGCTCTCCATGCAAAAATGCAGTCTTCACATCTAACTGCTCAAGCTCAAGATCATGTGAAGCAACAATACTAAGAAAAGTATGAATGGAACTGTGCTTTACCACTGGAGAGAACACATCATTGTAGTCAATACTGGGAATCTAACTGTAGCCTTTTGCTACTAACCTTGCCTTAAACTTTGGAGGCTCACTTGGAGTTAAACCCTCCTTTCTCTTGAAGATCCACTTGCAGCGGATGGTCTTCTTCTTCTTAGACAAAGGAACAACCTTCCATGTGCTATTCTTCTCAAGAGACTGCATCTCCTCATGCATAGCTGAAATCCACTTCTCACGATCACCACAAACAATGGCTTCATGATAAGTTGCTGGCAAATGAGTATTCTCCACCTGTTCAGCACAACTCAAAGCATAATAAGTCAAATTACATTCTTCAATAACATGGGCTGGAGGTCCACATCCCCTCTTTGACCTGCGATGAGCAATAGGTAATTCCTCCTCTAGCTGCAAAACAAGAGGTGAGTGCTGCTGAACATCATCATGAGTATCATCATCAGCATCTTCATCATCATGAATATCAACTGGCTCCACTTGCATACCTGCCTCATCATCCACATGCTCCACCTGCACACTTGTATACTGCAGCTCTCTTTCAAAATTATCTAGAACATGATCTGAGGACAAACTGTTATTAAACATCACAGATTCATTGAAAACAACACTCCTACTCATGAAAGTCTTTCTAGTTTTGAGATTTCACAATTTATATCCTTTAACTCCTGAACCATAACCAAGAAACAGACATTTAATAGCTCTAGGCTCTAATTTTCCATTATCAACATGAGCATAAGTAGTGCAGCCAAAAACTTTCAACTGTGAATAATCTACAGGTGTACCAGACCATACCTCAATGGGAGTTTTCTTATTAAGTGGAATAGAAGGTGACCTGTTTATCAAGTAACATGCAGTGTTAGCTGCTTCAGCCCAAAAATGCTTGCTCATGCTAGCATTGGACAGCATGCAACGAGCCTTTGAAATGATGGTTCTGTTCACATGCTTGGTCACACCATTTTGCTGCGCAGTGTTTGGTATGGTGTGATGCCTAACAATGCCTTCAATCCTGCAATAATCATTAAAAGCATTCGAACAAAACTCTCCACCATTATCAGTACGAAGTAATTTCACCTTTCTTTCAGTTTGCCTTTCTATCATAACTTTCTAATCTTTAAAAGCAGCAAAGGTATCATCTTTATTTTTTAGAAAATAAGGCCAAACTCTGCTAGAGTAATCATCAATAATTGTAAGCATGTAACGAGCATCACTAAGAGAAGGATTACGGGAATCAAGAGTACATGTTACTCGAATGCCTTTGGTGGTATGAACCGAGGTGTTGAATTTTACAATTGTGCAGGATGTACATAATCAAGAGTACCTTTGGTGGTATGAACCGAGGTGTTGAATTTTACCCTTTTATGCTTCCCAAAAATACAATGCTCACAAAACTTCATGTTACTCGAATGCAGCCATCCAACAAGTTTCTCTTCATCAATTCTGCCATACCAAGTTGACTCATATGTCCTAAACGCATATGCCAAAGGTTAGTCTTACTAGGTTCAACATTAGTAATAGCAGCAGCAGTAGAAACAGAACCATGTAAAGTGCTTCCTCTAAGGACATACAACTTTGTAGAATTGAGATCACCTTTCAAACAAACAAAGAACCTTTTGATACCTTTAGAACGCCATCTGAACCGGAATAATGGAAACCTTCTGCATCAAGCGTGCTGAGCGAGATGAGATTTCTGGACATTCCTGGTATGTACCTCACATTCTTCAGCGTGTGTGTCATGCCATCATGTGCCTTGATTTGAATGGAGCCAATCCCCACAATGTCACATGGGTTGTCGTCTCCCATCCGCACAACATCTCCTTTCTGCACAGGCTTATCTGAACTAAACCAATTTTTGTTAGTGCAGATATGAAATGAACATGCAGAATCAAGTATCCATTCATCATGACCAGAAACACAGCCAGCAAAAACTACCAGACAATCTCCAGAATCAGAATTTTCAGCACTAGAAACAATGGAAGCATTACCATCATGATTGCCTTTCCTCTTCTCCTTATTCTTATGTTTTAGACAATCCTCAATAAAATGATTTTTCTTCTTACAATACTTACATAACTTTTTAGGTGGCTTGGACTTGGAACGGCCTATGCCATTGTAGCTCTTGTCATGACCGTTGCTGTCATTGGAGGATCTATGTTCAGTTCTGCCTCTCATTGCAATGCTTCGCCCTTGGAGGACAATGATCCATCGAGCTGCACCATGCCTTTCATCTTCTCCCTGGACTGAAGTGCCTCAATAACTTCTACAAGGGTTAGTTCATCACGGCTTAACAATATGGTGTCATGAAAATGCGCATACGAATTCGGTAATGAACGTAATAGTAAAAGATCTAAGTCCTCATCATCACACTTAACCTCCATCGACATTAGGTCGGCCACGATCTCCTTGAAGGTAGATAAATGGCTCATCACTGAATCACCCTGCTTAATCTTGAGAGTGAACAACTTCATCTTCATATGCATCTTACTGGTCAGATCCATGGACATACAGATGGATTCCAGTTTCAACCAGAGCCCTGCAGCAGTCTTTTCCTGCAGCACCTCTTGCAAAATATCATTATGAAGATGGAGTTGAATTAAAGACATAGCCTTAGGATCCCTCCTGATTTTCTCAGGAGTCCACTCAGCCTTCGTTTTCTTCCCGAAGCCCTCCAGTGCCTCATCATAATCATCCTTCTGTGCCAGGATGGCTCGCATCTTGACTTGCCATAGCAAGAACCGAGTCTGGTAATCCAGCGGCGGTAGATCGAACTTCAGCAACGTCATCATGATCTGCAACCAAAGCTCTGATACAACTTATTGTGAATAACGGCGATAAATCACAAAGAAAACAAGATCAAATCACAGCGAGACATAAGATTTAATGTGGAAAACCCCTCCAATGCGAAGGGAAAAGCCACGGGCGCCAACCAGCAAATACTCCTCACTATTATCAACAGTCAGGTTACAAATGCCGTGCGGCAGTTATAAGAGAATGAATGAATCAGACACAGTGGAACCCTAACACCGGGTATATGTACGCAGGGGCCCAAGCCCCCCAGTGACGGGCCTCTGCTTCGCTCCATCAGAAGTCCGGCCATTATATTGTGCAACTGAATTTGGAACATATTCAACAAGTCAATAGCCGCACATCTGGGCACGCGTTGCACATTACTAACACGCTGTAAGCCACTAGTGTGAATGGATACACCAAGTGATACATGAGTATGATCCAATGTCCAATCATCTCATGCTGACCAAAAACGATGAAAATCCATGGTTGGTGGGAGCCTACATTGAACTGAGCTCTCATATTGCAAGTGGTCGGCGCGCCACCCAAATAGCAAGACTACAACCAACCACATGTGCTGTCGTTCACGCAAGTAATGCAAGTTATTGCTCCAGTCTCAACCAGTCTAAGACAGTAAGACACACTACTACACTACACCCAAGCTGACAAGCAGATTAATAAACCTAGCTGGTCCTAGGCTCCTGTGTCCTCCAAACGCGTGATGACCAGGGGGTCATCTTGTCCTAGCCAGCATGCTGTTGTGTTGTGGCATACAGCATTTTGCAGATCTTCACTGCCATGCTTCAGTCCCAACCTCCCTTTCCAGAAGCCTCCTAAATATGTTTTCTCAAACACGACTTTATGTGTATTTATTTTAAGAAGAAGGAGCCAAAAAGAATGGTTCACACAGAGTACATAGGAGCCATGTGTAATCCAGAGATTACCTGCGGAATCCCGACAACACAAACACACAGAAAGAAAAGACAAGGAGGCGGGGGGACATCCACCAAACAACCCCGAGCGAGAAATTGGGAATGCACAGCGAGCATTCCGACGACGCCGAAGATGGGTTGCAGTGGTGCTCCAACGAAGCCTATAAGAAGGAACTTAACATCCACAGATGCCAACAACACTGGAGAAGAACCGGTGTTGGTCTCTTGACCTAAGCCTGCACCGATGGATAGGACCTTCAATGACGCCTTCAAGAAGGAGCATGGCGTACAAGCGCCATCCTGTCGGCTCGGACAAGCCGGACAAGGTTTTCACCCAGCTCAAGTGCCCCTTGGAGCATGCCACCTATAGTACCACAATGACGTCATCCGCCATGCTGCCATGGGTGCACTACAGGCATAGCCATTGCCTTGGGTGTCGCCGTGGCCATGCTGTAGGCACAGCCACTGCCTGGACGTAGCCATGGGCACTCTGCAGGTCCTTTCGCTGCCTAGGTGCTGTCATGGGCATGTTGGTGGTCCTTATGGATCAATTCTAACAGCCAACTTAGGCATAAAAAGAGAGAGACAACCATACTTTAACAGATATGCTTGTGCTACTAACAGAATTCCACTTGTACCCCTAGTATTTATATTTTTATAGGATTCATGATGAAACAAGTGGAAGTGCACAACATCAAGGAGAAAGCGCAAAACCAAAAAACGAATTCAGAAAATGCATAAACAAGACTAAGAAAGGAGCCCACCTTCGGGGCATACCTGGGCCTAATCATAACTGCAGCGGAGGTCTAGGCCCAGGGAAGAACCGACCACACAAAGGCGGTGGCCAGCCGGCCCCACTAGGGGACCGACCGCCCCCCGGACCGGCCGCCCCCTTGGTGGCCCCTCTCGGGCCCAGTCTTCTTAGGCGGTGCTCTAGGTGGTTCACACAAGACGGTTTTACCTGCTTCCATATGAGGAGACGCCTGAACCATCCTACTTGGGCTATAAATAGATGGAGCTCCTCCACTCTTCACACACACCAACATTTGGAGCAATACACCTCATATTTCCTACTTGTATTCTTTAGCATAGTATTAGTATTTGAGCAAGGCAAAGCTATCAAGGAGAGCTTGTCTCCTTGGAGGAAGGAAGAACATCTTGGTATGAATACAATTCAGTTCTCCTCTATGAGCAATTTCTTATCTTATATATATAGCAATGCATCTGAATTAGAGTATAGTCTTATTCATATTATGATCATGACATATGAACTAGCATATAGTCTATGTGTTGTGTTCTTGAAATGTTCATCAATGTTCTTCATCGTTCATCAAATTAATATGAACAGAGGAAGAACTAAGGATGGGATAATGGTTCTTTGTGCCATCATGGTTGCTCTTAACTGAGCCTGTCAATCCAAAGGGTTGGGGTCCTGGGAGGTTAGGAGTTGTTTCCAATTACACTAGCGTGGTGCTCGGGTATGCAAAGATCAGCAGATATGTCGGTGCCCCACGGGCAGAGGGGTAGGTGGGAAGGTGGTGACAGCCCTGTCCATCCCAAGCACTCCCCTACATTCGGGTATTGAGTAGGAGTTCATAAAGTCTCTATCAGCTGGCAGACTAGTTGCGGGGATCTCCCTATCATCCCAGACTCAGTCCTAATGCTAGACAAATTAGTTAGATGTTATTTTCTATTCCTTGCATAGCTATATAAGACCAATACCTACTCACATAGTTTATTCTTTTATTCTTTATTTAACTTTTATCCTTGAGGTTAGCTCCGATGTGTGTGTCCACTATCTTATGAACCTAATTTACCCCTATTTATGCTATGTCTACCTATGCGTTCAATAAGTGATCATGTTTATACCAAAGCTAGATGCATTCGTCATGCCCTCCTATGGGAAATTATAAATACAACACCCTTGAATACTCACGGGTTGAAATGCTACAGTGATAGTTCTGTGCGCTTGCAGAGTTATTCTTATTTCTTACTGAGCAATCACGATTGGCATGCCTATGTTCCATTACTTAAGGATTGTAATTTTTGTGCACCCCATAGGCGCCATGCCACAGGATTGCATCCTCGTAAGCAATGATGGTTAGGAAGGCCAATCTAGGCACTTCTAACTATTATTACTAGAATTGCAATACCTTGGCCCATGCTGTTAAGGGCTGAGAGTTACTCTTCTGACATAACATTTCTAGCGTTAATACTAAGGATGGGCCTTTAGTCTATATTTAGTAGTGATGCTAAGAAACACCGACAAACATTTCTGGTGCCGTTGCCAGGGAGGGCAAATGAAAAATGCAAACATCTAGCATTGGCATGAACATTGATTACAAAATAAGCATTGGTAGCCATAGTTTAAACAGGCTAACTTTGCTGTTTTCTTCCTCTTTTCATTGGAATGAAAACCGGATAGTGTATGAGTGGTTTTGACCTGTCGGACAACTTCACTGACAGTCCGAAAGCACTCCTAAGGAAGAAAAGGTCTCATGCCATTTGTTCTTCTGCTACTCCGCCGACAGACGAACTAATCACTTCCGTACCATTCGCTACTACCACCATGGCCATGTCACTCCACAACTACTCCACCCCCGCAGTTGCCAATGTGCCCGTTGGGCCCGCTGTCAATGTTAGGAATGGAAACTTCGAGCTCCATACTGGCCTACTCACAATGGTGTAGGCAAACCAATTCTGTGGTTTGCCAAGTGAGGATGCAAACGCTCACTTGCAACACTTCCTTGAGCTATGTGAAACAATCATCATCAAAGATGTCGCACAAGATAGCATCAGACTTCACTTGTTTCCCTTCTCCCTCACGAGGAAGGTGAAACAATGGTTCTACCAGAGCAAGGAAGCTGTCAACATGTGGGCCAAGTGTTCCACGACGTTCCTCGTGAAATTCTTCCCCATGAGAAAAACAAATGCTCTAAGGGGGAAGATATCAAACTTCCAGCAAACTTCCCTTGAGTCCACCCCTAAAGCTTGGGAGAGGCTCCAGGAGTACATCTGGGCCTGTCCCCATCATGAGATGGAAGATTGGCTCGTGCTTTAAAACTTCTACGAGGTCCTCACGGCCATGTCTAAGGGGCACGTAGATGCCGCTGCTAGAGGTGCATTCCTCTCCCTCACCATCGAGAATGCTACAACACTGATTGAGAAGATGGTGGCCAATCCTGATTGCGAAGATGGTGGCCAATCAGAGCTGGGGAGAAGGATGGAAAACATATAAAGGCATGCACACCATGAAGGAGATGGATCTGCTTGCCGTAGAAATAGATCTACTAATGAAGAGGCTTGAGGGACATGCCACTGATCCTACTACCGGCATTGTCCAAGCCATAGACTCACACATGACGTGTGAAGTCTGTGGAGTGTTGGCCATTCGGGAAACAGCTATCTCGAAACCTAGGAAGAAGCATCCTATGTCATAAATGGGTTTCGCCATCAACAACAACCAGGTAATTGGTGGAACAACCAGAATAGCCCCCAAGGTAATTCTTTCAATTTTAATTCGAATTTCAATTCCAACCAGCCTTCATTGAAAGATCTTGTCTTAGGACAGGCTAAGATAAATGAAAATATTACAAAAAAGCTTTCTTTCAATGATAAAATGTTTGAAGATATAAATGCTAAGCTTGATAGTCTGTCTTTATCTGTTAAGGATCAAATAAGTTTTAATAAAAAGACCAAATCACAAATCGCTCAGCTTGCTTCTTTCGCTAAATCTGCACAACCTCTAGATAGCTCTGTTGAAAATGTTAGTTCGGTGACCACGAGAGGGGTAAGACCACACGTGATCCACCACATCCTAACCATAAGACAGGGAAAGTATCAAGGCAGCAGGAGGAAGAGCCGGTTGAGTTGGTAGAACCACAGGAAGAATCTACTGAAGATGAACCGACATCAGAAAACTATGTGGACACCACGATGCTGCCCTTCCCTACGAGAATAAGAAGGAAGAAGAAGGCCGGAGATGAGCAGTTCCTCCGCTTCGTGGAGATGGTCGAGAAGACGCACGTAAGCATCCCACTGATGGATGTCCTGCACATACCTTCCTACGCCAAGTACATCAAGGACATCATCAACAACAAGCGACCATTGTCGTCCACAGAGGTGGTCAAGCTAACGAAAGTGTGTAGCATAGCTATACTCAACCATTTGCCCGAGAAGAAGCAAGATCCTGGGTGCCCCACAATCACATGTTCTATTGGTACCCAGAAGTTCAATCATGCCTTATGTGATCTTGGGGCAAGAGTAAGCGTCATGCCAAAATCAGTCTTTGACAGACTAAATTTCACAAATTTGGAGCCTAACAACATGACACTCCAGTTGGCCGATTCCTCAATTCGGTACCCGGCAGGAATCGCCCAAGATATCCTAGTAAAAATCAGAGGGTATTATGTCCCAGTGGATTTTGTGGTGCTCAACATGGAACTCACCAAAGAAATGCCACTTATCCTAGGGAGACCATTCTTAAGTACGACAGGAGCACAAATTAATGTTGGAGCTGGAGAAATCCACTTCAATATCAATGGACAAGAAGAGAAGTTCAAATTCAGGCCTTGCTGACAAGAAGAATGGAAATGATACGCATCAGATATGGGCTGAATCCCCAAGGCATCAAGGAGGTAGAAATTTAGCCTCAGCTTTTGAACAACCTATCAAAGATCTCAAAAGAATCAAAGAAAAGGCCGGAGGCAAAAGAAAAGCTGGCTGCTAAAAGAAATATAAACAAGGAGTAGAAAAGCAAAATAGCTCCTAAAAAGAAAATACAAGAAAAGAGGGAAGAAATCCCTGAGCCTTCACAGAAGAAGAAGGTGTGGAAACCCAAGGAGAAAGCAGGACATACTGCCACACCGCCTAAGTCAAACCAAAAAGTATGAAGGCCCAAGCAACTGCAACCGTCTACTTCTCCCAAGACGGACATACCATCTTCAAGCAAACAATTAAAGGGAGGAAAGTCCTGCTCAATGGACTTAAAAAGGTGAGCCCTTACCGAAGGTAAATCGGTAGTTATCCTTAAATAGTATTTATTTTCAATAAAATAATTTTAATCGTCTCTTTACCTTCACTAAAATGCTTGAGTAATTTCTTTGTCCCCTAATAAATTTAGCTTTCATCCATCACATGATTCTTGCTGCTTGCATTTCTTAGCTTAGTCTATGTTTTTGCACAAAGTTTTGAGATATGATGAACGTTCCATCATATTCTCATAAGTTTTTAATGCAATCATGGTGCTTGGGTTATTAGCTTACCTAGGTTGAATAAACCTTTGAAACAAAGTTGTTGCAAGATAGAGATGGTACAAATAGAATTTGCTATGACTTTGTTCTATGAGGAACTTGACATCTGGAGTTTTCTTTTCAAAAATTTTAAAATCATAAGTTCCTCAATGATTATGAAATACCCACCAAGGCTATATGATATGCTCTACATTCATAAAGCTTTAGTCATATGCTGCTTGTGGAACTTTGAGTTTAGTCAAATTGTTGTGACCTTAGTGAGATTCATATGCACCCATGAAATAAAGCCGACTCTCACACTGAGAGTTGCGCATAACATGCACCCATCCATCCACCAAAGATACGCCAACTCTTACCCTGAGAGTTGCACCCCTTGTTTTCATCAAATAAAAATGCCAACTCTTACCCTGAGAGCCGTGCATTCCTTATACAGAATTTTCACTCCTCACATTTGCCATCATGACATCTCTCCATCTAGAAGTCTTCATATGTCAATAAAAGATATGGGCGCTAAAAAGAAAGGGGAAGAGATAGCCAAAGGGCATGAGAAAACAAACGGGAAAGAAAAAGTCTAGATACCCGTTCAAAAAAATAATAATGATTCTATAGCCCATATCTCTCCAAAAGTTCCATTCCATCCAATAAAAGAGAGTCATGATGCATGGAGTGCCAAAAATAATTAGAGTTAGGATTCCACTATATTCATATTCCACACACTTGCATATCTCAATCAAGGTGTATGACTTGTATCTCCTTGTGGTTCGGTCTTTGACTCAGCAATACGGGTGATGTAAGTATGCCCACCTTTATACCTGCCCAAAACTCCACTCTCAGCTTTAGTGGTAGGATATAAAAGGCAACACTATGATGCCTTTGGTGAGGTAATCACACACATTGAGTGATTGAGAGAATCATTTGAGGAACTTGTTTTATTTTGCAAAACTCCTAAAACCTCCGGATAGATGGTCTATTAAAGAATGAATGATTGATGATTCTGTTATAGCCGTTCTATCTTGCAACCATCCAAGAACATGGAGAAGCTACAAGCCCCATGAGCAATCAAGGTAAACAGTGGATAGAAATGCCAACTTATTTCAATTACGAAGGAATATTTTGTTATAGGCATGGCACTTATGAATTATATCAGCATTGTAGCAACTCTTGATCAACAACCATACTTAGCTGTTTGCTTGGGACAAGTAAAGGTTAAGCTTGGGGGTGTTGTTGGTGGTCCTTAGGCATAAAAAGAGAGAGACAACCATACTTTAACAGATATGCTTGTGCTACAAATAGAATTCTACTTGTACCCCTAGTATTTATATTTTTATAGGATTCATGATGAAACAAGTGGAAGTGCACAACATCAAGGAGAAAGCACAAAAGCAAAAGGCAAATTCAAAAAATGTGCAAACATGACTAGGAAAAGAGCCCACCTTCGGGGCATACCTAGGCCTGATCATAACCGCAGGGGAGGTTCAAGCCTAGGGAAGAACCGACCACGCGAAGGTGGTGGCCAGCCGGCCCCACAGGGGACCGACTGTCCCCAGGACCGGCCGCCCCCTGGTGGACCCTCCCAGGCCTAGTCTTCTCAGGCAGTGCTCTAGGCGGTTCCCTCAAGGCAGTTTTACCTGCTTCCATATCAGGAGATGCCCGAACTATCCTACTTGGGCTACAAATAGATGGAGCTCCTCCACTCTTCAGACACACCAACATTTGGAGCAATACACCTCACATTTCCTACTTGTATTCTTTAGCATAGTATTAGTATTTGAGCAAGGCAAAGCTATCAAGGAGAGCTTGTCTCCTTGGAGGAAGGAAGAACATATTGGTATGAAAAAAATTCAGTTCTCCTCTATGAGCAGGTTCCTATCTTATATATATAGCATGCATATGAAGTAGAGTATAGTCTTGTTCATATTATGATCATGACATATGAACTAGCATATAGTCTATGTGTTGTTTCTTGATATGTTCATCAATGTTCTTCATCATTCATCGAATTAATATGAATGGAGGAAGAACTAATGATGGGATAATGGTTCGTTGTGCCGTCATGGTTGCTCTTAACCGAGCCCATCAATCCGAAGGGTCGGGGTCCCGAGAGGTTAGGAGTTGTTTCCGCTGCTCGGGTATGCAGAGATCAGCGGATATGTTGATGCCCCATGGGCAGAGGGGTAGGTGGGCAGGTGGTGACAGCCCTGTCCATCCCAAGCACTCTCCCATATTCGGGTATTGAGTAGGAGTTCATAAAGTCTCTATCGGCTGGTAGACCAGATGCGGGGATCTACATATCATCCCAGACTTAGTCCTGATGCTAGACATATTAGTTAGATGTTATTTGCTATTCCTTGCATAGCTGTATAAGGCCAATACCTTCTCACATAGTTTATTCTTTTATTCCTTATTTACCTTTTATCCTTGAGGTTGGCTTCGATGTGTGTGTCCACTATCTTATGAACCTGATTTACCCCTGTGTATGCTATGTCTACCTATGCATTTAATAAGTGATCATGTTTATACCCAAGCTAGATGCATCCATCATGCCCCTATAAGAAATTATAAATACGACACCCTTGAATACTCATGGCTTGAAATTCTACAATGATAGTTTTGTGCACTTGCAGAGTTATTCTTATTTCTTACTGAGCTATCACGATTGGCATGCCTATGTTCCTTTACTTAAGGATTATAATTCTTGTGCACCCCATAGGCGCCATGCCACATGATTGCATCGTGTCATCGTTGATGGGGGTAGCTACAATAATTTGGTGAGTTCAGATTTGGTCAAGAAGCTTGACTTGTCTACACGCCCACATCCCCATGCGTACCATATTCAGTGGTTGAATGATTCCGGTAAGGCTAAGGTAATAAAAAATTGCAGAGTTTCTTTTTCCATTGGTACCTATGTTGATTCCGTTGATTGTGATGTAGTACCTATGGAAGCTTGTTCACTTTTATTGGGTCTCCCTTGGGAATTTGATAATGATGTTGTTCATCATGGTAGAAGTAATACATACACTTTTATTCATAAAGGAAAGAAAATTACTTTGGTGCCAATGACCCCAGCTGAAATTGTACAAGCTGATAAAGAACGAGCTACTAGTTTGCATGATGTTAAATCTAAAAATCAGAAAGTTGCAAATTCTATTTACCCACCTAAAATGGATAAGTTGACACCTAATTCTATGGTCAAGGAAATTAAATTGAAGGGTGGTGTTATGCTTGCAAGAAAATGTGACCTTGCTGAAATTTCTGATGATGATATTTGCTATACTTTGGTTTGCAAACGAGCTTTGTTTTCTCTTGATGATGTTGTTAGTTCGAGACCTCCTGCTGTCACTAACCTTTTGCAGGAGGATGAGGACGTTTTTCCAGCTGAGATACCCCTGGGGCTGCCACCTATGAGAGGAATAGAGCATCAAATTGATTTGATTCCGGGAGTGACATTGCCAAACCGTGCTGCTCATCGAACCAACCCTAAAGAGACTAAGGAGATTCAGTGACAAGTCCAAGAGCTTTTGGACCGCGGGTATGTACGAGAAAGCCTTAGTCCTTGTGCTGTTCCTGTGATTTTGGTTCCTAAGAAAGATGGTTCTTGGCGCATGTGTGTTGATTATAGAGCCATTAATAATATTACTATTTGATATCATCATCCTATTCCTAGGCTTGATGACATGCTTGATGAGTTATGTGGCTCTGTAATTTTCACTAAAATTGACTTGCGTAGTGGCTACCACCAGATTGGAATGAAACTTAGAGATGAATGGAAAACAACTTTCAAAACTAAATTCAGATTATATGAGTGGTTAGTAATGCCTTTTGGTTTAACTAATGCACCTAGTACTTTTATGAGATTGATGAATGAAGTTTTAAGGGCTTTTATTGGGTGATTTGTGGTAGTTTACTTTGATGATATCTTGATTTATAGCAAGTCTTTGAATGAACATATGGATCACTTGCGTGCTGTTTTTAATGCTTTACGCGATGCACGTTTATTTGGTAACCTTGAGAAGTGCATCTTTTGCACGGATCGAGTCTCTTTTTTTGGATATGTTGTTACTCCATAGGGAATTGAGGTGGATGAGACAAAAATTGAAGCCATTAGGAGCTGGCCAGTACCCCAATCCATCACATAGGTGAGGAGTTTTCTTGGTCTTGCAGGTTTCTACTGCCGCTTTGTCAAGGATTTCAGCACCTTTGCTGCCTCATTACATGAGTTGACAAAGAAGGGCGTGGTGTTCCAATGGGGTAAGGCATAAGAGGAGTCATTTGAGACGTTAAAAGGTAAGCTTACACACGCACCATTGCTGCAACTTCCAAACTTTGGTAAGACTTTTGAGTTAGAATGTGATGCTAGTGGGGTTGGCATTGGAGGTGTTTTGATGCAAGATGGTAAACCTGTGGCATACTTTAGCGAAAAATTGCATGGTCCTGTTTTAAATTACTCTACGTATGATAAGGAATTGTATGCTCTTGTACGTGCTTTAGAGACGTGGCGTCATTATTTGTGGCCTAAGGAATTTGTTATACATTCAGATCATGAATCACTTAAGTATCTTCGTTCTCAAAATAATCTGAATCATCGACATGCTAAGTGGGTTGAATTTATTGAATCCTTTCTTTATGTTATCAAACACAAGAAAGGGAAAGATAATATAATTGCTGATGCTTTGTCTAGACGATATACTATGTTGTCCCAACTTGATTGTAAGATTTTTGGGCTGGAAACAATAAAAGAACAATATGCGCTTGATCCTGATTTTAAAGATGTGTTGCTGAATTGTAAAGAGGGACGTACGTGGAACAAGTATGTGATAAATGATGGATTTGTGTTTAGAGCTAACCGTCTATGAATTGCAGTTAGTTTTGTTCGACTTTTGTTGCTACAGGAAGCGCATGGAGGAGGATTGATGGGCCATTTTGGTGCTAAAAAGACGGTAGCTGTTTTGGCCACACATTTCTTTTAGCCACAGATGAAGAGAGATGTTGAGCAGTTCGTGGCACGCTACACCACATGTTAAAAAGCTAAGTCTCGCTTGAATCCACATGGGTTGTATATGCCTCTTCCTGTTCCTTCTATTCCTTGGACAGATATTTCGATGGACTTTGTTTTAGGATTGCCTAGGACCAAGAGGGGAAGGGATAGTATTTTTGTGGTTGTGGATCGATTTTCTAAGATGGCACATTTTATACCATGTCATAAAAGTGATGATGCAACTCATATTGCTGACCTTTTTTTCCAAGATATTGTTCATTTGCATGGTATACCGTCTACTATTGTTTCAGATCGCGATGCCAAATTTTTGAGTCACTTCTGGCGAACTCTATGGAATAAGTTAGGCACAAAATTGTTGTTTTCAATAACTTGTCACCCACAAATAGATGGACAAATAGAGGTAGTGAACCGTACTTTGGGCACCATGCTGAGAGCTGTTTTGAAGAAAAATTTAAAGATGTGGGAAGAATGTTTGCCTCATGTGGAGTTTTCTTACAATCGGGTGACACATTCTTCCACAAAGGTAAGTCCTTTTCAGGTAGTGTATGGTTTTAACCCTCGTGCTCCAATTGATCTTTTGCCTTTACCTACCCATGAAAGAACACATAGTGATGCTAGTGCACGTGCTGAATTTATTCGTAAGTTACATGAAACCACTAAAGAAAATATTGAAAAGATGAATAAAAATTATAGAATTGCTGGTAGTGAAGGTAGAAAAGAACTTAAACTTGAACCAGGTGATTTAGTATGGTTACATTCGAGAAAAGCCAGGTTTCTAGAGCTTCGTAAGTCAAAATTAATGCCAAGAGCTGCTGGTCCTTATAAATTATTGAGAAAATAAATAATAATGCATACAAACTTGAGTTGACACCTGAGTTCGGGGTTAGTCCTTCTGAGCATTGTTTATAACAGATTATAGTTGCTCTTGGCTGACACACTCTAAAAACTCTTTGGGTGAATTCTCTCCCTCATCACCTGCCATTGTAGACACAAAATACAAGCAGCAAAAGGTGAAAGTTATCCCTAATAATCCTCTACAAAGGTGGAGTGGTGCCTCTCAAATTTAGAGCAAAAGGCAACACCTTAACAAGTTCTGACCGGTTCTTACCAGCAAGGCACGGATACCTGAAAGACGTAGCGCTGAGATTACGGGTGTGAAAACTTTTGCTGTCCAAAAGTATATGTGGGGCTTAGGAAGGCTAGCCAAAAAATATGTGAGTGATACACAATTCAAAGACAGAAAGTAATATTAAATTTTAGTCCCAATTACTTGTTCTCGTTGCTGGCCTAACGTGTTCCAAGTACCCAATGTGTGTGAACAAGAACAATGAAAGTACAAGTATGATGGAGAGACAAGTATGAATGAAGCACAAAGCACAATGTAGCACACGCAATCACAGCGCTACGTCTTTTAGGTATCCGTGTCTTGCTGGTAAGAACCGGTCGAAACTTGTTAAGGTGTTGCCTTTTGCTCTAAATTTGAGAGGCACCACGTAATCAGAGCTTCAGGTACACCGTCAGGTTCGCCCTTACCCTAGTTTAGTTTGTTTTCGCCTTCGTCCTATAATCCAAAAAAAGCCAAAAACAGTTTAGTCTAGGTTTTTCCCTTATCCCAGAACCACGTTTGGCCTTTGCATAGTTCTTGTCAGATTCCGTAGTGTTAAATTTGTGTCCTGGTCAGGGTCTTGTTGCTGGTTAGGTTGTGTTAGAGTCTAGTTGTGTATTTTTCCCCATCGTTCTCATTCAACGCTGTCCCCTTCCACCGTCCCAAACAACAAGTCGAATCCACCATATTACTCGACTTGCCCCGCTAGCTGCCTTGTGTCAATTCTCGCCGCCGCGCAAACCCTAGATAGGTCGCCAGCCACTCATTGTTGCTTGCATCGCAGCCCTCCTTGCATCATCAGCCGAATACCTACTGCTGTGATCGGTGTTGGAGTTTAGGGACGCTTCGCCCTAACTGCCGCCGCCGTGTTGTGCCTTCCGAGAAACATAACTTGAGATACCTTCGGTAAAACAGGCATAACTTTTGGCTCGTTTATCAGAAAAATTTAAAATTTTTACAGCAGCTTCTTGACTCCATTTGGAGCCAACCCAAACTCGCCTTCGGCCTGTTTGGTCTAGTTAGAATTGCCAAAAAAATTTGGCAAAATAAAGAAAAAAAATTAACATGGTTCTTGCATGCTTTTCAGAGAATGTGCTGACTATCTGTAGACCATATTCCACCTCTGTTGTAGGTGAAAATTTTTGTGGTTGCATCTTTTTTCATCCTTGTTTAGAGAAATTTTTTTAAAAAAATAGTGTAAAAAAGTTTGTTCAGAGAGAAAAAAAGAAAAACAAAAAGGAGTTGCTTGTTCTGTGATTGCGTGTGCTACATTGTGCTTTGATACCACTTGATGTGAACTAGGGTTCCCGATCTTCCGAAAGGTTCTAATAACTCTCAATTTGGTGGAATCGTGACATAATTCGATCCGGCTTCCGAACAACTCGGCTCTGAACCCCGCAATCGCAGCACCACGTCTCCTCTGGTTATTGACTGTCGAAGCACAGTCGACCTCGCCAAGAAGGCTGAGTCCTTTGCCTGCTAATCAAAGAACACAAGCAAGAACACGAAAGAATGTAACCAATTGTAGATGAATGATTAATCTCACGAGTTGGGGTCTCACAAACCGACGGCGCTGCGAAACTATTATGAACAGAATAATCTAAGCAAAACCCAAAACCTAACGAGAGAGGCGGCGGCTGGTAATAGAGGTCTAAGGGTCATCGCCACCCCTGGACGCGCCCCTAATGGGCTCAACAACGATACACGGCCCAACGGACCAAAAACGGTGACGCAGCACCGGAACAGATTCTGGACGCTAACTTGTTTCGATGTTTTCCGATGACTCCGAAGGAATTTTGACCTCAAACCAATGCCATTGGCTTCCTTATAAAATTATCTTTCCATCCATAGGTGGATCATCAAAAACGGGTCCGGATGTGTCCTGGGCGTCTGCTTTACTCCACACTAGTCTTGGACTCCGAAACAGGCTCGAAGTCGACTCGGTTTGGGTCTCCATCTTGACTTGGGCGCCCTTGCTGGTCCTCCATGCCTCCAAGCCATCCCTTATGCATCCCTTGGTCCTCTCCATGATTCGTAAGTACAATATAATCATTAGGTAGCAATCTATTCTCAAAATCATAAAAAGACTTCCTTAAGAACGAGCTCACCTGTAAATTTAATTATCGTGCGCGAGCTCTTGTGATTGGACCTTGAATGTCCAGCGGAGGATCATTTGTGCATCCAATGGAGTGATGTCCTCATCACTTGTAAGTAATGATGGTTAGGAAGGCCAATCCAGGCACTTCTAACTATTATTACTAGAATTGCAATACCTTGGTCGGCGCCGTTAAGGGCTGAGAGTTACTCTTCTGACCTAATGGTCGTTAGGGATGTCAACACACATTTCTAGTGATAATACTAAAGATGGGCTTTTAGTCTATCTTTAGTAATGATGCTAAGAAACACCAACAGGGCACACTGCGGGCGCGACCGCCGCTTGGGCACTATTGGGCGCGCTGCGAGCGCGGTCGCTACCTGGGTGCCGCCGAGGGCTCAGACGCTACCTGGGCATCTGCGGGCTTTGTCGCTGCTGTGGGTGCGCTATGGTACAGCCGCCGCCTGGACGCTGCCGTAGGGGCGCACCACCTAGACCCCGCCTGGATGCCGCAACCGCGTCGCCTGGATCAAAGGTGAATGCCACCAGCTACACACCATGCTAGATCCAAGGCTAGGCACGCCCCCGGATCTGAAGCCCCGGCCCGCCATCGGTCGTCGTTGCCCCATGGTCGTTGCCAGAGTTGGAGGTGGAGTAGTGAGGTGTTGGGAATAGGATGCACCGGGGAAGGAGGGAGAGCCGCAGGGGGCCTTGTTGAGCTCCCATGCTGCCGCCGCCACTGGTGAATAGGTGACACGGCGGCGGCGGCCAAGGCAGCGAGGAGGGCCGAGCCCAGCGGCGGTGGGTGGGGAGCTCTCGGGTCGCCTCCTGATAGGAGATGAGTGAGGGGACGATGTGTTCTTGAATCGCGATAGAACCTAAGATCCCTCGATGGTCAATGAGCTGAATCACGATATGGAACCTGAGATGACAAGGTGAACAAAGGAATGTTGACCTCATCACCAGCCTGTGAAATGGCTCACAGTAATTTCTCCGTAGCCATTGGTGCACTTTGCTCCTCAAGGCACGGCCCCTATTGGCAACGGATTAAGATCCTGGCCTCTACCTCTGATTACCTCGAACACAGTCCACATGCCTCCCATACATAATAAGTTATTTTAAAGATGAGTTCTGTGTATATCACTAGTCATACCTCACCTGGACCACAAAGCATAGTCATGGATTCATACACTTATATAACCTTTTGTTGCTCGAGGCTATGCTATATAGTATCAACGATATTTAAGAGTATAGGATATCTGTCTCGCTTGATTCAATGCTGTTGCGAGTGATGTACCAACCATACAAAAGGTAAATGTTCACCGCAATGGTTTTCCATCACATTAAATTCTGTAAGTTTGGTACTTTTCAGCATGTAAATCCTACATCAAACACATGAATCAGAAACATAAACTATATTTTAATCACTTGTACAATGTTATTTACAATAATGTTGTCATTTGTCTGTTTATGTAAATGGTAGAAGAAAACAGGACCACAATCATAGCATTTCTAAATCATGCGAATGTTGTTATATTTTACATGCTAATAGCAGCCATTCATGTGACATTTAACTGTAGTCTGGTTGGAACATCATTCACAGTAGCACAATGAGCCCAGATAGAGATCACTATATACTCCTCGCTCATCACAGTAGTCTGGTTGGAACATCATGCACTGTAGTCTCGTTGGATCATTGTTGTCATTATTGCATTCCAGCATGACCCCACGCTCATCACTATAAGTTTGTGACATAGAGAACCCTCGCGCTCTATGTAAAACATGCATGAATATGGATATACATAGTTTGCCTACAGAAGAACTTGTGTATGGGAGGCATTGGGAGGGTGTTCCATGTATATTGAAGTAAAGGAGAGGTTGGGTATCAATCCTCTGCAATCTTTAGGTGCAACTTGAGGACAAGCAATGGTGATCAGGAAAACAACCTCCTCACTCCTAGTCCAATCATCACACTGTGTTTCCATTTTGGGATTCACCTGTTTTGACGTTCCTGGAAATGAAGGCTTCAAGAACCTCAGGTTTACACCACAACAGAGAATGGCGGCAGAGCAGTGTTTCAAGAGAGTACTTTCTACTATATAGTGACTTTTGGGAATTAGCTCTTCTGCTCACAGGTGCGTGTCTTCAATGAGCAATATATAATTCAGTGGAAGTGTGTCCTCAAATCAATCAGTCAGAACAGGTGTATTGGAATCATATGTTACAGCTTTGTGGTGATGCAATGGCCTGTGGTTTGCGACTACCGGAATTCAAATACTATGTGGTCTGATTGAAATGAATCTGTTGTTTAATTCCTATTTTGTGGTGTACTTAATCGTGGAAATGATTATTGAAATTTGGTATTTGTGTTTAAAAATAGGAAATAGAGAAACAATAAAAGTAGTTATCTGCAATTTGATTGTATATCAGTATATATGAAAAGCTATCGCTGCATGTATGTTTTATAGTAGCAAATCCAGTCTAGTCCCTTAAACATCAGTATTGTTAGATGGAAAATGCCGTAAATTGTCAGAAAAAATACATTATGCATGCAAATATGACGTCTTCAGATAAATACATTTTGCATGCAAATTTGACAGTTTCAGGATTCATCATCCCCTTCTGTGAGCATTAAGTGACCAACTGGTATTCTGCATCGACCATGAATGAAGAGGACACAGAGCTAGGTAATTAAATCTCTAGCTAATGCCTCCCACAGAATGATAAAGGAAGCCAAGCATGTGGCCTTGTATTTCCAGCCATCCAATGAAAATCGCATCACTAGCTCTTTGATCGGTTCTAAGTATACATATATTGTCATGTGCATCATCAATGACTTTTTCAGATGCAATCAAGTTTTTTTCTTGGAAATGAAACCAGTAAAACAAATGCAGCTATCTAAATTGCTGCAAGTCCTGTCGCATGTTTTTGTTTTCTGAAATTCCGAAGTAATATATTTAGCTGGAGTTGCAGAAGCGGGAATGAAAGCTTGAAGCAAATCGAAGTGATTGGCTTCTAAACAGATTTGCAACGATCCTTCAGTGTCATGCAACTGGTGGGCTGGGCAGGGCCAGTTGAACAACCGCCCATTGCTATGGACTCATTTGTGCTAGGCTTGTTATATCTCATTTGGCTGTGTGTCTGATGTTAAGTAGAGGCCGGAAGTTGCCTCATTGGCTTTGTAGCAACTCGATGTATTACGGTTTTAATAAAAGCTTCCTTTATCAAAAAAAATGGACAACCTACTCATGGAGTCATGCACGCAGATAGCAACGTGATAATGTGTGTTTATACACCATTCATGTAGTCAGATGTCACATACTGCTTGAGTGAAAACTAATTAATTAATTAAACCTCTCGGCTTCGAAGGTATAAAAAGGTGGGTAGCCTCTACTATATCACTTAGTCATCCTACTCCAGTCTACCATAATCCTATTTCTACATATAGAGAAGAGAACGAATTGCTAGGAAAAGTGTATCACAAATATATCATTCTCTGTGTAGACATGTAAACTTATCTTTGTCATTAGGATAGGGATGCTTTAGGAAAGGATATTTTGCATCTACGTGTACGGTTACTGTCCACATTTTCATGTCACACACCGAGTGGTCTCTCCAATCTGATTTTATTCACTGCGAGGAATGATGCTTTACATGATAATCACTTTGGTCATAAACAATTAAAAATACGTCATGGTTAGCTTGCCATGACGATCGAAAAATCCGTCATGCATCTCACGTCATACATTGCTAGATCGACATGGATTGACATTTTGGTTCGTCATGGAATCCCAGGCAAGTCCATTTAGCCCAGACTAGGCCCAATAACATGTGACAAAATTGACCATCATAGGTGTAGGATGCTATGTACGATGTTTTCCCATCGCAGATTTGATTTTCCATGTAAGCATCATGTGTTCCAAAAATTGACCTTCACAAATTATATAATGAAAATCACATATAGCCCAACAATTTGTCTAACTCATTTTCCAGTACATTAACACACGATGTTTTGTTCATCATAAAACTGAAGAAAAACTCAAAAATAGGTCCTTCTCAACCTTCACATCTATTACAAAAAAAACTCAAAAATAGGTCCTTGTCAACATTCACATCTATTACAGTAGCCCTATGGACAGCAATTCTATAGTCTCCTTCATAAAATCCATTGCATCAGGTTGCTGGTCTTTGTACTTGTCTCCCTGAAAATGACATATATGCAGTATAATCAGTTACAGCTTTGTTTAATTCAGTTCATACCATTCAAGCAAGAGTAATCTCTAGATGTACAACTATTGAAATATCAGTTTGCTAACATCAAAAGGCTAAAAATATAAGCAAGCAAGACAGGAAGTAGAGTCCGCTAACATCAATATAGCATATACGCAGAGTAGGTTATCGAATAAACCAAAGCAAAGCAATAGGTATAGGCATAAATCTACCAGCGTATGTCCATCACAGGCTTTCTGAAACACAGTTGATCTAAAAGTATTAAGACAGGAAACTGAAAATCACCATTTGAAAGACCCTCTGCTTGCATGCCATTTGCTGCAGCAATATCTTCATCCCCATCTGCTCCAAGGTCCTCAATATGAACAACACAGAAAAAAGAAGATTCAGACCAGGTAAGAAAATATTGGTATTATTCAGATTGGAAGATTGGCACGGGAGGAGCTCCATCGCCGAAGGGGGCGCTTCCACCAGCAGCTCTGTCGGCCGTGGATGGCGGGAGCCCGATCTATTTTGGAGAGATAAGAGAAAGACGGCTGTGGTGGGAGATGCAAAAGCCCTAAGTCCATTGTTATATACTCGATGCTGGTAAATTGGTAAATGGGCCGGCTATTGGAGTCCGATGAAGCCCATACTTGATCCGTGATGTTTCTAGAATATGTCACCGATAAACGTCATGTAAAGCACCATTCGTTGTAGTGATTTTCAATATATCACACCTGAGAATTTCGAGTTACCGCCATTTGGAGAGCTTGAGTGGTGCAATGCCAAAGAACACAAGCAGAGAATGGGACAATTTGATTTGTTTCAGAATGGGACAATTTAAGAAAAAATGTAGCGCTGAGGTCAATACTATTCGTAGCTCTAGCTTTTGTCCAACAAGTTGGCGGCTGTGCTCATCCCCTTGTTCTTGCTATGGCTTGTGGATTTCGTTCTATTTACCTTACCACATTGTTGTCTCTTTAGATTCGATGATGATTGAGGAACCCCAGTGGTAGATTTTTGCATAATTTAACAAGAATTCAATTGGATTTCCTAAGCTAGCTGCGAGTTGATAGATTCCAGATGGTCCAAACTTTACTTTTTCATCAGATGATTGTGAGGTCATTCCACGACAATGCACCACCGAAAGCTACATGTAAATTTCTTGCATCCAAACCCCCCAAGCGAACAGGAGAGTGGTCGTCCTCTCCAAGAGGTTCATTAAGGATTTGCTGCAGCATTCTCACTTAATGTCGTAGCATTGGCGACACTGACTTTGCTGGTTAATTCGCCTTTTGGAGAAGTTCATTGACACCTGCTAGACATTTGGGCAGTGTGACACGAAAAGAATGCATGTTACAGCATTGCTGCCAAGAATGCTTCCCATCCGACATCCTTTTGCATCATGCTCAGACACTGCTACGAGATCCTCTCCAACCAGGTGATCAGCTGATGAGCTACAACAGATCCTGATTTATCCTATGCCCATGAGACATTAATTTCGTACTTTTGCTTTGCAACAATTTTCTACTGCAAATATAATGCGATCCACCAAATATGTTCTATTTGTCATGCATTGATTCAGCAGATGAGGCATAGAGTTTATATTTATATGTCACTGTAGAAGCAGGATGGACATTAGCTATACATTAGTGTAGAAGCAGATTGGAATTTAAATGCCCCAACGTGCATAAAGAATGAACTCAAACAATTGCCTTTTCCCAGGCAAAGAGTCCAATCAGTTCCTAAACCAACTTGCCCTGAAATCTAATTCATTCTGCATCCACATCTAACAGTCATGTGCTACCGTAACATCAAATAAGCAAAATATGCATGTTTTGCTCGCTGAACTTACCAAGTTTAATTAAAGACAGGTGTGGTGCAACACCCCTGCTGAAAATATTTTACATGCTTCTCTTTGGTGTCATGAAATGTGTTCGATCCAGGACCAGCAGAGCAGATGCTCTGCTAGAACAAGAACTCCTAATGCGTCCCGTGGCCATCATACATTAACGTAAGATCGCATGCATGATACATTGATGTAGCTTATTTAATTGTAATGAAATTTCCGTGAAGGCCTACTTATTGAGACAGACATTATAATACATTAATGTATGTTTTGCAAAATTATTTTTGGTTGTTATCCAAGCAACAGGAGCTTAAGGTGAAACATTGTACATTTTTGGGTCGTTTTCCCACTATACCAATTTGTTTGAAAATCCTGGAATCTCATACATTCTTTGGACGGAGAGTTCAAAATACCTTTTTTTGTGAAGCCTTCTGATCCCTGCAATTAAGTTATTTGCGGAAAAAATTCTTTATTTACAGCTGGGAATAACTTTTCAAGAATAAAAAGGGATGATTAAATGATTAAAATTTGGAGCAAGGGGTTTTAATTTGACATGTTCTTTGCAAGAAAATGATTATTGAAATTCTAAAATCACAGGTATTCGAGCCTGATTATTTACACTAAATTTTTATAAATTTATCCTAGGTAAAAAAATGTATACACAGATGCTTCTTGATCTTATGGATTTGCTACATGTTCTTATTCTTTTGTCTTTGCCAGACATGACAAAAATAGAAACACTCACATAAATGCATGCATATACACATATATGCTTCCTATGTCTAACTCCATATTCTCGAACCAGATCACCTAAATCATTATTTCACCTTTTCGCTTCACCATGCTATGATCGTTTGGATTAATAAAAAAGAGATGGCACTAGCTGAAGAACCTGAGGCTATCAACTGGACATACTGTAGTAGCATCTATCCTTCACATCTAGTATAGTTGATATCAACACAACATTATTCCAAATGATGTTTTGGAACTGTCAGACAAGTGATGGCTGCAATTTCTTTGGTGAGTCCGATAAACAATCACATAGTTTCCTGTGCATTATTTGGATGGAGGAATATTGTTGCACGTTACTTATCGACAATTTTTATGGCAACCAAGATTCAGGAGGCGGATATGACATAGGCCCTGGAGGCTCGCACCAAAAACCTGTCAGCACGATTACTTGGCATGTAATTCCCCTAAGATGTCATTCCAGACTTAACCTTTTTTTTCCTTTTGCTTGCATTGCCTTGTAACAGTTCTCTTGCGCTTTTTTTATGATACCTTGTTGCATAACCTTTTATTATTCAAAAACTAGCTGGTCTGGTGCATGATCAAAACAATTGTTTGCGTGCACTCAGGAACACATGCTTTTCCTGGCGTCTGCTGGAACTAGGTACTTGTCTGGTGCGCAAATTGGGTCGAATGGCCATGCTTTGTAGTAGCACCAAACCTTGTTTCTTCACTTCATCCAGCGCAAACTTGATAAAATTGAGTGTGAGTACCTTGGGATGTGGAACCATCGTCTCTCCAGCATTATCTCACACGATTGCACTCGGCTCACTCTCTTTCATCAGACTTGGACTACAATCCCCAATTCATCCCATTTCTAGAAGAAAAATTGAGCTATCTAGATATGTATCTGGGAAATAATACAAGTTGCATAATTGGTATGTATAATTGGTAACTGTGGAAGTGATGCCAATATATAGGAACACCTACTAGTTGAACTTAAAAAACTCAATCTCCATGTGCGAAAGAATGAATTTCTAGACTCTGACACTATGTAATGAGCCTCACGTACAATTGTAATGAATTAGAGTTTTTACGAGGGAGTCACTATGTGCAATACGAATGCAACTACGTACCATGCTGACAAAAGTAGTTTATGTCTTAACAAATTTCTAGTGAATACTATTCACATTTGTGGTTCCAAATTAATAAATCATGAAAGTTAAGATACTAATGTGAATAGTACATTTAACCATCCTGCCAATACCAAATAAATCATGAAAACACATCATGGTATTATAAATATTGATATATTATTTTTCTACAATTGATCAAAGTTATGATACTAAACCATGATACACCTAGAATTGCATTCTTTTCTGGACAGACGTAGTACATTTAACCATCCAAACAATAAAGAATCTATGTACCTGTAGGTTCCCTTATTTATTTGATTATAAAGTGGAAATAGTACAAGTTTTTACAGAGCGCTATTTGGTCTAGAGGCAACATGTGCATGATGATTGATATTCCCATTTCAGAACTTGAGGTTTTACATGCAAGATTTGCTCATTGTTTTCGTCAATGTGGAATGGTACACAGCTTGCCAAGTTCAGAAGCTGGTCAGTGTGATAAGACGTGATGCTTGTTTCCAGAAATGATTACCGTGCATCCAAACGCCATTTTACTGGTCCACAACTATGGCATGGGTTTCTTGCGTATAATAATTTCCATGTGTAATCATCTTATAGGTGCATAATTTTTCCAAGTATCCATACGCTGTTCTAATGGTAGCTTCAATTTCCACACACACTAAACCTTGTGTCTACATTTCAGCCTGCACAGGGTTGATGGACTGGATTGTGAATACCTCTCGGGGACATGGAACTGTCATATATTGTATGTGTACCTATATGGGCGACCGCTTGTTTCGCCGCCATCGCAATCGGCCGTCGCCATTCCTCGGCCACGGCCAGCTCACGACACCGCTGCGCCGCCGCCGGCCAATGCTAGCCCATGTTGCCAAGTAGACACCAACCTCCGACTCGTGCGGTCAAATGCAGCATCGGTGGCTACGGGCGACGAGACGGGCTCGGCTCAGTAATTGGCTCAGCTATCTGATGAGTAAGCTCCTGAGCCAGAGGGAAAAATTTTCACTTAGCAGAAATCAACGTTCAGTCGCTCACGAACCTTTCATTCAATATAGCAAATTAGGAAAATTCCATTTCAATGAACAAATCAGCAAATAAATGATCCGTGGCCATGCATAGCTTCGCCAATGCTTCAAATGCTGGACAATGGTGTGAATGATAACTTAAAGCAAAATGCAATAAAAATTAAACTGAAACACACTGTACCTGATGATTCCGAGTAAACGATTTATTTCTGATTCCAAAATTCTATCTCAGTCTCTAGCACAAGTATCTCCAGCTCAATTTTTGAGGTTTTATATATTGATATATATATCTTTATAAATCAAGCTCTGTTTGATTGTGAGTACTTTCTTTAGCCCGGATCAAACTCCCTCGCGGCGCACTAATAACAAACGTTCAGCCTCCGAAATCATCAGACCCACATTCCTGGCACACGTGTTGCTCCAGCTAGCAACTTCCAGGGAACGTCAAACAGCAAGTTGGAAGGCCACTGCCATTGCCGTCCACCTATGATGCAATGAATGCGTCCATGCTAACAGAACGGTGTCTTGGGCGTCCACCCTAACACGCGCTACCACTTCGTTTGGCACGTCGGTGACTGCAGACCCGATCGCACTGCCCATCATTGCCACCACCCCATATACAATTCCATCGACCCTATCTTCGATGCAGCTTGCTAGAACTCCAGATGCATCCCACTCCCATATGACACATGTTTTAGGAGTGTGTATGCAATTCCGCTACCACAAGTATGCCTCAATCAAAGAACGTTATTTGTGTGTTACTGATCTACAAAACATGTGAGGCACATATACGCTACTTGATTATGTGTCATTGTGAAAGCAGCACACATAGACCATATATATATAGGCCTCTCTGGCCCATACTGGCAATTCATATTTTCTTACGTAGCGACACCTAACCAACCATCAGGTAGGCCAACCACATTATGGCGGCTTAGATTCTTTTTCAATTATTCCCAAAAGTAGGGCTAAAACATTAAATTTTTCCCTAGTAGCGATCCTAGGCGTTGATTGGTTCAGGAATTTTAACACAAAAGGTGCTAATTGTAACAAAGTAATAAATCCTGGCTTTACAAATGTCTACGTTATTTTTTCGATGAATTCCTCTGTTCCTCTGTATCACTGTCACTGAACTTAGCCACGATTTCTGGTCATAAGTAATTCCCAGTGCCTGTCACTCGCATTTGATACTGGAACACCTGTCCACAATTGTTCGGTACGTGGAATGAAAGAAGTACCACAATTGCATCCTTGATTAGTGTGGGTGAGGAAACATCTAATTATTCTGTACACAACTATTGAAAAATATATAGTTTACCCCATGAAGCAGAAAACTGTGAGCAGGGGGGACCAACACATCAGACAACATCCCGTACGTGCACATCCAACATGCAACAGAAAGCTCGCAGATATCTTCGAATGACAGTGAGATGAGGAGCTGGCTGATCGCTCCGCAGATCAACTCGATGCTGGCATGTTTACGCAGATCATGGTTTCCAATCCACACTCATTACTGTGGATGCTACCCAGTGCACACCAACATGTACCATCAGTACTGCTCGCGCAGCAGGAAATCCAGATTTGAGCTCCACCGTGCGGGCAAGCCGCAGTTGCGAGCTCCACCGCGCGGACAGCCGCCGTCGCGGGGGGAGCCGCCGGCTGCATCGACGGAATCCGCCGCGCCCGGCTCCCGCTGTAGCAAGGACAGCCGACGTTGCGAGCTCCGCCGCGCGGACAGCCGCGGTCGGGAGGGGAACCGCCGGCCTGCATCGACGGAGTCCACCGCGTGCGGCTCCTACGGTCACGAGGTCCGTCGTCGAGCTCCGCCACCCTAGCGTGCGCATCGTCCGCCGTTGCGTGCGGTCGGGGAAGCCCGTCGTGGGCGGGAGAGGCGGCGCTAGAGGGCTCTGCCGGAGGGGATAACATTGCGGGCGCAGTCCGCCGTAGGAAGGGGAGCCTGTCGCGGTAGCAAGAGAAGGCGCTGGAGGCTGCGGAGGGGATGGCCCGTGACATCCTGCGCGCTGCCGGCCGCGGGCTCGGGTGCGAGCTCCTTCGCCGGGTGAAGAAGTTGACGACGAGCGCACGGGAGTTGTCTAGACACGCCGGTCATGTTCCAGCAGGCGAGTTCTACCGCCCCCGCCACCGCCGGTCGCGAGCGCCGTCGCGGCCTGGTCCGCTAGTCGCCGTGCTCTAGTCTCCATGTGCGGGGAAGACAATGAAGACAGTGATAGATGGGACCCACAAAATAGTAGCTTAGAATCTGTGAGATGAAACTTGGCATTGAGATTAGCCTAATTGTGGTATTATGGTTATTCGACTCATATTAATCTGTAAATCTCAGGATATGTTTTTACCATCCGTATGGACAGTTTTTCTCACCTCCACGTGGAGCCTACATGTGATTTCAATATGTATTTTGTTAAAGCATTAGCTTAAGTTACGTTGATCCTTGTTGCACGTGATGTCTCATGATGGTGATTGATGTCATATTTTAGAACATTAATTTACTCCTGGCCTAGACAACTCCTCATATCTTGCACCAGAGAAAGTTTTTAACCTGCTATATATGACTAGTAGTCGACTGCAAGATCTGTTACTTTAGGTGTAGGATATTGTTGCAACCTGCTAATGTGTGAGAGATAGCAGATGAGATCGGGGGGGAATTTAATAGAGGAAGAATTGGAGAACAAGGTTTTCGAACAGTGGAAGCAGGGGATCAGAGGATGAATGCTTTAGTGAGTTTAAGAATTTCTGTTACATATTGTTAGCAATCTGCTAACGGCTGCCTTTCCCTCTCTCGTGCTTTCTCTTAAGTACAAGAGGCTCTGCCTCATTCTTGCGAATGCAAGCGCTTCGCTGGGTCCACTCCATCCCGGCCTACCTAGCGTGGGCCTACAAATATGGAGCTAGTATAGGGGAACTAATTACATTCCTTAACCATTAGAAATGAAGCATATCGTCAATTTTAAAGCTGATCATGCGTAGGAATTGTTTTTATTTCTGACCAAACGTTCTAAACAAAAACACACCCTAGGCCGTTTTTAATCCCCAAGAAAAAAAGCATATTTCTAATGGTTGAAATAATAATATATGGATTCTGCACTGTGTCAGTACAAATAAGTAACATATTTACACTATACCTAAAGCTAAAAACACAAAAATGCTAGATGATATGACCACCTGTAGCTCAATTATCACTGGCCCATTCTGGTCTGGTGCAGCTCAGCAGCTTCATATGGTACCAGAAGAGCTCATGTCTTGTAGTGGTGACAACACTTCGGCTAGTTAGTGTCCCGACTAGAGATGGTCATGCACATGCATTGGTGGTCCTATTAGCAATGCTGCGTGATACAGTTCTCCTGAAATATTATTCTATTAAATGCCTTGCTTGTATGTTACTTATTGATGCAACCGATGAAGCAGAGTTCACATTTATGTGGGTCTAAAATGCTGGACGAGTCCAATGTTCAAAATTTTTTAAACATTCTTCTTCAATGTCCACAAATCAAATTATAGGTCTAATCCATCCAGGACGTAAAATTTCTACAGCCACGACTGACTAGATATTTTTGTTTATGGAGTTTTGGGCCATTTTGCTTCCTGAAAATCCTTCCACGGCTAGTCATTAGTCACCAATCGTCATAACTCCCATGAACTCACACTGCAAAGTTCAAGTTAGTAGATCCGAATCCACCTGTATGAAGTATTGCACACAAAACACAAAGAACATTAGTGATGCTTGGCAAATCTGCAAATCATCTGCTGGACTCGTGCGAAGACACAAGCGCAGCCTTTTGCTCAGCCAGTGAGCCTTGATTGTTAGAGAGTAGTGTTAGAGAGTAACTCTAGGCGTGAGACCTGCTATACTTAGCTCCCTCGTGGCCTATATGTAAACACTATTTATCACTGTTCAAAGCATTTAGAATTCCCCTAATCACTTCCTATCATAGTATCAGAGCAATTATTTTCAGTGGTAGAATGATGGACAGAGATTAAATTCTTAATAATGCTAGGGGACACTAAAACATTAGGAAGAGTAAGAGGATGACGTACTGTAGAAAAATAGAATGTGATCCAATGGATGTAAAGGGAAGCGAAGCTCCATTACCCACAATAATAGATGAAGGACTGGATGACGATGGAGGATGGAGGGTAGAAAGTATACCAGCGTTGTTGACGATATGAGCACCAGCACCGGAGCCAGCATACCATTCGCCGAAGGAGGAGGTGTCAAAGTCATGGCGTTGAAGTTGCTGACGAGGCCGGACGGATCCCAGGACATGCCCTGCATAGGCGTCAAGGGCCATTGCTGCAGCTGCTGTGGTGGCGGCGGTCCTCCATAGCCGAACCTTGGAGGAGGCCCGAGGGTGTACGGCTGTTGCACGTACTGCTGCTGCTAGGTGATGAAGGCAGCCGGTGGAGGACAGAATGGCGTCTCAGGGGCATTCGGTGCCGGTGGAGTTCCAATGCCATTTTATGTAATAAGCACATTGATGATCACATTTGTCATGCTTGTCAGCTAGGTCGCCATGTGCGCCTGCCTACTATTTAGTGTTTCCAACTCTCGTGTTGTTAATCCTTTCGACTTAACACATTGCGACCTTTGGACATCTCCAGTTATTAATGTGTTTGGCTATAAATATTGTTTAGTCATTCTCAATAATACACTCAGTATCATTTCTGACTTTTCTCCTATGTTCTCACATAGATTGACTCCTCTATCAAGGCAGTTCAGTGCGACAACGGCTGTGAGTTCAATCAATCTTCGGCCTGCACGTTCTTCCTCACCCATGGGGTTATTCTCCGGATGTTGTTCCCATACACATCCCAATAGAACGGACATGCCGAGCCCTTGTGTTTCAGGACAGTTTTTCTCCGGTTTATTAGGCTGACTCTCTCCACACCGCCACCTACCTCCTCAACCGTCATACCACTAAAACCCTAGATGGCCATACTCCCTTTTTCGCTCTCCACGGCACACAACCATCTTGCACTCACCTAAGTGTTTTTGGCTGCGCTTGCTACCCCAACCTGTCCTCCACAGCTCCACATAAGCTATCTCCTTGCTCCTCCCTGTGTGTTTTCTTTGGGTATTCCTGTAACCATAAGGGATATTGATGTCTCGACCTCCACTCTAACCAGATCATCGTCTCCCATCATGTTGTGTTCGACAAGATGATATTTCCATTCTTTGAGATGTCCACCTCTAGGATCCCAACACAGTAGCATTTTTGGATGATGCTGATGATTCCTCATCGCCTATTTGGCCAAGAGCTGTGGCTGTAGGTATACGCCTCATTGGTGGCATGGATGCTGCACCTTGGATAGCCAGCGCCCCTCCCTCTGCTGCCAAGGCCAGCAGCCAGGGGCAGCCTGACCACAGCCCGGGTGGCACTGCTGGCCCCTAGGGCAGCTCCACCGATAGCACCGCTGGCCACGCACCGCGCGGCCAGGGCAGCCCCTCCACTAGACCGTCTGGTGCCACTACTCCTGAGGACTCCATGCTCCAGGTTGCCAGTGGCACCAGACAGACCACCGGCCGCACTATCGCCACGGCTCCAGCGATGATCGTCCCCGTCACAAACGCCACAACATGAGCACTCATGGTAAGGACGGCTACTGGCAACCCGTGGACCGCCTCAACCTCAGCACGATGGTCGTAGCCACCTCTCTGCTACCATCATCTGTTTGCACAACACTCTCGGACCTGGCCTGGCATAAGGCTATGCAGGCCGAGTTCGATGCTCTGCAGGACAACAACACTTGGACCTTGGTGCCTCGCCCTCCTGGTGTCAACCTCGTCACCGACAAGTGGGTTTTTCATCACAAGTTCACGTCTGATGGCTCTCTTGACCTCTACAAAGCTCATTGGGTCCTCCGTGGGTTCACACAGCTGCCGGGCATTGACTATGATGAAACCTTCAGTCCGGTTGTCAAGTCAGCTACCATCAGGGTGGTTCTCACTCTAGCTCTTTCTCGCTCCTGGTTGATTCACCAACTTTATGTGAAGAATGCTTTTTCCCATGGCACTCTGAATGAGATAGTCTACTATGTCCAACCCACTAGTTTTGTTGACTCCGCCAAGCCCTATCATGTCTATCATCTAAACAAGTCACTCTATGGGTTAAAGCAAGCTCCTCACGCCAAGCACAGTTGCTTTGCCTCTCACACACCTCTGTTGGGTTTGTTGAGGCCATGTCTGACACGTCGTTGTTCGTCATCTGCGGAGGTGCTGATATGGCTTTTCTCCTCCTATATGTTGATGACATTGTTCTCATTGTGTTCTATCCGAGTTTTCTTGAATGGATTAGCGCAACACTCCGCCATTAATTTTCTATGACAGACATAGGGTCTCTTCACAATTTTCTAGGTGTCAGCGTTCAGCACAGAGGTGACAGCGCATATGCTGGAGATTCTGGAGCTAGCTGGTATGAGTAACTGCAAGGCGAGCAGCACTCTTGTGCATACTCAGTCAAAGCTCCCTGCTGATGGTGCCTCTATTTCTAATCCCGGCCAGTACCGCAGTCATGCTGGAGCTCTTCGGTACCTCACCTTCATCAGGCCAGATATTGCCTATGTAGTTCAGCAGGTCTGCTTGTACATGCATGATTCCCGGGAACCTCATCTGAGCACTCTGAAGCGTATTCTTCAGAACCTTCAGGGCACTTTGGATCTTGGACTGCACCTTCACCAGACCTCTCCAGCTGATCTCACTGTCTACACCGATGCTGATTGGGAGGGATGTCCTAACACACGCAAATCCATCTCGGGTTTTGTGGTCTTCCTTGGGGATAATCTCATCTTCTGGTCATCCAAGAGACAGCCGGCAGGGTCCCGGTCCAGTGCAGAGGCCGAATATCGAACAGTCGCTAATGGAGTTGGCGAAGCCTGCTGGTTGCGCCAACTACTGATAGAGCTTCGCTGTCCACTCCGTCGTACGACAGTAGTCTACTGTGACAATGTCAGCGCCATTTACCTCTCCACCAACTCGGTTCGACGTTAGCGAACTAAACACACCGAGATTGATATGCACTTCATCAGAGAACGAGTCGCCCTTGGTGAAGCCTGCGTCCTCCATGTTCCTACTACGTCCCGGTACGCCGACATCTTCACTAAAGGTTTGCCGACGTCCGAGTTCACTGAGTTTAGGTCCAGTCTCAACGTTCGCAATGCTCCCAGTTTAGATTATGGGGGAGTGTTAAAGAGTAGTGTTTGAGAGTAACTTTAGGCATGAGGCCCGTTATACTTAGCTGTCTCATGGCCTATATGTAAACACTACCTATCACTGTTGAATGCATTGAGAATTCCCCTAATCACTTTCTATCACTGATGCTGCCTCTCGCCGCTCCAACATGAGGAACTGCCTCTGCCTCGTCTAGTATCCTCCTAGGAATCTAAGAGACAGAGAGAAATGAGAAAAGGAAAAGGGTTCTGACGGAGAATGTGCGTTGGAGAAAAATAGGAGAGAGAGAGAGAGTTAGAGGGAAGAAATCGGAGGTCAGCAGTGGCGGAGCTCGACGATTTTCACGACTAGGGCCACTGTGAAAGCGTATACTGCACTAGGTCAAAATACCATCCGTGCCACATAACAATAGTGAATAGATAACAAATTAGCTTGTAAATAAATACATAAGTTTATATGATATGTCATTTTTGTACATAAATCTAGAAAATAGTTAATGGAAAACATAAAGTTTGACACAACGGAGGAAACATAAAGTTCTTAGAAAATAATATAAAATATCTTGATCTTATTTGCATCTGTTTCAACAAAAATTGGCATAATCAACTAGTGATTTAGAAGCCTGCTTGGCAAGGAACAGAGACAAACCTACAAGAACTTAGATTGCAAATTCATATATGAAACTTAGATTTGAGGTTTGAGAATTGGAATGGGGATTACCAATCAGGGGAAGCATTAGTGCAATCGGCAAGCGACACAGAGCCGCATCCCTCGCAGCCTGTCTGTGGCGCTCGTAGTGCGCAGCTTGCTGCCTGCCAACGCGGCCACCAGGCCAGCCGAGATGCAGGCCTCCTACCAGCTGACGCTGCCGGCACTGTCGCACCGAGTCGTCGCGCCCCGGCCAGAGCCCGTGGTTGTGGCCAGGAGCAAGTGGGGTGGATCCGTGGAGATCCGTCTGGAGGGCAGTGTTCAGCGGGGGACAGGCCGCGGCGCGGAACCGCGAAGAACAACGCCCGGAGAGCAGGAACGGGGACGAGGACTTGGAAAGGAGTGTCAGCCACTCGACTGTCTGTCTGTCTCTCTCTGATGGGCCCGGAAACGACATATACCATAAGGCGTTCTTTGGGCCACACCTAGGGCCACGGCCCTAGTGGCCCTAGGCCCAAATCCGCCCCTGGAGGTCAGGAGAGTGGTGAGCAAAATTACAGAGGAAACTGTGTCCGTAGAAGCCAAGTGAACCAAATTGTTTCTTCCTCTATGCTTTCCCTACAATCCCTTGCAAATATCGAACAGAAAGTTTTCATTGCCTAGTCTCATGTGTTCCATCTGTAGGCATACCTAGTTTATATACCATTTTTTTCAATACTACTGTTAAGGAAGCAATAAACCGCTGGCGAATTTGGGATTTCCTATAGTGACGCGGTGCCCTTGTCCAGATTCATCCAACATCACAACTGTGCCATGCGGAAATGAAAATTTTATTTAGAACTCGAAATGAATAGGCATACACAATGTTTAGAGAGACAAAAAAAAAAAAGATGTGTCACATATGGAGATGTTTGGGTTTTTGACATCTGACGTCGCAACTTGCTCCAAACATTGTCAAATTTTTATCGTCGCCTCCACATGCGATAACATGACACTTGTACAAGTTTGGTGATTTTCGGACTTCGTTTGGATCTTATATAATTAAAAACACTTAAACCGCATCTGGATGGTTATGTTTCGTGGACAAGGCCTCAAAATACACTCTCCAACATGAGTATTATTTTTCGAATGGTTATGTTTTATTATTTCATACACCTGCAGTTTAAATTTGGATTATGCGAAAAAATTCAATTAAATGAAATAAATGAACGAAATATAGCAAAATGTTGTAAAGAGGTCATAAATTCGAACATGTGCTTGTCAATAATATGCTTGGGTTTGGATTCAAAATTCAAAAGAAAATTAAAACTTTGCCGAGTGCCAGGGAGGGCACTCGGCAAAGAGGCTCTTTGCTGACTGCCAGCCAGGGCAGTCGGCAAAGAGGGCCTTTGCCGAGTGCCCTTCCTAGCACTCGGCAAAGGTGCGTTATGTAAGGCCCACGGCTGGCGCATCCCCGCACACGCCCCCAACCCTAAATCCCCCACCCCGCCCCACGCCCACCGCCGCCGCCGCCGCCGCTTGCTTGCCCGAGCTCGCCCACCGCCGCCACCGACGCTCAGAGCCGCCACTCCTCGCGCCTGCGCCACACCCGCGCGTGTCGCCCACCACCACCGCGGCCGCCCGCCGGAGCCGCCGTGCCACCCCTAGCAGAAGAAAGAAGAGGGAGGAAGAAGGAAGAAGAAGAAGGGGAGGAAGGAAGAAGAAGAAGAAGAAAGAGAAGAAGGAAGAAGAAGAAGGAGGAGGGAGGGAGGAGGAGGAAGAAAAAGAAGGGGAGGACGAAGAAGGAGGAGGAAGAAGGAGGAAAAGGAGGAAGAAGAAGGAGGAGAAGGGAGGAGGAGAAGAGGAGGGAGAAGGGAGGAGAAGGACCTTGATCCAATGACCGTCCATGCCATTCGTTGACGACGTTCGTCCACGCCGTCCTTCCCGCCTGTCACCCGAGAAGAAGGTAAAGCTCCAGGTTGTTAGCCATCGTGCCTTATGTGTTGTTGACGGCCTTTGTGCCAAGTTTGTGGATGTGTGGCTTTCATGACTTATATGTATTATCGGCCATCGAGCCGGCCGGCTTCTTTCTTGCAGGTTTCGGAAACCTCCCCGTACAGGGGAGGTTCTGCCGAAATTTTGTACTTATAGTGTTGTTATTCTTGTCTTGGCAGAGCAGGTCTTGTCGGAGGGGACCCAGAGTACCTCGGCGACGCCGATCGTCTACGTCGGCATTGCGTGTCTGCCCGCACCGCGTTGCCTCGCCACTCCCCACTAGCCTCTCTCCACCGCCGCCCTAGGTATAAATCACCTCTCTTCCTTACCATTGTGTACTTAGGTCACGTGACCTAGTTAGGCGTCTCCCGTCCGAAAGAGATACAGTCTTTGCATATCTATGACCGTATCTATTTCGGATTGTCCATGTTTTTTGGATAGCCCGCGGATGCGTAGATGAGTTAGCTTCCATGTTTTGCTCCTGTCCAAGTTGGATTTTTGACAACACCTCCCCGTTGTTATTTGGATACACACTCTCCCTGCGGGGACGTGTATCGGGAGAATAGCCGGGAGGTGCTGTCGAAATTCTGACTCGCACGGGGGGTAGAACATGGAAGCTAACCCATCTACGCATCCACGTGTGGGATTAGGACTTATCCTCCACCTATTAGATGGTAGGAACGCCGTGTAGATGCAATTGCTAGTTTTATTACTCGCTTACGCATGTGTGTGGTAGAGGATGGATAACCGTGAGTGGATGTACATGGGCTTCATAGCTAAGAAGAAGAGCGATGAATGGGTTAGGGGCACGCTTAATTTCCTAGAGCCAGTGTAAGAACTCAAAAGAAAAGTAAAGAATGATGTTTTCAAAATCTGTTCAAGAACAGATTTGTGGCAAACTATAAAGGTGGATCTTCCATGGTAAAGATGGCTGTATTAGAGAGGAGGAGGTGAGAGCATGTCTCGAGGAGTATGACGGAGATGCTGGGATTGCCAGCATGGTGGTAGACTATAACGTGGAAATGAAGTATTGCCGACTCAGACGGAGGAGGATCCAGAGGAAACTGCAAAGGCGTTCTATGAAATGATGTCTTCGGCACAAAAGCCCCTTTACGAGAAGACAACAATGTCGCAACTGGATGCCATTGGACGCCTAATAGCGTTGAAGTCGCAGTTGAGCCTGAGTCGAGACGGCTTCGATCACATGTTGGCAGTTTTGGGGGAAATGCTTCCGAAGGGTCACATGCTGCCGAAGAACACGTACGAGTCATAGAAGCTCCTTCGTGCACTTAAGATGCCGTATTAGTCGATCCATGCTTGTCCTAAAGGGTGCGTCCTATTTAGGGAGGACCTTGAGGAAGCAACGCACTGTCCAAAGTGCAAAGCCTCTAGGTATGTTGAGGTAACGGTAGTGATGGAAAGAATAAATAGTCTAAGATCCCCGAGAAGGTCCTACGGTACCTTCCCGTCATACCGAGGCTCCAACAGATGTACATGATAGAGGAGTCCACGAAACAGATGAGATGGCACAAGGATGGCAAAAGATATAGTGACAACATGGTACACCCATCGGATGGTGACGCATGGAAGTACTTCGATGACCAGCATCCTCACAAAGCAGAGGACGCTCGGAATGTACATGTAGCATTGGCAACTGATGGGTTCAACACGTATGGAATGATGGCGGCCCCGTACACTTGTTGGCCTATGTTCATGATACCCCTCAATCTTCCTCCCGGTGTTATGTTTGAACCCAAGAACGTGTTCTTGTCGCGGATAATACCTGAACACCCGGGCAACAATATGGGTGTGTTCATGCAGCCATTGTGGGATGAATTGCAACATGCTTGGGAAAAGGGGGTGCTGACGTACGACCAAGCTACAAAGAAGAACTTCACAATGCATGTGTGGTACTAGTATTCAATGCATGTCTTCCTAGCGTAAGGCATATTCAGTGGGTGGTGTGTTCACAGGAAGTTGCCTTGCCCAGTATGCAAGGCATCTGTGATGTTCACCTGGCTGAAGAAGGGTGACAAGTTCTCTTCATTTGATGAACATTGTCAATTCCTAGACGAAGACCATGAGTTCAGACGAGACATCAAGCACTTCATGAAAGGTGTTGAAGTCACTGACCCCATTCCTGAGATTATGAGCGGTGCCTAGGTCCTTGCCCAGTTAGAGACTCTCGAAATAGATAAAGACAATGGTGGTTTTCAAGGATATGGTCAGGAACACATGTGGACCCATATATCGGGCATGACTAGGCTCCCCTACTTCAAAGACCTTCTTCTTCCACACAACATCGATGTAATGCACACAAAAAAGAATATCGCCGAGGCACTCTAGGGTACACTCATAGACATAAAAGGAGAAGTGAAAGGACAATGTTAAGGCTAGATTGGACGTGGAGGAGATCTGCGATAGAACAAAGCTAGTGATGAAGACCCTTGCGCTCAGAAAGAGTTGGAAAAGGGGCTCGGCCGATTACATCCTGAAAAGGGGCGATAGAAAGTGCTTGAGTGGATCAAGACGTTAATGTTCCCTCATGGGTATGCGGTGAATCTGGGTAGGGGAGTGAACCCTAAGACTATGAAAGTCTTAGGGATGAAGAGTTATGACTTCCACATATGGATTGAGTGGCTCCTTCCTGCAATGACCCGTGGATACCTCCCTGAGCCAGTGTGGCGCGTTCTGGCAGAGTTGAGCTATTTCTTCCGCCAGCTTTATGCCAGGGAGTTATCTCGGGAAGTGACTCGTGACCTAGACCATGTTGCACCTCTGTTGATCTACTTGTTGGAGATCATCTTTCCACCTTCTTCTTCCTGTCGATGCAGCATTTGATTTTGCACCTACCGCGTGAGGCACAGCTAGGGGGTCTAGTGCAGGCCCGTTGGTGCTATCCAATCGAGAGGTGTCTAAAGATTCTTCCATGGTAGAGGCATTCAGAGTGGAGGAGATGTCCAAGTTCATAACGACGTACTATACTGAGAACCTTCCCAGTGTGAACCCACCCCATCGGTACAACGACGACTAGAGTTCATCGACCCTGAGCCTTTTCAAAGGGCAACTCAGAAGGGGAAGCGCAGCTACCCCCAAGACGTTGCAACAACATGAGTTTTGCACTATCATGCTCTAAGTGTTGTTGAACCTTGAAGAAGTGGTTCCTTATCGAAAGTAAGTTCTCAATGAGCTAGTTACATACGCATTCAATATCCTTCACCTATCCTTCCGACCCCCCTTGTCTCTTGTTTTTTCAGGGAGTTCATTAATGAACTCTAGACAGGGGATATGGCTCCTACCGATGAAGAAGAAGACTATCTTTTCAAAAATGGCACGCCCAATTTTATTTCCTGGTTCTGTACAAAGGTACCATCCAACTTACCTCTTTTCAACTTTGAGATTCCACTTTGCTCCTAGGAGCGAGTAATGTAACGATCTACCTGGCCTCACCTTGTAGGAATGCACAGATAGGGAAATGAGTGGTGAATTGAAATAGGTTGCACGAGGCTTCAACACTAGGGTCAATAAATTCACGATTTATGATGTGAATGGCTATTGCTTTCGCATGAGAAGCTATGAGAGAGTTGGCCCAACCAAAAGACCACGTGCACAGGAGTTCGTACGCCCGGCACCGATAATCGTGATTATTATGGTATAGTTGAAGAAATATACGAGCTCCACTTTGAGGGCCCCAAAGATCTTAAACCAATGGTATTCAAATGCCATTGGTTCGATCCCAATGAACCTAGAAGAGCCGATGACATTGGGCAAGTCGAAATTCGATTGGATTCCATCTATACTAGAGAAGATATCTATATTGTGGCTCAACACGGCACGCAACTTTATTCTCTCCCATGGGCGTGCCAAAAAGACGAGAGGCTTAAGGGTTGGTACGTTGTGCACTTGGTATCGCCGCACGGTAAAGCGCCTGTCCCAAACGATGATGATTACAACTTTGACCCAAATGCAGATAGTGGAGAGTTCTATCAACCTGAGGGGCTAAAAGGGAGTTTGTCGATAGACATTCTTTCGCTGATGGGCATGGAAGTAGACAACGACATCGATGAGGATGAGGGTGAAGTGGTGCAAGATCCTAAGGACATAATGATGCTTGAGCGATGGAGGGCTTGGCACGATAGAGTTGTTGAGGACGATGGAGGTGGTGAGGATAGTGGAGATGATGAGGACTTAGATATCGACAATATTGATAGTGATGATGACAATAGTGATAGCGATGATGAGGAGCCAACCACTGTCATTCGTGGAGATCAATTCTAATTCATGTAATACTATATTGTTCTTATTATTACTTTGCAGTTATGCTTCGTTCATTTTGTATCTCTTACAAGTACTTATTGATTATTTATGCTAATTAGTTTAATCTTTGTCTTTGTCATTGCAGGCAAAGGACAAAATGCCGGGCAGAAGTAGACGACCACAACGAAAGGCAAGGTTGGTCTACATGATCCGTGGCATCGAGGAGGAGGCATTGGAGGAGCCGCCATTGGAGGAGGCGAGCACTCGCTCACGTCTCTCACCAATGAGGCAACTGTTTCCCTCGGACGATGTGCAGGACAAGGAGGATGGGCGCGACCAGGATGGGGGCGACCAGGACTAGGGCGACCAGGGTGGAGGCGAGGAAGACGGGGGCGAGGCGATAGCAGGGGAGATGGCTTCCTCAGGTTTGAGCAAGGTCTACCAGTGCGGGATCACGTGCCTCCCTTCAGCGTCGATCGCGGAAGACCACCGTCCGATGATTCGACCCGACGGTGACAAGTAAGTAACCATTTAGGTTTTCATGACTTATTCATATGATATATTTAAAATTAAACTTTAGACTAACAATTCTTCTTATGACTCATGCAGAAGCTGGAAGCTTATGCAAGTTGTAGCTGGATGCCATCCTAATAGCATGCTGGGCCTCCTGATTAAGAAGCACTACCCTGGCCTTGTCTCCCACGACGACGGGACCAAGGTGGTTCCTTGGCATTGGCCGAACTTCTTCAAAGTCAGGGATGAATATGAGGTCCCCATTGTGACCAAGATCAAGAGGGAGTTTTGGGTGAGTATTCATTGCACTGCTTTGTTAATACTACATATGCGTTGGACATTCTTGAAATAATGAAATGATACGTGACATCAGTATGTAGGAGTGGTTCACATGCTAGCCAGGGCGCGAGGTCCATGTGTCGGTGGTGCATGACAAGGTTGCCAAGGACCAACTCAAGGACATGTACCACGAGGCGCACATCCAAGTCCTCATCACCTACTACGCCGACATGCTTCGCCAGTTGCTGCCAAAGCCGAAAGCCAGAAAGATGATCCTCAACCCTGAGACCGACATTGCCAGGGAGTTCTACATTCAGGTAAGTAGGAAACATTAATTTTGATTCCTTCCATGAAAAATAAGTAAGAAACATTAATTCTGATTCATCTTCTGACATGTCATGCAGTTTCCTGCGGATTGGTGCAAAATGCACATGGATTGCTGGGAGGCAATTGTGGACGACTGGAGAAAGCCGGAGTTGTACGTGGAGCATCGCCATAAAAGTGCATATGCCAAGGCGAGGACAGGGCCAGCACATCACCAAGGGAGCCGCTCCCACGAAGGGTTCATCGACGCATGGGTACGCTTCTGTCAATTTACTTATTTACTTATTTATTTATTCAATCTCACTACGTGTAATTATCCTTGTGCTTTTCTCACAGTGCCAGGCGCATGATGGGCAGGTGATCAACGAGTACGAGGGCTACGCCCTGTCTCACAAGGGCAAAGCGACAGATCCGGACAACGTCTAAGCTCAGCGGATGGGCCCGAGGCGTACACCAATCGAACACATACGAGAAGATGGTCCAGTACACCGAGGTGGCTCGCATGTGCCGTGGTCCAACCTTCGATCCTGCCACCCAGCCCCTGGATAAAGACGTCCTGATGAGGACGGGAGGAGGGAAACAGCACGGCCGGTACTTTATTGCCCACGGCGCAATCGACCCAGCCACTGTTCCCACCCTTTGTCATGTTCATCGATCCGACAGCACGACCTCCTCCAACGTCCCCAAACGACCTCGGCAGCCGAGCCACACGCAGGTGTTAGCGGCGGTTCAGGTAACTTTAGTTTTATTCGTCGTTCATTGGTTTTACATATGTACCTTTCCTTTTGCATTGTTTAAACATCGAGGGTGTAACATTGTAGTCCGAGCTGGCCGAGTTGTGGACCGTACAGGAGGCCTCGCAGGAGGCCTATCGGCAGGAGATGGTGGCCCGAGAGGAGACCCATCGGCAGGAGATGGCGCGCCAGCTTGAGGCTGTTCGACAGCAAACGCAGCATCAGATGCAGGAGTTTGCTAGCTACTTTCAGAGCATTCAGATCCCTGGTGTTGTCGGGCCTCCGTTGCCTGCCTCGATGTTCGCTCCACCACCTCCTCCTGGCCCTATAGGGACTCTGGTGAGTATATATGTTTGTCCATTGTTTTGAATTGTGCGGCCATCATGCAGGTACTATTGGGATCGCTTCTCCTTTGTGCAGGCACAGTCGACAGGCTCGAACCCGACTCCTCGAGATGGCCCTTCTCCAGGCCATGGGTGTCTGGTTCTTGCCCCTCAGCCACACTTCCCGTGGCCTTCGGGTGGTGTCCTTCCTGGGCCTACGCAGCACGAGACCTCCGCGTGGGGCGAGCTGCCCTCCTTTGACTACCTAGCACGCGCACTCCGGGTGGGGGCACCAGTACCAGTCGGCGCCGCACAGGCTCAAACCAGGACAGTGCTCGTGGTCTTCGTGGCCTTCACACCATGATGGGCATAGGGACGACGGGTCGCAGCATAAGTGAGGGCATTTGTTTGGATTTGTGAGACTTTGTTGGATGTTGGATTTGTTGGATGCGTTTGTTATGGATGACGTATGATATATATGTGGATTTATTTTATATATGTGTCAATTTGTGTTATATATATATGTGATTTGCCTGCTGTGATATATGCAAAAACAGGAAAAAAAGAAAAAAATTCCTGCTTTGCCGACTGCCTTGGCAGTCGGCAAAGCTGGGCACCGAGCTGCACATGCACCAGCTTTGCCGACTGCCTTGTCTAGCAGTCGGCAAAGGCTATTTTTTAAAAAAATAAATAAAATATCTTTGCCAACTACCGGCTCAGGCAGTCGGCAAAGACTTTTCTGAAAAAGAAATAAAAATCTTTGCCGACTGCCATGTCGGCAGTCGGCAAAGAAGACGCCAGACGGCACGGGGGCCGCTTCCTTTGCCGACTCCTGGTTTGGTAGTCAGCAAAGTCTCTGCGGACTGCCCTCCACGTGGCAGTCGGCAAAGAATTCTTTGTCGAGGCTTTCTTTGCTGACGGACCTTTGCCGACTGCCAGCATGGAAAGCAGTCGGCAAAGTCTTCGTCAACTACTTTCAGGCCTTTGCCGACTGCTTCCAGCAGTCGGCAAAGAACCTGTTTCCTGTAGTGACTGCACGACATCCATCTAGCTGAACGAGTTAAGTGCTGATCATTGTATAAATGTGCATCCTGAACATAAGGATATGTGACTGGGACAATCTGGTTGTCTCTTTGCACCGAGTTTTGGCATAGCAGCTATATTTCAGTTCATCCTTTTCTTCGAAGGATTTCATAATTGGACATTGAACCCATTTCATATGATCGGAGTTTAGTATGAGGCACAGCTCTACTATGCGCTATCCACGGGGCTACCGTAGAAAACACTCTATTCGAATATGGCGATGTAGCCTCTTTACAATTCTGTTAACCCAAATAAAATGCCTAAGACAACTTTTTCTTGGTATTTCTGCTGACCATTTTTCAATGAACATACTAGCTAGTGTGAGAGATAGCATCGTGCTTTTTTGTTCCCCATGGAGAAAAATAGAAACGGTGATAGATTGATAGAAATTAGTTAGCATCGATGAAGTGGGATGTTTTACATCACTCATTTAATGACGTCATATATATATATGTCAAATTAATGTGGCACTCATGTTGGAGTCAACCCCGGCGAATAGGTGAGCGCAGAATGCGTGGTGCTACAAACTGGAGTTGTACGTGATGAACTCGAGTTAGGGAGACCAACACAAACGCTGACAATCTGGCTCAAACACACACGGAAGAATAGGGCCTTGTTTAGATCGTGGAAAAAATAAATCTGATGAATAGTACTATTTTCGTCTTATTTGATAAATATTGTCCGATCGTGGACCAACTAGGCTCAAAAGATTCATCTCGTGATTTTCAACTAAACTGTATAATTAGTTATTTTTTTACCTATATTTAATACTTCATGAAAGCAGCTAAATATTGATGTGATGGAGAGAGAGTGAAAAAATTGTAACTTTTGGAGAGATCTAAACATGGCCTAGATCTGTGGAATGAACACAAGGATTTTCAGCAACGCGTGCCCAGTGATGAACGCGGTTTTTTCTCTGTATGTTTCTCGGCAACAACGAAGCAACTGAAATGGCTTTAAAGACCACACACACCAGCCGCCATCCACTTCTCCACAAGCTGTGAAAATGTACGTTCCACCACGCGTGGCTTGGGCAAGGAGCGGTTCTCCGTGCATACAGCCACAACGTGTACTCAACACAGGGACTCGATCATATGTAGAGAATATTATTGTACAAATGACTAACATAGTAACAATTTCTGTCCTATGCGCAAGACAAAACTACATGTACACTTATGTAAATAAAACTCAGTCAAAAACACGCCCACTCTAACGGCTATTCGTTATAGAGAAAGTTTTCAGTGAGAGAGGTGCTATAGGACCAGTGTTTCTCTTTCGTACATAACAAATTAACATGTAAGACGTGCCACAACAGAACAAAATTAGCATTGTAATATGTGAAAGAAATAAAAAAACTCATTTGTTTGCTATGGGTTGTACCTTATAGGATTCTACTCTCGCAACGTAATTCCCGATTCTTGAAAATTAGTGTGCAGAAGAAACAAGGGGCTGCATGTAGTTGGCTAATCTCTTTTGGATTGAGCTACATACCCACTCGTGTTCGAACTCCAAACCACAACATTCTGGATGAAATAGCTCATGTTTGATAGCAAGCATAGAAACTAGAAGGGCGCCCTCATCACGGGAATCACTCGTGTGGGGACTCCATGTTATGTGATGCGAAAAAGGTGCCAGAAAGATATAGATCCAACATTTCCTGCAGCATTCCACTGACGGATAACCATGCTTTATCTTTATCCTTCGCCTAACACACATTCCTGGTGCCTCACATACTCAAGTGTATCATATTTGACAATGAGCAAGCATGGCCAGCGTAATTATGACCGAACCTGCCAGGAAAAATCCTGCCCCTTCTTTTATTGTTTATATAATTAAATGAAAGAATGTATTTACAAGGGTGTTACAAGGCAGCCAGACCTAAAGGGAAAATAAAATAATGAAATTCGATTGGAGTTCTTATGTAACATTTCTGGTTAGATGCTGATGCCCTGTGGGCACAATCTACATCAATAATAACTCTTATTTATAGACAATGAGTAATGAAAAAAGAAATCAAGTACATTAATTAAGGGTAAGTAATAATCTTACCAACCAGGCTATAGACAGATATTTACTGTGTAATGTAGTGTTTCACAGTCAAATGAACAGTACTAGGTTTTTCCTCATTGTTTGATCATAGTATATTTTTTCTCCTACAAGGCCTCTCCTGATGTCTTTCGTTCCCAATGCAAAACTCGTCTCACCATTTCGTCAGCAGCCTCTTATCGCACTAGATGGTTTGGAATGACTGCACGCATGCATCGATGTGTCAGCACAGTCTCTGAAAATAGAGAGTGCAAAATGAGATCAGGTATATATGGGCATAAAGGCTGTTGGCCTGCACAAAGATGAGGTGTGGGTGGAGAAAAAAAGTCATAACCATTACTGTTCTGCCTTACCCATTGAATGTGTTTATGATAAAAGTAATATACCATTGTGACTATCTGTAATAATAAGTATACATATAAAGCTGACAACAAGAAATTAATCTTCATCTCCTATGGCCACCTAACTTACAGGAGAGATCCCTTGATATGGTTCATTTCTGGATCACAAGGCGCTTTCCTGTGAGATCACAATACCATTTCCTTGTTTCTAAATTTGAAATAATAATGACGTATCTTGAGATTTCAAATTATATGCTGGCAGTATATTTCAAATACTACTGTGTTCATACATATGTTCAAACATGTGGTGTCTATTCTATGTTCAAACATATGTTTCAAGTGCTGATAAGTGTTGATATAGGATCGACATAAGCCTTGTTTGCACTGTCCGGCTTACATAAAGAATTTCAGCAACCAAATTTAATATTAGACATTATATGCAGATACGTACTAATCCTAACAAGTACACAGATTTCAGGTTTCAGCACATTGAAATATGATTTTCGATCAATCAGCTATTGCCAATTTTTCATTTTTATTTCTCAGAATTGCAAACTGAAAATCATAAATATTCCAAAAAACACCTCAGACATTGACATGGTATATATATTCCAAAGTTGGAGATCTCTAAACAATCTAAAACTTTCTAGTTGACATGTTTTTCGTCTCTGAAAATTTAGGCAAATATGTATTTATATGTATTTGTTTCAAGTTCTCACACTTTGAATTTTGAAATTTTGGAATTCTAATGATCTCTGAAGATAACGTTATTTATTGCAAAGCTGCGCAATAGGAAATTATATATTCTGAGCAACAAGTAATATTTTAAAATAATAGAACGATGATTGGGATAAGTCTACAAAAGGTTTTGTACAAAACCATGTCCTATTACCCCTTTCACTCAAATAATACGTACTTTTCTATACGTCTATCGGTTTCTAAAACATTTATTGGAAACTGAAATTTTGTGATATATCAGATTTTCTTTTATTGTTTGTGTCGGTCCAGGTAGCTCACACTCTCGCAGTTCACACACATTTAATTCTTAAACTTCCTGATGATTCGACAACATGAACACCTTGCCACAACAAATGTATATCCTGTAAGTGGTTAATACTCTTGGCTTGAAGATATCCAACAGAAAACTCCAATATCAACTGGACCTCTATATAAGAAGGATAACATTTGTACGTTAGTTTGGAAGGAGGATAACATAGCCTATATATCAGAACTCTTACACTCACATAAGTGTTTCGGTAACAATGAAGTATTAATAATGCTTGACTCTTACACTCACATTTGTACGTTAGTTTGGAAGGAGGATAACATAGCCTATATATCAGAACTCTTACACTCACATAAGTGTTTCGGTAACAATGAAGTATTAATATTTGCACGTACGAATGCTAACCGAGCAGAAAAAATAAGCATTGCACAGCCACACTACATTTGCTCAACGGATGGGGCTTGAAGCGATTGGATGTCATAAATGGCAGAATGTATGCGGAGGGCATGGTTGATATGCAGGAGCATACGGTGCTTCCTAGTCCTACTCTGTAACTTTCACTTCACAGACTACTTGGAAGCGTAGTACTTGACTACTTCATGAGTAGGTTGTCCATAGCCATGGCCAGTTGTTCAACTGGCATTGCCCAGCCCACGAGTTGCATGACACTGAAGGAACGTTGCAAATCTGTTTAGAAGCCAATCGCTTCGATTTGCTTCAAGCTTTCATTCAAGCTCCTGCAACTCCAGCTAAATATATTACTTCAGAATTTCAGAAAACAAGCGATAGGACTGGGAGCAATTTAAATAGCTCCAATTGTTTTACTGATTTCATTTCAAGAAAAAAACTGAGTGCATATGAAAAAGTCATTGCTGATGCACATGACAATATTTTCATATAGAACAGATCAAAGAGCCAGTGATGCGACTTTCATTGGATGGCTCGAAATACAAGGGCACATGCTTGGCTTCCTTTATCATGCTGTCGGTGGCATGCGTTAGCCATATATTTAATTACCTAGGTCTGTGTCGTCTTCATTCATGGTCAAAGCAAAATACCGGTCGCACTACCGGAAATCGCGACTTTGCCGAGTGTAATATTCTTTGCCGAGTGCTAAATCTCGGGCACTCGGTAAAAAAAGTCTTTGCCGAGTGTCAGACTTCGTACTCGGCAAAGAGCTCTTTGTCGAGTGCCACGTCATCGGCACTCGGCAAAGAGCAGACTTTGCCGAGTGTCTTCTTGTTGGCACTCGGCAAAGATATTTTTAATATTACATTTCGAGGCACTAAATGAACTCAAATGAAAAAATTTTCTACTACAAAGTTGTATAACTTTTTAAGATCTACAAAGTTTATATTGGTCATTTTTTCATTTCATAAATCGATAGTAATGTTGTTTATAAAACCTACATCTCACTAATAGTTTTATAAGAATTGTGAACTATGTTAGAACCACCACATCGGATGAACAAATGATCAAACAAGCAAAATAATGTTTATAGATCTTAATAAGTTATGAAATGTTATAGTTTAATTTTTTTTTCATTTGAGTTCATCTTGCCATGCTAAACCTACGCGTGAATTTTAAAATTCAAAATTCAAATTTCGTAAACGACCTCGGATGAAAAAATACCCAAAACAAAGTTTGTAGATCTCGAAAAGTTATAAAACTTTGTAGTTGATAACTTTTTCATTTGAATTCATCTTACCATGCTAAAGCCATATGTGAATATCTTAAATTTGAAATTCAAATTTCGTAAAAGACCTCGGATGAAAAAACTTCCTAAACGAAAAGTGTAGATCTCAAAAAGCTATGAAATATTATAGTTGACCACTTTTGGATTTGAATTCATTTAGGCCCTTAAACAAGCTAATTACTCTTGGTTTAGTATAGAATATGAGAAAATGAAACTAATTATAGACACATGTGATGTGACAGAGTAGTGCAGTGGTTAAGGCAGAAGACACGCGAGAGAGAGGTCACGAGTTCGAATCCCACCGGACGCGAAGCGCGCGATTTTCGCGCGAAAAATGCCGCGACTTGCGACTTAAATTTTCGCATGGCGGTGGATCCCCCTCAGATTTAAATTTTTTCTATTATTTTCTTGTTTTTTTTTGGATTTTTTATTTCGGGCCTTTGCCGAGTGTCTAGGACACTCGGCAAAGCCTTTGCTGAGTGCTTGCCAGGTGACACTCGGCAAAGGCTCCTTTGCCGACACTTTCTTTGTCGAGTGGGCTTTGCCGAGAGCCGCACTCGGCAAAGCCTTTGCCGAGTGTTATTCGGCCTTTACCGAGTGTCTCGGACACTCGGCAAAGAACCCGAATCCGGTAGCGTCGGTCACTCAATGCCCTCCTAAGGGGATGATGAATCCTGAAACTGAAATCCAATACACGTATAATGTATTTTTCTGACTATTTACGGCATTTTCCATCTAACAATAACGATTTAAGGGACTGGACTGGATTTGTTACTATAAAACATACATGCATTGAGAGCTATCATATATACGCAGCAACTGATATACAATCAAATTGTAGATGATAGCTAATTTTATCGTTTCTCTATTTGCTATTTTTAAACACAATATACCAAATTTGAATTATCATTTCCACGATTAAGTACACCACAAAATAGGAATTAAACTACAGATTCATTTCAATCCGACCACATAGTATTTGAATTCTGGTAGTCGCACACCATAGGCCATTGATTTGAGGAGACACTTCGACTGAATTATATAGTGCTCATTGAACACACACCTGCGAGCAAAAGAGCTAATTCCCAAAAGTCACTATATAGTATAAAGTGCTGTCTTCAAACCTGAGGTTCTAGAAGCCTTCATTTCCAGGAACCTCAATATAGGTGAATCCCAAAACCGAAACACAGTGTGGTCATTGGACAAGGAGCGACGAGGTTATTGTCCTGATCACCATTGCTTGTCCTCAAGGCACAATCCAAACTTGCAGAGGATTTATACCCCACCTCTCCTCTGCTTCAGTCTACATGGAACACCCTCCCAATGCCTCCCATGCACAAGTTCTTCTGTAGGCAAACTATGGATATCCCTATGCTTGTTTTACATAGAGCCAAGGCTTGTCTATGCCACACACTTATATAACCAATATTACTGGTTGATGTTGTGATGAGCGTGTGGGTCATTCTGGAATGCAATAATGGCAACAATGATGTTCCAACCAGACTACTGTGATGAGCGAGGAGTATATAGTGATCACATAAGGATTCAGCCATTTTGAGGTTTCAGGCCGTTTGTAGAACTGAACTAGACCCAACAAAGAAGGCTTTTAATCCCCATAAAAAGAACAAGTCAGTACATAGATTTAGTAATTTTAGCATTGTGCAGCACGTCATTAAAACATAAATTATCGGATGTTTATAAAGCTAACGACTTTCCAAATGTTCAGTACACTTAAACTAAACAGTTATTTTATCTGACTTCAGCGTGCAATCACAAGCTTCTCAATCCTTGCATCAGCTTCACAACTCCAAGGCTACCTATTAGGTTGATAGTGGATCAAAGTAGCTAGTCGCGACTAATTGGAACTCCAAACTGAGCAGACGACCCCATGTTAATCAACACAACGGCTGAGGGGCCATCTTTGATACGGCAGTAATGGGCGATATGGGCATTGTCAGTCATATTTTATTAAAAAAGACAGGTTACTAACCACTTCCGATATGTACTATATTGGAGACTGGTAAGAAAAAACCCGTCTCTAATATATTTTATATAATAGACGGCACCCAAAATTGTGTGTAGCTGATATACTGGAGACGGCTTCGAGTAACGCCTGTCTCCAGTATAGTGTTATGGTACGGCTGTTGACTACTAAACCTGTGACGGTTATTTATATCACCTGTCTACACTGTTTATTCTGTTGGTACTTGGGTACCAACAAGAGTGAGAGGGGTGAGCGGAGGTCTTTGATTTGGGTTGGGAGCTCCGCCTCTGGGAGATGAGCGGAGGTCACCAGGAGACTAGCGTAGGTCACCAGAGGGCCAGTGGAGGTCACCAGAGAGACAGCGGAGGTCTTCTCCACTGGTGGGCTGCGCCGTGCGAGGAGCCCGGCGGAGGTGACCAGGAGAGCGCCGGAGGTCACCAGGGGAGCAGCGGAGGTCACCAGAGGGCCAGCGGAGGTCTCCTCCAGTGGTCGGCTGCGTCGTGTGAGGAACCTGGTGGAGGTCACTAGGAGACCAGCGGAGGTCTCTGGGTGACCAGCGGATGTCTCTCCCGCCATCGCACGGCGAAAAGTGGGAAACGTGGCGGAAGCCATTAGGCGTCAGACCGAGGATGGAGTTTTTAGTGAGATATGCACGTTTGGGTTATAAACGACAATCTTTGCAACCAGTTCTCGAGTTGTATTGTGCCTCTTCATGTCAAGAGATTTCTTGGTAATTCTCTCCTACTATTTTATCCGTTCTTGCTTTATTCATATTGTTTATCATTCTATCAATATGACTTTGCTCTATTGTATTATATTGGATATGAGTTTGCTCTGTTTACTTATATTCTCAATTATAATGTTCTTAGTCTACTTTGATTATATGCTTGACATAGTTGGATTAGAATTATGTTTATTCATACGATTGTATAGCGCTTACTCATTAGTACTATGGGTGAGTGATAAATATGGTGTAGGCATGGTGCGATTACACCCAATATTCCGGATCGTGAGGTAGATCTCGGGAGTGACAGTCCTGTTAAGTCCTTTGTAGTCCTCCTCCCGAGTATAGGACAGGTAGAACGCAACTATTACAGGGAAGTGATTGCTATGTTCTTCATCTTCCTTCATAATATTCACTATGTTTAGATATAACCTTTTCTTGCAATGATTGCTAAGTATAATTACACTAATCATCGTATGCTTTGACTTTATAGATAGAATAACTTAGGATTTATTTTTATAGTTCGTCCTAATTCCATGCTAGTGTTATAGACTTAGAGTATTTTATTTAGAGTATTCTATTGAGATGCTTATCATTTATTTCATGTGGCTATGCTGTTTCCACAGAAAAATCGCACAATAGAGAGGATCTCTATGTGAAATAAAAAATAAATGCGGACGTGCCAGTGTAGTAAAGTACACAAAAGAAACAAAAAATACAAGAACACATATATATTCATATTTAATAAAAATACAAACATAGGTTTCCGATACATGTGTGCGCTCCATAGCCTGCCGGCGGTGATCTGACTTGGCGATGTGGTCTTCATGGTTCCTGGGGTCTCGGAAGGCTCCTAGTTAATTACCCCTGTGAGTCAAGCTCACAGAGCACCTCCGATTAAGCTGCGTTGGTTGTCGTCTTCGATCTTCGCCTCACTTCTCCATGCATGGTGTTAGTGTAGATGAGAATGGCGGTCGGCATGTGGGCCTCGTCGGTCCATAGCCGGTACAACATGGCTGGAACATCAGCCATGCCTGCCCGCGTCGTTCGCCTTGTCGGTGTCGAACGGCACGTGGTGTCATCGTAGTCGTCACTTGCATGGTTGGTGTAGTTTAGATCGCTTCAGACTTCTTCAGCAGCGTCGTCGAGTGGTACATCATGGAGCTTGATTCGTGGAAGTAGTCGAAGTAGAAGGCCTTGTCAGCCCATCGTTTGGGTAGTCTAGTTTCATCTGCCCATGTTGTCGATGTCGAGTTGCGGTAGTAGATGTAGCAGATGGAGTCACTTGCCCGCGTCGTTGGTGCCGAGCAGCGCGTGTGGTGGTGGTAGTGGTAGGTGCAGAGTTGGTGATGTGGAGCCCTTGGCGGCGTTGGCGTACAGACTCGGCTCCGCGGTATGGCGATGGTGTTGATCGATGTAGACTTGGAGCCCATGTTGGCCGGGGCGTGTCCAAGCAGGATCTGTAAGAAACATAAGAAAAAGAAAAGGAACAGACAAACGGGATCAATCTGTTCCCATTTATGGCCAGTGATCAATGGCCATGGTGTCCATCCCGCTTGTTAGCTTGCACTACGCTAGCTGTACTAGCTGCACGGGCGCGCACAGGCCCGACTCGGATATGCGCAACAGCATGCACGCCCATGTCTTCCTGCGGCTGGCCGGCGGCTGTTCAGCATGCATCTCATCTCGCCCGGCGCAGTACTCCGCATGTCACAATGCATCGATAATAGATGCAT